>OY728141.1:1542688449-1543938449 GCA_963277665.1 Viscum album
ATATACAGCCTTGATTACATTTATGAAAATATCATTACACTTAATAACGTATTCATAATGTCAAATTTCTTAAATATAAGTAATTAAATCCTAAAAAATTAAAGATAGCTTGAATGAAATAAACATGATCATCGGAAATATCGAATTGGTGAAGGATACATTCACATCTAATGTATTGATTCAATTATTACTGTTATCATAGGTGGAGTCATGTGATATTAGGGTAATAAAGGTGAGAAATTATAGTGGGAAAACCAATTTTTTATTTTATTATATCTTGAATTTCATCTCTAATGAAGAACTAAGATAAATGCAAATATTATTACCATAAAAATGATCACTCAGTACTACTAGAAAAGTATGGTCACATAAGAATGGGAATTGGAAGAAAAAATCATATGATTATTCATGATAGATAAGTTAAGGATAATAATTAAGTGTGTGTCCTACTTATAGAATATGTGGGAAAATAGGACTTCACAAAATAAATTTATGAAATCTAAAATATGATTATGTAAGGAAATTAACTTCTAAATTTCATAATGTCATGTGTAAAAAAAATAGAGGAAACAATTTGTTACATAGTGTCAATATTTCAACGATGTTATGGTTTATTGACTAAGGATAATCATTCTACTCAATGAACGAGTAGAGATATATGGATAATTATGTGTCTAGAGGTTTTGAAAATGTATATTTAGTGGATGAAAATTATATTTAAATCATAGTAAAATTCTATGTCAATGTATGGGTGAAGAATGAGAGTTTATTCAAGTTGATCAAAGTTGGAAAATTACTACGACTATACAAGAACATAATATTAATAGGATAGCTAGATGATGTAGCCTATGAAACTATATTAACAAATATATATTATAATATAAAAAATGATACATAGTGGTTGTATGAGGAGTAAGTGATGGGACCCTATATCTGACTAGATGATCAAGTAGTGCTATAATTTACATTGTTTTAACATATCATAGTCTAGTGTTATTGAAGTTTAGGTATTGAAAACTCATGGAGATGAAAATAAAGGTTCAAAATTGGAAAGTAATACTATTTCTTGAACTCAATTAGTTCTGATGTTCTTCAAGTTATGTGGTTGGGAAGATCAAATGGGTTTCATTTATTTTTAATGTATGGAATCTCAATCATTAGAACCTATATCTAGTTTACAATAATATTAGAGAACTCCCATTATCTAATATCATAATGTGTCACATTACTTTGTAACTTCAATTCATGATGAAACTATAAAATTAAAGTCATAATTCTTAAATAAAAGGGCCAATTTATATGTAGAATTCATGAAATTTGAATGATACAGTGTGTTGGAAATTGTTTCGATAATAAAATTGTTTTTTATTTGGAAATAGTGGTGAGTAAAATGGATGGAATATTTCAAACATCAGTTGAATGCTGGGAATCGGGAAGGAGAGAACTATACCAAAAGCATCATATCTTATTGGTGTGTTATAGTACATGTACTATATCCTAATTGAAAAGGAAAAAGTTTTGTAAGTATAGTGATTAATTTTAATGTAAATTTGGGAAGAAGACAGGAACAAGAAATAATGATTTGTTAATAAAATATCATATACTCTAATGGTATATAATTTTTTAGAACAACTACAGTATAATAACACCCATAAAGTTTTCCAAATCAAAATATTTGGTAGTATTGACTATTTATATATTGATTTTAAAGAAATAAATCAACATTTAGTCAACTTCTATACATTTTTCCTCATAATTTATATAAATTATGAATTTGGATTCTGGCTCTAAAATATTGAAAAATGGTCATTCATTAGAATCAATGATGTTCAATTATTTGTGGAGGTTCCAAAGAAGGACTATAACATGGTTGAAAATATGTTTAACTGAAAATAATTTATTACACCTCAACCCAAATAATTGGTTTTAGTCTCGAGGGATACAAGGACTCACGTGTGCCTGCTCATGTATAACTTTTTTTCGACTAGCAAAGAGGTATTGAGAAACCTTATTAGGAGACCATTCCCTCAGAAAGACATAACTGATAGATTATAAATAAGTATAAATAAGTAAATAAATATTAATAATGGAGAGAAATAATATTAAATATAGATATATAAAGGATAAAGATAATTTCACATGAAATAAAAATATATCATGACAATCATACAAGAACAAACAAAAATAAATGATATCTAGTTTTGGAAAAAAAATATGTCCTTGAGTACATCACGACCTCACTATGATCTTTCTTGTTACTCCGGGACAACAACCAATAATATGGCCTTTTCTCTTTACTAGATTCATGATAATGAACTCTATGTGCACATTGATATTCCCATATAGTGTGTCAGTATAGAACTTAATATATTACCACCAAAAATATCATAACATAATTTCACAATATAGACAAGTTTATATTATGAAAATAATCCATTCATAGGTAAAAAACATGAAGGCATACATGTAAACACATATTCAGGGTCCTTGGATACCAGATCTACTTACATTAGAACCAAGATAGAAGAAATTTCACATGTTGGCTAGGTGTACTTACTGAACCAATCAATTATCCAAATCCCCATTGAAGGGATAGTATCACCCACCTTTATGGTTAAAAAATGTCTAAGCAATTCAAAACTCTTCAGAAATTGAAAAAAAAATGTTCACCTAATATCATAGATTTGGGGAAATCCATCACCAAGTGTTGACCCTATCTCAGAGATCAAGGTAAATCCCTCACATCATCCAAACTCCACCTATAAGGGTTAGACTTTTATATAAGTATCAACCAGGTACATCAATTGAAAAGATAGAGAAACTGCACATATAACACACAAGGATATAAGAAGGGATTTCAGATTCATGTTATATAATGAAATAATCATACAACCAATACACATCCACATGTTAATAATATTATTCATTAGTACCATGAGGCTTCACATGAACACCACGTGTTATTCATATCAAGAAAAGGTACAACGGGGATACACATGTGCATAAATGAGAACCCTATAGATCATAGGTCTCACATGATTCACTCACATAATAGAAAATCAATTTAACAAAAAATTTATATTCCTTATATGGTAAGGAGTACCTATCTCAAGTTTGTGATTCCAACATTACGAATTTCCAAGAATCTACACTCAAATCAAAACCACGTCTTAACCAAATCAAGTGTACATTACATCAGTCTATAGAATCTAAACTAACACATACTATCAGAAATGTGATTATATTTTGAGGTATTAATTTCTTTATTTTTGGACATGTATTTATCCCTTGGTTTTCCATGAGTTTTTAGTGAAAAATATAGTTGTTGGACTTGACATCAAGTGGTGTAGGGTTGGAACACAATTAGGTGAAATTGTGCCCCTACCCAAGAAGAACTGTGTACCCATGATAGTAGAACATTCAATCCATACAGCCTACCACATGGTCATTATCCCCTCTAAGGAAAACTCTGTGGATAGTTTCCTCGTGAATGGAGGAGAAATCATTATTTTGGAATGGTTTGGAAAAATCGTATGGGATAACCATGAGGCCAGTCCAGGTCATTGAAATTATAGAAATTAACATCATATACTCCCCCTATTTAAAACCAATTCGACCAATTTCATAAACGATTATATATTTGTATCCCTATTCTTATAACTCTCTATTGTTTATTCCATCTCCCCCATTCTTGAGGTAGGTTGTTCCTTGATTTTTCATCATTATACAATTTCGATATGCATTCTTTTCTTCTTAAATATGTTATATGAATTGTTTTAATAGCATGAAATGTGTTCTAATATGGTTTTGAGGAGTGTATGTGTTGAAATATGGTTTTCCAAATAAAATTGGTTGTGTTTCATCTATTCTCCCATGTTGTGGTTCTTAAATGTGTTCTATGAAAATCGTAAGTAAAGTAAAACATTAATTCAAAATGTTTTTTTGTGTGTGTGGATGTAAAAGAGGTTATTCTTATGGAAAATATTTGGATTTCATGTGTATCCATATATCTTTTTGTGTGTATGTGAAAGTGGTTATTTATGTGACATGTGGAATGGAAATTTATCACAAAGGGAATCCGAGGTATCTAGGTGGGATGACTAGAAATACTATTCTAGTTGGATCGGAGGGTATGATGCCTAGTTTTTTTTACAAGGATCGATGATACAACACTAACAAAACTATGATGATTATTGGAGACCACTAGAACATTGGATAGAGTCCTCTATTGTGGATTGTGCATGAGAACATTGTGGCTCATGGATTATATACCATTATCACTGAGATATAAGGTTACTAAGGAACAACTAGTTATAATCCCTTTAGGGTTTACTCATGGGGATCTTCAAATGTGGTACATACCATTGTTATATGGTGTACGCTACTCTAATTTAAATTTAAAATAATTATTTTCATATCAAAAATTATTTAAAACGTTTTAATAATAATGTATCCATTTTTTTAATTGAATGTTAATTTTTCATATGATGTTATTTCATTGAATATATGTTGGGGTGAAAACATAATGGTAATTCTATCACAGCCTACATACACATGAGAGTGTATGTAGACCTTTTTAGGTTTGACCTAGGTACAGGAACAATGTTCTGTGGTAGTGATAGTGGATCTCATTGCTAGTGTAACTCTACTACAGCTATTGGTGGAGGTGTATTAAGGGTGATGACCCTCTTATTTCATGAAGGTTATCAGTCTTTTAGTTTCTCTTCATCCCCATTTGTTTTTGGTTTATGTTTTAAAATGTTTGACATCAATCTGTTGTATGTCTTTTGGTTTTGGATATTGACCTTGGCAGGTTGTTCTATTTTGATTGATATAGATGGTTGTTGGTAATGGTTAAAATAAATCCAAAAAATATATTTTTGAAAGCCATAAATATGTTTCCAATAAATGGGGATCAATAATTCCCATCGGTCCATGTCACGGGCCGGGTCGGGTGTCAGGTTAGATCACATCCCAACATGGTTCGTGAAAAAATGTTATCAAATGAGGTTTTCTCCCTTTTTCTTGATCATTAAATTTGGGAGAGTCTGGATAGACTGGAGCTAGGATTTTCAAGACATGAGGTTTTGGTTATGTGTAGGGTGTTTGGCTAACACACCACAAGACAATACCCAATTCACCATGGGATGTTTCAAATTTCGTTTTAATTCCCCTATAGGTGAGACATACATGTAGCAGACTGTGCCTGGAAATTATTTTGGGGTTGAGTGATTATTTTTTTATTGATTTTGTTATAGTTTTACACTGATTTATGGAATTATTTTGGATTTATTGTGTTTTCTAAAATAATATAATGGTGTATTAATGTTTTATTGCAATATTTTTTTCCTGTTGTGTCAAGATTCCTCACAAGTTATATCTTGTGAAACTATGTGAAGATGCTTTAATTATTTCTCTCTCAAAAATTCATCAGAGACTAGTGGCTGTCATGTTTTTTTTCATGTATTCAAATAGGGAGCAAGACCTGGTCCTTCTCATGTTTGGGAAGGTGAAGCAAGTCCAGGAAAGGCCAAGGCTCATGTGTTTCTAAAAAAAATTATCCTTCCATTGGGGGTGGCACATTCCACTAGTAATATAAGGATTGAATTGAGAAAATAGAGACGATATTTGGTTTTTATTACATCATAAGGGGATCAAAGTGAATTTTCATTCATTCTGTTTGTGGGGTCCTAGTCATATGTGGGGGGGATAGAGTGTTGTGTGATGGGAATCAGGAGTTGATGGGTTGTAATGATTTGAAGGTTGTCTTCAATTATCAAAACTTTCCTAAGAACATGAACTTCATGAATACATGAGAGTTTCTAGATCCTTGCCATGGGGGATCATACCATGATATAGTATGCTATTCTATTTTCAGATTTGGTTCAATTCACACTAGAATTTTCTTCCAATGAGAAGTTGAAGGATCAACTATTATAGATGGGGTTTCATCTTGATATTTGATCCCAAGTATCCATTTTCGTGTGAAGAATTATCTTGTGGCGGTTGATGGTGCCTTAATGGTAGAAATTGATCATAGTGTAAATTTAGGTTTCTCTTGATTAGTGGCAGCAGTGGGACGGAGTAGTGGAAATTCTTTTGAGAATGAAATAAAGAAGCATGAGCATGATAAGAAGTGAGACGGTAGTTTAGAACATCTATCCTGGAAATCTTTTTCATGTTATGTTATATTCTAGATCATTATTGTTACATTAGTGTGGGAAGTCAGGGCATGTGTGGTCTACCATTACATTTCCACCCAAAAATTTCCATCACTACATATGTATGGGACACTTGTAGAATTTTTGTGGCGCTATGTGCCCATATCTAGGTGGTCCATGATCTATACACTCTAGAGGGATTTCACCCCAATTTGTATTATCTTGTACATTGGGGTTTCTAGATTTGTGTTCATGGGGGTAGGTTTGGATCTTTTTTTTTGTCAGATTCAACTTAAGGATGACCCACAGGTCAGTGGTCATTCTTAGACTCATGTAGAGATGATTCATATTCATGATCAAGATTAGTAACCATTATAATCATATGTATGACCTTCCAAAGTTCGAGGTACGATCCTTATTGTATTATCTACAAATAATGTTCTCTTTGATATGGGTGCCTCTATTTCTTTTATGTCTTCCTTCTTTTGTTTATTTCTTGAAATTTTCCATCGATATTTTTTCATATATTATGGCCCTTCTAATGATACTTGGGATGAAGTGAGAACAAGGTTTTCTTCCACCTTATGCAATCATCGTGTCTGGGGTCTATCGAGATTGGGACCTCCTAGTTCTAGAAATATACCTCATTGATGTAATACTTGGTATGGATTGGATGGAGTTTTTTCGAGAACACATCTATTTTTACTGAGGGTGGATGAGTTTTCTAGGATCTTTGGGGATTATGAAAGTTTTTCAAGGTGAATTTGATCCTCATTCATGATGTTCTAGAAATCCACTTTTGGAATTTGGAAGTCTCATTTTTCAGATCTCATTTCTCATGTTGGACAAAAATGGTTATGTTAGTAAGGGTGGATTACCTCCAGTGGTGGATGAGTTCCAGAGGTATTTCAAGTTGATATCTCATGTTTTTCATTGGAGGGAGATGAGGAGTTCTCCATTGATTTTTCACCAAGAACAAATCCTATATCTCTACCCTTATACCATATGTCATCACCAATTTTCGGGAATTAACGATACATATGGACAATTTGGAATTCCAATGATTAATTCACTCAAATTCCTTACCTTGGACAACCCCAATCCTATTTTCTATGAAGTTAAATGGATCAATCCAATTGTGTATTGATTACTTGAATCTAAATAAGAAAATTATCAAGAAAAATTACCATATTCCACATATTGATAACCTATTTTATTAGCTCAGGTGGGTGATGTGGTTCTCTAATATCGAGTTGTGTTCCGAGTATCACAAGGTGAGAGTCAAAAAGGTGAATTTCCACAAAACCTCCTTCCAGAGAATGTTTAGGAATTTTGATTATTTTTTCATTCCCTTCAGGTTGAAAAATAATCTAGAGGTTTATAGAACATAAGATCTAGGAAATCCACTTGTATTTTTACTCCATATTAATGGTATTTTTTGTTGATATCTTGTTCAACATGGGGACTAGAGGTAAGAATGTGATATATTTGAGGATCATGTTGGGAAATCTTAATGATCATAGAATTGATGCTCTATTATAAATGTGCACCTTCTGAATTAGGGAGGTTGTGTTTCAAGGTCATGTGATCTCAGATCATGGGGTTTGAGTAGACCCTGAAAATATCATTATTGTAATTTCATGGGTATAGCTGAATAATGTATTTGAAATCATGATCTTTTTGGGCCTGGAAGGGTATTACAGATTGTGTTTTTTGGATTTCTCCCAAATTCCTTCTTCCAGAATATCACTAACCATGAAAGGTGTGATGTTAGACCAGATCCCATAATGTTAGGAATCCGTTTGAGTGCTTAATCAGCAATTGACCACATCCCCTATTTTGATATTTCTAAAATCATGAAATTTATATTTGTTCTACTATGACTCTTATGGTATGAGTCACAAGTGTGTGTTGATACTGGATGATCATCTGGGAGACTAAGGATCCCACCGACCCAAACCATAATAAATGAATTACCCAACACATGACATGGAGCTAGTAGTAGTGAAACATTCCTTAAAGACATGGAGTCGTAATCTTTTTGTTGTGAATCTTTTAGTCTATTGTGATCATAGGTGATTAACCTAAATATTCTCCAAATATATCTAAATTCAAGGTACTGTAATTGGTTTTTGTACCTTCAAGGGCTTGATATTGAGATCATGCACGCCCATCCAAAGAAGATGTGGTAAAATATACATTGAGTAGAAATGAGGCAGTGAAAGATTTGAAGGATTATAGTGATGAGTGGACCATGATGGGAATTTTTACCTAGATGCATCTAGAGGCCAAGGAGAATAGTTGTGGTTCATTTGGCTCTATTGTTCATTTGATACCTTACCTCGTAATGTTTATTTGGATATATATGTAAAACAATGAGCTTTTATAGAATTATATGCAATTTCTAAATGGTGGGGAGGTTACCTATGAATGGTTGTTATCCCCAGAGGAAGTTTTGTGTCTTAAGGGTCCCTTCATGGTGCTATTGTCTTTTCAGAATGTGGTGTTGAAGGATATCCACTTGTCACAATGGTAAATTCATAACTGGGACACCATAATGTTTTATTTTTGTGAATCATCATTTCTGGAGGACATGTATGAGATGATACATAGGTGACTTCCTATGTTGATATTATACATGTCAATAAGTAATAGGAGAGTTCCATAGGCCCACTAGTTTGCTTCATCCCCCACCCATTCCTACGTAGAAGTGGGATGAGGTCCCCATGGATTTTTTTGGAAAACCTTATATAGGGAAGGTGATAAATTTCATATGGGTGGTAATTGATCATATGAATAAAATATTCCCATATCATTCCGATCTATCATTCATCCAAGATTAATGAATCTAAATAGTTTTATGATTCAGATATAGTGAGGATTTATTGTTTTTCATCAACTATCATTTCAGATAGAGACCTCATTTTACCACTTGGTTTTGGGAAGTATTTTAGAAGGTTATTGGGCCATATATGAAGTTGATTACAGCATGCCATCCTCACACGGAGGGTCAGATGGTGTGGGTGAATCAAATCTTGAAATACACTCTTTGGAAAACTATTTTAGACATTAGAGGCTCTAGGGATATCCATTTGGGATTTTTGTGTTCACCTATAATAATAACAATGAGTCCTCAATAAAAATATCACCATTTGAGGTTATTTATGGTTGTACATGTCAGTCTACATTATTTTGGGATGAGATGGGTGAGACCTCATGGTTGGGATGAATCATGATTTTGGAAGCATCAAATTATGTTTTGTTCATTATACAGTGGTTCTTGATATCGCAAACCCTCATAAATCTTATTCTGATCAAAGGTACAAAGCCTTGTAATTAAATATGGGTGACCTAGTGTTTTTGAAAGTGGAATCTCTCTTGGGTCACTATCAACTTACTAAGAAAGGGAAGCTAACACAATGGTATGTTAGGCATTTTGAGATTATCAAGAGAGTTGGTAAGTTGGAATGATGGTTTTATTTTCTATCTCAGTTGACCGGAAATCAGGATGTGTTAATTATCTCCCAACTAAAAAAGTATAATAGTGTCCCCTTACATATGTGTAATTTCAAAGAGTTGGATTTTGAATCTGATATTTTTGTGTGTTTGAGCAGCCGGTACTGATTGTGGATTCAAAAGAGAAAGTGATTTCAAAGAATTATAGACCTTTTTCTAAGTTCCTGGGAAACATAAAAATGGTGATCATGAGTCATGGGAGTGTAATTCTTAGTTTGAAGAGAATTATCCATTTTAATTCATTGATCAAACTCTTGGATGACTTCTTGAGGGAGGAAGGTTTTCATTGTTAAGAGAATTTTCTTATACATGATTCTATTTTATGGTATTACTTTGATTATTTTTTATATTTTTATCCCATGGTATTTTCGGAAGTTTTATTGAAATATTGATTTTTTGGACTAGATAGTATGAGGCATGCGATTGGTGCATGATTAGGGGAAACTATGCACTAGCCCAGAAAGAACCATGAACCCTAGATAGTGGTACTGTCTACACCACATAAGCATTCTCACTCCCCAAGAAAATAGTGGAGCTAGTTCCCTCTTGGATAAAGGAGACCACATTGTTACTACACTGTATGAGAAATCGTGAGGGAAACCCATGTTGTATGTCCTAGTCATTAATATTATGAAAATTACCTTTTTACCCTCCACTAATTTAACCCCAATTCAACCTATTTCATCTCAAATTCAAGATTTATAGACCTATCATCCTCACCTCCTCCTCATTTCTCCCATAAAACATTAATTATTTCATGAATTTGGATTGGGATCTTCACGAATCATCAGGTAATCCTCTCTTGTCTTGATTTATTCCATCCTCTAGTGTTATTATTTCCATTTTTAGGTTATCATCACTCAATAAGGTTTTTTTAAATAAATGGGTTGAACAATGGTTCCATAGGATTGATCTTGTTGTTTATGGTTTTATATTTCCTTTATACGTTTCCCATGTGGCGTATTTGAAATTATCTATTGAATTCAATAAGATTACAAGCATAATGAATGTGGTTCCATTATTTAGAATCGTTATATTGTTTTTTGTACTTCATTTACTCCTTGAATATGTTTTATGAATTTTTTTAATGGTGTGAAATGGGGTTTCAATAGGTTTTTATCTGCACATGTGTTGAACGATGGGGTTCCCAATGAAATTTTTTGTGTTTCATGTGTGATCCCTTATTGTGATTCTAAAATGTGTTATATGAAAAATTTAAGTGGAGTAAAACATGTTTCCAAATGGTTTTGGTTTGTGTATGGATGTGAAAGAGGTTTTTCATATGGAAAATGGTGTTTTCTCATGTGTATCCATATTGTTAGTTGTGTGTATATGAAATTGGTAATCTATGTTACATGTGGAATGGAAATTTAGCACAAAGGGGATATTGGGTATCTTAGTGGGTTGACTAGGACTAGTATGCCAGTTGTATCAGTGTGGTTGAGGCTCGGTTACTTATATTATGATATACATGACAACACTAACTTAACTATAACTATTATTAGAGACTACTTTTGCTTTGGAATGATTCCTCTCCATCATATCATGCATTATGATGCCATGGGTCATGTTTTTATACCAATATCACTCAGATAAATGGTTCCTAGGATCCCACTAGTGAATGTAGCTTTATAGATAGCCTGTGGGGATCTTCTAATGTGGTTCACAGTATTGATAAACAGTACAACTTAATATTATGGTTATTTTTGATGGATGATTATCTTTAAATTTATTTCCTTAAAGTCATTTAATAAAAGTGTGTCTAAATATTATCTGAAAATATAATGTTAATTTGTATTATGTTATTTTTCTATGGAATCTCTTTTGAGCGGCATATTACTTCGATTTTGGTCACACCCTACTTACACCCTTAGGAATATGTAGACCATGTTGTGTGTATCCTAGGAAAAAAGAATATGTTCTTTGGTAGTGATGATGGACCTAGATTCAAGTTCTCTACTCTTGTAGGATATATTGGAGGTGTATTGAGGGTTATGAACCTCTTATTACCTGGAGGTTTTTGGTTTTGTAGACAATTTCCTAACTCATTTTTATTTTTGGTTTATATTGTAATATGTTTAACTTGAATCTATTCTACAGAGATTGTTTATGGATATTGATCTTTCTTGGATGTTATATTTGGATGGATGACTATGTGTGTTTCTCATAAATAAAATTTTTTTGAAAATTTTATTGGTTATACCCATTCTCTGGTTTCCAGCCCGTGGGGATTGAGAACACTATTCAGGACATGATAAGGGTGGGGTCTCGTGTCGGGTTTGATAGTTCTGTGGCATGGTTCCTGAAAAACTTGTATCAACGTTTTTTTTCTCTTTTTCATTGGATCATGATACCTGGGAGAGTATGGATAGACCTGAGCTATGTTTTGTGACAAGAGGTTCTAGTTTCAAGTGTGGTTTTTCTCCAATAAGCTTCTTGACAGGACTCATGTTGACAAGGGATTATAGGAATCTTTTTTTTACTTCCCTTTCATATGAGACATACAAGCGAAAATATATGCATGGACACTGGGTGAGGGATGAGTGGTTTGGTTGCTGTGGAATTTTTTAGGGTTTTACATTGATTTATAGAAGTTCTTGGGATTTTTTTTGGTTTCTTAAATTTTTAAAAAATGCTATATTGATGGTTTTTCCATGTTGTAGTTTCTTGTGAAGAAAGATACCTTCATTCAAGACTTCATGTGAAACTGTGTGAACAAGACAAAGAGAGATCTCCCTCAGAAATTGATCATTAAATAGTGGAATCCATGGATCAGGATATCCATGCTTTTGGTGAAGGAGTTATCCATGGTCTTACTCAGGTTAGGGCAGCAGAACTATGTCTGGGAAAGGAAAATTACCATGAGTTTATCATTAAAAATCCTAATTCCATTCTTTTTGGTATAGATCCACAAGAAGATAAGGATTCGATTGGGAAATAGAGAGAATGCATAAGTTTCTTGAAACTCATAATGTGATCAAATTTAAGTGTTCTACATTCATGTTGTAATTTCCCATTCGAAGGAGGTGGGACTCAGTGGTCCAAGATGGGGTGCATTAGAAAATGTTTTGGGAGGATTTGAATGTCATATTTAATGAAAAGTTTTTCCATGACACCTTATCCTTCACTAAGACCCTGTAGTTTTTAGATATCCACCCAGGAGATCAGACAGTTATGTAGTATACCTACTCATTTACAGAGTTAGTATGGTTCTCATGTGCTTTTTTTTAAATGAACATTTAACAACTCAATGATTCAATAATGGGTTTCATTTGGATATATGATCCCATGTATTTGTATTCAGGATGAAGAATTAGTATGTGGTTGTTAATAGTTCCTTGATGGTATAAATTGATCATATTATAAATTTAGGTTTCTATGTATAAATTTCAACTGTGGGAAGTGCAGTGGCAGTTTATTTGAGAAGAAAAGGAATATGGACATGTAAGAGAATGGGGGGGTGGTATTTCAGGCCATCCTTCCTGACTATATCTGTCTAAGGATTCAAATACCAGATTAGTCTTGTTCCATTAGTGAGGGTAGGTATGTCTTGTGAATTTTGTGTGTGCAACTCCACCCAGACCATTGTATCAATGGGGATATATGAGACACTTGTAGTGATTTTGCAGAGCTATGAACCAATATCATCATGGTGCAAGATCTGTATCTTCAATATATATTTCAACCCAATAAGAACTTTCTAGGATAGTGGGTTCATTATTAGTGATTATTGTGGGAGGGTTGGGTATTATTTTGGGTGGAGTCAGCATAAGGTAGATCCACAAGTTAGTGTCCATTCTTAGGGTCACAAAGAGATTAGGAATATTCACTTTGTGGATCAGGATCCTATGGAATCGAATATAGGAACTTCCATATTTCAAGTTATGATCTGTATCTAATCATCTATAGTCGTTTTTGTTATCGATATGGGTGCATCTCTTTCTTTAATTTATTGTTGTATTGTAGATTTGATGAAATTTTTAACTATTCTTATGTCATATTTGAAAGATCTTGTGACACCACATGGTAAGAAGTGAGAACATGTTTTTAGGATTTTTTATTGTTCACTCACCATGTCATGGGTTTAGTCAGATTGGCGTATCCTAGATATAGAAATGGGCCTCTTTAATGTAATCCCTAGTATGGATTGGATGATGAATTTACAAGTGCACATTGAGTTTTATTGATAATGAGTGAGTTTTGTGTCACCTGATGGGAGTACATACGGTTTTCATGGTGGATGTGATCCTTGGAATGGAAGATATAGACCTTCACTTATGAAATTGGTAAATCTTATTTTTCATATCTCCATGTTCATGAAGAAGGAAAATGTTAGTGTTCTTGAAGGTGGATTGGCTCTTTTGGTGGATAATTCCACATAGTAATTTCCAGATTATTTCTTAGTTTTTCCTCTAGATTGATATGTGGTGTTCATAATTTATTTTTCATTGGGAACAAAGCCAATATCTCTTCCCTCATACTATATGCCCCCCACCAAGGTGTGGTAATTAATGGTAGAACTGGAAAATCTAAAATCCAATGGTTTCATTCACCCGAGAATCTCACCATGGAATGACCTAGTCATATTTATAATAAGGATGATCGATCTCTCTATCTTGTTATCGATTACCAATAGTTGAATACGGTGATGATCAAGAAAAATACCCTTTCCCCATATTTATTACTTATTTAATCATCTCAAGAGGGATAGGTGGTTCTATACGAACCATTTGTGTTATAGGTATCACTTATTTTGATTTTGAGAGGATGATGTCCTACAAATAGATTTCTAAAGTAGGTAAGACCATATTGAGTATTTGTTAATTCCCTCCTAGTTGAAAAATTCTCCATGTATTTATATAGTTCTTAGTCACCTAGTGTTGCACTACTCTCTTGACTCCATTTCCGTGGTTTTTGTGTATGAAATCATATTCTGCTCAGGGACAAAAGAAGATCATGAGTGGCATTTGAGGATCATGTTGGGAACTCTTGGAGAACATTTCCTCTACACTATGTTCTCCTAGTTCAGCTTCTAGATTAGTGATGTCAAGTATCTTGGTCATGTGAACATAGACCACGAGGTTTCATGGGACCCTATTAATATTAACAAAGTGATTTTGTGGGAGAATATGAATAATGTCTTTGAGATTATAAACTTTTGGGGCCTGGGAGGTTATTATAGTCTTTTTTCAGGTTTTCTCATGGTTTTTATTATGCTCGAAATCACTTACACAGAAAGGGATGGATTCTTAGTGGATCCAAGAATGTGAGGTGTCCGATGAGGAGCATAAGTAATGGTTGACCGCAACCCATATTTTTATCTTGTTAGAATATAGAAAGGGATATTTTGTCTACTATAATGCCTCTGGTATGGGTATTGGGTGTGTGTTGATGTTGGTTGAGCATGTGGTGGCATATGGATCTCAAAAACTCTAATAACATGAAATGTATTACCCAACCTATGACTTGGAGATATCGGCATGGATACAAGCCTTGAAGACATGGCGTCATTATATTGTTTGGGAGAAGTTTTGAGTTATATTCTTATCATAATATATTGGCTTATATATTGTCCTAAAAATATCTAAATCTATGGAATCGTCTTTGGGTTCAGTACCATCAAGTATTATATTTTGAGATCATGATCACCCAGATAAAAGTAAATATGGTATCTAATTCATTGAGTATAATAGAGATATTTAATTATTTGAAGGAGTCTAGATATGTGTGGACCTTAAGGTGAATTTTTTCCCTGATGCATCAAGAAAATCATGAACATAGTGGAGGTGCATTCTTAACAAGGGTTAAGTGGACACTATGGCTCCTAGAGTTGATTCGGATAGTGAAGAATAATGATGATTTCTTCTTTTAAAATCTCTGGTACATATAAGATAATTATCTTTAAAATTAATGTCTTATATCTATGTTTTTATTTTCAAAAATTTAACATACACGGCTACGATTAGTAAGAAGTTTGGAGTCTAATGGGGAAAAAATAATTTTTGGTGAATAGTAACCTACCCATATGAATAGTAGCATGCCCATATGAAGAGTAGTATAACTCTTATGAATATTAAAACATCCAATAAATAGTTATTGTACCATTGAATGATTAAATAAAATTTAGGAATCTTATAAGTGAAAATTTGACTATAGTCATAGTATTGGTGTTTGTTGTAAGTCATAAATAATTAATTATAATTAATTGATTAATATTAATGAAAATTTATTTTCCTAAAATGTAATATTAAATTAAAAATTCTATTTATTTTGGATTTAATAAAATTTTGTAAGACCTTTTGTAATTTTTTGAATCATTATGAAATCAGTTTTAATTTTATTATCTGTATTTTTCAAGTAAATTATGATTTTAATTAAAAATTAAAATAATCATAATTATAAAATTATTTTTGATAAATGGACTTCTTTTTTCTATTATACACATCAAAAAACGATTCGGTTGAATTTTTTGTATTTTTTTGAAATACTTCAATTTTTGGGTGAAGAGTAAAAATACAAATTTTCACATAACCGGTATATCTTAAATTGCATCATTATGGATATAATGATGAAATAAACATTATATAACATTATATTAGGAAATTTTATATTTAATTTCATAAGTGGTTCCTAAAAATACAATTAACTCAATTTCCAAACCTAAAACAAACATTACAAAACCTAAAGTCAAAAAGTGATTCCTTAAAGTATCAATTTCTCTTTATTCACATTCCTTTTTATAAATTAATTATTTCGAATAATAATGATGATTTGAAGTAAAAAAAGAATCATATTATATTAATATATTATTTATGTTGTCAAAAAACAACTATTAAACGTCAAACATTGGATATATTATATTATTTTATATTTTATTCTAAAAACACCCCCTCCTCATGTATAAATAACTCGTCCCACTACCCTAGCCAAATCGCACCTATAATGCCTTGATAATTGTCTAATTTCTGCCAAATTCCCTCCCCGATCTTCTTATCCACTTCCAAGACATTCTAGTCTCACCCAAAGTCCAAAATAAAAGGCCTTAATGAGGATCTCAAGGAGAAGAGTTCAAGATGTAAGTAATCCTCTTCCTTTTTCATGTGTTTTCCATTCCATTCCTTTTCATTTATTATAGTTTAATCCCATCCTCTAATCCAAGAGGCATGAAAGATCTGAAAATATTCTATATTATGTATTTTCTCATGTTAATGTAAAATTATCATCATTATTCTCTTCCTCTACAAATTATTCAAGAAATTAATATATTGTCTGTGATGTGTCAAATTACAGACATCGTCGATGATGTGATTTAAATTTTTCTTTCATCCTTCAATTCTGTTCATGAAAATATTTTTTATGGTTTAAACAGGTTATAATATATTTATTATGTCTCATACATGGTTCTATAATTTTTTTCCCCTGGTTTTATTTTATAAAACAAAATGAGGTCTTTATTATCAAATAATAACTAAAATGATCTAAACAAACATCAATAATGTTTTAGCTAATAAATATTTATCACATCAGAATTGAAAATAATTAATTTAATAATTAATTTTATGGACTCATGTAAATAATATTTCTTTCCACTTATAGATTTTCATTTTCAATAGACATAAAAATCCATTACAAACCTCTCATGGAAGCCCGGTAATGCACGCACCTCAAACAAGGGAAATAAAAAAGTATTATTATTGAATGGTTAGAATGATGTCATAAAGTGATCATATAAGATGTTATAAACTTTAAAATATTCTTTTAAATCATAATAAAATAATTTCATACATTATACATGATATTTAAACACGTTTCAAAGAAGTCAAACCAAAGGTAAGGGATTCTCTCTCTATCACTTTTATTCCAAAATCTCTTCTATGTTGTGTACTTTGATTTGTAATTCCTAATTATTGGGTATGTTTTTCCCCTCCCCCATACTCCCATTATTATATATTGGCAATTAAATTCCCCATTATATCTCATTCAGACCTCCCATGTAAACCTGATACCATTCTGAAATTTCATAAGTGAATTTTAAACCAAATTTTAATTCTTTGGTCTAACCGTATACTTCAATGATTTTTATCATGATAATGTGAATTAGGAAAATTAATTGGATTATATAATGTTTTATTATCCATATTTATAGTACATATATATAATACCTTCATTTAATCAATTCTCTCTTCAATATTATGGTACTTGTAAAGGACCTCCCTCTTAATATCCTACTAAATGTATCCTTATTGAAATCCAAAGAGACTCTTCCTTTTTTATGCAATGAGTGAAATATTTCTGATTTCATGATGTTTTGTTATTATAGTGTCCCCCTAATATGTTTATATGGTTTTTTATTATTAACATTTTATAATCTTTTGTGGATTTTTTTTGTTCTAAGTGTGATTTTTACGAGAAAATGGTATTTTGAAATGTGAATTTGTTTTTCTCATTGGTGGATACGAGTTATGAATTTTTTTATTCATGGAATTTCCCATGGACATTATGTATGTTGGGTTGAGCCCACTATAGCTCAATATATGATAGGATATCACCATTACATCTCATGATATGTTGGGTTGAGCCCATTATAGCTCAAGATATGATTGGTGATCCCCATTATAGCACTCTAATGAATTGGGTACTTCAGAGATAGAAGATGGAAAAATGGTTATTCAAAGTTTACAGGTGAATATAATAATGATATATTAAATGTTTCCCATCTCAAATACATGAGTATTCGATGCATTCAAGTTTTTATGATATGTGTTTTATTGGTTTTTTATGCTATAACCTGACTAATGATTTCTATCTTTATATCCCTTACTATGTTTTTCAGTCGTCCCATTTTATTAAATGTTTTCACAGGATATAAAGATCAATATGAGTAATAAGGGAGTCGTGATGAATGTTATGATTCTTTTTCCAATAAATCATGTGTTATGTTTCAATGTTTTATATTTTAAAAAAATGGACCCTATTTATAATAGTATCCTAATTTTATGAATGTGCTATGTTATGTATGTAATATATCCTAACTCTATAAAATTTGAAACCCTTAATGATCCTCAATGTGTAATAATGTTTCTTCTTAAGTACAATTCTAGATTATATAATTTTTTAAGGCCAGTTCTTGATAGATGGTATCATATGATGGTTTAGATAAATATTTGGGTTAGAATGATGTTAATTGAATAATATATTTGATTTTTACAATATGGTTAATTTAAAATGACATAGAATTTGAATTTTAACATGTTTCTTTAACTATGATATATCTGTTTAAAATGCCTTTTTACAGAAGAAATAGGGAAGCTTATGTAGGCAGGTGCGAAGAGGCTAATACAGGTCCCAATTTTCATCCTGGAATGGTGGGAATCAGAACCGGGATGTTTGTGATAGTAATGGAATAGTTAACATAGGTGATAAATGGTGGTGGTCTCCATGAAAGATATGAACCTGATCTACTATGAGGGAACGTGTCTTTTGTGGAGCATTTCATGAGGCAACATCCTCCAGCTTTCAGTGGAACTGTAGATCCGGTGATATCTGAGGGATGAATCAATGCTCTCAAAAAGATATTTTATGTCATGGGATGTTCATAATGCCAAAAGATAATACTTTTAATTTTTCATTTTTAAAGTGATTTCGATTAGTGGTTCTTTCTAGTTAAGAATACATGAGAAAAAGATGATCATTATAGTTTGGAATGATAAGATTTTAAGAATCCTTTTCTAGAAAAATATTTTCCTAAAACTGTTGGACTCAAAATGGATAAACAATTCTTGGAACTGAGGTAGAAATATAAGGAATCGATGTTTGCATATGATACTAATTTTATTTGATTGGATATGTACATACCATATTTTAATTGGAACATCGGTAGTAATATTAATATATATTCATCTAGTTTGAAACCTTTCATATGAAGGGATTTTTCTTCATGAGAGTATAAAATATAAGACATACTTGTTCGGTGTGTTGAAAAAGTTTAGATGGAGTTTATTGACATGTATGTGCCTCATGACGAAATGAATAACAAGAAGACATGTTGGCAGAATATAGGGAATAAATCATCAAAGAAGTCTGGAGGTAAGAAATTTTTTTCCATTATGTGAAATGTGTGATAAAGAGAATCCTAGAAAATGTCTTCTGAATTATGGGAAGTGCTACCGATGTGGGAACTTTGGGAATAAGTCTCATGAATGTAAGGAATGCAATCCAAAAAGTAATGATATGCTGGTGGTGAGATTCTTTAACTATAATGAATTAGGTCATTATGCTAATGTTTTTCCAAATCTATTCACAGAGGCAAGATATCAACAATATTGGAAGCAGAATGGTGTGAAAAAATCCTTTGTGACTACATCAGCAGTTGTTGAGCCTTCAAATGAATTGGTTTCAGGAACATTATTTGTTTACATAGATTTTTCTAATGTCTTGTTTGATATGGGGTGTACACTTTCTTTCATTTCTGAGAAATTTTTGGCCAAATTTGAAATTCAACTTCAAGAGTAAAATCTAGAACTTATTGTAGTGACACCTATAGGAAATATTATCGAAAAATATTTATGATAATCTTTATATCTTTTTCTGTGGAAAAATTTTACTTGAAATTCTTTTTCCCTATAGTAGAGTTTGATGTTATTTTGACAATCGACTGGCTTTATGTTTATCATGAAAAGATATATTGTAGACATAAAGATGTTGTTTTTTATACTAATATTCCATTTGTGTACAAAAATGAACCCATACTGTTGATAACCTACCAAGAAGCTGAAAAACTATTAAAAGAAGGACAAGAATGTTATCTTGGTGGAATTGTTTAAAATAATGGGACTATTTCTATTAATGATATTTTAATGGTAAATGAATACCTGTAGGTTTCTTCTAATGATATCCCCATTATAGTACCTAATAGAAATGTGGAATTTAAAATTGATTTAGTTCCTATGTCTAAGCCAATTTCATAACCCCATTATTGAATGGCACAAGCGGAATTTGTTGAATGGATAAAGTAGTTTCAAAAGCTACTTTGGAAAGACATTATTCATCGTAGAACTTACACATAGGGTGGTCTTGTTTTTTTCGATAAAAATATGTATGTTTCAATGAGACTTTTCATTTATTATAGATCATCAAATAGCATCACAATTAAAAAAATGTATCATGTTCCTCATATCGATGATTTGTTTTATTAGCTCTAGGGAGATCAGTATTTTTTAAATATTTACTTGAGATCTGGGTACCATCAGCTGAAGGTGAAGGACGATGACATTCTGAAAATAGCTTTTCATACTAGATATTGGCATTATGAGTTTGTGGTTATTCCCGTTTGTTTGAAAAATGAACCTATTGTATTCATGGATCTTATTAATAGAATATTTCATGAGTTTTTATAGAAATTTGTGGTTGTGTTTATTGAAGAAATTCTTATTTTTTCTAGAAGTAATGAGGAGCATGTAAAACATATAAGGGTTGTTTTAAAAACCCTAAATGAAAAGAAAATTTATGGAAAATTCAGTAAGTGTGAATTTTGGTTACAAAATACTTATTTCCTTTGTCACATTGTTTCTAAAGAGGGCATAAATTTTAATCCTGCTAAAAAAGGTTGTTTAAAAATAGCCAATACCAATAAATATAACCGAAATTCGAAGATTCCTCAGTCTGCTTGGCTATTAAAAACATTTATTTTGATAACATTGCACAATTATCCATCCAAATGACTTTGTTAACACAAAATGTGTTAATTTCCTTTGGAAAAAAGAATTTGATGATTGTTTTCAGGAATTGAAATGAAGATTGCTGAATGATCCAGTTCTGAATCTACCTTCCATAAATAGAGATATTATTATCTATAGTGATTCATATTTGAAGGAAATTGGTTGTGTTATGAAGAAGAATGATCAGGTAATTTCTTATGATTCACATTAGTTGAAACATCATGAGTTAAATTACCATCCACATGATTTGGAAGTAGATGTTGTTGTTTTTTCTTTAAAAATTTAGATGCATTATTTTTATAGATCCAAATGTGAAATATAAACTGATGATTAAATATTGAAGTATATATTCACTCATAAATAATTGAACAAGAGGCATAGAATATTACTTTAACTAAAAAATGATTATTATTGCACAATAAATTTCCATCTAGGAGAAGAAAACAAAGTGGTGGATGCCTTGAGCCGAAAACATCCTGCCTCATTAACCATGTTATATTTAGAACATCATACCTTGATTAATGATTTGATGAATTTTGCCTTAGATGTTGTGGGTGTAGGAAATACATCTATTTTGTTTTAGGTATCAGGGATGTCATCACTATTAGAAAGAATCAATTAAGCGTATAAAGAAGACCGTGAGCTACAGGTAAAGGTAGAATTATTTAAAATGGGTTAGTTTCTAGAATTTAACCAGGATGAATATTGTGTATTGAGATTTGGGAATATATATTTTTTACCTTTTGATCCTCAGTTGATGAATGATTTGTTGTGTGATGCTCATCATTCCCCATTTTCAGTTCATCCTGGAAGTACTAAGATGTACCGAGACTTTTTGTAGTATTACTGGTGGGATGGAATGAAAAGAGATATTGTAGATTTTACTATGAAATGCATGACAAGTCGATAAGTTAATTTAGAGTGACGTCTACTGAAGGGGATTCTTTAGCCACTTCCATTACTTGAGAGGAAATCGGAGAATATATCAATAGACATCGTGGTGGGATTACCTAAGACTTCTCGAGGTAACAATGCAATTTGGTTTACTGTTGATCAGCTGAAAAAATATGCACTTATTTTTTATACGAAATAATATGTATTTAGATTAGCTTTCTTTATTGTACCTCAATGAGATTTTCTGGTTACATTTAGATCCTTTTTCAACTGTTTCTGACCGTTATCCCAGGTTCACTTCTAATTTTTGGAAGGGCCATCAAAAGATGTTGGGAATAGAATTAAATTGCAGTATAACTATTCATCCTCAATCATATGGGAAATCAGAACGAATGATTCAAAATTTATAGGATATGTTTCGAGTGTGTTCAATGAACTACCAAGGAAATTGGGATCATAAGTATTATTTAGTTGAGTTTTCATGTAGTAATAGTTTTCAGTCCACTATTCAGAAGGATCCTTTTGAGGCTTTGTATGGGAAGAGGTGTCAGACTCTAGAATTTTGGGATGAAGTTGGTGAAAGAAGATTTATGGGACTTGATTAAGTAGAGTAAGTGGCTTAAATGGTAAATATGATCCAGTAGCACATGAGAACAACTTAGAGTAGGCAGAAAAGTTATGCAAACAACAGAAGTAAAAAATGTCTCTTTCAAGGTAGGAGACCATGTCTTCATTAAAATCTCTCTATGAAAAAGAGTGATGCATTTGGGAATGAAAATAATGCTATTTCCACAGTTCATCTGCCCATTTGAAATCCCAGATAATGTTGGACCAGTTGCACACAAAGTAGCTTTGCCTCCAAGTTTGTCTTAGGTCCACAATGTTTTTCATGTTTTGATATTGAGAAAGTATGTGCCATATTCATCTAATGTGTTGAGTCTAGAATATTTTAACTGAAAGAGAACCTTTATAATGAAGAGAAACATATTCATATTTATTCTCATCGAGAGCAGGTATTGTGGAATAAGGTAATCCACAAGGTAAATGTTTTGTAAAGAAACCACATGGTTGAAGAAGCAATATTGGAATCTGAGAATGATATGGGGGAAAGGTACCCCCACTTGTTTGGGTAAGAAAATAATAATTTTGAGGACACAATTTCCAGAAGGTGTGGAGAATGTAACAACCTAGGTACTTATGAAATAATTAAATTTAAATTTAATTTCCTACTTCTATGGATTGAATTTCGAAAATCTGACATACACGGTTGCAATAAGTGAGAAGCTTTGCGTCCAATAGGGAAAAATTAATTTCTAGTGAATAGTAACATACCCTTATGAATTCTAGTATCACCGTAATGAATTTTAAAATATCCAAAATAATATTATCCTTACCCATTAATTACTAAATAAAATTTAGGCACTTTATAAATAATAATTTCACTATGGTCAAAGTATTGTTGTTTTTGTAAGTCATAAATAATTAATTATAATTAATTCATTAATTTAAAACAAAATTTATTTCCTAAAATGTTATCATAAATTAACAATTCTATTTCTTTTGGGTTTTAATATCATTTTATAAGTCCTTATGTTATTTTTTAAAGCATGATGAAATCAGTTTTAATTTTAAAAACTTGTATTTTTCAAGTAGATTATAAACATAATTAAAAATTAAATTAATCATATTAATAAAATTAATTTTGAAATATAAACATCATTTTTGATTCTACACATCATAAAATAGTTAGGGAGAATTTTTGGGAGTTTTTTAAAATAAATCAATTTCGGGTGAATAGTAAAAATACTATTTTTACATAATTGGTATATCTTAAATTGCATAATTCATGATGTAATGATGAAATAAACATTATAGAAATTTATATTTTTCCATATTATATTCAATTTCACAATTAGTTCATCAAGATACAATAATTTCAATTTCCAATCCTTAAAAGAACTTTCCAAAACCTAAAGATAACAAATTTATTCCTTAAAGTATCCTTTTTTCTTTCATTTTCCTTTTAATAAATTAATAAATTCAAATTATAAATATGATTTAAAATATAAAAATTCTTATATTATATTATTATAAGATTTATTTTTTCAAAAAACTACTATTACAATTCTTACATTTGATATATATTTTTTATTTAACATTATATTCTAAAAACACCTCTCCTCATGTATAAATAACATCTCTCCCTCCCCTAGAAAACCCACACCTATAAAGCGTTGATAAATGTCTAAATTATACCAAATTCCCTTCCTAATATCCTTACCCATAACCAAGACTTTTTTTCCTCACCTAGGGGCCAAAATCAATGTCCTTAAGGATGATCTCAAGGAGAAGAGATCAAGAGGGACAAAATCCTCTTACTTTTTCAGGTGTTTTAATTTCCTTTCCATTTCAATTAGTATAGTCTCTTACCATACTATTATCCAAGAGGCATGAAACCTCCATAAATATTTTATATTCTGGATTTTCTAATGTTTATGTAAAATTAATCATCATTCTTCTTCCCCTCTCCCATTTATTCGAGGAATAAAAACATTTTCTTTGACATGTCGAATTACCAACATCGTGGATGATGTGATTTACATTTTCATTAATTAATTCAGTTCTGGTCACAAAACAACATTTATTGTTAAAAAAGGTTCTTATATATGTATTTATTCTTATCCATGGATCTAGAATCCACTTGTACAGAATGTTTTAATTTATAAAACAAAATGAGGTTGTTATTATCAAAAACCACTAAAATGATATAAACAAACATCATTAATGTTTTAAAAAATGAATATTTCTCACATTATAATTAATTTTTTTTAATTCTATAATAATTTTTATGGAATCATTTATATACCATTTTATTCCACTTATGTTTTTTCATTTACAACAGACATAAAAATCCATTACAACCCGCTCATGAAAACGCTGTAATGCACGCACATGAAACAATGGAAATAAAAAAGTATTATTAACTAATGTGAGGAATGAAGTTATAAAGTGATAAAATAAGATGTTATAAATATAAAAATGTTTTTTTAATCATAATAACACTATTTTAAGCAATATACTGGTGGTTTAAACTTGATTCAAGGTTGTTGAACCTGTGGTAAGGGATTCTCTCTCTCTCACATTTATTCTAGAATATCCTCTTTGTTGTGTCCTTTTATTTTTACTTCCTAATAATAGGGTATGTTTTTTCACCACCCCCATATAACCATTATTATATATTAAGGATTATTTACCACATTATATCTCATTAATCCCTCCCATGTATACTTGATACCATACAGAAATTTCATAGGTGAATTTTAAACCCAATTTTCATTCTTTGGGTTAATATTCACCTTTAATGATTTTTATCATGATAAGATGACTTTTGAAATTTAATTTGTTTATATAATGTTGTTTTATCTTTATTTACATTATATATACATATTTAATTCGTTTAATCAATTCTCTCTTCAATATTATTTTATTTGTGAAGGACCTCCCTCTTAAAATCCTTTTAAATGTATCCTTTATGAAAACCAAAAGAGGATCTTATTTTTTATGACATGATTGTACTCTTCTGATTTCATGATGTTTTATTACCATAGTGCATCCATTATATGTTTATATGTATTTTTTTTAATAATAATAATTCGTTCCCATTTTGGAATGATTATGATCTAAGAGTGATTTCTATGAGAAAAGGTTATTTTGAAATATGAGTGTGTTTTGTTCAAGGGTGTATTCGAGTTATGAATTTTTTTATTAATTGTATGTTCCTGGGTAAATATTTATGTTTTTTTGATCCCTTTATATATCATTATATGATGGGTGATCCCCATTATAGCTCGTGATATGTTGGGTTGATCCCATTGTAACTCAAGATATGACAGGTGAGCCCCATTATAGCTCTCCAATGCATTGGGTACTCCAAAGATGAAAGTTGACCAAATGGTTATTCCATGTGTAAGTGTGAATATAAGAATGATATGGTACATGTTTCCCTAGTAAACTACATGACTATTCTATGCATTTGAGTTTTTATGATATGGGTTTTATTGGTTTTTTAATGATATCAATTGACTAAAAATTTCTCTCTTTATATACCTTAGATGAGTTTTGTACTCATACCATATTTTAAAATGTTTTTCTTGGGATATAAGGATGGGTATGAGTAATTAGGGAGTCAACATGAATTTTATGAAGATTTTTCAAAGAAATTATGTTTTGTGTTTTAATGTTTTACACATTGGAAAAAATTGATACTGTTTTTCATAGTATATTATTTGTATGAATTTAGTATGTTATGTCTATAAGATATCCTATATCTCTATAACAATAAACCCAAAATGATCCTAAATGTGTAAAAATGTATGTTCATTACTAAAATTCAATATTATGTAATGTTTTAAGGATGATTCCTGATAGTTCTATAATTCTATGTAGTTCCTCTAGGTTAAGGATGTTCCCATTGAATGGTCATTGTCTTATGAAGGAGTTCATTGTTTTGAGAATCCCATTAAGGTGTTTTTATTTTGGTGGAAGGTGGTGATTTAGTAGAGAAATAATTTCTAGTGGGTAATTTATCATGGGACCACAACTATGTTTTATGATGTGTGCCATCATTTCTAGAGGCCAAGTATGAGATGAGAAATAACTATATTAATATCCATATATTATACATTCCAAAAATTTAATAAAGAGCACCATAGGCCCTATGTATTATTCGATCCTGTACTCATTACTACCTATAATTGGGGTAAGTTCACCATAGATTTTAGTATTGGTTTACATAGAACACCATGGGGGAAGAATGTCGTATGGTTTGTAATTTACCATCTGACAAAATCTGGCCATTTAATTTTGATTTGGGATTGAGTAAAGGTGGATGAATTGGTATGGTTCTATGATCAGGAGATAGTAAGGCTTCAAGTTTTGATTCGGATATCATTTAAAATAGGGACCCTTGATTTCCACATGTTTTTTGGGAAACCTTTAGATTTAAATGACATTAAAATTCATGTTATGTGTGACATACCATCATCAAATGTATTGTCAAAAAAATTCGGTGAATCAAATCATAGAATACATGCTCTAGTCATGTGTGTTAGACAACATTGGATATTGGGATAGACATTTGTAAATAGTTAGTTCACATATAATAAAAGCTACAATTCCTCAATAAAAATCCCACCCTTTGATGTTTTTCATGGATGGTTATTTGAGTCGACTTTATATTGGTCTAAGGAGGGTAAAATATCATTATTGGGACTAATCATGTTGCAGTAAATGATAGATAAATATTGTTTTATTATAAATCAGTTGTTCATTACCCATAACTGTGATAAATTATCCTTCGAGCAAAGGCATCAAGCCTTCGAGTTCTCAATGGGTGACAAGGTGTTTCTGAAAGTTTCCCCCCTCTTGGGTCACCATAATTTTGGTATAAAATGGATTCCAATGCTGAGTTATGTCAAAAAAAATTATATTATTGAGATAGTTGGTAGGGTTGAATATCATTTATCTTTTCCATCTTAGTTGTTATCAATTCCTGATGTGTTCCATGTATCATGGGTGAAAAAATAAAATTTGGGCCCTTCTCATCTGTTGAACTTGGAATAGTTGGAGTTGGAATCTAGTTTCACTGTGTTTGGGTAGCCATTAAGGATTTTTTATTCCCAATGGAAAGTTATATTGGAGAACTCAATATTTTTTTATGAGTTCTTTTAAATCACTAGAATAATTATCAAAAGACATGGGAGTGGATGTATTGGGTTGAGGTGCAGTATACATTTTTATTCACTGGTCAGATTATGTGAATGATTTTAAAGGGTGGAAGGTTTTCAAGGTGGGGAGAATTGCCACATCCAGGATTGTATTTAATGTATTAAATTTTTAATTTTTTTTCA
This sequence comes from Viscum album, assembly GCA_963277665.1. Lineage (NCBI taxonomy): Eukaryota > Viridiplantae > Streptophyta > Magnoliopsida > Santalales > Viscaceae > Viscum > Viscum album. The sequence continues at coordinate 1,542,716,647 of OY728141.1, forward strand.
TGTACTTTTACCTTAGTGTTTTCGAGGGTTTTAGTGATAAATGGTGTTTTTGTACCTTATAGATGGGGGAAAACAGATAACTCATAGTTAGCGTAAATCATGCTCTATCCTAAAATAAACCAAGATTAGTAAATAGTAGAACTATCTAGGATACATAGTAATCTACCCTCCCTATGAAAATTGTATGGCCAATTTCTTCTTGAATAGAGGATACCTCAATGTTTATAAACAGTCTGGATAGCCATACAGGTTACCCGTACATCCTATCTAGGTCATTAAAAATACGGAAATTTCTTTTCTACCCACTCCCTATTTAATTGCAATTCATCCCATTTCCCCCCTCATTCAGGATTCACATCCCTATGCGCCTCACCCTATCCTCACTTCTCTATTTTACCTTCGATTTTTGGCTGGATTTGGCTTTGGATCTTCATAAATCATCAAGAAAGCATCTATTGTCTAGATTTCTTCCTTCTTCTAGAGTTCTCAAATGTTATTTAGTGTGTTCTATTCTCTATAATGGATTGGTTTTTTTATGTATTATTGGTTGTATGAATGGTAAAAATTTTGTTTTCAAATGGTTTTGAGGTGAATATGTGTTCAAATATGGGTTTCCAATTGAAATTAGATGTATTTCATAACATATCCCTTGTAGTGATTCTTAAATGTGTTGTATGAATTATTTAAGTTGTAAAAACATATTTTCAAGTGGTTTTGGTGTGTGTAGAAGTTAATAGGTTTTTGTTATAGAAAATTTTGGGTTTTCATGTGTATCCATCTTTCTTTTTATGTGTATGTGATAGTTGTGATCTATTTGATATGTGGAACCAGAATTGAGAAAAAATGGAATCCTGGGAATTCTAGTGAGTTGACGAGTAATAGTATTATAATTATACTAGTATGTTCAAGTATCAATTTCCTCTATAAGGAATCATGATACTAAACTACACAAAATATGATGATGATTTTATACCAATAGAACTTTGGATGGATTCATCTCTAGTGGTTCATGCATTAGGGCATTGTGGTTCATGGCTACAATACTATTATCAATGTGATACAAGAGTAATAGGGTCCCACTAGTTATAGTACCTTTAGTGATTACCCATGGGTCTCTTGGGGTTTGGTTCTTACCATCAGTATATGGTGTACCTTATTCTAATGTTAATTTTAAAATCATGCATTTCATATTTTTTTCCCATTAAAATTTATTACTAAAAATTATTCTAAATTATTTTTTTAAAATATCCATCTTAATTTATCTTATGATGTTAGTTAATACAATCTATTTTGGGTTTCAATCCTACTGGTATTTAACTCACACCCTATATAAACCCTTGGGTGTATGTATAACTTGTTATCTTTAAACAAGGTGAAGGAAATATGTTCTGTGGTAGGGATGGTGGATCTGTTTTCTAGAATTCCACTCATTGAGGAGTTGGTGGAGGTAGCATGAGGGTAAAGACCCTATTATTTCATGGTGTTTTTTGAATTTTTTGTTGGTTTATGTACCTATTTTGGTATTTAGTTTATGTTGTTAATTTTTTAACATGAATATATTGTTTCTATTTTGGTTATGCATATCGATCTCGCTTGGATTTTCAATTCTTTTTGATATTTATGGTTGTTGTTAATCTGTAAAATCATTCACTAAAATGTATTTTTGACACCCATGAACTATTTTCTATCCCGTGGGGATTGAAATCCGCTTCGGGCCATGTCAAGTGTCATTTTGGATGTTTGGACAGATGGTACCATGACTTGGTCCCTGGCATATCTATCACACTCCAAAAATCACACTCAAAGTTCATTTTTGGGTGAAGTATTCAGAAAAATCCCAATAACATTGTATGAAAACAAGATAATATAGGATAATATCATTACCATAATCACTAATAGTTAATCCTCCAATGTTTATGATGAAACCACTAGTTTTGTGGATTCATGTTTTCTTGTAGATTCCCTTCGATTGTCGAAAAGATCTAGTGGAAACGATTGCATAAGATAGGGATTGAAGGTCCTTATGAATTTATACGCAATCTAGAAAAACATGTTCAACAAAAAACTGCATAGCGCTACACCACATTGGGTCCCAAATCAAAAGTGACTATGATGAAAGGGATATGTCCATTACATAGTTCTTCAGAAGAAAAATAATGAATAAAATCCATACCATGGTAAATGGAGAGATCCTAAAAACCAGATAAATAAACTATGATGTAATCATTATCACCACAACATAGCCTACAAACCCTCACAAAAAATACAATGTTAGAACTACCCTCAAATGTGAAATTATTAAAAAAAATTAAGAACAATATGAATTTTACCTTCAAACCTCTACATTGAAACCAACATTACATACCATAGTTATTCCAAAACAACTAAAACCATCAAAGCTAACGGTTATACAATAGGTCCCCAACCACTCGACATCTATTCCATCCCAAATGTAAAATAATAATTTCAATGTAGAGTTGATTTCTATTAAAAAAATTCAATCCAAATTCTCTCTTTCTCCCCCAATACCAACCATAGCCTATTCCTTAAAATAAAAAGGTGTGACAGTATAAACTAAAATGTTCAAATATAATATAATAGTATTCACTAGAAAGAAAAAAATACACACACACATATATATATATAACTCACATGTATTTACTAAAACTCTAGAAATTTGGATAACATAATTTGTACCAGAGATTTCTAGGATTTCAAACACATGAATGAGAGCATTAAAAATTAAAGCTCCAATGTAACTCCCCAAGACCCAATCAGCTAGATCTGATAAGTTATTTATTACACGGTAAATATATTATATTCCAAATATCTTGTTTCAAAATTCCTTAAGAATCTAAATATATAAATATCACATTAAAATATGACATATTACCTAATTTGATTGAAATTTTTTTTCCATAATGTTATCCATAGACCCAATCATATATATATATTAAATTATTTACCAAGAGAATTGTGAAATAAAATTAAAGGGTGAGCTAAAATTCTTAGTAAGGGAAAGCATACATTGAGTTATAACATGGAATTAAAAAGGCATATTCAAAATAATAAGACTAGATAACATATGATTCGATAAAATTTAACACATAAGTATGGAAAAGAAATAATTAATCACATAGATAGCAGGAAAATATCACATAATGATAGAAATGATTTGAATTTATAATTCCAGACAATAATAAATTATTATATATTATGTATTCCATTAAATCATAATAAACAATAAAGATGCACTCATTATTATATCTTAGTTGTCCCATGTGACTTACCAGTGTACTAAGGTGAAATATATTTTTTATCGGCAACAATCACATAGAAGTCTTATTAATTCCATCATATAAAAATATTTCATATGATATATTTCATTATATTCGAATTTTAAAAGCCTTCATCAATCACTAAATCAATATGCATATCTAGGTTAATAACCTTGAAAATATTAATCATAATGATGGATTCAAAATGTAAAAATAAATACTCTAATAAATGAAATAATATAAGATTTTATTTTTTGATACATATAATTACTAAGATGATAAAGATCCTTAAGCAATGGAATAAATGTGTTTTGAATTGTAGGAAACCAATGTATTAGTGTAAAAGAAGCCCCATGCCCTCACTTATAGATTTTTAGAATCACATACATAATTTCAATAAATAAATTGAAAATTTACTTCAATATCACAACACAATTTTCAAAAACATTGTTTGGTTCATAGAGAGCTTTACATTTATTAAGAGAATATCTCTGGAGAGTGTAAAAAAATTTGTGATGTTTGGAAATTTTATTCTACCCTGTGGGAATATCTAGTAAATACCTAAACAACCACATCCATGGTTATTACAATGAGGTGAATTTTAGAAATTGTTTCAATCAACAGTTTTATATCCAAAAAGACATTCCATTCCTAGACAACGCCTCACATTACAAAAAATTTACGATGTATTCCAATATTTAGATTTATCTTATGGGTTTATCCTAATGTTGGGGAATTATAACAACTTATAAAGGTAGTATAATTATAAGAAATTGATAAATCTGAATAGTAATATGATAATAAACTTATGAAAATGATTCATACATATATATGATGTTTAAGTAAAAATTAATTTGAATGGATTACACAAATAAAGGATTAAAACGGATTAAGAAACCTTAATTTGGTATGATAACACCTTATAAAAGTGTAATTTGGGGGGATTTGGGTATTCTAACATTATTTATATATTCTTGTTTTCATAATAAAATAATTATATACTCATGGTTTAATGTAAAATGGGAGGTTAAATGAGATTAAAACATAATAAATTCAAATAGTAAATTAATATTGTAATGTCCCGGACCTCTCTAGTCCATTACTTTGTGAAAATGTTGTTTTAAAGGTGTTCTGGGAGGTCAAGGTGACTTTTCCCCAACGCTTTGCCAAATCTTCCTTTTCGATGAACCGTTTCAACGGTAGATAGTTGAGAACTGTAACACCACGTTACATCTTCAGGTACTTTTGATATTTTTGACTACCTTAGTATTAGAGTTGTGACTTGGGGGTGTGGTTGGGTGAAAATTTATGGATTACTAAAGAGTAGTAGATTTTTCACAAGAGGCACACGGTTTGTCTAAAGTTTGCGGCCAAACCGTGCATAGTTGGTCTTGGAGGCAGTAGCTCCCACACGGGCGACACACAGTTTGTCTAACCGTGTGGCCTAACCATGCAAGAAGGGTTCCCAAAGAAGTATCTAATGCATGGTTAGGGCACGGTTTATTAAACCATGCGAACTAATCGTGCGACCACTTAATCTAGATCCTAAAATTGTGGATCTTGACCGTTTTGCATATAGCATTCTTGTTTAAGCTCCTAAGTGGCCATAACATGGGATTACCCTCCCTTGAAGGTAGGAGAACCTCTCCCAAGAATTTTGGAGGTGATCTAAATGCTTATCTTGGAGAATCGAAGCCAAATCCTCGAGGTATGAGATTTTTCTTGTTTGGTTTCATAGATCCACTTGGATCTACTTCTCATCTCTTCTTGGTTTTTTAGATCTACGTCCGTTATGGGTAGATCTAAGTGTGTTGATGCCAAATATGATGATATTTGGTATTGGTGGTGTTAGGAGAATATATCTAAGAAGGATTCTTGGAGAATCAACCCAGCTTTCTTGTGCGTTCTTCGTTTGTTGGTGTTTTTGTCAAAACCTGTTCAGGTAGGGATCTTCCCTTCATCTCTCTCTCTTTTGTGCATCATGCGGGGTGGGTATCCTCTTGTTTCATGAGATACAGTTGAACTAGTAAATAAATATAATAACTTGTTAAAGAATGGGTTTTGGGAATTTTTTTTGATATTATTGTATTATTCTAATCAATTATTATTCATTGATTATATTGTGAATTTAATAGGCTTATGCCTACTAAAATTCATGGCTGTTGGGGTCCTTTTCTTGTGCAATTAAATGATGCCCTATTTTTCTCGATTGTTTTGTGTATGGAATTTCATAGAATGTGGAAATTGGTTAATCATGTAAAGCTGGTTGATTAAATGAATAATTGGAACCCTTGTATGATGACCCCGGTAAAACTAAATGAAAGAATGAATTTGTGGGTGCTGATTGGGGTTTAATTATGTGAATCGGTGTTTCGTGGGTTGTTGTAGAATGGGTGAGCCGTGGTGCTGCAGTTTTCTTGGTTGTGGGTCGGCGTGTATGATATGGTTGGGATGGGCAGTGGAGCTATGGTAAATAGTATCAAACAGATGGTGATGTGGTATGGGTATTGTTTCTAATGTGTTTGTGGTTATGGTGGTCGGAAGAAAAGCTACAGGGATGGGTTGTGCATAGGAATAAAAGTGGAAGAGTTAACTAATGAATTCTGGGTCATGGTAGTTGATTAAATACAGAAAATAAATGGAATTTATTGGCTGATAAAAGAAAATGGTATTGTGTTTCTTGTGTTTTCCCTAACATTATTTGTGGTTGAGCGGGATAAGTTTTACGAATGGTTGATCTTGTTTGGTATTTATTAGTTTCTCGGTAGTAAAAGAACTGATAAACTAAAACTGTTGAAACTGGAGAATCTTAATGGGGTTTGGGGTTTTTTATTGTGTGCATACTTTCGAGGTAGGAGTGTCGAGGTATGTGCTCAGATCTTTTGTGTAGAAGACTTAGGATGGGTTTAATGGTTGATATAATTATATAAATCTGTACATTTTATGTTTCTTTATGCACCCCGCCCATGTTGAGCACTACGTACTAAACACCCGTGGGACAGGGGTGATATTCTCAAACATCTAAAATATGGATGGTTATTGTTCTTCCCTGTGCTCCCTCTTCTAGGTTCTATAGACCAAGATCCTTCAGGCAGTTTACGACAAATGTTTCCCAAGAGTCTTTGGGATGAGGATGTGATATGTTCCTATGGGTCTTCAGGATGAGATGTGATGTGGTACCCAAGTGTCTTTGGGAACATACGTGGTTACGGACAAGGATTGAGTGTTGGCGGGATACTATGAGCATGGACGAGGATTGAGTGACAGTAGGATACTATGAGCATGACCTAGGACTGAGTGATGGCAGGACACTATGATCATGGACGAGTATTGAGTGCCAGCGGGATACTAAGAGCTTCGTATGGGTAGGTTGCATCACTAGATCAAGAATAGGGGGAGCATCAGAGCATTAGGAATGAGGGCTTGGGCAGTATTCTATTGGAAGGTGGTGCGGGGTACACATACATTGATAATATCACTATTCTACTCTATTGACTTGCGATATTTGGTGAGTTTTTCCTGTAAGGTTGGGTGGATAGATTCCATGCTAGGCTTTGGTTCCTTCTGTTTTCTCTTGGGGAATTAGGATTTTTCCCCATCTGTGAACGAGAGCTTCAGGTTTCCCTACTGAGTATACTTGTATGATCACCATACGTTTACTTTCAGGTCTTCAGGAGGACTTCAGGGACCGTACGGGGACTTGCTAGTTGGGCGTTGGATATTTGCTGGTTGTAGTTTTTTCTTCTTTTTTTTTGGAATCGTACTTTGGAGCTTTTCATGTAGTTTTACTTTTGTTTCAATATTGTACAATACATGCATATGGGATTGGTTTTGGGTTTATTTTTATTTACATTTTCCTTTTTCATTTGGTGTTTGAATCATCCTATTTCCCAATCATAAATAATAAAATGGGTAATGCCTCCCATATTTGTGAAAACTCATTCCCTTGGTGCTAGTCGCCACTCCAGGGCCTACTGGAGGCAGGACTCGGGGGTTCATTAACTCACTTTCAACATTTCCATCTCAGGAGGGGAATATTTGGTGGGAGGCGGTTGTGATAGAATTGTATCAGAGGTGATGGTTGAGAGATAGGATGGAGTCTGGAGTTAGGCACAGAGAGGATTGCATGGGATGGTAGGGAAACAGTGTTGGCTGATCTTGGTGCGTGACATAGGCTAGGGAAGAGTGGCTAGGACCTGGTATTTTAGGGGCCCCCTGGGATCTGATGTAAGGACTCTGAGCTTACCGAACAACTAAGTAAGACTACATTGATTGCAGGGTAGAGACCCTAGGAAAGGTATATGAATCATCATGAGTTGTGTTTTACTTGATTTGGATGTTATGGGAAAGAAATGGAAATAAAGTGATAATATGAAACCTTGAGAAAATTTCCTTACTACTTGGGATTAGGCGTTCTTTGTTTACCATATAGCTATGGCACCTGGACGTCGTTCCTAGGTGACTCGGGCAGTCGAGGCCCAACAGATTCAGGCGGTCGATTAGCTGAGGATTGACCGAGAAGAGGAATATGACTTGTGGCAGCGCATGTTTCGTGCTTTCCATCTATAGATCTCGAAGAAGTATGAAGGTAGCACTTCGGATACGGAATCAGGGAGTTGGTTGGAGGAACTTGAGATCACGTTTGGCCTGATCAGGGCTACATCAATGTACTAAGTTCCACTAGCAGTTAGCCAGCTATGAGGAGCAGCGTGTCAGTGGTGGATGCTTTACCTTAGTGAGGGGGAAAAGACAGAAGTTCTATGGGTGAACATCGAGAAGGGGTTCCATGAGGAATTTCTTTCCTCAATGAGGATAGCCGAGAAGAGGTAGGAGTTGTTGTCTCTCTAACAAGGAAGCATGTCAGTGCGGGAACTAAGGGTCGAGTTCAAGGATCTCCTCAATTTTTTCCCAAATCTCTTTCCAGATGAGGATTCTCGAGCCATGCATTTAGAGGAGGCACTTCACCCATCTATTCGGTGCGCGGTGAACCCTTTCTCCTGACCAAAGTACCTGTACGTACATAAGAAGGTGGAGATAATAGAGAGGATTCACTCCAAGTAGGTTCACTACGATAGAGGAGTCACCCAAGTTCGTCCAAGAAGGAGGCAGTCAGCCGTAGATCCCCAGCAACAGGAACTTCAACGTTTTGACCGGTAGGGATCAGACTTCAGCAGGTCCCATACCAATCTCATGTTTCCCACCCGTTTTCTGTGATCCAGGGACTGAGGTTATTTGTGGGTTGGAATCATGGGTATCGTGACTGTTTTTGACCTTTTTAAACTCAGTATGGAGGGACTTACTAGGTTCAGCCCCAGCCCCAGCAGCAGTTCCCAGCCCGACCCTTCCAGCAGCAATAGACTCCAGCCCCTCCAAGGGGAAATAGAGCAGGTGATGGCCAACCATAGGGAGTTTTCGAGGACCCCAACTAGGATGTGGTCGAGGAGGTGGACGTAAATAGAGTGGCAGAGGAGTGGTACATGGGTAGTATCATTCAACAGAATTGGAAACCCTGGAATGTCCAGAGATCGAGAGATATGTTTTTGGTTTTACTTATATTCTCTCGTTTATGATTTTTTTAAATTTAGGAGAATCACACACTTTTGTTGAAACTCATTCTCTCCAATTATTTGGACCTGGACCTTGTTTTTTATGAATCTATAATGCTATGTTTTTCCCTGTTTCCTTTAAATGTGTGTGACGAGTCCTAACAAGTGGGGAGAGGAGGACCTGATCCCAAATTGAGACGCATTAATGTGGAAGCGATTAAACCCATGCGGGTGAGTCAGTGCCTCCCAAAGCGGATAGTATATTGTCAAGGGAGAAGTAATTCCCCAAAATATTTTTTGGGGCATCATGTTTCTTATTTTGTGCGGTGTTGGAGGTAGAGTGTGTATGAGAAATCCTAAATTATGGGGGCGGGAGGACCTAATACCTAATCAAGATGCACTAACGTGGATGCGATTAAACCCGTACATGTGAGTAAGTGCCACCTAAAACAGATAACATCTTGACATGGGGGAAATAATTCCCTGACATGTATAATTAGGATAGTTGATGGATTCCTGTTATAACGAGAGCCCTATAAGGTATCTTGTGGGGTGGTTGTTCGAACCTTTTCCTTTTTTATGGGTTGGTTTTAATTCTTGAGGATGAAAATGTTTTTAGAGGTATCTAATGTAATGTCATGGACCTCTCCAGTCTATTACATTGTGAAAATGTAGTGTTAATGGTGTTCTGGGAGGTCAAGGTGACTTATCCCCAATGCTTTTCCAAATCTCCCTTTTCGATGAACTGTTTCGACGGTAGACAGTCGTGAACCGTAATTCCACGTTATGTCTTCAGGTATTTTTGATGTTTCTGACTACCCATGTTTCAGAGTAGTGACTTGGGGGTGCGGTTGGGTGAACTTTTAAGGATAACTAAAGGGCAGTAGCTTTCTCATGGGAGGCGCACAATTTGTCTAAACCCTGCGGTCAAACCTTGTATAGCTAGTCTTGGAGGCAGTAGCTCCTGCATGGGTGGCACACAGTTTTTCTAACCGTGAGCCTAACTAGGCGAGAAGGGTGGACAAGGCAGTAGCTAACGCATGGTTAGAACACGATTTGTTAAACTGGGTGAACTAATGGTGAGACCACTTAATCTAGATCCTAAAATTGTTGATCTTGACCATCTTGCCTCTGGCTAACTTCTTTATGCTCCTAAGCGGCCATAACTCAGTATTACCCTCCCTTGAAGGTAGGAGAAACTTCCCCATGCATTTTGGAGTCGATATGAAGGCTTCTCTTGGAGAATAGAAGCTAGATCCTTGAGGTATGTTATCATTCATATATGGTTTCATAGATCCAATTGGATAAACTTCTTCTCTCCTCTCGGTTTCTTAGATCTATGCCTGTTATGGGTAGATCTAAGTGTGTGGATTCCAAATATGATGAGATTTGGTCTTGGTTGTGTTAGGTGAAGAGATCTATGGATTATTCATGGAGAATCAATCCAACTTTCTTGTGCATTCTTCATTTGTTGGTGTTTTTGTCAAAAACTATTTAGGTAGGGATATTACCTTCATCTTTCTCTCTTTTGTACATAATTTGGGGTTGGTATCCTCTTGTTTTCATGAGATACAGTTGAAACAGTAAATAAAGATTATAACTGGTTAAAGAACAGGTTTGGGGAAATTTTGTAGATATTGTTTTATTATTTCTATCAATGCTTATTCTTTGATTATGTTTTGAATTGAAAAGTCTTATGCCTATTGAAAATCATTGTTGGTGGGGGCCTTTTATTGCGCAATTAAATGTTTCCTTGTTTTTCTGTATTGTTTTGTGGATGGAATTTCCTAGAATGTAAAAATTGGTTAATCATGAAATGTTGGATGATTTAATGAATAATTGGAACCCTTGTATCATCACCCCAGTTAAACTAAATTAAAGAATGAATTTGTGGGTGATGATTCGGGTTTAATTATATTAAGGGTTTCTTCATGGTTTGTTGTGGGATGGGTGAGCAGTGGGGTTGTGGTTGGCTTGGTTGTGGGTCGGCGTGTATGATATGGTTGTGATGGGCAGCGGAGCTGTGGTAAATAGTATCAAAGGGATGATGATGTGGTACAAGTATTGTTTCCAATGTGTTTTTGGTTATGGTGGTTGGAAGCAGAGCTGCTGGGATGGGTTGTGCATAAGATTAAAAGGGGAAGAGTTAACTAATGAATTGTGGGGCATGGAAGTTGATTAAATATAGAAAATCAATGGAATTTATTGGATGATAGAATAAAATGTTATTGTGATTTTTTTCCCAAACCATATTTGTGGTTGGTAGGGATATGTTTTACAAATGAATGATCTGGTTTGGTAGTTGTTAGTTGCTCGGTAGTTAAGGAACTAATAAACTAAAACTGTTGAAACATGAAAAGCTTAATGGGGTTTGAGGTTGTTTATTGTGTGTACAGTTTCAAGGTAGTAATACCGAGGCATATGCTCAGATCTTTTGTGTAGAATCCTTAGGATAAGCTGAGTGGTTGATATAAATATATTAATCTGTACGTTTTATATTTATTTACGAACCCCACCCTTGTTGAGAACTACGTGTCAAACACCCATGGGACGGGGGGTGATATTCTCAAACATCTAAAAGATGGATGGTTACTTTTCTTCATTGTGCTCCCTCTTCTAGGTTCTATAGGCCATGATCCTTCAGGCAGGTTACGACATATTTTTCCCAAGAGTCTTTGGGATGAGGATGTGATATGTTCCCAGTTGTCTTTGGGATGAGATGTGATGTGGTTCCCAGGTGTCTTTGGGATGAGATGTGGTCATGGATGATGATTGAGTGCTGGCAGGATACTATGAGCATGGTTGAGGATTGAGTTCAGTGGGATACTATGAACATGGCTGAGTATTGAGTTCCAGTGGGATATTATGAGCATGGCCGAGGATTGAGTGTCGGCGGGTTACTAAGAGCTTCATATGGCCAGGTTGTGGCCCTAGCGCAGGAAGAGGGAGAAGCATCAGAGCATTAGGAGTGAGGTATTGAGCAATAATCAGTTGGAATGAGGTACAAGGTACCAATACATTGATTATACTACTATACTATTCAATTGACTTGTGATATTTAGTGAATGCGGCCTGTAAGGTTGAGTGGATAGATTTCTTGATGGGATTTGGTTCCTTCTATTTTCTCTTGGGGCAATAGGATGTATCTCCTCCTGTGCATGAGAGCTTTAGGTTTTCCTACTGAGTATGTTGGTATGTTCACCATATGTTTACTTTCAGGTTTTCAGGAGGACTTCAAGGACCGTGTGAGGCCTTTATAGTTGGGCATTGGAGTTCTGCTGGTTGCAGTTTTTTTCTTTTTTTTTGTATCGTACTTTGGAGCTTTTCTTGTACTTGTACTTTTGTTTCAGTATTGTATAAAACATGCATATGGGTTTGGTTTTGGGTTTATACTAATTTACTTTTTCCTTTTTCTTTTTCTGTTTAACTTATCCTATTTCTCATTATTAAATAATAAAAAGGGTAATTCCTCCCATATTTGTGAAAACGCATACCCTTGATGCTAGTCGCCACTTTGGGGCCTACTGGAGGCGGGACTCAGGGGTCATTACCTCCCTTTCACCATTGCCATCTCAAGAAGGGAATCTTTGGTTGGAGGGGGTCGTGAAAAATATGGTGAAAAAAGAACTCATAAATCAATATAATAACATATTAGAGAAAGACTAATATGAGTGGGAATAATAATATCTTGTTAAAAATATATGCAATGGATGATAATGCCAATCTATTAAAATAGTTTAATTACATGAAAAAAAATTAAACGATACTATAACAAAAGGATTTCAATTGAAATTTAAAGAGGAAGATTGAAAACCCCTTGATCGATATAATAACGGCATACGAAAATGATATAATGATAGTGAATAAAAAATTTATCATTAAAGTGAAAGAGGATGATTGGGAACCCTAACATCGACATGTTAATAAGAAATGAAAAGGTTAAAATGAGAAGGATTTCATAACATAAAATTTTTATATGACAAAATGGATAATAAAAAACTATTAATAAATTTCAATAATTAACTTGAAAGAATGATTATAAGATTTTATTTAAAAATCATTACAATAATAAAGTGAAATGAATGGAACAGAAACCCTATCCTTACAAAAGATTTTTACCTTGGAACCAACCCATCAACCACAAAATTTATTCATGTTTTAAGATAGAGATATGGGAAATAATAATTTTGATATATGTGAAGAGATAAACTTGATTTTTGTGTGGAATAAATACGAAAATGGGTTGGTATTTATTGGTGAAGTGAGTATTATTTCATGGAATAAAGTAAGGAACATTTTATTTTTTCATTTTTTTAACTTCTACAGTACCCCCATAATGGCTCGTTACCTACCTTAGTGCTCTAATATAATTTTGAACTCCATAATTAGGGAGATATAACCACTTTGGATGATTTTATTCATGATTAATTATATTTGATGTCAAATTTATCATCTTTTACCGTATTTCACATTTTTACATTATTTTACAATTTTCACCAAAAAATACAAACTGATAAACTATTATATAATTTAGAAATAATTAGTCCAAAAATGTAGTCCAGTATATAAAATTAATATAATAAACAGGTGGAATTTAATATTTTAGATAAATACAACTAGAAATTGTATTTGTGTGATGGGTGTTACTCAAAACAACTACAATACAACTCTAACGACCAAATTATTACTATACTGAGATTATTAACATAATATAATATTCATTATTTACAAATAAGACTCCAAATATGATAATTTGTCTCAAAATAAAACTATTATAAAAAATATAGTAGTGTTAGTGAAAATTAAGTTACACAACCATCAAAATAAATGTTTTCCCATATAAATTCATGCACACCCATTGTTGTAGAGGTGTATAGGCAAGATAAATATAATTATAAAAAAATAAATTATTATAAATTCATCGTAAAATAAAATTTTAGGGTAAAAAATATTTATCAACATATTTTTTCAAGCAATGAACATGAAATTAAACATGAAATTAAAAAAATTATTACAACTTATTGCATTATTTTTATAGTATACATGTAATAATTATATTAATATTATAAAATATATAATAAAATTATATTTCATAGAGTAAATTTTTACAAAATTGATAATATTAAAATATAAATATAAAAATGAGTAATGTAGTTACCAAAAAATTGAAAATATTATAGAATAAGGTTTTTAGTACTCAAAATAACGCATCTAATGGGGTTTGCCTAATGATCCCCAAAACATTATTAAATTAAAGGTAAAGTGAAAATAAACAACAACGATGCACAAGTGTAACCCCTAAATACTAGCATGGCTCACAAGATCCCAAGAAATATGAGATCTAAGGCCCCCCAAAATTTCACCCAGCATAAAGACAATCCTTGAACTGGGCGGAAGCCCCACTTTAGGATCATAAGAGACCATCGTCCCACATCAAAAGAAGACTGATACTAACCTAAAGCCCAAAATTCATTGTGAGATGTTTATCAGACTCCACCGCAAGTGCACCGTTGTGCCCTCAACTGCCAACTGTGTGTCCTCCATGCACCGTAACTTCACAGATAGACTTCAATGCAATGGAATCCCCTAGCACTAATGTCCGATGTGAGAAGAGATCATCACACTCGTAATCATCCCATCCCACTGACAATCACCATGAGAGACCCACCATCACCAAAGAAAGACACTCAAGAGTCTCTCAAAATGCATGTTCTTGGAAGGTAGTACTCCTAACAATATGGTAAAGCAAACATAGAAAATGACAAAAAAGGCCCAAAAATGCAGCACCATCGAGGACAACCACAATAAATAAACAGACCAGCCTATGATGGGACATCACAAGGTCACCACCCCAAGGTCATCACCAAATCCCCTGTAACTTGAGGTGTCCATCACGTTATCCCCCTGAGAAACCATTTCCATAATCACTACACATACACCCTACATCATTCATCAATCACCTCACTCGAGCACTCTTCTATCGTCGAACATCCCCAAAGTCGACCACCAGCATCTCAGTTCACAGATGACATACCGTCAACAATCACCACAATGGATCTTAGATCCGGGTGCACAAACTCCTACTATTGATGGTATGGTTGCCTTAATAATGAGAAACATGACATAGTACCCATCAAAATAATAGATCTGTCATCGATTCTCAGATCCACCGGTACCATGAAGGAAAAGTGTAGGCCTTCCAACATAACCCCTAATGGGTTCACTATAATCACGGCTTGCACAAGCTCACCACTAGGGGCCCATACGCCTCTGTAGATGATGTCCAATGCTCCGAAGAGCCTTTCCAGGGTCCCACCGCTGGGATCACTAAACCAATTTCTATTAAATTATTATTATTCTATCAAATATTCATAAAATTTAATTATGATTAAAAGATTAATAAAACATATTTATAAATATTTTTTTTTCTTAATTGATGAATTTTAATTGTATAAATATTATAAATAGAAACCATTTGCATTTTAATGTAATAATTTTTGAATAATTTCTATTTTCAATCCTTAGTATCACATATTTTTATCAATGTAATTATAATATATAATGGTATATATATATAATTTATTTACTTGCAAACTATATAGTGATTATTAATATATACCAAATTTCAATGTAATAATTAAAACCCCACAAACCATCATATTAAAATTCTAAAAAAAATCCCTATCAATATCTATATTTCCAAACTTGGTCATAATTTTTTAATCTATTATTATTATATGTAAAATTTTCTTAGAGGATAGGTGTTAGATTATATTATTTATATACATTTAATTTTAGTATTTCTAAAACGAGTTTTATTTCTTGATTTTATTAATACAAACAAATAAATATTTTATACCAAATATATTTCATTTTTTTGTGGAATAACATGACATTTACGTCCCATAGTCATGAAAATTAATTTTTTTTAAATCCCATATTATTAAATATTATAAATTTTTAGTGTATATTATATAGTTTTATTATACTTTTCTTATATAAAGAAACTATTTTTATTATATCATTTTCATTTTTTTATATGTCAAAATATTTGGTAAGTTTGTTTCCATAAAAATAAATTGAATATTAAAATTATCAAAATTAATATTATATGATATATATATATTTGTGAATTATAGGGTGTTTCAACCAGAGATTATAGATTCCAATAGTGGATCTTTAGAATATAAAGAATTAAAAGATATAGGATCATAAAAAGTTGAGTTGAATGTCCTAAATAGATCTACAAGAGTTAGAAAATTGGTCCATCGATTTGTTCCTAACATGAATTTTATAATTATTATAGAAATAAAAAATAATAATTCTATAATGAGTTATCTGAACCACCATAATACTTAAAAATAAGAACTGTATATTTGATAGTTTATAACACATGTAAAATCGAGCTTAATTAAACTATGAAATATTATTATTTAAATAAAACAATTATAACTTTACTATTGAATTGAAGGGTGAGAATAAGAATAAAAAAATTATGATATATATATAGGGCCTAATCAATAAAAAATGTTATTAATATATTTGAAATTAGTAGATAATTTTAGGTAATGTTAGGTTATGATTAAAATTTTTATTTTCGAAAAAAATAATTATTTTTCTCTTTGAGAGAAATGATTATATTAATTTTATTTAAATATAAGAAAATTTATTTGAAAAAATTATAATCTTCTTTGAAATAATCTTATCAATATTATTATAGTGTGATTTTTTGGAATTTTAAAAACAATTGGTTTTTGAAAGAACATTGAACAATACAGGTTGTTTATTTAGAACTAATTTATTTTTTCAAGAATGTAAAAAAGATAAATATTTTAAATTGGATTAAATGTTACATTACTTATATTATATTATTAATTAATAAATTTTTATCATTAAAACAAATTTTAATATTGAATTTTGCATTAAAAAGTTATACTTACCAAAGAATTTTTCTCAAATACAAATTGTTGTGTTTTATGATTTTATCTTAAATTAATTAATGCCACTTAGGGATATTGAATCATGAAAATTGGATACCATATTTAAAAAAATTATTTTTAAAATTTATAAATAGTTCCCTTCAATTTTTCATCATCATTAATACCAACCATACTATGTTTTTTTCAACTCGGTAAGGGTAAATTCAGTAAAATATGGTTACAAATGGTGAATAAGGCTTTAAATTTATCTAAAAATTAACTTTTATCCTATTAAATTATTGGATTTTGTTAATTTACATTCAATTCTAGAATATATTCCATCTTGTTCAAAAATTTCATTTAATATTACCATTATATTAATTTAAGAAATGATTAAAAGAAAAATTACAATCTTGAATTTAATAAAACAATTTTTTTTCAAAAGGATAATAGTTTTTATGCTCATTTTTAAATGTTTATTTGAAGTTTGAGTAATTTTTTTCACATGGTAATTAATTTTTAATTTTTATAGATTGAATAATTATATTAAATGAATATTTGTTTCCAAAACATTATTTATTTTAATTTATGGAAAAATATAATAAATAATTTTAAAATATTAAAATTACTAAAATTTGGGGAATTATTTTGTAAATGATTTATTAAATAAATATTATGTAATAAGGATTTTTTATAAGATGTAAATTTGAATTCCATATTTTTGTTGAAGTATTTAAATTCAAATGAATGGAATGGTGTCAAAAATATCATTATTTTTATTTTATGTAAATAATATTGTATTAAATTATTTTAAAATCATAAATTTAGGCACCTCCTTGTTTTAATTATCAAAAAATTATGTTTTTTATGATATTAATGTGTTTTTTGTTTCATGATATAATTTTATAATATAAGATATATTGGTGAACTTTTCACTAAGTATAGGAAAGAATCATCGCCAACAATAACTCACTATTAAGTGGAAAATATGGTTAAATATGGGAACAAATCACTATTATATATGATTCACCATTGAACCAAGAAATTGTTATAAGAATTGAAAACACCAACCATCAGAGATGAGTCTCCTTCAAGATGGATATTTTTCTTTGTTTTGAATTCACCTAACATTAAAGA
Organism: Viscum album; assembly: GCA_963277665.1. Taxonomy (NCBI): domain Eukaryota; kingdom Viridiplantae; phylum Streptophyta; class Magnoliopsida; order Santalales; family Viscaceae; genus Viscum; species Viscum album. The sequence continues at coordinate 1,542,734,527 of OY728141.1, forward strand.
TATGTCAATTTCAAGATGAAAATTTATCTTAGTGTTGAAAACACATACCTTAATACAAAAGTCACCATAAAGATGAAAATTTGGCTAGGTGTCCAAATGTCCTACCACCGGAGGATTACTCACCATTATAACTCAATCCTCTCCATATTTGGAAAAATGTAAAGATTATCTACCACCAAAGATGAGTCACTATTGAGACTAACTCACACCATCTCAACTAATCACTATAATTATCTGACCGTTCAATGAAGACTCACCGTCGCTATTTATAATTATTTTTAACTCAATATTTATGATAGATATATTAATGAATGTAATGAATAATTTTTTTTAATGGATATTATTAATCTATTTTCAAGAATCATTAATTTTTTTCAATTGATCGGTATGAGGATAAGAAGATATAGATGTTTATTCATCAATTGGATACTCACTTGTTCCTTTATTCAATGATGATTCATATTCCCTCATAAAATGGAATACGAGGAAAACAATATTGAGAACATTGAGAGTTTTAATGAATAGAATATCCAAGAGAGATGAAGACTAGAATATCATAACAATATTTTTTTGAATTGTATATAGCACAAAGAATTTTTAACAATGATCAATAGTAGAAGAATAAATCACATTGGTTATCTATAGACCATCCTATATACTCAGCAAGAATAATTTTCAAAACAATGTTCTACCAAAATTTTCTAAATCAGGAAAAAGGTTCATTTCAAGATACATTCAACGAGTCGCAACATACAGAGCATGTCAAATAGAAAAACATAATCTTTTTACATTTTTATTTATTTTATATTTCTCTGTATTTTCTTTATATTTGGAATAGAGTGGTATTTCCTATTTATTTAACACACAATGACTTGTGAGTGTTAACTGGTAGATAATATATATCTTTTCAAACTCTTTTTAATATTATTTTCCCAATATTATTATGGAAAAGGTCACGATGTATCTTGTGTAACAATTTTTTCTATTGTTATTGTGGAAGAGGTCCATGTTTGGCGTGTACTTCTTTTTTGGTTTGGCATACCCAATATAGTTTGTGGATCGAAGATTATTCATTGTAATATTATTTTTAGTAGGTGATTTCTATGTGGATTGGATTAAGTATCATCTTCAAATTGAACCTCTTATATTTATTCTGTTTTGTGATTTATTTTATTTCTAGGATTTAAATTGAACATTTTTCTAAACTATAAAGAAACACTAATTTAATAGTTACTCTTATTTTGTGTTTATACAGGGTTTTGATTAAGTAAATTGATTTCAAAAGTTAAATTATTCTGTTTAATTTTTTTAATATGGACTTAATCAATCTATAATAATGCTTTCAAAAGATCATAACTTATATATATCTACTATTTTGATGAAATGAGTTGTTTTCTAGATAATTTGAAGATTTTATATAAACCTATTTTAGATAAGAAATTATTGGGTACTCAATTCAGTCCCCCTCCCTCTTAATATACTCACTCTAACCCACATTTTCTATCAATGGTTTTAAGAAATTTTTAATCTATGATTTTTGTTTCCTTTTAAAGTTATTAAATTTATATCATTTTTAAATTTATATATCTGAATATATAATATAAAAAATATATATATTTTACCAACATACCTTATTTTCATAATTCTAAAAAACAATGTTCAATGGAAAATAAAAATGAGAGTTCATATTGAAAGTATTGGTTTTGAAATTTCGTCTGTTATAGAGGATAAGTACCAAATACCTAAGACTGCTAGGAATACATGGGATGATGAAACTAATTCAACATATAATAATCATTATAAGACTCTAAATTTTCTTTTCTATGATTGAGGATATCAATAGTTCAATTGTCAATATTCATGTAAAACTACTTTTGAAATAAGTGATACTCTAACTATTTCACATAAATAGACTATAAATATGAATGAAATGAGATTTAATACTAATATAATTAAATATGATCCTTTTAAAATGTGACCTGATGAAATAATTTCAAATATGTATCTTAGGTTCAATTAAAAATTCAATACTAATAGATCCTTAGGAAATCAAGTTTCAAATAAAGACCAAATCATTATACTACCATGATATAATCATGAGAGATAGATAGGGACAACTGTGTCTATAAGGGAATCTTGTAAAATTAGTAAAATACACGTCATGTAATTGATTGGAAAATGGATGATGTATGATGAAGATATTATGGTTTACTATGAAGAGGATGATGACCCAAATAAAATATCTGTATTGTAAAAGAACAATACATCAAAATAGATTGAAATGGAAAACGTACCACGTGAAAGCTCCAAGGAAAATGAATCCCTAGTTGATAGTGAAAAATAAACTTACCATTTGGCTAGAAGGTTTATGAATTTCTATAAGAAAAATAACTTCTTTAGTAATTCGACTTAAAAAGAAAGTATGGGAATATAGGAACATGGAAAAATGACTACAAAATAAATGATAAATCAAATGATATTACCTATTATGAATGTAATAAATAAGTGTATGTTATGTATGGTTATAATAAGTTGAAATACAATAACAAAAGAGGGAAAAATTATAAAATGTAACAAATCAAGGAAAGATGCATGTTTTTCTAATGAGGATAGCTCTGGTGACTTTGACTCTACCAATAAAGAGAATATTGATAGAGCCAACATATGCTTCATGATGAATATATCTGAGGTACCTTATATATATATATATATTCTATTCATAATTCCGATCACTCTAAAAATATAAATGATGATGATATTTCTAGAGAATAAATTTTTGAATACAAATACATTCGTGAGGATACCATTAAGGATCTTAAATACCAATACAAATTTATGAATAAAAAAGAAGTATTACCAATTAATTCTAAATAAGATATCAGATTCGTAAATAAAATAATGATCCATTATTAATGTAAAATACTGAATTGAAATTATTAAATTTGAAACAAAATAAGGATTAAGAAATATTTAAAAATTTTAGAGGAATTAAAACTAAAATTTTATGGAAATTTTTTCCCTAATTATATTATTGTTATAGGCTATAAAAATGGATGGATAAGAGTTGTTATGAGTAAATTCATTCCAAAATCTACTCCTGGATCTTATACTTCTAGTTTTTATTCACGGTGACCAAATAATTTTTTTTTTCAAAAAAATTAATGCGTTCGTATAGGAAACCAATTATGTGAATGTGGGTTCCGAAGGCCTTAATCACTAACATTATATGGAATAATGAAAATATAGGTACAAAAATAATTTCCTAGTCTAAATTTTGTTTTTTAGTGATCCTTTTTTAATAGATATTTTGGAAATATATGGTACTTAGACAATAGATATACTAGAAATGTTATATGAGACTACTAAATATTTAATAACCAAATGAAGGATGAAAGTGGAAATGCTACATTTGATGAAAATTATAATGAAATATCATTGTCCATGTCAAAATCAGTAACCTGAAAGCAGTTTAAATTTCTAAAGAACTTTTTGTTGATCGTTTAAAATACAATTTACATAGAATATCAAAATTTTGTGATGGTGGTTTTCATTTTAATTTTTAAAATAATAATTACAACTTTTTTATTCTATTTTTAATATTTACTACTTATAGAAATTAGAATGTGCATCCATTTAATAAAAAATCATTAATTTCCAAAAATCATACTTGTTTGGGTGCCTTTTATAGAGAACCATGGATTTGGAATATGATAAATTGGAAATGAAATATTCACTATCTTAAATATAATATTATGAATGTTTTAGTGAGGGATCTACCCAAATTTGAATTCTCAAATGGAAAAGTATTTAACCCTTTTCAAAAAGGGAAACAACACAAAATATCATGTAAAGTAAACAAATAAGTTTCAACTTCTAAACATATTGATTTGGTTCACATTGAATTATTTAGACAATCTAGAGTTCATAGTTTAAATGTGTAGAACAATGTTTATATAATTGTAGATTTCTATTCTATGTATACTTTGATACTATTTGTAGCTCACAAAATTTAATCTTACTCTTAGTTTACCCGTTATACAAAATTTGTAGAAATTTTAAGTTGAATAATAATTAAGACCCGAAGAAATGACTATGTATATGCGTCTGAAAATCATTAAATTGTATCCTTTTGTCATAAATTTCCTATAATCATAACTTCTATTCCCCTAAAAACCTCTTATAAAATGGAGTTGTTGAAAGATAAAATATAACGCTCTAAGATATATTTCAAACTATTGTTAATTAATATGACTAACCTGTCTACTTTTGGGAAATGTCTATGAACATAGCCTAATATATTATTAATCGAGTTTGGATTAGACATAACTTAAGGAAACCCCATTATAAACAATGGAATAGTAGAAACACTATGGTTAACTACTTAATGTTTTTTATGTCATTATTTGTAATACTAAGGATAATATTGACATGTTTTCCTCTAAAAGTAATGAATGAATTTCCCTTGGTAATATAACATCTTGTAAACCATTTAGGGATTTCAAGAAAAGTTACCCAGACTATGGAAGAGTATGTGCATTTTATGTTTTACGAAATTTATAAACATTAGTCTAATACCCCTTTAGATTTCCTTGGGAAAGATTTATCCACTCTAGAAATAATTTTCAATCCATCTGATTCTGCTGTAAAGAAAGAAGAAAAATCATTAGTTTTGAGGAACATCTAAAATCTGATACTATAGAGGACCCTGAAAGGACCAACGCTTATTTTTCTATAGTTCTTAGGACATTTAAATACCATTATTTTGATTGTATTATCGAAGAAATATATATAAATGCACAAACTCCCTATGAAACCTTGTTAAACGTCAAGAAGTTTTGTCATGTATTGAACCAAATAACATCAATGATGTAATAAATGATGAATTATGGGAAATTTATATACAAGAATAAGATAATGAATTTGAAATAAATAATTTTTGGGATCTTGTTTATAGATCCAATGACCCCTTCACTATAGGAACTAAATGGGTGTTCAGAAATAAGGTTGATGATTTTGGAAAAATAGTGAAGAATAAGGCCAGATTAGGTGCAGAATTGTTTAGTTAAGAAGAGGGTATAGAATATAAAGAAAGTTTTTTCTCTTTTTTTCCACAAATAAATAAATTAGAATAGTTTTTACTATTCATAACTCTATATTTCAAACAATATAAAATATGTGTCCAAATTTCATTCTGAAGTGGAGATATAGATATGGATATTTTTGTCAAACAGACCCTCAAATAAAACAATCCACATATTAAAAATCATATTTATAAGTTAACAAAACCATTATTGGTTTAAAACAAGCTCCTAGATCTTTGTATGGTAGGAACATATCTTTACTCATATGAAAAGGATTTACAAAAAATTTATCCAATCCTACACTATTGATAAAAATAATTTGAAAACATATTTTACTTGTTCAAATATATGAAAATGGTTTTTTTGATATTATAATAATTATTTATGTACTTAATTTTCAAAAATGAGTAAAATGAATTTGAAATTGGTTTAATGTGTGAAATAAAATTCTTTCTTGGTTTTAATATTTTGAAAAATAAATAATAAATATCTTAAATCAAAGTAGATATATTAAATACCTTTTAAAATGTATAGTTTGGATAGCACTAGGTATAATGATACTCTTATCATAACCATCTATAAATTAGATATTGATGAACCTATAAAATCATCATATCAAACAATTTACAAATTGATTTTTTGAATTATTCTCTACATAACTACTAGTCAACCTGATATTATGTTTAGTGTGTGAATGGGGTGGGGCGTTTTGAAAAATCCAAAATACTTACACATAGTTTCTTTAAAAATAATTTTCGATTACCTCATATATACAACCAATTTACAGTTTTTATACCCTAAAAGACAAGAATTTAATCTCGTTAGTTATTTAGATGATGAATTTGTTTTTTTAAATTTAGATAGAAAATGAACTTATAAAACATTTCATCTTTTTGGGAAGCCTATAGTATCATGGTGTATTGAGAAATCAAATTCTATTAGACTATCGACTAATGAAGTATAGTTCAAAGCTATAGATAGTCATTTTGCTCAAATTTTTTGGTTGGAACACATGTTTCTAAAATATTAATATCAATTATTACAAATCCATATAATGTTTGACAACTAAAGTGGAATAAATGTTTCTCAAAACCATATATATCACTCTAAAAAACATAGAGATATAATAAATCACCTTATGTGAGATCATTTTCAAAAGTTTGATAGAAATCTTAAACAAATTGTTATATAATATCTTAGTGCTGATATTTATAATAAGCCTTTGAATTTTGAGAGAATGAACTAAAGAAAACAATGATTAGTTGTGATAAGTTTTTGTTATGTCCAAATTATTTTATAACCTACCATTGGAGTATTACACACCATTTACTTTTACTCACCATTATGTTTTACCCACTAATAATGTATTATCCATCATTGAGTTATACCCACCATTGAGTTATACCACCTTTGAGTTTGAACCATTATTGATTTTTTTCCAATTTGGGTTTTACAAACCATTGGAAACCTCATGATTTTTTTGATTTCTATTTGTTAGTTTTAATCCACCATTTTAATTATTTTATATGAAAATATTATATAATTTTCCATTTGACTAGATTATTATTTCAATTAGTGATTTACGAATCCTTGAAATTACTAACAGAAGAAAATCTTAATTTTTTCTTGTTTCACTACTCTCAATCCCTCATGAGTTTCTCCCAACCATTTTCGTGACTCTTTCTCTCCCAATAATCGTAACTTTCATTCCATAAATGGAACCTTTTAAGATGATCACCATGGTTATACTGAAGTGAGATGTAGTCTCATCTTAGGATGAGTCATATCCTTCATGGAGGAAAATAGGAGAGTCATGTCATTCTGTTATTGAGCCTTCAAAACTAGATCTTATGAAAAGTGTTGTGGTTCCCAAAAAATTACTACATTATTAATGGTTGATGTCCAGTAATTATTTAGTGCCCAATGTTCTACAAGAACGAGGATGGATGGAATATTTCTCAAATAACCAAATATCATTCTATCAATGGTTAATGAATGAGTTTTATTAGTTTTTTGTGTGTAGTTTTTTATTAATATGAATATTGGGTATGAACAAGAATAATTGGATGAAAATTTTTCTTCTACTCAAGGTGAAGGGAATTTTATCTTAGAGTTCCTAATGAGGGTTTCTCTAAAAAATATTAAGAAAATATTACAGGTGATAGTGATGACTTTATTTATGAGGATTATTTGTCCAAATTAACTAGATAAGGGATAATAAGAATACATATTGCTACTGAGTTTAATGGTTAATGTTAAATTCTCTTCATGTTATTCCATTATACTCTATGATATTAGAGATTATATTTCTACACAATTAGGTAACAGGTTGTTTAACTTTTGTTTCTAATGAAAACATGAGAGAAGGTAAATCATAATAAATATCTCAAGACTATTATGATGTAAATGTTTATTCCTTAATCAATATCAAACTCCATTATTTGTTCATTTTTTATATTGGACATACTAGAGGCAAAGGGACTAGTTCATGAAGGATAAGGATCAGTTATTATGTTTGGATGTTTTTTTATTACATGATTTATTTGTAAAAGGATATAGATTAGATGAAACCAATGGAAGAAAGAGTGGTTCGATGATGGCTGAATACATTATGAAGACGTCAATAGAATTTATCATCCATCTAGGCCAAATGAACATGTGGATCTTTGGTTGGAAAAAAATTATGTATTTTAGAATTCAGATGATGATAAAGAGGCAGATTCCAGTAGTAATGATGAATATGATTATCCAATGGATGAAAAAAGTGACCCATATTTTTCTGAAGACTCCTAAGCTATTAATTATGGTTCCCCTTTTCCATATTGGTCAATCCATATGAAAGAATATATTTTGATATATGCTACTAAGGAATAAGAAAATGATTTTTTGAAAATAGAATTTTGAAAGCACCCATATTTCCTCTGAATAAAATGGTTAGCATGAAGATAAAGAAGATGGGGATGATCTAGAAGACTATGGGGAAGATGAGGAAGATGGATTGGAAATGTAAATAGAGATGTAGCTGGTTTTCAAGAAGATAATAATGAATAATCTGAACGTGATGGTCTTATTGTCCGTGTTAGAGCTAAACATGTTGAGATTCCTCAAGCACTTATATCGTCTCAAGGTTTATCTGGTGTTTCTATAATTGAAGATATACTAATCCTAGTTGAGGATATTGATATAAGATTAATACATTATAAGGAATAATCTATTGACGGTAGAAATCTCCAACTATGGAGAGTCATCCTATTGATTTATTTATTGATGGAGATCATTCTATACATACATCTGTGCAATGATTTTTTCTTACCATACTCTGGTGGAATAGGCATTTGGTGAGAAGACATTGGTTGTGTATATTGTTGTTGAGAAGATAATGGTTGTGGAAATATCTTTTTAGAATTTGGATGTTTCACCTACCATTATTGAGACTATTGATACTATACATATCGTTTTGAAGACCTATGTTATCTCTTCAATCAGACTAATGGACCCAATTCTTGAGGAATGGGATATATACCCAGGGTATGTTAGACTTGGTCTAGACTACTCAAATTTAGATAATGAGATATCTTCTTTTATAGATGAGTTGGTTCCAATTGGATCATTGGTAGAACATATTTATGCTTTTGAGTAACTAGAGTTGTATTCTATTGATATTCATGTACCAACTATTCCCTCTACATCCATGAATACTCATAGTATTACTTTATCTATAGTTGATGTCTTCACTAGAGGTGGAGTCGAATCTTTTAGAGAAAGGATTCTCTCTAGTTTTCGATCATTATTGAGGAATCAGAAACCTAAACACAGAATGTGAGGTGAGATGAATAAAAGTTATTTGTTTGAAATATTGATACAAAATATTCAATCCAAAATGATCATCACATTTAGGAAGTTGACATTGAAAATAGAAGAAATTTCAGTGAGATAGTGTTTGTGAAATCAATAATGGTGGGGATGCAGACTACCTTTACATCTAGTATGAATTATTTACTTGAGAGTTTAATGATTATGCATTTGTAAACTTCTAATTTTTGTGCTCCACCATCTATTGATATTGATTTTATTAAATATGTTTTTACATAATATCCCAATGTTGTCGCAGGTTATATACCTGACATGCATCAAGATATTTTACGAAAAATCATAGAGAACAATTATCATCGCCATATGATGGTCATAGAATACATGAAGGATATTAAAGATGATCAAAATACTATGAAAAATCCTATATATTAATATCATTACCATATATATTATATGAAATAATTGAATACTCGTTTCATGTTTTTTGATGAGGACCTAAGAATGCCCTGATCAGTCAACCCTTTAAAGAGAAAGTGGGCTAGTTGAAGGTGACAAACATAGTGCATAAGTTTTTTATATAGGAGAAGAATGATTTCTTAAATTATATAGAAAGGAGAGGAAACCAAATATTGTATTTTATATATTTTATTAAACCATTTATACATGTCTCTTGAACTACTATGGTGGGTTAGGATTTCATTCTGGTTACTTCCCATCTCACACATCCGACTTCTAATATAGAGTTATTCAGACCTGGTTTCATTAAAGACCTAAATTCTCCCTTACCGGTGAATTTATAGCCTTCTCTAACTTCTATTCCTACATACATACATGCCATTACCTCAGCTTCAATTGGGGAAATTTCATGTTCCAGAAAAAATAAGGGAAAGGCTCATCTAGATCCTTCTACACAAAAAAAAGAGTTTAAAATATACTTTTACTATTTGATAGGAAATTTTTATAACTTTTTTTCACTCTTTATATTTATATTTCATTTATTTTTTTACATGGATTCTATCTTGTTATTCCGAATTTTATTCCATTAATTTGTAGTTTTTTTACCTTTTTATAATTACAAAGGGGTAGAATAGATTTATTGCATTTATTTAATTTGATATAGTCATACTATACTTTGATTTATTCTTTATAAGATATTTCTTTTCTTTTATAACACTCTTCTCTTTGATACAAATTTTACATTCTATGAAAATATATATTAAAAATTATTTCTTTCTATAAATTTTTGGTTAAAATTCCATTATTTTTTATCCTAAAAAAGGGTTAGATTGTTTGATTCTCTTTATGTTAATAATATCTAATCCATGTTTATTATAAAATTAATTAGTTTTCTATGTTGTGATTGAATTTTATGAAATAAGGTAAATTGGATAAATTTTGAATAAGTATGAAAAATAATTATCACAAAAATGACTCACTATTTGGGTGAAAATATTGTTATTCTTAGGAAAGACTCACCATCAGATATGAATCACTATTGAACTAATAAATTTTTGTAAGTATTGAAAACATATATCATGAAAGATGAGTCATTTTCATGATGAAAATTTGGTTATGTGTTGAAAACACCTAACTTCACAGATAATTCATCTTCAAGATGAAAATATGGATATGTATTGAAAAAATAAACTATCATAGATGAATCATAGTCAAGATTAAATGATGGAAAAGCGTCAAAAAAGACATACCACCATAGGATAACTCAATATCATAACATGGCCACCTCCAAATTTTGAAATGTGTTGAGATGATATACCACCAGAGATGAGTCACCATCGAGCATGATTCACCACCAGCTAAAGTCAGCACCATAATTATATCACCAATCAAATAAGACTCAACATCACTATTTCTAGGTATTTTGAAATAATTAGTTTTAATGGATATATTATCAAATTTAATTTAGAAATTTTTTACAATGATTGTTATTAAAATATTGTAGTGTTGTATTAAAATTTATGTCAGATGATCTGTATGAGGAGTAGAAGATATGGATGATTATTCCTTAAAGAAACTAATTCATGCTACTATTAAATAAAGAAGAATGTTTTCTCATGATAATATTAAGTGGAACAGAATATTGAAAACACACAAAAAGAGAATGAATATAAAATCCAACAGAGTAGAACAATGTAAGATAAAAATAATATTCTTGTGAATTATGTCATACACAAATAATCTTTACATGTGATGAACTATAGAAGAGTGAAGAAAATTATATATCCAAACACCTTCCAACATACTCACTACAAAGATTTTATGACACTGTATTCTACCAAAATTTTAAGAATCATTAGTTGGGATTTATTTCAAGCAATATTCAAGGATTTATAATTTACATAGCATATTAGGCAGTGAAACACAATATTTATACATTTTGATTTATTTTATCTTTCTATATATTTTATTTCCATTATAATAAGTGTATTTTATCCAATTTATTTAACCGATATGGACTCATGTTCCTTAACTAGATGATACTAGATATATTCTCAAAATATTTTTATAATCATTTTCCCACTATTATTGTCAAATATTTCCATGTGTTTCATGTGTATCAATTTTAATAACTATTATTATGGAAGATTTCCCTGAATCGCTAGGACAACTTGTTTACTATTTTTTTCCCACTCTAGGTTGCAGAATAGAGATTATTTTATATAATCTACTTGGTAGTAGTTGATTTCCATGTAGATAGGATTATCTCTTGGATTAATATTGAACCACTTGTATTTATTATTTTCTTTTCATAACATTAAATTCATCATGTTTTATAACTATAAATAGACCCACTACATTAATAGTTTGGATTAATGTGTGTTTATATGAGGTTTTTATTAAGAAAATTGATTTCAATTTTAAAATTTGTTTTTATAATTATTTTAATTTAGAAATAATCAGTCATTGAAAAATATTTTAAAATATTAAATCATATATCGATATAATATTTTTGTTAACCGGTCTATTTTTTTTATTTGGGGGATTTTACATAACCTGTTTTGGACAAAAATTTTATTAGGTACCAAATTCACCCCCCCCCCCACTTAAGATACTCACTAAGATCAACATAAAAAATATTTAATTTGGAATTTTGGATATTATATGGTCTAAAATTTTCTCTATTTTCTATTTCTGATGCAATTTTCCCCTTATAAGTAAAATCATAACCCTTTTAGATTGAAAAAGGGGTTACGACGGTTAATGGTGATTTAGGTTGACAAAGGGATTAACCCAAATAATCCAGTTTAAAACAAAACTAAAATAATAAAAATTTTATTGTTTGATGGGATTTCAACAAAATAATATATTATCTTTTAAAATTAATCCCTTTGGAATCATTTGGGTAGACAGTGAAATTTTTATATTTTATTATTATATAAAATTCCAAGAGTGCTCCTCCCATTACTTGTAAAAGGGAACTACTACTTTTGTTTATTTTTACACCACACTAAGCCTTATAGATTAACAAAACCCACCAAACAATTTTCTAAAAATACTTATCCACATTATATAGGATTATTTCTTCAAAAAATTCAAACACATTTATAGTTAATAGGATATCTAATAGATTTTTTTAAAATAATATGTAATAGTTTTAACCGATCAGGTTGTTTTTTTAATTATTCTTTTTTACTCATATAAATATGTGTAATTTAATAAAATTATTATACATAATATAATTAAATGTTACAAATTATTAATAAATAAACATTATCTACCCTATTTAACATCAAATTGGAAGTGAATGTATTTCTCATATTTATGTACAACTTACCATCTCCACATAGCGATACAATTCATTTTCCATCACTATGTTTTATGGATAGGTATTATAATGGTCTTAATTTTATATATGATATTTGTGATATAATTTATATTTTTTAATGATAATAAAAACTCTATATTTTTTAGCCCAAATAAATTAAAGAAGAAAACATCTATTCTACATACTTGTGGACTACCACCTCCGTAAAGTGATGTGATTGGTTTTCATGTACTATATAAATAAGTGGTAATAAAGATAGATTTAATGAATATAAATTTTATATATAATATAATAATTATTCTTAAATGGTGAATTATTATTTAAATTTATTTAATTTAATCCATTTAAAATTGGAAATAGGGTTCTTGTGTACGTACGACCTACCATCTCCAGGAAGAGAATAATACATTTTTATATCTCCCCATTTTATAGATGTCTATATATATACATATATAGAATATATGATATATTTATATCATAGTTAACATTATTTATATTATTTAAACATTATAAAAGTATAAGGATAAGGACATCTAAAGAAAACATGTATCGAAAATGAAGCAGTTATCACCATGAAATTAGATTTTCATTACTATTATTAAAAACAATGTGATAAAATGTAATAAGTAAAGTATAAATTGTATTATTGGTGTGATAATGTTTCTAAAATAAATCTATAATAAAAATATATTTATTTTAAAGGAGTTTTTAATTTTTATGAAGAAAAACGAGACTTGAGGGAAGGGTTTATATCTTTCTAAATTGTCTTCTTTGAGACATATGTTAAGTTATACACATTTCTTATTTTATGAGGATCGAGTACTTTAATTTGTCTTTTTATATCTATAATTTATTTTCATCATGTTACTTAATGTTTCATTAATATTTATTCATTCATGGGGATTATGATTCATGTGTTACCAAATTGGTAATGGATTTATATTAAATCTCATTGTTTGTCAAAATTGATTATGATTATGTTTATAATGATGGATTTTTATGATATCCCTCTTCGGAATCTCATGTATTTTCTTATACTATTGTAATTTCTATATATTACATGGTTTATTTTTTATTTTACCCACTTTATGTACTAATGATACCGAAGTAATTTTTATAAGGAAAAACTGATTGTATTTCACTTTTTAGTAGAAAATATTTTTTTCCCTAGTCTATGAATTCTATAAATTCCAAAAAATATTTTTTTTTTCCATTCTAAAGTGGTTTTTTAAATTCATTATTAATAAATTTTTTACATTATATAAAAAAAAATTCAATGATATCTTGCTTTTATTTTTCAAAAGAGGTTCTTTTGGATTATTTTACAGAGGAGTGAAAGGGATGTTTTATTTTAACATATAGGAAATGAAAAAAATTTAACATATATCATTCAAAAAATATATATGTCATATTTTTTAAATCCTTCACAAAATATTTTATGGTGTGTGACATTGAATGTTTCTGGAAATGATTAGCCAACAATGGGTGAGCAACAGAAAGAATTTGAATTCAAGTGGAATGGGTGGAAGTTGAAAATTTATTTGGCAGTTATGCAGGCCTTGGGCTATCTTGAAATCCTTTATAAGTAAAAATTTGGGTAATTAGAGTGGGTGATAGGTGAGTGACTATGTTTAGGTGACAGTAATAGGAATGGGTGGATGTAACAAATGTATTCAGTAGTCTTGAAACCCTTTAGTAGTTGTGAAAGAGATTTGTATTCCTAAAAGATTTCAATAGTTTAGAATTCATATAGAAGTTGTAAAAGATTATTGTGGTCATAGTTGTAGGTGGATAGATAATTTTAATGAATGAGAAAGGGTGAGAGGAATGGGTGGAAGTCATAAAAGTCCTTGGAACTTGTGAAATACTTTGGCGGTTGAAAAATCCTTTATAATTCACGAGTACGAGAGATAATTAGTATGTAATAAGTAGGTGATGACAAGTGATTTATGGTGATCCATGCATATGGATGCCATGAAATCCATTGCTGACTATTGGTGTGGTTGAGGAGCAGATATAAAAAATGAGTGAAAAACGATGAGTGGCAGGATTGAGAGTCATGAAATCCTTTAACAGAAGTAAAATCCTATGTTAGTCATGAAAGCCTTCGATGGAAAAATCATATTATAAAACCATATTTAAGGTATTCCATTAATTATTTCTAAAATATATATTTATTCCGTATTTTTTTCAATGTTTTACGTTAATAAAATTTTAAAATTATTGTATACAAAAAAATTTAAATTTCTACTTTAGTTATTTCAATATTTATATATACTATCCAATTTTTGTAAATATTTTTTTAAATATTATACCTGTATAATAATTTAAAATTTATTTAATATTCTCTATGAAATTTGATTTTTTTTTTATATTTATATTTTAACCTTCTATATACGTTCACATAAAAAATTAATTAAACATTATAATTAAAAAATGTAAAATGACGTTGAGTTATATTGTGAATGTTTTGTTTATAAACAAAAGTGATCAACTAACCACATCCTTTGGGAAAATAGTCATAATGTTTGATCATCTTGACTAAAAAACAATTCATTCTGCTTTAACTTCTTTGTTTAGACACAACATCAAATGTCATGAGTTCATTTGGAATATCAAATAATTTATAATAGCATACACATGTAAGTGATGGGTATTTGGGAATTTTGATGAATTAATTTTTTATGGACCTTATGGTTGTACAAATAATATAATGGGGTGATGCAGTGATCATAAAACTTAAAATTAATATTTTTTATTAAAAATTATAATCATAAATAAAAAACATAAATATATATTGTTGGTATGTCATGGTTATATGACATTTTTTAGAAATATTGATAAATTATATTTCATTATTCATTACATATTTAAAATAAATAAACTGTAAAAGGTTTTTTTGAACAAACAGATGTAACCTTATTGAAGTTAGAAAATAATAATTCATGAAAGATATCCCAATCCAAAAGTGTTTCTCTGCAAAATTAGAGGTACGAAATTTGGTAAATAGGGAGGGGTAACCCATGTATTATATTTAACCAATAAGATGTGAGGACCATGTTCACAACTCTTATTTGTATCTTGTATATGAGGAATTAGAATTGGTTCAACCCTCTTACTTAGGTGATGTAGAAATCCTAAACCTCATTCATGATTTCTGGACGAAGAGGAACGGTGATTGTGGTTCATTCTTATTTAGACCTATTTTTTTATCATTTTTATAGACCAAATAGTTTTCAAATTTTTATAAACCCTAATAAAATTTAATGTAAGGTGGATGTGACAATTTTTTGTTGGGGTGTCTCCGTACTAAAGTCATAACCTTTAAAAGATGAGGATGGGTATTGTTCCAATAGTTAATGCCTACCATATCCGTAGTATATATACACCATAAATGAAGTTCATAATGGGGATGAAGTAAGTAAATCCCATTGAGGGGGATAGTGGTTTAAAATTCATTTTATTAGGTCAAAGTATAGGTAGATTGGTTCTGATTGTTATGTTGATTTAATTGAAAATTTAAAATCCTTTTTTTAAACACACAACATAATTTATTTTTAGTTTGGCATAACATGATGTTTTTTTTTGAGTTTTATGATGCACATAAAATAACTTGTGATTGTCTATGATTTGATGAACTAATGTGATTAATATATGTTCCTCAACATGATGTATGTAAAATGAACTATCGTATGTATTATTGTGATGGGATACTAAAATTTATACATTGAAAAAAGGATATCTAATTTTGATGATATTGAATCCAATTGGGAAGATCTTAAAATATTTTTGTTTAAGTTTATTTCATTTATTAATATAAAATAGGAAAATAAAATTAATAAAATGAATAAAAAATAAGATGAAATAAGGATACTCAAAATCCCATAATCTATCTTTGTATTTCCTCACTGTCTTGAGTGTTTATGGTTCTATATATTTCCAGTTCTTCCTTAAAGTTATGATTCTGTGGTTCTTTGTGGAAAGGATCTATATTTTTGATTTTTTGATCATACATTTGATCATAAATTATTGAATGAATTCTGTGTATTGGAAGATATATCCACAAAATATGGATGTTGAATTAATTATTGGATACAAGGTATTATTTTGAACATCGTGATTGATAAGGATCTTAGAGATAGAGAAAAATTATATTGATTATTTTTTAAGATATCTTAATAAAAACAAGTATCTTTGGTAATGGATATATTGAATAATTTTGATGAGTGAAACGTTATACATTCAAATAGTTCTAGATGATATAGTGATTAATGTTATAGAATCTCCCATTTATTTGGGTAAAAACAATGAATTCCTCTGATTTTAATTACATAATAATAAATATCCATTCTGGGTTTATTAATTGTTATCTATAACCCCATGAATTATTTTAAAATTTCTAGGTTAATTTATAATTTTTTGTTTAATTTTACCAACTTATTTTTTAACCCACTTTATTAAAATGTATTCTTCGTCAATAAATTTGAATTAGATATGTATGATTTCAATTTTTGAAGATAACAAATAACTAGGAAGTGTGAGATTATAACACTATTTATGTGGAAAAGTAAGTGAGTTATATTTCATAAATCATATGAAAAAGGAATATGATTCCATTTATTGTTACTAAAGGTCTGTTCATTTGGTTAATTTGATTGGTGATGCATCAATATTATAGTTTATTTACTGTATCTATTTATTCTAATTCAATGGAATTTAAGTAGTTCAGTTCCAGAGAGTTTGGTTGTTTGTGAATTTTATATATTTATAAATAAGATAAAAAAGAATATATCAAGTTCTATATAAATTGTTGTGTATAAAAAGTTATATGTTTCATGAATAAAATTTATTGGATGATGTTTGATGAATTAAGCCTAAGTTATGAAATTGGAATTATTATTTGAATACTATAATGAGTATTTATTAACTGCATTCGGTTTGAATTATTTTTGGAGTTGATTAAAATGTATTCCAATGTGATTTGAAGGAACTATAATTATTTCAGTTGTGTTTTTTTCCATGGATATTAGTCTAGAAATATAATTTGTAGGCATAAATTAAACATGTAATGAGCTATGTAAGAATCATCTAATGAAAAAATTAAGAATTTTAAATGGCATTGAATGAATCTAAAATTCATATAAATATTTTTTTAATAGACGTTTTTTAGTTATTATGTGTCCTTTGATATCTCATAGGGATCATTTGAGATTTTTTTTGAGTTTTTAATTTGATCATAACAGTAATCCCAAATAAAAAATAATTTTTATGATTCATTTAATCTATATAATTTCAAATTTGTGAGTCCTTCAGAATGAACAAGTCAAAATTATAAGATTTCCTTAAGATCTCCATAAGTAATGGACAAGTAAAATTATCTTCAGTAAGGGGAATATATTTTCAAAATATGTGATGGATCTTTTTTTAACTAAATACATAAGATGATATGAATTCATGAGAATAATTTATAATAAGAAATAAAATAAATTGAAGCATTTTCTAATCATTGGGGTATCAAATATCATAATTTTGGTTAAAATCTTGATTTAAGTTATTCTATGTTATTCTAAATAATGTATATGAATTTGTTTATTGATTTTGAAGTATAAATCTACCCCAAAAATATTATTATATATAGAAATTAATGAAAATTTAGATCTGGTATTTTAATGGTTGTCACATTATGAGGATAAGACCACACCATAGTGTGATATGAAAAGATTTTTATAAGAGAGATTCCAAATATAACATACGGTTCCAAATCCTAATAATATAACTATATGTTTTCCATTCTGACGATGAATTAAAATACTATAGATTTTGTTGAGGATATTTATCATATTTTTCAATGTCACATAATAAATAATATAATGAGTTTCCTAAAATGTTGGATAAATTTTTCTGACATTGATTTAAATCAACATTATGGATGATATAAATTTCCCTAAATCAAATGTAATGGAGGATATAAATTTCTATAAATCAGGGAAGAACATTAATATTTGGATATTAAAATATGCATCTATGATTTTAATTATAAAGAGGTGATAAGAGAAGAAAAGTTATTATAGAAGAGACCTAGTTTTAAATTTCTCAATAATAATAAGATTAAAGAAAAAATAAGTGTGAATAGATGGATAAATATTTTATTAAACTAAGATGAAATATGATCACAATCACTTTGTCCTTATGATTCACACTTTTACCGGTGATTATTTTTCAAGGATATATTATTCAGATAGTTTTAGAGTATTATTTATTGAATTAAGGTGTGTTTGGTTATAGTAATTGTATAGTTTCATGGTTATATCCTTTAGATTTTATTTATTGATAATAAATAGTGAAATTTTTCTACTTATGATAAAACCCACCACACTTCAAAGAGAAATTCATCCAATATAGAGGTAAAACTTGTTAACAAATATGTAATGATTATCTATTATTTTTGCATTTTGTGAGTTAAATATACACTTGTACGGAATGATTAAGATATAATTTTGTATTTGCAAAAATATACTAAACACTGATTTATCCCCACCTCTAATGTTTATCTCATCCCATGTGATTCAGAAATTATGTATAAAGAAACATATCTCGTCAATACGATGTCTCTTGAAATCTACTACGTTTCAACACAAATCAGAAAAAAGAAAAGGTTTAACAAAAAATTATATAAAAGTATTCCATATTTAGGTGGATATGATAGTATCATATAAATTAACTCTATCTAGAGGTTCATGATTCTATTCTTCAAGGATTTCCTATTCTATGTTATACTTATAAGTGATCTTAATTTTATGAAAGGAATGTCAAATTTCATGGTAAGGATATAAGTGTTTTATTTAATTTTTATATAGTAAAGTAAAAAATCAAAATTAATGGGTTACAAAACTAGAACATACACTTGAAAAAAATACCAAAATGTATTTATGAATCTAAAAAAGGTGAAGGATTCATTGTTCCAAATTTGTAGATAGAAGTTTATATATACTAGAATGCATAAATAGTAATCAATTGATTATTTTTTCCAACAAATTTTATGTTATTGTAAGATCCATCGTAGGATTTGGAGAAATATTTTAATATTTCACATTTTTAAGAAACATATAATAATATTCATAGATATATTTGATATCAATATCTCTTACCATGAAGATAGAGACTTTGATAATTATATATTTGATGAACTTCAAAGTAACCTCAGAAATTATGAAATGATAAGTGATTATTATCCCAAAATAAAGAGAAAGAAAGGGAAATAAATATATTCAACATTTATTAATAATATTAAACATAAATTTTAGAAAACATATTCAATTTAAGAAAATAATAAAAATGATTTTTTAAAAATTAAATCAGTGATGTCAAGAATATTTATAAGAATTAATGTAAAATACCAAGGGGAACTTCATTAAAATTTATTTAACCTGGGAAATATTTATCAATTTTTTTAAGTTCCCCATAATGATTAAAAATAAAAATAATGATAATGAAATATTTTAGACATTTGATAGGAAAATAAATCTCGCAATAAAATCAATCTCTATTAAATTATAATATGAAAATGAAATTGATTTTCATTGAATGATTTCTTTTATTAATTGTATTAGGAATTTTAGATGTTGATTATAGAATTAATGTTGTGTAAACAGCTGAATTTTTTGTGTTGGTTATCATGGAATAGGAAATATAATATATTAAATCATTAGAGGATTATAGTATTATTGATAGTTATAATTATATTAAATAAGGAGAATCATCCATAGAGTATACCATGTAATTGGAAATATTGATGTACCTAAAATAAATTATAAATCTAAGAGATGAAAATATATCAAAAAATTAATTTTGTTAGGAATGATCGAATACTAGTTTAGAAGGATGGGTCGATTAAATAAATTTGTAGTTTGAAGGCTAATATTTCTTATTATAATAAAATATTTGATGATATAAGTTTTACATTAATCCTTAGGGTTGTGAATTTTGAATGACAAGAATTTAACCTAGTAAAAACTGATAAGAACGAAAATTAGGATTTAGTTATTTATTCAAAAACGTTGGTTTTGAAGAAATTTAGGTTTCTAGATAATAAAAATAAAATATTATTTGTGTTCAAGATGTTATACATGAAGAAGTAGAGTCTATAAGTGCTCTATTTCAAATGGAATCATATTATCATAAGTATCTAATGAAGAAAGAAATATGTATATGTAATAAAGTAAAATGAAAAGTAATAACATACTAGATTTTAGAAGGATTATTCTTCAAATATAATGACCTAAATACTGAATATATAATAGATTTTTCAACAAAAATCTTCTAGGTGGAAATCTAAAAATAAGTATGAAAAATGTAATCAAACATTAATACATGTAGTGGTAGAAATTTTTCAAAATATTTAATTTTTAGGGATTTTACTAGTGTTTTGATGCTTTCGATAATCAATCTAAATTTTTTTATTATAATAAATTTTTACAAAAACTAGTAAAGGAACATGAATCAAGCAAGATATATTAGTAGAATATTTGAAATAATCAACAAAGCTCAGATTTTGATTAAAAGATTGAATAAAAAATTCTTTTGGGAGTTTCAATGAATTTTTCAATTGGTGGGATAAAATAAAAAAATCATAATATAATATTTTGAAATAATTAAATATAATTTATATTATCAAAATAAGTATTTATTTTCTAATAATATACATCATCTCATATTATATGCTAATAAAGTTTATATTTCACATAAAAAGAAGAAAATTAGAGAAGACATGTATTTTTTAAATTGGTTACTAATATAATATGATTGGTGTTTAATAAACGTAAATAATTTCGAAACATATGGGAAAATATATTCTACCATTGGTAATGATATCTCAATAAAAATCAAAGAATTTGGAATGTTGGATATTTTGAAAATTAAATCAATCCCTGTAATGTTTCATATGTAGATGATTTTAAGAATAATCTATTGACTATATAAAAACATTATGAAGATGGTAATAAATTAGAAAAATGAAATAATGGGTTTTAGGTGATTGTATTAAAATATAGTTTAGTGATAAAATAAATTTAAGAACCTATTATAAGATGTTTCATGTTAGAGAATTGAAAATAGACTATAACATGAATTTTCATTCCTAAAATAATCTATGGTATATTATTTTTACCATATTGGGCAACATAACATGAGAAAATTTGTCAAATAAAATGATATTATGAAAATTATAGTTCTAAAAAAAGAAACACTTATTATTTTCAAGATAGGAAAAAGGAAAAATATTGAAAAAAATATACACGATAGTTGATATTCAAACTACAAAACCATTGGAGCTGGTTTACTATAAAATTTGGGGACCTTTAAGAAGAATGAAAATAAAAAATAAAAATAAATCATCCCATTAATTGATTAATTAAACTTAATTAAATGTATCATATTTATGTATCTCAAATATATATCCTCTAATTATTCTAATTGTGTTGATGATTATAAAAAATAAACATGTTATTCCTTTATGAGATTGATCATTATTAATGTTACTAAATATTCCAGAAATTAGTTTTTATAGTATCTTATAATCAGGAAATAAGACATTAATTTAGTTGATTCTCACAAGAGCCTCATCCCAGTTGGTGAGGACTCTCTAGGTGTATCCAAGAGACCCAATATCAAATCCGGGTGGAGGAATATTTCTGGGGTACTGTAGTAGTACTGTAGTAGGCACTGTAGCAGGCACTATAGCCGGTACTATAATAGGCACTGTTTTGTACTGTAGTAGCTAGAACTATTCATCTATCTGGGCTTTCGGGCCACCGGTTTTGTCCTCAGGACCTGCAAGGCTTTTGGGCCACCCAAGGCCTTCAGTCCAGTTGATTCTGAAGGCCTTCGGGCCACCTTATGGCCTTAGAGCCACCCCAAGGCCTTCGGTCCACATGAAAGCAAGCCCCATACACACTACATAAAAAGCAGCATCCCCAGAAGAGGTTTCAGAGAAGGTGCAATCACCAGAGCAGACCCAAATGGATTTTCAGAATGAGAGGGTATGGCTATGCCATCGGTACCAGCCATTGCAAGCACGGGAAGCCTTGCCAGATGTTCATGTAAAGCTAAAGAGCTACTATCAAGATGTAAATGCTGGGGAGGGGTAGTTCCTTGGAGATAGTCTGGTTGAATTCCCTAAGTCCTTTGGGTCATGTAATCTCTTAAGCCTACGGGCCATCCAATCTCTGAGACTATGGGCCTTGTAAGGGTTCCCCCTCATCCCTTAAAAGGTGGGGGGGGTATCAGAAATCAATAAAAATGAAGGCCTTCGGGACATTCATGCAATCTAGTTCTTTCTATACTCCTCAATAAAAAGGGTGGCTAACATAAATAACATGAGTATTGCTGTCCTAGGAAGAACAATATTTGTTAAGAAAGATACCTCATGATTTTTCTACCTATTATATATTACCACAACTTAAATCCTACAAAATATATTTCCTATGAGGTCAAATTCATACATTTTCCTTATGAAATGTTGTTCAATAAAAATAAATGTGTAAAAAAATTTATAGTTTGTGGAAGTCCATGTTTAATTAAAATAAAAGTCAAATGTTGTGGTAAATATCATGAGAAAGTTGATAAAGGGATATTCATTAATTATACAACAAATAACATCTTTTACAGTTTTTATAACAAAAAGTGTCAGAATATTATTGATAGTGTTTATTTGATAGTCCATCAAAATAAAGAAAATATTTTTGAAATAAATAATAATAGATGATTAAGATGGATTTTTTAGTTTTCAACCTATTAAAGAAACCATAGATAACATAAATATATATATTTAAGTTATAGTATCTTCATATTCTAGTGATTATGAAAATAATCATAAGTCCACATGATAGAAATATTGATTAAAGGGACTTGTTTATTTTAACACCCCTTAAATTTCAAGGTACATTATGTTTTAAATTAATATTTATTCCAATGCATCTTGACATATCTATCCAATTTTGGGTGTTGGATGTGGACGAGGAGTGGATTTTTAAGGTGTGTACTATTCTTACAGCTAAAGTTATATTATGGTAAATTTTTCGTATCATAAATCATTGGCCTCCGTGTCTAACACCTAGGCATGGGGAGGTTCTTGGAATAAAAATATAAGGGTTGTTCAATAATGAGATTGATATGGGGATGATACATATGCCTAGGAGTGATCTTTTCATGACCCTTAATAGACATTCCATCATAGAGGCCAATCGAGGGGAACCACTAATCTTGGTTTTCCTCAAACTATAACCCTTAGGGATTATTCCATGACAATGGCTTGTGGGGGTGTGGTTCTCACTATAACCACTAGGTCATTTTGTGACCTTTTTATTAGGTGGTTTTTAATAAAATTGATTATATTTAATTTGACCATGAATCCCCAATTTCATCCCCCCTCCTTCCACTTATACCTTTTTAATTTTATAAAAACCTGATTTCTTCCATTTAGAAGTTTATGCTTCACATTCTAAATTATTCACCATTTCAAGCGTCACTCATTTGAGAAGTTATATTTTGGCTATTCTTATCCCACCTACGAGATAGATGTCTATTTATTCTGTTTTATTTCACTGTTTCTCATTTCCAATCCCAAAAAGTGGTGTTGTAGGGATGGTTATAGTTTTTTAGATAACTAATATTGTATCTCAGAGTTTCTCTTGGGGACTAATATCTTTAAAATTCATGGTAGAAAGTGATTACCATTTTAAATTTTTTATATAATGTTGTATTCCTTGACATTAATTCAGATTTATATGTATAGGTCTGTGAGAATTCTACTTTTAATATAAAATTGACTCAGTATGTTCCTTTTTGGGTGGCTTGCCCCTTAGAGGGAGAGTAATGGTTTTATGTAATGGAATGAAAGAAATAACTCCTCATTATATTAGGGGACGTAGGGATTTCACATGAGAAATTAACCTTGGGGAAGTCATTCTGGATCATTTAAGGGTTGGTGTCCTAGTAAACTGGTACATGTGTATGACTAATGAGTCCCCTTTCATGTGGGAATATTTGAAGAATTAAATTTATTACTTTTTTTGTGTGGTTTCAAATTTCGTGGATAACATTGATTGATAAGGTGAGGCTTGAGATATATTATGTCATTACTTGAGTGAGAAGGTTTGGATAGGATTATGAAGTATGGGTTAACAATGAGGGATAAGGTATGAATTGTTATTGTTTATGGGGTCTCCCTTGAGTGTAAAGGCATAGGAAAATGCATGGATAAAAACAAAAATTAATGAGAAGGTGGAATGTTCTATGGTGACCTATCTTGAGCCAGAATGTATTGTTTGAGTGATTGATGTTAGGCCATGTCATGATTGATAAGGCACTGCTCATGCTTTGGATTTGGTATAAGGTTTTAAAAAACACTTCCTTCAAGAATGGTGTTGAATAAATTATGGTTAAAGATTCATGTAGGCATGTTAAGAGCATGATAACGTTTAGAGTGTTGTGTGATTATTTATATATTTAGTTTTATCCATGCATAAACCTTTATAAATAAATTTCACTTTTGATAAATGATCATTGGGGGTGTCTATCTAGGTTTAAACACACACTCTTCATGGATACATTGGATTCTGTGTATACTTTATGATTAGTTATCTAGTCATGTCAATAGTCCATATGACATACGTTGGGTAGATAATGATGGATGGGTATTATTGATATATTGGTATATATGTCGGGATATTTTGAAATAATTATTTATTTATAATTTGTTCATTGGGTCATTTTATGCACATTGACCAAATAGATATGGGTATTCCTTTTTTTATAATGTACTAGTTATTTTATTCTATTTTGATTTTTCATGTGATGATATAACATGTTGATTTTGTATTCTAATCTTGTGTGTTATTACATTTTTTGCATCCATTGTGTACGTTTATTATAATAGTAATCTAATATTGATGGAATAATCTCTCAATTGTAAATTTAAGTCTCGTGCCACTATTAGGTATCCTCCTTCATATTGTATGGAATCCATGAGGTCATCTGATACACTGGATTAGGCCTAGTGATCTAGGTTGGTGCATCAAATTTAGGTTGAAAATATAATAGGGGATTAGAATCAAGGGGTTTGTACTAGAAGAAGAATCAAGGAAAATAGTCACATTATTATTTTTTTCTAGTGATGAAACCCAAATATATGGTGAAGATTTTGTGAAAAAAGGAGTGGATCCAGGCATTAAATGAAAAGATTGATCAAATTAAAAATAATAAAACCTGGTAGATTATTCAAAGACCCCAAAAGAAAACTTTTTATATGGATAATGGTGTTTTAAAAATAAAGTGGATGAGAAATTTCAGGTTTCTAGGAAAAAATAAAGGATATCATGAAAGGTTAATTGATAGACTCATTGAATTGACATTGATGAACAAATTTATCCATTTTCCAGAATTGAAACAATATGAATTGTTCTATTTATTATATCCTAATGATTCTAAAAAATTTTATAAAAGGATGAAAAATATTATTTTATAAAATTTTATATAGATAAAGATGTTTACATAGAGAATCTTACCGATTTTATACATTATAAATATGGATAAATAGTGTGAAATTAGAATATATACCTCTATGGTTTGAAACAAGCTTTGAGTGCTTGGTTCACCAAACAACATGGGTACTCAAAGTGCATGGAATTCAAGAAATGGGAAGTAGAAAGTAATATATATTTGAAAAATACCAGCATGTCATTACACATTATTATAGTGTATATTTAGTATATCATCATTGAATGTAATGCAGAGAAATTATAAGAATCTAGTTTTTCACTATAGTATGTATCCTTGTAATTTCACTCTAATTCTTTATTTTGCACCTAATAGGTGTGCTTAATGAGTTATCGAATGTATTGAAGTATTCTAAAGATTTTAAGAAAAATATTACCCAGCCTTTTGGGAGAAATTGGCATGTCTCACAGTTGTAAGGAACCGTGTGAGGCTGGACAGTGGGGCGATTTGAGGCGTGTGCTTGGAATTTCTAGACAAATTCTACAAGGACTCCCTCATGTCGTGTTCTAAGAGGTTGGTGGCGACCATTATTTAGATGTGGTGGGACCTAATCCACCTGCATTACCTCCCATTGTTCCACTTGAGGAACCTTCTGGTATACTAGATCTAGGAACTGATGCTTATCCTTGTCAAAGTATCCCACATCTAATATAGTCTATTCAATGTGCTCCATGACATGCACCTGCTACGACAGATCTAAATGGCATGTTCTAGAAGTAACATCATCATATCTTCTTATTGGATGTCGGTACATAGGGTGTTGAGTCTTTTTTAGAGTCCACCTTATCTCTATTTAAAATTATATAGGAACCTCTAGAGTTGAGGATCAAGATTAATACTTGTATAATGTGTGATATTTCAAACCACTGGTGGGATGTGATTACCCCGGCTAGTCGCCTTTATAGAATGGTCTGGGTTGAATTCCAGACTATCTTCAATGATTAGTTCTTTCCAGAGATTCTATAAGATGACCAATCCAGAGAGTTCATTTTTTTTACCATATTTCTATGTCATTTTTGTAATATTTATCATGTTTCACTAAGTAGTGGTATTTTTCTCCACTTCAATCTATATATGATATTTCACATGCTAGGCACTTTGAGGATGGACTCATGTATCCCATTCATATTCAGGTGAATTATTTTCTCCTACATAATTTATATAAAATAGTATATCAAGATATTATCACTAAGCCTAACCCAAGGGATGACAATATTACTCATTGTATAAGATTAGTGTCGCAGTAGGCCATCAGTTCATTCGATAGTAGAAAGTGATCCCTTGAGGGTTTTCATTAGGGAAGTGTCATCCAGAGTACCCATATTGGTAGCTTTATGGTATTCCATCAGGGTAGATGATAAGGGAACCTAAATCCTTGATGTGATTGAGACCATCTTGAGTGTCAGGCTTGTGGCCATATGGGGTGTCTTTAGAGATCCTATCAAACCTTTCCATCAGCTTCTATAGGATGAGGTTCTGAACCATTTCACCATTTAGAGACCAATAATTTTTTGAAGTAGTAGGTGGGGAGTTGTATTATCATCAGTACGACTATCTATGGAGGTGGTTATGGATGCATTATCTATACAACATATTTTCACCAATTCTCAAAGAGTAGTTTTGATCATGGTAGTCTAGCTATTTCATAGGGTTCTAGATCAGGTTAGTTGCATGCACTAAAACTGACACCCAAGGATCAGAATGCATGACCATCTACAGTACGAGGTACTATTGTAGTAGGTTAAACTATAGTATCACCTTTATTTGATGCAGGTGCATCGCACTCCTTTATCTCTTTATCCATCATCGAAGTTGTTGGATTGGAATTATTGTATTACTGTAGTACAATGTACCTGGATACACTATTGTAAGTATGTTCTGAGGGCATAAGCCAGGGTAGGGAATGTCCCCACGAGGTGGACAGTTACCCTTTATTATGGGACCTATTTTTTCAATATTATAGACATTTATGTCATTCAGGGGATGGATTAGTAGGTTCCATATCAGGACATTGTAAACTAGTATTTCCATAGGGTATCATTCAAAGACTGGATGAAATTAGTTTTCTATACAAGGGTGTGTTTAATGATTAGGCTAGTAAATATGGACTAAAGAATAATGGTCAAGGTAGATTTACATATCATATTTCTAATCTCTTTATGGAGCATCAAGGTTTGCTTCATGATGAATTCCCTCCATTAGTAGTTCATTTTAGGAATAACATTCTGGATTATCTTTCTGGAATACCACATAACAAATAGGTAGATTTTACAATTGATAATGTTCTAGGAGAATATTCAATGTCCATTCCTCTATATAAGATGGAACCTACTGAGCTATTGAAGCTCAATAGGCAGTTGTGGGACTAAAATACCGAAGGATTTATATATCCCATTACTTCCTTTTAGAGTTCACCAATACTTTTCTCCAAGAAGGCATATGGGACCCCCATCTATGCATGTATTATATAAGGTTGAATCCATTTATTGTTAAGATACCATATCCAATATCTCAAATAGATGATATGTTTTACCAGCTCTGAGGATATAGTGTGTACTCTAAGAATGACATGAGACCAGGTTACCCTCAGGTGTGAGTTAGACCCTCATACATGCCTCATATAGATTTTAATAAGAGGTTTCTATATGATTACTTTTTAATGTTTTTCTATCTTATGAATGTGCCCTATGTTTTTCTGGATTTGATGTATAGGGTGTTCTAACCCAATCTGGATTCTTTTGTCATTTTATTTGTTGATGGAATCTTGGTGTAGTCTCACACTCGAAGTGATTACACTACACACCTTGAGATCATTCTGAGTACAATAAGAGATCATAATCATTATTCCAAGAATAATAAGTGTCATTTATATATTGATAAGGTTCATTTATTAGTTAAAATCATCATGGAACTATGAGCCTCTATTGACATAGAAAATGTGGGTGTTGTGGTTTACTAGAAACAACCTAAGAATGTGTTTGATATTCATATTTTCATAGGGTTTCTTGGTTATTACATGCATTTAATAGAGGTAGTTTTATTCCTTTATTTACCACTTACTAAAATTAAAAATATTGGAGTCTTGTTTATTTGGCCAGAACAATGGGAGATTTCTTTTTTGAAGATGAAAGGGAGGCATGTCTCAACACATATTTTCATTCTTCTAAACATGGAAGTGGTCATAAAGTGTTATATGATGCATCATGATTAAGCCTTGGATATGTGATAATGTAGGAGGATGGATTAATTATGTGTGGATCTCGGAATTTGATGCCACATGAGAGAAAATACATAACGTTTGACCTTGATCTAGCAGCAGTTGTCCATGCCTTATGTTTCTAGAGACATTATCTGTTGGGTGAGTGATTTATTGTGTATAAAAACTACATGAGTCTAAAATACATATTTATACAGCATGACATGAGCATCATATTTAAAATATGGGTCTAATATCATCATTACTTTGATTTTGAGCTTGCACATATGCCTTCAAAGGGAAATGTCATATCAAATGAATTGAGTCAAAAAAATCAGGCACATGTTGTATGAGAAGTCAGTGGTGAATGGAAATCGATGTCCCACTTTTCTGAGATACATATGGAGTTTCATGATAATCGTGAGTAGAATTATCTCTCATCCTTGATAGTTACCTCTTCCATCCATGATAAGTTGAAGAGAATCCAATTTTTAATTCTTGAAGCGTTGGTTATTAGTGAGTGAATTTCAAGAGGTGACCTACTACAAAGAATATTCTGTGGACAATGAATACATCCTTTCCTACATATATGTGTCAAGGTTCCCAAAAATATGATATAGTAACCGACTAATGAGTCACATGATTTTAAATTATTAGTTTATCCGGGAATATCCAAAATGTATCGAGATATGTGATCCTAGTGTTGGTGGCCAAGGATAAAATGTAAAATTGTATTCTTTATCACATGGTTTTCTGCCTATCTATTGGAGAATGAGGAGAAATAGATACCTACAAGCTTTTTACATCTTTTTCTAGTCTTTTAATTGGTTTGGGATGTCGTTTCCATGTTATTTGTAGTTAGTTTACATAGGTCACCTAGAGGTAATAAACTTGTATGTGTTTCAATTGGCCGACTGAAGATGGTAAATTTCTACTTTTATATCCAAGAGGAATTCCCTATTGATGATCTGGGAAGATTATATATCGTCTAGACCATCTAATAATAATTGTTCCCCCATAATATCATTTCTTGTAGGGACCTCATTTTACATCTTGGTTCTCGGAGGGGTTACATAAGGCTCTGGTTATATAGGTTCACCGGGTCACAAATATTTACCCTAAGATCAATCGATATTCAAAATGAACAATGAAAATTATAGAATACATGCTCCAAGAACTAATCCTTGACCTTGGTAGATCATGGGAGAAGAATATCCCTCTCATTGATTTCTCCTATAATAACATATTTTAGGAACAAATTCAAATGACTCATTTTGATGGCTTGTATGGAAGGCCATTCCAATAACCCTTATACTAGATATAGGAAGGAGATATAGCCCTAATAGGTGCTCATATCATGCAAGAGAAATTAGAGAAGGATCAAATAATAAAAGGTGTATGTTTATTTTTCATTCTAGACCAAAATTCAATACTGATCTCTATTAATGGCCACTATAATTTCAGGGTAGGGATTATATTTTCCAACAAACATCACCTAGGTTAGGGAATAGATGGATATAACAAAAAGGAATGTTTTCACCTTGTTGTGTAAAATTGTTTGATATTATAGAAATATTTTTGTTGTTATCCTACTGGTTGCTATTACCTTAGAGATACAACGCCATAAATGAGTCCTTCCACATTCCACAACTTTACTAGTATCATGTAGAATCATCGCATACTTTGGAACCTAAGGAAATAGATCTCAATAAAGATGCTTCATTTAAGTATTATCATATACACATCATTTATTGTAGAATGAAGGCTCAATGTGGTCGGTATTTCACTATACAGTGGGAGTAAGAGAAGCACATTCTTGTGTAGTATGAGACATGGGAGAGGGAGGCTGAAAAATGTGCCACGTTTCCACAGTTGTTCTTAGTCAATGTTTCTCCACCATTTGATTGTGAACTCATGGATGAGTCCCTCTTTGAGGGGAATATAGTAAAAACCAAGTTTTTTACTCAGATATAGATCATTTTTATTTAGACTAATTCATTATTTTGGACCGAATATTGATGTTTAATGAGTTCACAAGGGTCTTAGGGTTTTATGGGGCTTGATTATAGCCCAGAACAAAACCTTTTGGAGAAATTGTCAAATTTCATAGTTAGAAGAATCCATGTGGGAAAATTCTCATGGTTAGTTATAACAAAATAGAGTCATGAAGGTGGATTAATATGGGGAACATGTTGTTACCAAACCATGCGATATGGGCTACACAACCATGAAAAAATTAGTGAGTTTTTATCCGATGAGTTTCGCATGGTTGGCACAAAGTTTCCAAAACCATGTGGCCTAACTGTTTGGGTGATACCTCTTTATAGGAAAACATTCACAATTGGCACATGGTTTTAAAAATGATGTGGAAAACCCATTGTAGTATTTTTGTGATATTTTACAGGTTTGATCTTAAATGAAATGTTTAAACATTATTCTCATCTGTTTTCTGTTCTAGTTTCAAACCCCTATATTTTTCTCCCTTATGATCCCTCTTCAAGACTAACATACAATTTGAATGAACTCCTCACCTAGATATGTGATTGATCTTCTGTTCATCTTGTTTTATCTACAATAATAGTTATTAATTCTATTTTAATCATTCATTTTTCTTCATCCAATCAATGATACAATTTGGATACAGGATCATATGAATTATTTTTAGGGTATTTATTTGTTCTCAAAAAATATTCCAATGTAGACTAAATTGGGGGATAATATTAAACGTGGAGTGTCATATGAGTATGATGAAGGTGGTATATAACTCATCCATCCAGATTCTATGTTTTATAAAATTCTATGTGTGATTTCTGATTTCATTAGTTGTGTCCTATCTAATTGATGTGTCTCACTCATATTCATTATAATCATATTCTAAATCTATTATTAAATCTATTATCTATAATTGGAGTGTGATACCTCAATGAAGATGACCCCATGTAGGGGGTTTTCCATCTTTTTTCTTTAATGGTTTGTTATGAACTTTCTCCCCTGTTCGAGTGAGTGGATTAACACAAATAAGGGTAATACAGTGAATTGGATGAATTAGGAATTGCTAAATCGATTATACATTTTTTTATTTCCACTTAACTAACCTATGTTATGTTATTCAATTTGATAAAACAACCTAAAATGAAAATGGAAATTATACAGTACATATATGACATGTCCTACAAGATTATAAATGAATGGATTGTTCTCACATCTATAGAACCAATTTCCATGACTAATAGATTGTGTCATAGTGAATAGTATCTACTGATTTTGAATTAAATGAATTCATAAATTCTTGTAGGGATAGATATCGTTATCACACTAATGAAAGTCAAGGATAGAACTAAATTAACTTATTCAATGGTTTGACATTTACATGGATTAATTAAATAAATGAATAAATGGAAATGTGCCTAAATATATATGGAAATTGACTTCATTACAATATATTTCATAATTGAGTTAGATTTTGTATTCCTAAGGTAATTACTTTAGAACATACGGATGTCATTATAATTTAGATATGTCGGTTAACAAGGGAGAGACATAGCATAGAACCTGATATTTTTCAATCAGTGGATGCTCAGTATTACACACTAAGATCTCTAATTTACTATTATAGGATTATATGGATAAACTCCTTGGATCTAGAATGGATTCTATAGACATGAGATGCCTTGTTTATATCCTTGGGTCCAACCATTTCTTATCCTGTTTTACCCTGGATGTCTTCCTTGGTCCCGATAAGATTTATTATTGTCGAATTCCTTGGAAAACACTCCATGGATTAATCTATTACCCTTATATATAGGATCCATTTATTAGTTGATTTGGTTCGACCACTAAGGTAATTATTTCCTTGATTATCGCAAAGGGAACCACTTCGTTATAAAAAACATCATGAATGCCTAGATGACATTAGATCCTTCACTATCATTATTATGTTAAGATTTCAATTTTGGTGTTACCTCATATAACCAAATTACATAAAATAGAGCTTAATTTATTAATAAACTTATTACATGTTCATACACTAACAAAGGGATGAAGTATTTACTTAGGTATTTACATTACTATACTTATTTACGTTTATAAATTCATACATGCACAATATTTCTGTTTATATTACATAGATTGGAAGTTGTATATGCCACTCAATATGGAAAACTATTATTTATCTCACACTCTATCTAGGATCTGTTGATACATGTATAGACAACATGTATAAAGGTGTTGACAAAGAGAAGAACATTAATTCAGACACATGATTGGTTGATGGTTTAGGATGCACATTTAGAAGATGACCTAGCTAGAGATCTGGATTCCTGATATAGTTTTTGGATTCATTTATTCAAATTTTATATAGAATATATTTTCTTATTATTTGTATCCATGTTTTTAATCCTATTAGATACATTACTTGGAATCATCATATTTTATATATCACTATCAGTTGAACATGTTACTTATTATTCACGCCTGCAACTTCTCTTCAATTAATTTATTTATATTTGTTCTTATATATATTTACCTTCTATTATCATATTTATCTGTTAGGATACACTCTAGTAATGAGGTCATAGTCTTCCCACGGACACACCCAGTTACCTCCCTGCTAGTCGACAGCCTATGGTTTTTGGGGAGATGCGCTTGAGGCTATGAGGCCTACCGGTCTTAGGGAACCTATGAGTGGAATCTATGTCTAGGATGTCACAAAACTTTTGTGAATATTTTATGATATAAATAAATATAAGATTGAAATTTAAATTCATGTGGACATGATTTTCTTTCTTAGGTTAAAAATCAACCAATATTTAGGTCACATTTTTTTCACTTATTAAAAGTATTTCCAGGATCTATTTAATAGGGTTAGAATAGATTAATTAATGAAGGGTATCTACACAAATTATTGTATAAATAATAAAATGTGAGTATGATGGTAAATATGATGAAGTAAAAATTATTAATGATAATGAATTCAGAATATTTCTTAAGATTCACCTGTATATCATTTCAAATATCCTACACACTATCTATGCAATTACTCTATGTTCTGTATATCAATATAATCCCAAATAATAAAATTTCTGAGATTCCAAAAGAATTTTGATATATGCCTAAAATGCATTCAGCTATTTCATATTATAAAATATGAATACTGTGCTATATTTTTTGGGTTTTATTGATGAAATCTGGGATGGATGTATTTGTAATAGATAAAAGTCAATTTGATAGTTTTTCATTAGTGAAATATGGGTGGCATGGAATATAAAAAGTTATTCATAAATCATATTAAGCTATATTGAATCCCAATATTTTTTCATCATAAGTATATATACAAGTGATCCAAATGAAAACATAATATGAATAAAAGAATATTATAGCAATATATCCCATTGTTGTTTGTTTTTACAATAAAAGTTCTGTAAATATCTCCAATAATTTATTAAAACAATATAGATCAACGTATATAAGTATTGATAATTTTTATGATGTTAAATTAGTTTTTAGTCCTTAAAATTTGGAATGTGTTCCACCAAAGGAATAGATTTATGATATCCTTAAAACTCCACTTCATATAGGTTATTTTGAGAAGATAGGGACACAAATGGGTGTGAATCCAACTTCCCAACAATAATGTGTATTTTTTGTGATTATCCCATCCTTCAATGTATTTAAATCTTTATATAAGGTTTAGTGTACTATAAAGAGATAAAACATGATGGTTTATATTATTTTTCGAATCGTTTATTGTGTTAGTGTATGAAAGATCTTTAAAAATTAGTTTTTCACTTCCTAAATAAGAGTTTATAATTGGTATAAAATTATATTGGACAAGGCCTGATTGTTTTTAATTTCAGAACCTACTATATACTATATCAATAATGTTTATGTAAATTTTGACTAGAATAATTTATTTCATATTAATTTAAGTAAATTAATACCATTCCATCTCAATTCATTTATATTTATCTTCAACAAGGGGGAGAGATTATAAAATTGATATTAAAATAGAGAAAACAATATGAAATAAATTTTCTATAGTTTGTATTGATAATAAATACATAGGGGGATAACTAGACCCACATTTTGTTTGTGTTTTAATTATTTTCTATAAGAACGAAAAAATATTTATAATGTAATTATTTGATGAATAATAATATCAAGGAAGTTTGAGATGTTTCCACTATTTAAGCAGTAGAAAATTTGAGTTGTTTATCATTAATCATATTGATGAACATTGTAGTGTAATTTTTGTAATGATCAAAAACACTTTAATATCTTTATAACTTGTTTGGTGTTTTTCAAGTGTTTTTCCTTTGTTTCTATTAAATAATAATGGATGGACTGCAATCATCCTTTTGCAAACATGAATGTGGGCTTATATGACTTATTATATGTCATGTATAAAAGTGAATCACTAGACATATACTATAAGTTAATTATATATTCAATATAATATATAATAACACCCATCTCAGGTAGTACCCCACCAAAAACCCAATAGATTTTTGATTCATGAAACTCCTACTATCTTCCACACTGGCTAGCCAATGGCATCAAGCAATAAGATGTTGACAACATTCTATAACGCCCATAAAAACATTAATTGAGTTAAAAAAGGTCTTGTACAACTCATTAAATCGTGGATCAACCTTGGATGACTTAATCACCCAGGTATTCTATAAAAGTTGTAAAACATAGACATGGAACGTTATACAATAGATCCATTAATAAAAAACATGATCTTTAATCTTCAGTAACTCTTTAATTAACATAGAGATTCAAGGTTACATAACTCTATTCCATAATAAAAACGCATCAAAGTGAATATTCTCCTTTTTAATTATGAAAATAAAATGTTACCATCCAATAGAATTATTTTCAATGACATTCATTATTCTATATTATCTGTTTCTTACCATCATCTTCCTTCTTATTGAGACTTTGTTATTTGTTTAATATCCCATTCTCCACATCTATCTCTATTAAAATCTATATCTATCTCTATCACAACCTCTCTACATTTTATCATATAGTGAGAGTTGATATGGAATTGTAATTTATTTTCCAACCATTCAAACCATCTATTTTATCCTTCATTATTATCATTTTATTTGTACTTATCTATTAAAAAGTAATGGATTATTTGTATTGTAATTGGTACCTATTATAACCAAGGGTTCTTGGTTTATTTATTTTGTCATTCCAAAGTAAGTGACTTATTTGGTTCTTGGTTCCCTTTAAATGCAATGGGTTAAATTCTTGATCTAACCTTATTGAGGATAGGATATATAGGGTAACAATTTTGTGCTATTTCTGAACATCATTATAAAAAAATTTCTTAGTCATTTAACATTTGACATTTTAATTTCCCCAAATCTTTCATATTATTATCATATTTCAAATAACTCTTGGATTTTATTTGATATTATGACATTAATGGAATATTTCTTTTTATCTTTTATAACTTCATTTATTTATCACTTCAAAATTTTAAAATTAAATTCACCCCACTCTTTCAATTTTTAGTAGCCCAAATAATTTTATAAAATTATTTGATCGAACCTATATCAAAATACCACTTTAAAAATATTTTATATTCCCTGATTGTGAAATTTTTTATCAAGGTATTGTACTTTTTTATTTCAAAAAATCATTATGTTTTCAATGTTGATTATTTAAAAAAAATATTATTGATTTTCAAATCCAAAATGATATAAATGATTGATCATAAAATGGAATCTACTTATTATACTCATGATCTTTTCTTTGATGGTTTTAATTATTCATATTGAAAAACTCATACATCTAATTCATTTAGAATCATTGGACATATTCTTTAGAAAATTTTTATACATGGTTGTACCCCAACATATGTACCTGAATATAAATAAAATCTAAAATATATTATATCTTTTAAATTAGATGGTAAATCTATTAATTACATGTATTAATGTTTAGATCAAAATTAATTCAAAGTAATATCTACATGAAAAAACTACTCAAGAAATTTGAAAATTGCATGAAATCATACAATAAGGTATTAATAAATTAAGTAATTATATTTTGTATATATTTCTTCAGGATTTTTGAATTTTCATTATGCATTTTAATGAATCTTTTACTATCATAATTACTCATTTCAATAAAATTTTAAAAGGAATAAATTTATCTGAGTGATGAATTTTACATAGAAATGATCGTGATGAAAATCTTATGGGTTTTACAATGTTTGTAGGATCCCAAAGCGATTGTGATCTAATAATAAAATTAAATTACTTATGTGAAAATTAAATAACTCATTTCACATCTCAATACATGTGATAATTTTGCGAACTAATAATTGATTAATGAAGTAGTTAAAGTTTTAGAATCCAAGAAAAACATTTCTTTTAAATAAATTAAAGATGAAAATTCTTTCAGAAGTTACCCAGACGATAAAGGATAACTTTATGGGAATATAAAAATAGTCTACAAACAACTAATGTATAAAAAATCATCCTAGCATGCCAAAAAAAAGAATAGTCAAATTCATATTCCATTTTTAATGAGCTATGAATGAAAAAGAATAATTATATATAAATGGAATTAATTATATACAAAAATAGGTTAAAGAAAAAGAATAATGGTAAGAAATCATTGGATTTTTTAACATGGAGTGACTAATCCTCCTGAAGTGATTAATGTAAAAAATGCATCATAGAATATTTAGAGGAACATAATTACTTTAGTATACCAATGTATCATTCAACTTCCATTCCTCTTCCACTACCTTTTCCTCTTCTTCTTTACATTAAATTACTCAAACATATAAGGAATATTAAAATACTTATCAAGAACATAGATATGGCTTTTAAATATTCATTCTAATTTCAATAAACCAATTTAAAAAAACAGCAACATGTTTTGAATGAAGATGATATTATTTTAATGGGAAAAAGGTGATTTTATTTTAATATCAAATAATCAACCGGATATTGAAGTTTTCATATTTGAAATAATTGATCTCAAAATATCAATTTTTTAAATAATTGAAGGTTAAAAAAATAAAATATAAAAATTTTTTATAAAAATTTTAGTATAACTAATCAGGGTTTTGTTTTTTCAATGTTTCTTTAAAAATCACTACTTCTATGTAACAGAATCATCAACATTAGAATGAAAAATATTTTTTAAATACCTAAATACTATATATGAATGTGATTATAAAAAATCAAGGTATGAAAGACCAATTTCTATCAATATTTATCCAATCTTTATAAAAAATAAGCAAGCTTGGGTCCCTAAAACCTTAATATAAATTTTTTGTGAATCATAATTTGTTTTAATTCCAAAATTATCTTGTGTTAATTCATTTGGACCATCAAGGGTACAAAAACGAAAAAATATTTATATGTTATTAGGTTTTACCACTAGAACATATATAAATATTCTTTTACGAGCCATACTATAAAATATTATCCAAATAAAATAAATTTGTTTTCAAAAAAATACATGGATTTGTATTTTTTATCAAATCCACGAATTATATATGATTTATATGATAGATTTTTTTTATTTTCTAGAGTTTGTTTTTCCTAAATAATTTTTACCCTTTTCTATGATTCTTCAAATGATTTTTATTTCTAAACATGTTGAAACTTTTGATAGATTTTTATTTTAGTTGTCTTTATCTTTGAATGAACATCAATAATTCCATTAAAATATTTATATATTTATTTTAATATATTTATAAATGCTTCTAAATTCATAGTTTTCAGAAAAAATGGATTTCTTCTTCATGTATTGTTCTTGTTTTTTCTTGTTCATGAGTTTAATGGTAATATCTCTATAGCCTATGATGTTTTATTTTTTATCTCTTAATATTTTTAAGAAGGATTTTTTAAATACCATAACTTTATTGAGTCTTAACATTCATAAAATATAGTTACTTAATTTTATGAATATTTCATTATAATGTTTATTTTGAACTTATCTTTGATTTATATTTCCTTATTCTTCTTAACTCCTTCCCTTGATATTATGTTTTTAGATAATATGAAAGGTGTATGAGTTTTTAATGGATGAAAAAACATAAAATAATATTAGTGTAAATTATTATTCATCTACAGGGAGATTCTTTTTTTTCAAAGTATCAAAAGGGGGATACATGATTTCATGAATAGTTTCTAAATCCATACTTTAATATTTTCTATCTTTCTGATCTTTATTTTTCATCCAACTGTTTGTGATCATCAACATGGGGGAAATTTTTGAACCTAATTGTGTAATTATTTTAATTAAAACAAATACATTGATATGTATCTAACTATTTCAAGTGGTTTCAGGTGTTTATCTTTTTTAATATTGAGTTATAATGGAAGGAGGTCAGTTGTCTTTAAGACTGTTGGAATGTGGGTGGAAATGACTTATTCAATTTCATATGAATTAGTAAAGCTCTAGCTGGTTGTTAGAAGCTCACCATCTAGCCAATAAAATATATAGTATCACTTATCTCTAGTAGAAGCACACCAGTTTGCTAATGTTGGACACATGGTAACTAGTGGTGGTTGCAAGTGTGTAGCAGCTTCTACCTTCCCAGCTAACTAAACAATGGCACTAGGAAGCTATTCGATGGAGGTATTCTAGAATCTTCTATGAATCATTATTTATGGTTAAAAAAATTCATATTATATCATTAAAGAATGGATAGACCTTGAATTATCCAAGAACCTTAGGAGGCTATAAAAGAAGCATAATGGAGGCTTCAAAAAAAAATAATTAATTCACACATAAAATGTTACAGTCTTAAATATTAAATGAATCCCTAATACTAATAGATCTTCAAAGATCCTTGATTCTAATCTATATGAAAATATAATAAAATTAAACATTATCAATTAGAATTATGAACATAAAAGATCATAATCCATAGTCATGATCTTTGTCAACATTCACCTAGAGCCATTGAATTTCATTATTCTATATTTTCTTTTAGTTTCCTTTCTACATATTTTTCTTCAACCTTTTTTATTTCTTATATAACCCCATATGTACCTCTCTATAAATTTTAATCACTTTATTTATTACCTAATTTATACATATTTTCAATTAGTGTGAGTGGAGAAAACATTG
Source organism: Viscum album (assembly GCA_963277665.1). Classification (NCBI taxonomy): domain Eukaryota; kingdom Viridiplantae; phylum Streptophyta; class Magnoliopsida; order Santalales; family Viscaceae; genus Viscum; species Viscum album. The sequence continues at coordinate 1,542,775,067 of OY728141.1, forward strand.
TAATGGGTTTCCCAAAAAGTAAAACCATATCTTTTTTTCTCATTATAATGATTGGTTTCTTACGTATTTATTCAAAATAATTTTATTAATTGGTTGGTTATTGATTCTCATTAAAACAATTTTTTCTTTGTTTATTCCTTTTTAAATTGAAAATAATGTTAATTATTTTGTTATTGGTTCCAATTATAGCAAAGGGGTTACATACCCTCCCAAACAATATTGAAAGAAGAAGGTGTAGCGACACATTTGTGTGTTATTTAGAAACTCCATTATTAATGTGTGTTTTTTCTATTGAATTAAAAAATTTAATTCCCACGAAACATTAGTATAATAACCTTATTCTAATTTCATCTATGATTTACTTTGATATTATAAATTTATTGCATTATTTTCTCGTATATTTTATAAAATAATTTTTTTATAGAATAAATTATTTAAAATGGTCCCCCCCCCCCATATTTTTACATTCTATAACACAAAACATATGAAAAAGGAAGATGCTCACATTAAATATTATTATTGTTATATACTCCAGGATAAGATGACCGTAGATATTTATATTTAATATTTCATATTATGAATCAATTTAATAATATTTTAATGAGGTGAGGAACTTTAGTTCAGAAGATTTTAATTTTTTATGGATTTTATATCACTGTGAAGTAGTTGAAAATGTTATTGAAAAGTTTCATCCAAATTGTTGATCATATTAATAATGATGTTACATGAATAAATATTTGTGGATGATGATTTTAGAAATCAATATATGTTGAAGTAGTTTGAGTTCTTTTAGAACACACTAAGGAGTACTAATATTTTTTTTACATTTGGAATTTATTAGTAGTTAGTTTTAAGGTATTCCAATCTGATTTGAAGTGATTAATTTTATTTTTTTCATGTTACATAAAATAGAGATAAGTTAGTAACTCGAAGTTACATACTTAAATTCTAGAAGGATTGGTATATATGTTGTTGTTATCTAAAACATAACCAATGAATTTAAAATGACATTTCATGCATGTAAGGGTAATCTAAATATTTTTTATGAGTCATTTGGTACATTCTAAGAGTCATTTCGATATTTTTAAGGGTTATTAAATATTTTATATGCTTCATATACTATATCATAAATGTAAATCCAACAAAGATATAATTTATATGAGTAATTTCTGAAAAATTGTTCAAAGATTAATATTCATTAAAAATGACTAGACAATATTTTGGATAAGCCCTTAGAATTGACATGACGAACATCAAATTAAAGTAATATTTTTTTGGAGTGATATTTTTTAGTAATGAGTAGGGGTTATAGAAGTTAACTACAGACATCAAAAATTTTAATCCAAAAGAGGAATTCAAATGAATAAATAAAACTTGGTGATGTGAATTATCATCTTCGATCATTCAAATATCAAGATTTGGACTTCTTTAATGAATCAAGGAATTAGTTTATATGTTTATTAATGAAGATAAATTTATTATAGATCATGAATATGAATTAGATGTCACGAAAAAATTTATATAGATAATGTGATCCAAAAATAGATTTTCTATTTTAAATCAGTCATGTAATGATGAAAGAGATATAAAATAGTGTGTGGTAGAGAGATTATAGTGAGACAGATTCAGATTAATAATATGATGTGATGTACAATGATATAATTTCATCTTTTATTTAAAAACATGAAATTAAACTACATGTAAAATTTTAGGGAATGTCATGGTATTTTTTATTTTCATGTGAAGAATAAAATATAGTGTTTTTTTAATGGAATTTCAAGCCTTGTTTTCAGGTCACTTGGCATTGGGCCTTCGAGCTATATAATGGGTCACCCTCTACCCAGTCTAAAGACTTATTTTCTTTAAAAAATAAATTGAGGATTCGACCTCAACAATAAAATTTCAACATTTTAATATATTAATATTCTCATGTGATTAAAAATATAAAATTGATGATAAGTGAAGAAATATTTATTATGGAAGAGGATCCAAACTATTTTATAGTGGAAAAAAGTGTGTGAAAAGAAAACTAAATATGTGGTTAAATATTTTTGTTGAGTCAAGAAGGAAGAAGATCACATACCTCCATTCATTAAGACATTCTCTTTCACTGGTGATTATAATTCAAGTTGGATTCTTATAATAATTTTCATATATTGGTTCTTTAAGGAATGTGTGGTGGGTTCTAGTATTATTTTGGGTTATAGGTCATTCTGTCAACGAAGTGATTTCTTGAATATAAAAAAAAGTACCTGGGGGATAAAAAGAACTACACAGTAGGGACACAATCATCTATCATGGAGGTGAATTTTGTTACTAAATCTATTTTACTTCCATTTTATTTGTGATCTATTGTAATTTATAGGGATATATGAGATAAAAAAGTAGTGGAGTGGTTAGTGTTTGAAAAAATAATTATAAGAATTGATTCTATCCCAACCTAGTGCTTCTCTTATCCTATTTGATCATATTATTTTGTAATTTTTGACTAATTTATTATCGTTAATTTTACATTGACATTACCCGAATTTCTGGTAAACTATATCTTTTAATTCATTTAAATTTTAGATATTGTGAAAAAATGGAATATGAATATGAATTAAATTAACTACCCTCTTGTTCCTTTCTATAGCATTTTTCAATATCATATAACACTTGGTATCATAGATTTAATCTAATATTATCATTAATGGTAGTCTTTTAATTTAACCTAGATTTGTACTTTTACATTTTATATTTTTTTATCCAAAATAATATCAGTTTTCTAAAACTAATTTTAATATTTAATAGAAGATGTTTTGTTTTCTTAGGGTAGGAACATTTCCATTTTAGAGTTTGGAAAATCTCAATCTAAACTGTCCACTTATATTTTATGGAATAGATTATGAGTACTACCATAAATGCATGAAAATTTATCTTATAAATACTAATTTTGAAATTTTTTTATATGTATTATGAATATAAGATTCCAAATAAACATGTACAACCCATTACATGAGGATTTGAGGCATAATTTGAAATTAGTTTTTGAGTATCAAAAACCATGTCATGTTTTATTCGAATAAAAATTTATATACAATATTTAATATTTATAACTACCCAGGGAATATATAAGTGAATTTAGGGGATGAATTCAAAAACATAAAATGTTTAATTGGTAATGAGAATAATTCATTAGGATAACTATCAGACAATTGACTATTTTTCCTAGACACTCTATAACTCATATGAACTAATGGTTCATGACTATTTTTATTAACGTACCATCTCTCAGATAAAGAGAATTATAAAATTATATTCTTGATGAAATGATCATACATATTATATCAAATCAATTTGTGTGGAAATAAATTACAAATAATAAAACTAAATATATCATGGAACATATCTTATATGTCTTACATGGTAATCATATACAGTATGAATGAATATTAAAAATATATGTGTAGAAATAAAGAAAGAAAAATGTATTAGATTATTTATATACTTATAAAGATTTAACTCTGCCAAGTTATATATAAAATTTGACTTTATATTTGAGAAATTATAGATTATTTTCATATAATAGTTGTTTAGGATATATAATAAGTGGTATTTCTATGTTTTCTGGGTGAATTATTAAATAAATTGGAAAGAAGGAGTCTTAGAATGATCATATTTGAAAACCCATATCTTTTATATAATTTTTCGATGATTTATTACATATTGACACAAATATTAAAATCCCAATAATCTATATTCCTAGAATATGTGGAAAACTATATACACAAAATAATAACATGAAATACAAATGCGATGTAATTATTTAAAAACTCCTTAACATGCCCTTATATTATATTAATCTTCTAATATGAAACAAGATCTCATATGGATGAATCTAAGAAAGGGATGGCTGATAAATCCCAATAAAAAATAATAAAATCATAAAATTTAGTAAATATGTACATGTGAGTTAAGGGGTATAACATGGTGAAATAAAAAATATGAGCTTCATAATCATGAAAATTTAATAATGATTCAATTTTATAACATCATGGAATCATAGAAATTGGGTTACAATATAAGTCATGACATCAAAAGCATAAGTTGGGGATAATTATTGAGTCATCATAACATAGTGTGGTTAGGATTGTTTCTTATTTATTATAAATGGTATATCATGAGATAAAAACATTTCCTAGTACATTTGAGGGATATTTAATTTTGGGCCCACTTATCATAATCATATCACGTACATGAATTTGTGTTCCACAAATATCATACAACATTAGAATGTATTTCGTCACTTTTAAACCCATGGTTAAGGAGTGTGTATTCTATACATGGAAGTCTCTAATCAATGATGGATATGTGAAACTATGAGACTAACCTTGAGTTGAAAATAGTTTGGAATCATATTGATAGTAATAGAATATATAAAAATAAAATGTTGATAAAACAATTGGAATAAATATTATTCAATAGAAAGAAAGTACATAAATAAAGAGTAGGGGAAAAGAATTTATTAAATGAAAGGTATCTTCTAAAAGAATTATAGTATAAACTTATATTCTTTGTAACACCTTGTGATGGTATAAGTGAGGGTTAGGGAGAATAAATTCTTTCTCAAAGGGTTTTGGGTGAAGATGAAATGGTGGTTTGGTGCATGTATATATATATAAATAGGGTGGGGGATTCTTTAATAATTTTTTAACATTGGTTTTTGACTCTTAGATATAAAATAATTAAAAATAAAAAAAATTAAATTGGTTTTTTCACATAGTTTGTACCTAAAAGAAGTGTTTTCTAATATTTTATTAGGTTAAAAATAGAATACATTAAAATAATTCTATTTATAATGTGGAAGTGGTTCATGTTCAAAAAGTAATTTTTTTTAATCCTTAAAATATAAAATATATTTTATATTATTCATTAAAGGTTTATAAAATTTATGAAATAACATAAAAAATGTTATTATAAAGCTAAAACTGTTTTTTTTTTCTTATGACATTTATAATATTTATTATATCAATTTTCTGCATTTATGATTTTATAATAAAAAAATTATATGTGTACTATATTTTATTTTTACCTAAAAAACTAAATCAATCATAAAAGTAAGAAAAAATAATTTCTTGATAATTTTAATGTAATGATTTCATAAGTTGTATTTTTCACCAAAATTGGGATCTATATATAATAATTTTTACTCAAATAAAAATACTTTTTTTAAGACTAGATTTTATGACAGAAAAAAATTTCAAAACATTATAAAAATCACATGGGTCTTCATTTAATTATATTACAATTTATATTTAAATAAATATAATTGGATTAAATTATATAAAATTTATTTGAAATATCTTGGATTTATCAAAAATAGTGTTAAAACTACTTATTTCCCAAAACAAACTGGTTTCTTCATACCAAAATCAAATTTTCATCAAAATCCATATATAATCATATATATATATATATATAAAGTATTAATTAAAAGGGATTAATATAATGCTTAATTTATTAAATAGAGAACATAACAATATATACAACTAGGGTCTAAATACATAACCACATACTACACCCATGTGCGTCATAAGGATAAGGTTTGTGATGGTTGTAATTTACATGGGTTGGTCTATAAACATGGTTTTGGAGGTGATCACTATAATAATGAAATTCCTCATTAAATTGATTTCCCTCACGTTTCAATTGTTGAATCTTGGCTAGGTCTTGTTCATGGGAAAAGACCAGTTATTCCATATCCGTCAAAATATCGTAAAAATGGGATTTATAAGGCATTATCATACTTTTCAATGCCATTTCATCATCCTATTATGACTATTATGTTTTTTATAAAAAATATTATTATAGAGACCACAAATTTTTGGGGGTATTATATAAAAAGAAGATGAATGAGAAGAATGGCGGTTTTTTTATGTATTGTATTTTGTTTCCTTACATATATAAATTGAAACCCTATGATCTTCCTATAACACCTTGAGATATTATAAAATATATTTTCAATTAAATTTAATCACTTTTATATTTTTTTATGTGCAATATCTATTCTATCTTGTGTTACTTGCAACATTGAGTGTAGCTTTCATTAAACGGAACACTACGTTTAAAGGAAATGTAACATAATATTGAGATATTATTATCTAATATTATAGTTATAAAATGGTCATTGGGTTGGATTGTATGAATCAAAGTAATTCAATTATGAAAATGTTATTTTAAAATTTATATATAATGAATTATTATATGACCAATTAATTATAAAGGAAAATAATTGTTTTTTTGAAAAATGAAAGAAATATTTTCTAAAAAATAATTTTTATAACACAAATGTGTTCCACATAAATAAATTAAACAAATCACTTTTGGTGAATAAATATAAAAAAATCAAATATTATATTTTAAATCGAATATCTAACATTCATATTATGTTTTTTCAAAATAATAGATAAGAACAAATCCAATTTGACACTTAAAAACTATATTTATTCTAAAAAGTAGGTTTTATTTCATATAGATGATTAATTTTAAACATGGTTTCTTAAAATTTTAGGATATTATTATGAAAAAATAAATGTCATTTTAGAAATCAAAATGTTACAATAATCTTGGAGTGTGTTATTTATATTCTTTTGAATAGATAATTTTTTTGATGAATAATGAAAAATACTATTTTTTATTATGAATTTTTATTTCCATTAAAGAATATAAAAACCAAATTATTTAAAATATGGTATTAGAAATAAAATTAGTTCAAATAAATATATATTAATCCAATTTAGTTTATTTAAATAATTTTCATATTGAATTTGTTTTAATTTTTATTCTTTTGAACATTTTCTATTTGGAAAACTGCATTCTCATCGTGATTTCATGATTAATTTTAAATTTTATTTCTCGCATTCTATGAATATAATTTGAAAAAAGATGTTATTAATTTGGAATTATAATAATTTTAATTATAAAATAATTCAAACTTAATTTTTAACGCAAATTAAAAGTAAATAATTAGAAACAATTTATCATGGTTGAGGTAAAAATGGGTTTACTATGGAGAGTTATACTTTGAAGATAAGTGATAAAAGTACTATAAAACTAGAAAAAGACCTATTTGTGGAAATATTTCAATATTATACTTCCAAATTTATAATATATGATAATTCTGAATCCTTTTTCTTCATAATTACTTTATAATTTGGATTCCTTCAGAAAATTCCATGTTGTTTCAATTTGGGTTCCCCTCCCACACTATAAAAGGAAAAAAAACCCTTCACTTATTAAAAACAATCAAGACATATATTTAAATTAAAACATTAAAACACATCACCAATATTTATATCCATTTTATATATATTATTTTATTCCGAAAATACCAACACTAGGGTCATTAAATGAGATACTTCTATCTAAGGTAATTATCCTCACTAAGATCCTTCTTTTTCTTTCTCTTTTTTACACCATAAATTAATTATTAAATCTGAAAATATAATGAAACCAATATATAATATATTCATAGATTTAATTATCTTAATATAATAACCAATATACATCTATAATCTCATCAAATGGAAAAAAAATCGTTCATCATGTGTCTGGTGGACTAACACCTTGTGAACTCATGTAGTTTGTTTTCTATCACCATATTTAAAGGATAGATATAATGATATAATTAACATATTTATATTATATTTATGATATTAATATAATTTTATAATTAGTATATCATATATACTTACATACACTCTATTAGATGGGGGATACGATAACGTCCCTCGTGTGTTCAATGAACTACCGTCTCATGAAGCGATGCGATTAATTTTCAATTATGCTTTAAGTGTAAGGTGGAAACGGTAAAATTAATATATATATATATTCTATATATGAAATAATATGATTATATAATGTTAATATATTATTTACCTTTCTATTTTTCAATCCTTTGATTAAATGGAAACAATGTTCATGATTACGTACGGTCTACCGTCTCCATTAATGGTGTATTTCATTTTCTATCACCAAATATTAACAATTATACTAAAAATATATATAATTAATATATATATATATATATGATATTTATATAATTTTTTACATTATTGAGATGTTGTATCCATGATTAATGTAACAGGATGAAAAATAAAAAAACAAAACAAACATGAAAAAAGCATTTATTGCTTGAAACATGATTTCTATGTATAATTTATAATAAATGGGAAATAAAAGGTAATAAGTAAGTAATATATGGTATAAAATATAAAATTAGGTTTATTTAACAAATTTTAAAAAAATTACTTATTATACAAAGTAATTGAACAAAGGATGTTAAACTTAAGGTATGATATTTTTGTCTCACTTTTTTCTTATATGAGACATATTCCATATTCACCACCTATTTATTTTATGTTTTATATATACTTCTCTGAATATATTTTATAATTATATCCTTCAAATTTTTCTTGATTTAGATAAAAATTTTAGGATCCCCCTTTCATGGGGTCTATGGTTCCGATGTTAGTAAAGTAGTAAGGGATTTTTGACTCAATTTTCATTCATTGACACATATATTATGTTATAACCCAATAATCAATTATGAAGTTTAAATACAGACTATTTTACCTGAAATGACAGAAATTTATTTATTATCATGATATTCTGAGTTTTAATCAATTTTATTCTTTCATGGTGCTCATGATTCAGAGTTACCAAAGGGGTAATAGTTTTATGTTACAATCTCACCATTTGTTTGGATTGTTTATGATCATGATTCCCAAAATTAAATATAATAAACTATATCTCAATAAGATTATGTATTTTATTCTCCTATAGTGATGTCAGCATAATACATTATTCCCGCTATTTTCCTTATTTTACTTCTATATAGTTTAAATTATTTTTTAGGAAAATTGTATGTAGTTATCTCTTCACTCTAAAACCCCCTTTCTTCCAAACAATATTTTTAAAAAAATTCTGAATTTTTTAAAACACATAAAATGAATTATTAAATTCATTTATTTTTAAAATGTTCTAAAAGTAATCTTTATGTAAATTTCAAAAAAAAAAATTTGAATTTGAATGAAAAGTAATTTGAATTTTTTTTAACAAGTATGGAATGAACAGAATTTCCCACCATCATAAACATTATATTCCTTTAAGATTACTTTATAATTTTTCAATATTTTTTTAAAAAAAAATCATAATGATTTATGATTTATATTATTATTTTTAAAAATTTAAGGCTAAATTCCTCAACAAATATTTTAAATTAATTTTAAAGATTCATTTATAAGTTTCAAATTTTATTTTTCATTGAAAAGGATGTCCAAGATGTTTTATGAATTTTTATTTTTCAAAATATTATTTTCCTTAATAAATGTTACAAGTATCATTTAAAAATAATTTTCCATATAAGATTACATAATTTGAATTTAATTTTTCATTATTGGGAATATGATCCAAGAGTACCATTATTATTATTTTTCTATATGGTCTAGGTTTTTGATGAAAATTTTTTTATGAATCTTTTTTCACTTCCTTGGGTTATATAATGAGTAAATATCTATAAACCCAAATTTCTTCCCTAGGTTATTTTATGATGAAATAATGAAATTATTATGTAACCTTTATCTTTTATATAGATTATGATATGATGAAATATTTATGAAACCCATTTCATTTCATGGGTAATGATATGATGAATGTTTTATGATCTCATGGAACAGATACATATTATTTTCACTTTGTGATTGGGGTCCTATATCTTCCACCAATTCATTGGGTACATATGTATATATCATGTGATGTATAAAACTATAATTGGGAGTGAAACCAGTTGAGTAAGGTAATTTTTCTACTATAATGGTCTCAGGATTGAACATTGGCTACATTTACCATTTTAGGAGTGAACCCAATCCACAATCATAGCCTTGGTAACAACCCATAACTTCATTAGAAATTATTTTCTATCCATATTTTTATGCCACAATTAAATGTATTATTCAAATTTTATGATCTCGTAGATCATGTTCCTTGATATCCTTATGATTCTTATCTTATGAACTCCCAATATTTATGCCATGACTCTATATTTCCATTTCTTGTATGAAAGGTATGGTTTTCAAATGTATTAATCTCATCATCATACCCTTATTCACATTTCATTCTTATGTGATCATTGATATCTCACTTTCTAACCCTTACTAAGCATTGAAGATAGTCCATTTTTATTCTCTATTTCCCTAAGTTATGAACAATGGTTTTAATTAGGGTATGTTTGTGAATATTACAAAAGGATAAGATATTTAAGATATATGTGTATGATCTTTCACAAAATTAGAATAGTGTGTACCTAGTGTTCAAATACACTACACTATTATAATCCTCAAGTGTGTGTTTGTTTATTGAATTTAATATTCATCTAAATAAGTAATATCCATTTTTGAAAATCATGGGTCGTAATAGTTTTTATCAGAGAAAATTTTTAGTCAAAATTTGGATATTATGATGACAAAAATTTAGTGATATGGCTAAGGATATTTCTTAGGATATTTCTATGGATATGATTAAGGATAAGTAAAAGGTTGAGTCAATGTATATGAAAATGTCTTGGATTTCTTTTAAAGGATACAAGAAAGGGTTTCCAATAAATTAAATCTATGTCTGGATATTGAAAGTGGATGTTCTTGTAAAAAAAGGGTACCTAGGGGTAATAAATCCATAATGGGAGAACTGATCTGAAGTCGATCGTCAATCGTTGCATGAAAATGGGCCTTACTACATACCTGGATTGAAACTCCAATGTGATTAGTCTTAAAATTCCAAAAAATCATTATAAACCACCATGAAGTGTTTGATTAATGATAATGAATTTTCTAGTATAACCCTATGGTTTCATATATTGAAATGGTTCCATGATGTAGACATCCTAAAAATATAAGGATTATATTGTTTTTAACTATATTCAGTGTTTCTCACTATATTATTTCTAGTTTTTGTCAATGTATATAACCTAAATGAATAGTTTTAATTTTAAATGAAATAAAAAATGAAATTATTTTCATCGGGAGAGACTAAAAATTAGTGAATCTTGAATGAAAAATATTGTTTCTATTCTCACAAAAACAATTCAATCCATTAATTATGCTGAACATATGAATGAGAAAATGTGTAAAGAACAATCTTTTCAAACCGTCATGATGTAATAGTGACCATATTTTAGTGGTTCTTATGATCCAATAGTTTTTAAGAAAACTACCAGTATAATTCACAAGATTTTTTCCATTCTCTAATGTTCAGTACATAAAAACACTTTTTTATTTTCCATCATTTGGAAGGTGAACAAGATCAATGGTGGAAACTTATTAAGAATAGAAGGAAAGAGGATTTAATTGATTCCATTGAATGGTATGAGTTTAAGAGGATTTTATTTTCAATAATTAATTCCCTTATATTTAATGAACAATATTTTAGAAGGAATTTCTCTAGATATAATAGAATTTTGGTGAATCTATTGCTACCTAAGAAGCTAAAATTACAAAATATTCATGGAACATAACTCATTTTTTTCATCATTATGGAATGAAAAATTGATAAATTATTTGGTGGAATAAGACCATGTCTTTAAAATTTATATCCAATAAGATACTTTAGTATTTATGAATAAGTTATTCGATGTGATCTGAACAATGAAATGTTAATTTGATATTCAGAAAATTTACATGGTTTTGATTATAAAATTAATATTTTGCCTCATGATAACTATGATAAATAACATGGCCGAAAAAATTATTTTTCATTTATATACCAGAGATGTGGATATAATAATTCAGGTAAATTATTAAAAGAAATAGGAGGGTGTAATTAGTGTGGGAAGCCTAACCATCGAGAAAAATAATTTATAAGTGATGTGAAGAAGAAATTCTATTAATTGAATGAGGCATGATCTCAATTGAATTTCCCACCGACAATTTAGTGCTTCGATTGAAAGGAGATTGGGAATTATGTTAATCATGTCCCCAATACAGGAACTAATGTGGGTGATAAGCCATAAAACCTTTAGATTTAAAGGAAAAGGGAAATAATTATGATATAAAAATTAATATAGTTAATAATGGTTATTAGGGAACACTTATCCTCACCTCCTTAATTATTAATTTTAGTTTTTATTTTATATGAATGAGACCTATAAAAATATTACTATTAATATTTTGGTGAAAATTCATGTGATTATATCACTCAACATGGATTCTAGAATAATGAAAAAATATATGATATTATATTTGTGCAAGGATGAACACAAGAATCCAATGAATGTTTCTTTATATTAGATAAGAAATTATATATGGAATATAGGGAGAGTAAAAAATTTTAATTGAATATGTATCCATTTAATATTAATATAAGGTTTTTGGATACCATCATGGGTTTAAGAGTTTATGTTCTATCATATGTTCAAATTTAGTAACCCATATTTTGAGATTTTATATGATGGTATATTATCTAGATCAATGATATTTTAAGACAAATGTATAGAAATAAAAACCTTTTGTTTTGTGTAAGTTTTATTAAAAAACTTATTTTAGGAGAAATTTATTGACACTATAATAAAATTTGATTAATGGTACTTGTAACCATATGTTTTTTATATTATCTTTGATGTTTTGAAAATTTTGGGTTGTAGTCCATCACCATACATAATCATTAAACTTCACTACAATAAGGGGAGGATTCTCTTTGGATATGATTTATAGAATATATATTAAGGTAGTGGTAATGTTACATGGAGTACCAAATTCAATATTATCGAGTCATGATATAAATTTTAACTTTGTGTTAGGGTGAGTTCTTCAGCATATTGGGTTATCGGGTATTGTCTTATAACTATGTAGCATCCTCAAACTAATAATCAGTCTGAGAGAATAGTTCAAACCCTATATGATATACTAATATATTTTTCTATTTATTTAGAAGGTGGATAGGAACAAAACCTTTTTCTAGTTGAGATTTCAAACAATAATATCATTCACTCTAGTATTCAGATAACACTATACAAATCCCTTTATGAATATAAATGTATAAATCTAATGTACTAGAATAATGATGCAGAATGAAAGCTATTAAGGCCTGAGAAAGATGATTAAATACCATCAAAGCTTAAAAAAATTCAAAAATAATTAATGGAATCCCAAATTTATCAAAAATATTTTGCAGATAATCATCAACTTGATCAAGAATTTGAAGATAGTGAGATAGTGTTTATATGAATTTCTTCATTTAAAAAGAATTGAAATAAAAAACTGAGTTATATTATCCACATTTAAATTATTAATCATATTGGGACCATAGATAATCCATTGGTACTTCCATTAATCCTTTCTATGGTTTATAATGTATTCCATGTATCTCTCGAGAGAAAGTACATACATAATCTTTCACATTAACTAAACCTTGACTTCATTCTACTGGAGAATGTTCTTTATTATAAGGAAAAATTGGTATAGATTTTTCATCAAAGTGAGAAAATTCTAGGAAAAAAGACCTCTAATATATTCAATTTTTTCTTTAATCAAAAAAATGAGAATGATACATGGGAACCTGATGATTTAATAATGTATACTTATCCTTAGTTTTCTATACCAAAATGATAAATTTAGAGGGTAAGATTCACTTTATGTTGGTAGAATGTAACACTCCAAGATTTTCAAAAAAAAGTCAAATGAATTTAAACTATTCGATATTTGTGTTATAAAAAACACTAAGTTTAGATTCAATTACAACAAAAAATGAGTTTAGATTTTGTTATATGTGACAATTATTTTAAAAAAAATGTTAAATATTGTATAACTATTATTATTTAATATAACAGTAATCACCTAGCCATTGGGATAGTACATATAAATATGATTAACTAAATTAGGAAAATATAGTTTAAACATGTATACATAATGAATTTTTAGGAGAAAAATTTTATATAATATATATTCAATAGAATATTCAACATTAATCTTATTTGTTTTCGAGATAATAGATTAGAATAAATCAATTTTTACATTTAAAAATTGTATTTCTCTAAAAAGTAGTTTTGCTTCCTTTTTCATACTTTTTAAAAATTTAATATTTTGAATTTAATGAAATTTATTTGAAAAAAAAATCATTTTTGAAATCATAATTTCAAATATATCTTGTAGTGAATTTTTGAGAATTTTCTTAAATGGTTAATTTTTTGATGAATAATGAAAAATTTTAGATTTTATTAATTATTTTCATTTCTTTTAACAAATTTTAAAAACTAAATTTTTTTAAAGATGGTTTTAAATGTATAATAAATTAATTTTATATATATATATTAATCCAATTTTTTTAATGGAATAAATTAAATATTTAATTTTAAATTAAAAACATTTTAAACAATAAAAAAATTATTTTTGAATAATGGTTTTCTTATCATGACTGTGGGGTCGTTTTTAAAATAAAATTTTCCTATTATAGTAGTGTAATTTCAAAAAATAGATACCAAATTTTTAATTAGTTTAATTTATATTATCTTCTATTTTATACATAATTTTTTACTATTATTAATAGGAAAAATATGAAAAAAAATATTTACCGTAGTTAATGTAAATATGAGTTTATAAGGGCGTTAAGCTAAAAAGATAAGTATCAAAATGACTATGTAACTTTTAAAATTCCTATTTAATTGAAATATTTAAATATTAGCCTTCAAAATATTGACTATATTGCCTTTTTTCTATCTTGGGAATCACTTTATTATTTTTAATTCTTTTTGGAAATTTCTTTGTACTTTATATATGGGTTCCTTTCACCCCTTATACAAGGACACCACCAACCATCACTTATCCACACCTTTTATGCCTTCAAAATAATAAAAACAAAACATATAAAATTCCTCCCCAACATCCTTATCTATGTTCTAGATCTTTTTTCCTCCCAAAATATGAACACTAGGGACTTTAATAAAAGACCCAAATGAGGTTCTACTAAGTAAAGGTAATTTTATTAACTAACCTCCTTCTATTATTACTTTTTACCACCTTAAATTATGTATGAAGACATTAACTATAATAAAAATAGTAGATCCTATATATTTAAATTTTATTTTTTTGATTTAAAACTAAGTTTCTTCTCTTCTTCTATCAAATGGAAAACAGAACTGTTGATCATGTGTCTAGTGGACTACTACCTCACAAGCCGATATAGTTTATTCATCTATAATCCACATTAAAGGATGTATATAATGATATGTTTAACATATTTATATTATATTTATGAATTTATTATACTTATAAAATTATTATATAACATACAACATATTACTTCCCATTATATGGGTGATAAGATAGCATTGCTCATGTGTACGGTGGACTAGTGCCTCACTGAGAAATGTGATTCATTTTCACATCTTCTTTACATGGATGGTGTTGATGGTAAAAATAATTAATATACTTTATATATAAAACATTATGATTATTATTTAATTGTAATATTTTATTTACCAATTTTCATTCTTTCGATAAAATGTAATCAACATTCATGCGTACGTGAAACCTAATGTCTCCATTTACTGTGTATGTCATTTTTTATCTCTAAATATTATGTATTATGATAAAATAATATATATGAATGTATATTATATTTATCTATTTGTTAAAATTATATATATTATCGAACCATGATCTATGTAATTGGAATAGAAATAAAAAATCAAAACATACATGAGAAGTAAAACACTTATTTCATGGAATGTCATTTTAACATAGAATAGATAATAAATGTGTAATAAAAGGTAATAATTAAATAATATGTGGTATTATATATATAATTAAAATTATTTAATATATTCATAATAAAAATATATTTATTATATTGGATACTTGAATGTGTACGAAGGAAGTTCAGACTTAGTGTAAGGGATTTCTGACTCACTTTTTACTTCAATGAGACAGATTCCATATTCACAACCTATTTATTTTATGTAGTGTATATACTACTCATGATTTTATTTTCTATTTATTCTCCTGAAAATTATATATTTTTTTAAAATTCATTTTATGGTCACCCATTCATGGGGTTCACTATTTTAAATATACAAAAGCGTTAAGGGGTTTTGTATCTATTTTCCTTCTTTGAGACATATGTTATGGTATAAAACTATTTACTTTTATGAGGAGTATGCACATCCTCATTGTCATGTAATATAATGAATTTTTATTCCTCATTATATTCTTATTCTCAATTAACATTATTCTTTCATGAGTCTCATGGTTAAAAGTTACCAAATCGGTTAGAGTTTTATGTTAAAATCTCATCATTCTTCAGGATTATCTATGATTATGTTTCCAATATCTTTTAAATGGGTTATGATATGATGAAATGTTTATTGAAACCATTTCATTTAATAGGTTATGATATGTTTAATTTCTTATAATCTTATGGAACACAAATGTATTATTCCCATTATGTGATATATGGGACATATATCTCCCTCTAATGAATTATTTGAAGCTTTATTTCTCATGAGATGGATATGAATATAACATGTAATGAACCTAGTTTAGAAAGTTTTTTATCCACTATCATGGTCTTAAGAGTAAAACTTTATTACTATGATGGCTTATGGAGTGAACTCATTCTACTATGATATCCTTGGTAGGGATCCTTGACTACTATGGAAATTATTTTTTATTCTTATGTGCATTCCACAATTCTATGTCATATGTCAATACTGTTATCTCTTTGATCATGTTATTTTTTGTAAGATACTGACCACTTTTGGAGATTACACATGTAGCTTTTTAGGTATTTATTTTTCCTTTTTTTGAGAATACATTGGTTAGTTTTTACCATTGGTGGTTTTTAGTTGAAAACTGAGAAAAATTGAAAGTAGGAGGGCAGTGCATGGGTGGCATATTGTTTTCCTTAACTGTTTACCACGACCCTGCTAATTGTCAAACCCTTTAAATATTGGAATTCCATAGTTTGTGCATGTTTTTTATCACCATTCACCCTCAAAGGATAAACCATGTAACCCAATAATAGATATGAATGATTAGGTGCATAGTTAGGTGAAACTATGTTCCCCTACCCAACAAACCATGGTTGGGAATTTTATACGCCTGAAAATTAGATTTTAAATCCCTCGAACCTCAGAAACCCACCTTACTCAACCCTCATTGAAGCCTAGAAATTAATTCATTATTTCAGAGCCTCCCATATGGATTTTTTCCCTTAACAAACTCCATTATATTTATTCCAATACTAAATCGAAGATATCCACTCCTCCTGATAAGATAATCCAATCCTTATTGGTTTCTAATTACTATTTAATTCTTCTACCATCATGAAAATGGTTGTTCTTACTATTTTGATTAGATTTATTTCTATGAGTTTGTGTATCGATATAGATTTTAAGGATCACTATTTATTCAGTCTTGATTTTGGGTTTAGATTTGAATCTCATTATACATTTTTGTACTAATAAAATTTTGTGGATTCTTCCATTGGTGAGAATTTTCAATGAATTAAGGTCGGTGGTCAATAATTCAAATCAAAAAGTAACTATTTATGTGACATGTATTTATTTGTGGAATTTCTATTATAATCATTGAAATTTTATTCTTAATAGAATTTATTAATTCTGTGAATTAATTAATTAGGGAAATGTAAAATTGGATATTTTTGGAACTGCAGGATGTGATAATTAATTGTAGAATTATTTATGAGATATTGATATTGTTCATGGATAAAATTAATTGATTAATTAATTATGAATATTTGAAATTGTAAATGATATATATAATTATGGAATTAATTATTGTATTTTTATTTGGGTATATTTATTAATTAATAGATTAATAAATTAAGGGGATTGACATACATAATTGATTTGTGAATTAATTAAGGGAATTTATGTGATTAATTAATTGTTAAATTAATTAATTTATTTATGTGATTAGTTAATTGTTTAATTTCTCTATATAATTGAATTTATTAATTACAGTTTAATTTATTTATTTATTTAATGTGATTAGTTAATTTTTGAATTGGCTAATACAATTTATGTGGTTAATTAAATATTGAATTTGGTAATGTATTTGATGTGATTAGTTATTTGTTTAATTTAATTGTAGAATAGAAGTGATTAATTAATATTTTAATTATTTATTTATTTTGATGTGATTGCATAATTGTAAAATTAACTAAATAAATAGTTTGATAAATTAATTATTTAATTAATTAATGTTATTTGACGTGAATAATTAATTATTTAATTATCTAAATGAGTTTTTGTGTTTATCTAAATGTTTAATAAGTAATGGAATTAATGTGAATGATTAATTGTTGAATTAATTATGTGTTGATGAGTGGTAACGTATTAATTCTATTATGTTGTTATGAATCGTAGAAGGGTCATTTAGTTATTAAATAATGTTTGGTAATAATGATATTCTGTTGTGTGTTATGAATTGTAACATGTTCATTCTATTTTGTGTTAATAATGGTAACATGTCCATTCTATTATGCATTGTATAAATGGTAACATTGAAATTAGAGCATGAATTTATGAATGGTAACATGTAAATATTGAGATATGATATCTCCTTAGACATACTTTGGGCTCCGGCCTGAGCCAAATTGGATATTGAGTTATGGTTTTCTATGAGAACCTAGAGGTTTATGTGGTTAAATCAACAATTGTTGATAATGTGGTAGCTTTTTAATTGTAAATTGTGATTAATTTTTAATATAACTTCATAAACAGTTATTTCACTATTTATTATTTTAGACACCATTGGTGGTGGCCTACTAAGTTTTATTCACACCCAACATGGGCTGCCTGATGGGTTTTTGAATAGAATTCATGGTTACTAGAAAGGCTATGGGAAAAGGCCCTTTTTTAAGTGACTGCATTGGGATGTATCATGGATGAGGGAACCATACAATGTTTGGGACCCTCATGGGAGTTTTTAGTGTCTTGACATTTTAGTTTCATTTTTTTACATGGAATGTAAATTAAAATGACATATATATTTTTCAGTTTGATATTTTGTCTCTATTTTTTATTATCAGGTGATAATAGTATTTTTATGGTTATGGATATACAATTGGTTATTGTTCGTTTATATTCCACTAGTGTTTCACTCTAACAAAGATGGTGTATTCTCCTCATGACTTATATTAAACCCTTGTTTCTAGTTAGTAGTCTCTGGAATACGAGGAGGGGTACTTGATATCATATGGGGAACCAGCACAACGCCCTAGTTTGTGGCACCAAGTATGAACATTGCAAATTTGTATCAGAGGATTCTTCTTTTCGTTTTCTTTTGCCTTACTATTTTAGAATGGTAAACAAGAGACTATGAAGAGTTGGTCAATGAATATGAGATTATACATGAATGTAGCTAACTCATGTAGGGGGGAGGACCCAAATACCCAGTGTTAGATTATTGTTATTTCTTTTTTTAATTAAATTGAAGATTATTTCACCCTAGGGGAATAAATTTTTGTTTTATGTGATTATTTATGTTGATATTTTCTATGATTGGACTCAGGTCCTAGTATAACATGACAGTTGAGTTGCATGAATCATTCAAGGCCCTCATGATTATTGTGACATGCATCATTTTATGCATGAAAAGCAAAATGGTTTGTGGTTATGTAGTTGAACAGGATGTTTTTCACTTGATTTTGAAATTGAATTGAATATGTAACTAATATGAAATTTAGAATTATGAAATGATACATGATAAGAATAAATGAGTGTATAATAGAGACACATGAATAATTGTAATGTTTTTACCCTTGTTAACTAGGACCTATATAGAGGATGGTTATCGGTGGTGATTGATACTCAGTTTTGACTGAATGGAACGGTTTGGGGAAAAATACTTGTTGTGTATTGTTGAATTTCACTCATACATATACATGTTCATTTTCTGAAATGTTCCCTAAGTAGAATTTTAGAATTCAAGATAGTATTCCTATATGATGAATCTTGTTGACAGCATGACCGGAGGACATGGCTAGAAATGATCCTCAAGTAGTAGGACATAAGGCACCAATAGTGCTAGTTAAGGAAGTCGGGGAGAAGTTATGAGAAAACATTTCTCACATAATATTGCTTATTGAAAGAGAACCAGGGGCTGTAAAAAGTATGTCTGATCTAACGAGTGATTTTTAGTTGTATCACCCTCCAACCTTTACTAGATAGGGTCAAATTAAAGGGGCTTGATTATGGGCTGAGTCCATTGAGATGGTAAATGAACATTTAGAGACTCCTACTGAGAGGAGGGTCAATTTTGAAACTGATATACTATAAGGATCAGTAAAGATCTGGTGGGAAATTCAGGAAATTGTTATATAGGCTGATGGTATGTTATTTAATTATTAATTTAGATATGTAGTTGGATCACTTATATTTAGAGACCTTTAGTCAAGAGATATCTGATGAGTTATAGAGGATTAATTTGGACTGTATTTCTTTAATGGACAACACTAGATACTATAAATTTTTTCCAAACTTTTCCCCAATGTTGGTAGGGGATTAGAAAACTAAAGAGCGGTGTTTCTTGGACAGACATTAATGTGATATTAAGTCCCAAGTTAACCTTTTTTAGTTAAAGAAGTATTATGAGGTGGTTGATTAGTCTATCATAATTTAGGGGGACCTAAATAAGGCATCTAATGTTGGATAAATAGTTACATCTAATCAATTATGAGGTTTTACTTTTGATATAAAAAAGTGTTGCAATGATAATATTTTTTCGGGCAATGTGATGTAGGGTGAACAGACAGAGGGATTAGTTTCCCCAAATATTACTCTAGAGATATGTCACCATTGTGTTATATTGGGAAAATTTCAGAGATAGTGCCTCTGATGAAAATTATAGTTCTAATATTTCAACAGATGGAATATCTATAGAGGTACTATAGGATCCCATGACATATGAGTAGTGATAGAGGTCCTAGATAGAACCAGGGTGCAAGAAGGGGATATTCTATTCTATATCCTTCAGAAATCGAGAGTTCTACTGGTATAGATTTTAGATTCAGTGGATGTGGTTTTCGTAATAATGGGTGCCCGTATCAACGGAGTGATGTTGCTAGAGGGAGTTAGACTACATCACCAACAATAGAGGCTAAATAGTTGCACGTTGGGTAGCCTACACATATAAAGAGTGAGGATGAACCATTGATAGTGAAAGGTACTATTTTCATAGATTCAATTCTAACTAGAGACTTATCTGATACTAGTTCCAATAATTCCTATATTTCTTAAAAAGATGTTAATGTTTTCATCCTAGAAGTGGAGGTTGTGAATTGGGTGTTGATGATTGACACACAAATGGTAGTACAATTGAGAGACATTTCCTTATTAAATGGATGTTCTCTCGATGTTGGGGATTATCTATTTCTATGGTATATCTACATTCTTAACATTTCAGTCTTCTAACTAATTCATGGTATAGAATATTTTGTACCATACAGAGCCCACATAATATTTTATCACAGGAGAGTGACTTTTATGTCACTCAAGGGTGAAAGTTACGTTCACTGTGGAGATCCGGATATCTAGCCAGGTTGAGAATGGCCAATCACTTATCAACTAGAAGATCTCACATCCTTGGTTTCTAGTCTATTTCTGGATGATTGAGGTGTAGAGAAAAATATATTTACACCTATAGTGGACTAGTTTCAGGATTTCATTCATGAATACTTCGTTGTGTTTCCACCAATGATAAAAGTGGAATTTACCATTGAGATTATGTCGATGGTATATTCGGTTTATATTCCACCGTATATAACAAAATCAATACAGCTTCAAGAGATCAAGAGTCATCTTGACGAGTTAGAGGATAATGTATTTCTTTGTCCAAGTAAATCTCCTTAGGGTTCACTAGTTTTGGTTTCAAGGAATGATGATGGGACACTACACTTGTGTGTTTATTATTAAACATTTAACAAGATGACTATGAGGAAACAATATCCTCTTTCACATATTGATTATCTCTGTGACTAGTTGTTGGTAGCTTGTGTATTTTACAAGATCGATTTGGGATCAAGGTATCATCAGTAGACAGATCATAGTTTTGATACACTAAGGACTTATTTCAGAAAGAAGAAGAACATATATAAGTTCCTCACAATGTTTTTTGGGTTAACAAACGCACCAAAATTGTTATCGGTCTTAATGAACATGATCTTCCATCTGTATGTAGATAAATTTGTGGTAGTGTTTGAGGATTATATCTTCGTGTACTCTAAGACTCTTAATAATAATGCCCAACATCTTGTCATCATCCTGAGTAAACTTATATATCATCACCAATTTATCATGATATCTAATTTTCATTTTTGGATTGATTAGGTACACTTTTTGATTCACATCATATTGGAAAATGAGTGTCAGTGTATCAGAGAATGTAGGTAATTTTTTCTGGGAATCCACCCAAGAACATGTTTGGTATTTAGATCTTTTTATGGTTAGGTGGATATTTTTGAAGAATTGTCTAGGACGTTTCCTATTTGGAAGTTCCTCTTTTTTAATTGACCATAAATGGAATAAAATAAAAATTTTCTGAATCTTGTAAGAATTCTTTACATGATCTGAATAAGAGGTTGAAAACAATACTGATTTTGATCCTAACTAATCCAGGTGAATAGTATACATTGATTATGATTCTTTTAGGATCAGAATTGGAGTTGTGTTGATCCTATAAGATAGAGTTGTGGAATATGGACCTCTAAAATTGAGGCCACATGAACGGAGCTACCCTAGAGAGGACCTCATGTTGGATATAGTGGTTTATGCATTAAATTGTTGGTGGCATTATATGTTTGGTGAAAAATTCACTATGTATAGTGATCACTGAAGCCTAAAGTATATATTTTCACTGTGATATTTGAATATATAGTACTATATAGGGTTTTAACATATGTATTCATTTGATATTGATCTATAATATTTTCCCAAATGGAGGAATAGCGTTTCCAATTAAATTATTATGAATACCCAGACTCAAGCTGTTCAGGAGTCTAGTGCTGAATGGCAGATGATGACCTTATTGGCTGAGATGGACATCGTGGTTGAGGTGATTCAAGTGAATATGGCTCTCATATCAGTTTCAATGGAGTCTACTATTTTTTATGGACCAGAGTTTTATAGTATGAGTATCCAGAAGGTTTGACCTTGATGGAATGATTTGATAGTGGGGAGTCACCTTCTGAATGGATCATATCCAAATATGAGATTGTCTATGTCAAGAATCAGGTTTTTTTACTTATGATCATGATAGAGGAGCTGATGTGTGAGGTTCATTCCTCGAAGTGGGTAGTGCATCTAGGTGTGAAAAAAGACATGACCTATGATAACGGCTTTGGTGTTTGGTAATCAAAAGAGGAGATAAAATGGTTCCTGACACAATGATACACCTTCTAGTAGAAGAAGTCTAAGCATCAATGAACTATTGGTTTACTATATCCATTACCCATTCTAGAATGGAATTGAGATGAAGATACCATTGATTTTTTGGTAGATATCCAGAGGACACCTTTAAGAATGATTCAATTTGGGTGGTTGTAGACTGTTTGATAATGGTTTCACATTTCTTTCTTATATAGAATACTTTCTTAGTAGATTAGTTGGGATAATTCTATGTATGATAGATATTCAATTTTTATAGGGTTTTATGGACTATTATTTTTGACCGTGAAATTTATTTTACTTAATGCTTCTGGTACGGCTTGCAGAAGATGATGGATACATAGATTTTGTTCACTATAGCTTCCCACCCACAAATAGATTAGATGTTAGATCATACTATATTGAATCTTGTGGATATATTTTGATCATATATACAAGATTTTGGAGAGTCCTGGGAGAAGCACCTGGAACTAGTGGAGTTCACCAATAAAAATAGATTTCAGAAAACTATATAGGTGGAACCATTTAAGGCACTTTATGATACGTCATGCAGTTCACCTCTATAACACATAGAGTCTCATGGATTAGATGTCGGAGTAGATTTATTTGATTCTGGAAAGTATTTATAAAACTCAGAGTAAAAAATATCCATGTGTTGATTGAATTTTATTACCCCTAAAATTTAAAAATGGTTATCATGTATTCCTTCAGGTGTCTCATAGATTGGGTCCCCGTGGGATATAGAGATAAGAAAAATTGTGACCTATGTTTGTTGTACCATTTGAGGTCGTGGAGTGAATCAAGCTGGTGGCATATTTATTGGATCTTCCTCAATTATTTAGTGATATGAATATCATTTTCCATGTCTCACAACTTCTGAGGTATCACCATGACCGTTCTCATCTGATTGATGTGGGTGATGTTGATCTTCAAATAAACATATCCTTTAAAGATCATTTGGTTTGTGTGTAGGATCATAGTGGGAAAGTGTTGGGTGAAAACACTATTTTGATAGTTCTTATATTGTGTAAACAAGGATGTGTATATGTGGAAAAATTTGAAAAGGAAGTATATATGAGTGCTCAATATCCCAATTTTTTTACTTAGAATCATAGAGATGCATAGGAGTATAGCTCGAGGATGAGCTACCATAATGTGGGGAGATAGTAAGATCCTAACGTCTTCTAGAGGTGAAACATGCCTATGTTTCGGTATTTCTTGTTGATTTGGATCCGAATACTTTGGTCGAGTTTCACCTTGGGATTCATTTGCATGAAAATTGATAAAAATTGAAATAAGGAGGGTAGTGTATTGGTGGTTCATGTTTTCCCTAACCATGTACCCTAGACTAGAAAACTATGCTACCATTGATATAGGGGAACTGTATGGTTGGTTGATGGTTTTTCTCTATATTTTACCTCTTATGAGAAAAAATCCACCCCTATAATAAATTTTTTTGTTTAGGCACACAAATAGGGGAAACTGTATGCCTTTGCCCAGAAAATGATGCCTGAGAATTTAATTCACCAAAAAATTAGATTTTAAATCACTCAAACCCCCAAAACACACCATATTTGACCACCATTTGATTATATATGTTATTATACGATTTTATATCATCCAAGATGGATTATAAACATTATTTACCTCCAATAATTTTTTATTTTAAGACGTCATGGAAGATATGCACCCCTCTCGATAAGAGAATCTTATCCCACTCAGTTTCTCATTCCACCTCCTTTCTTCTCCCATCATAGAAAAGGTTGTTATTATGATTTTTATTAAATCCATATCTAGTATTTTGGATCAATATCTAGATTATAAGGATCATGGTTTGTTCAATCATGATTTATTCAATCATGAATTAGTGTTTAGTTTTGAATCTCATTCGAAATCATTATGCTAGTCAAAATTTTTAGATTTTTCCATTGGTGATCATTTTCAATGAATTGATGTATGTGGTCTATAATTCAAATATAAATGTCTTTATTTAACTTACATGTATGTAATTATGGAATTTATATTATATGATTGAAAAATTATGTTCTTAATTTAATTTAATTATTGGGATAATTTTTTAATTAAGGAGATGTGAAATTGGCGATTTGGGAATTATAGATTGTGATAATTAGTTAATGAATTAATTATAAGATATTGATATTTTTCATTGAAATAATAATTTTATATATTAATTTGGATGTTTTTACATTGTGAATGAGATTATTAAAAGTGGAATTAATAATGGGATTTTGGGTTGGGGATATTGATTAATTAATGGATGAATTAATTAATGGGATTGAAATGCTTAATTGAATGGGGAAATAATTTAGGGGACCTATGTGATTAATTAATTGTTGAATTATTTTTATTTTTTATGTGATTAGAAAATTGTTGAATTAACAAATAGAATTCAAGTGATTATTTCCTTTTAAAATTAATCAATGTATTTTATTTTACTAGTTATTTGTTTATTTAACTAAAAAATTGATATGATAAATTTATTTTTTAGTTAATTAAATTATTTGAGTTTATTAGTAAATTTATTAATTAACTATATTACTATATGTGATTAAATCATTATTAAATTAATTAGTGTTATTTTACGTTATTAGTTAAATATTGAATTAACTAATTAAATTATTTTTTTAACTAATTGTTGGGTTATAAATGGAATTACTGTGGATAAATAATTATTGAATTAATTATGGGTTGATGAGTGGAAACCCAATCATCCAATTTTGATGTTTTGAATGGTAACATGGTAATTTAGTTGTCAAATAAACAATGGTAACCTGGACATTCTATTGTGTGTTTTGATTAGTAACATGGTCATTCTATTGTTTGTTATGAATGGTAACCGGGGCATTCTATTATATGAATTATGAATAGTAACATGGGAATTCAAGTATGAATTTATAAATGGAAACATGTAAATTATATGATATGATTTCACTTCATACATACTTCGGGCTCTGGCAAGAGATGAATCTGATATTAATGTATAGGTGTCAATAGGAACTCGAGGGGTTTATGTGGTTAAATTAAGAATAGTTTATAATGTGATAATTATTTAATTATATATTCTATTTTATTATTTATACAACACTGTACACTATTATTTGATTGGATATTTTTTACATGTCATTTATGGTGGAAAAATAAGTTGTCCTCACACCCAACTTCAGCTTCCAAATTGGTACCCAAATAGATTTCATGGTTACAAGATAGAATAAGGTTTAATTCCATGTGTTTGGTGTATATTTCGAGATGAATCATAGTTGATGGAACTTGAATTATTTAGTAAACAACTTCTGAGTTTTCAATGAATTTAATTTTGAGTTTCATTTTGGCATGTGGAACGTACATTATCATGACATATCATTTTTTCAAATTGATATTTTATCTCATGTTTTGGTTTTCATGTGGTATTATTATTATACTATATATGGTTATACATTTGGTTATAGATTTTCTTTTTGGTTTTTCACTATGAAAAATAAGGGATAGTATCCCCATGACTCATATTACTATATCACTGCTAGTAAGTAGAATCTTGCGTATGAGGAGACACAGTTGAGGCCATGTAGGGACCTATCTCAGGGCACCGTTGTGTGGCAATAGGGTTACAAAGTTACGTTTTTTCTCTTTTTGATTCATGACTTATGAACTTCCAATATATGTTTGATGAATTAGGATTTTGATCTTTCATATCTATGGTATGGTTTTTCAATATTATGATCATATCATTATACCCTTATGCTTATGTAAATCTTATATGATCATTGATATCTCACTTTTTTTACCTTACTAATCTTTTTATCTCACCATTTCTTAGGTTTTCATTCCTATGGTTACGAAGAAATGTTTTACGTATGGTATGTTTGTGAAGATCGCTAATAATAATGATCTCTGAGGGATATGTCTAAGAACATTCACCAAATCAGATGATTTTGTACCTATCCTCAAAATGAACTAAACTATTATGGTTATTAGGTGTGTGTTTATGTAATTTCTTTAATATTCATCTGAAAACACGTAATGTCCATGTATGAAAATTATTGGTTTCTTTACATTCCCTAGAATGTTTCTAGATAGATTTCTCTAAACATTGCTGAATGAGGAAAATAACTAATTCAAAAGGATAGGGTCTAATGGATGATGTCTGATGGATGAAGTACAATGGATGGATTCCAATTGACTAAAGTAATCAGATGTAGTGTGGTACCAAAAATGTTTCAAATAATATTCGCAATTCTTTTTAAGAAAATATATTTAGTAAATTTTAAATTAGTTAAATAATTATTATTCATAATAGTACTAATAATCATGAAAAATTTAAGTAATTAGTGATTCTAGTTATATTTGGTCAAATTAAGTTGGAATGGAACATTTCTGGAGCCAATAACATCATCAAAAAAGTTTCATAATAAATTGATCATATAGAAGAATCATTTTAAGATCATCGTATAGAAAGGTTTTTATGTATTCTCTTCAAGTAATAAATGTTTGAAGAAGCATTATAATGAAATTTATGAGCATATCCATTAAAAAATGGATTCAAAGAAAATATTATTTGAGTTATTTTACTAATGAAAATTTATATATTGAGTATTATGAATGATTCTAAAGGGATAAGACATCTAGATATAACACTGAAGACATAGAATTTGTGGAGGCATTAGAAAAAGTGTTATGTGCATAACATTGGAATAAACAACTCAAGAAGAACCAAGCATAAGAATTATTTATGTATTTATAAATATATAGATATAAATTCTAAAAAATGAAGGTTGATCAAAATAATAATAACATTATAAGGTCACCAATTTGATATGTTCATATGAAGATGAACTAGACAAATTTTTTTGAGCCCTTGCAATGTTATTGTTTATTTGTTAAATGTGAATATACTGATTTATATATTCAATGATTCAATAATCAAAAATGTAATATCATGATACAATACCATATTTAAAAAAAAATTGAGATTTTATTGATCAAGGTTTAGGTAAATTTTACTTTGATGATATGTGGGATCATATCATTTAGGATGAATCAAATAAATCAATCATTGAATATTGTAAGAGGTACCTACAATGTCTGACTAGGAACTTTGAATTTGATCTTTTCAAGAATAAAATGATCTTTATTAAATTTATTCCTACAAAAAATGGATTGGGTGAGTTATGTAATAGATTGTTTTTATAAGAATTACAAAATTATTTAGGTTTTAGATAAAGATCATGAGAGATATTATGTTGGAGTAATGAATGTAGTAGCACTGAACAAAGTGGTATCAGAATGAGGGTACAAAATATTTGCTATAATATGAACATTTATAGGATCCTATTAAGCATAAGATACTATAAATAGTGGTGTTAGACTATCTTTTTGTATCAAATCAATAAGGAATTAAATATAGTGGACTTTTTTGATTGTATGGGATGGACTACTACTGGATGAAGAAGTCACTATATGGATTGGTTTAGACGGGGAAGTTTATAATCATTTTTTATCACTATTATGTAATAAACCATAGAGAAATATGAATAATAT
Organism: Viscum album; assembly: GCA_963277665.1. Classification (NCBI taxonomy): domain Eukaryota; kingdom Viridiplantae; phylum Streptophyta; class Magnoliopsida; order Santalales; family Viscaceae; genus Viscum; species Viscum album. Next base: position 1,542,804,057 of record OY728141.1, read on the forward strand.
GTATGAAAGAAAGTGTAAGTTATATTCATGAAGCACAATGACAATGTACTGAATCCTATTCATGACGGTTCTTATTGTCATTAAAAAATATTGTTATATCATATTATCTATGTGACGATCACATTCATTGTCAAAGGATTATTATGTTATGTTAGTGATGAGTATTCCATATATGTTGTAAACCACTAAATGATTTTTTTTCAATATGCTATTTTGTCATTTATTATTTAAAAACCATGCCTAGTAATATTTACTCTATTGGAGTGGTGAACTTGATAAATACCTATGGTTTTGTGGGGATTATTTTTTTTCAAAATATTGGATTCAAACATACATGAGGTTAAGGTTATCTCTAATGTGAGAAAAAATAAAAAAGGTAATTAATTCACCCCTACCCCTATCAATGATTACATATATCTTAATTTGTACCTTAAATTAGAATCATAGGAAAGGTACCTTTATAAAATATCTAGTTTTGTTTGAAGAAATAGAAGGTTTCTATAGATTTTTACAAATCAATTAATATTAAGTTGATTCATGTGTGATATGGTAAGAACTAATTTATCTATAAGGAATATATTATACCCTATCTATTATCAATTTTATATGAAATTCTATAACATTCTATAGATGGTTTTACTCCCCTTCTTGGGTGTTCCCATAACAAATGAAAATAAGAATAATCTTTGGAGTGTTGGGAGTGCCAAAAAATATACACATTCCTCATAATATAAAGTTATTTTATGATGGTTAAAGGATTTAGAATAATTAATGGCATCTGGGAAAATTTAAATAAAAATTCTGAAGGAAATATGAAATTCAATAATGTTTAGGAAAAAATATATATATTGTTGAATGAGGATCCCAATATAAGTGTGGATAAATAGATTTGTGATTTATTTACATTGGATAATTAAATTTCAATAACCAAGAGATGGTTCAATAAAAAATTAAAAAATGTAATTTTTGTTGAAAAGATTATTAGAATTATTAATAATAGATTTTATGTCAATGTATCATCCATTGAAGATATAGATATTGAAACTCACTATTTATATAATATACAAATTATTCTTATCACCTATGAAATGATAAGATAGAAAACTTTTAGGATAAGGAAAATGATGATGGGGAAATAAATTTTAAAGATAAAAATAAAATAAATTCTATAAAATTTCTCAAGGAACAAGTTAGTGAATTTAAAATAGAAGTTGAAGTAATTAAAAAATTTAATGAATTGATGCCTTTCTTTTCTATAAAGGTAAAAATGGGCATAAGGAAATATAAATTAATGATACCATTAATGTTTTGTAGTTTTGGATCTACTATAAATCTCATAGTATTCATTACAAGGCCAAAGAAAGATAAATATAATGATTAGGAATATAGAAATTAAACAAAATCAATATAAAGTAGTCAAAAAATCAACATAATTTTTCAAATGGAATGAATAATACATTCTCCATATATATATAGAAAAAAGTTGTACAAATGTGTAGAAAATTATGATAGTGAATATTGATTTGAAAAGATAAGTGATGATGCTTTTAATAAGTTACTTATTTAGATTCTAAATGATGATAACTTTACTAGTGATGAAAATAACATCTCTAAAGAATAATATTGGAGTAGGAGGAGTTTTAAACTTATACGGAGTTTATGCATAAAATATATTTGATATAATTTCACTAAATGATCATTATAATTGAAAACGAGTGCCATAATTTGATTAAAGAATATTTTTCATCAAATAGCCATGAATTATCCCTAGTAGCAAAATCATGGTTGTTAAAAGAGATCGATGATTTGATGAATTTACTTAATTAAGATAATAACCCAAAAAATCAAACTTGAAGATAATTTAAAGGTGAAGGAAAAATATTTTGAACCTATTAAATATAAACATCTGGAAACTGATCAAGCAATAAAAAACATCAAAAAACCAAATATAGAATTTGGTGAAATTTCTATGAAACGTGAACCTCATAAGAATTTCTAAAGATCAACCCTAGATATCAAAAATGAGTTTAAAATTTCTCAAAAGAAGAATAAATTCAAGAATATCATGTATATTTCTAAAAAATCATTGTTAAAATCTATGGAATTTATAAGTAATCATTTTCATAAATGAACATTTTTTAAACTATAATCTTTGATAAGGCTAAGCAGAAGATGCAAAGAGAGTACCAAAAATTGGTCCCATAACTGATATCCAAGGATGATGTTAAGAATGTTGGTGAAAGATGTATACATAGTACTTGGAATAATTCTGGTTACAAAGGAAAATAATTTTTCTATCAATACTACCAATATGTGTGGATGTTTTTGGAATATTGTGAAAATTTTCTTTTTCCATCATCAAAAATATAATGAATTAAGGAGTTATTGTAGATAGATATTAAATGGGAATCAACCCACTCAAAGACGATAACCTAAATAATATAGTCTGAAAAATGAAAATAGATTTCATCCTCTCAAAAGATTCTATGAAATATGTGATCATCCAAGAAATATTACTAAATGACAACTTGCTATGTTGACCTCTCAATAAAATTTGTATAAAAATTATTAAAATTAGCATGTTATTGAAGAAAAATGAAAAAATAAGGTCATAGTTTTTGAAGCTTCTCTCCGGGTTACAAAAGATAAACAACATTGGATATTGTATTGTGGTTTTTATATATATATGAATAGATATTTTAAGTTTTTGATTAATTTAAAATATTTAATGGAAGGTATAGTGATTTTTGGGAATGATTATTCACTCATAATCGAAGTCATTTGATCTGCTATCATTGGAAACTAAATATCGAAATCCTGAAGTTTTGTATTTGTTTATGGGATGAAACAAAACCTGAAAATTCATTCATGACTTTCTAATTAATGAAACTGGGTTTTTTTATAGGAGAATATTTTTTTAAGGATTTAAGATAAGAATGTTTTAATAAGATGAAAATGAACAAAGGGAAGCTTATTTTAAGTTGGAGATGTATAGGTTTCATGCTATCTGAGCATGATTAAATAAACTGGTTGTGGAATTAGAGGTTGGATATATGGGTCAAAGTAATATGAGTAAGATGATAAAAATGAAAGTATTTATGACATTATTCACTTGAAAAGATAAAGATATTCATTTTATACAATTTATTAAAAAGTAAAGATTGTAAACTCTATACATAAGAATGTTGAGATTCATTCATCTCATCCCATAGAGATTATCCATTCAGAAATATGTGGTACTATGAGAAAAAAAATAAAACATGGATATAAGTACACTATTTATTTTACATATTATTTTAATTATATTAGATATATTATGTTTTTGAAACAAAAAATAGAGGATCTCAAAATGTTTAAGATTTTCATGAGAAGTTCAAAAAAGTAATATCGATATTTTGAAAACAAAATTCATATTGATAATTGTGCTTAATATGAAAATGGGAGTTAATAATATTATACTAAAAACATGGACTTTTTAATGATAATAGTGCAATATACAAACCTTAGTGGAATGGTGTTGCTGAAATAAATAATGGATTTTTGGTTGAAATTTCCTTAACATTGAAAATTAAACATGAAACTTCTTTCTTCTTTTGGAGGAAATCTATTAGATTAGAATTTCCAATTTAGAACCATTATTTCTACAAGCAAAATTATAATATGATATCCTATGAGATGTATTAAATATAAATTAAAAGTCTTCAATACATGAAGGATTTTTTCATTCAATAATTTATTAATGTTAAAGGGGAGAATATTGGGATGTTTTAATAGAGTGAACTTAAGGGAAAATTTATTGGACACCCTCTTAATAGTAGTGGATATAGGTATATTAACAAAGAAATATGATTTTTTTTTATTTTTTAAATGACGAATTTATTTAAAATTATATTAGAACAATTTTATATTATATTATTGATATAAGAGAAACAGAGGATGGAGTTGTTACTTATAAAAAACATAACATTGTTTCTAAAAAAATAATACTGTATAAACTATACAGAATGAAGATATTAATTTGGACACTTAAAATGATTCAGAACATGAAGACTTGTATCATCCATGTGTGAGAAAGTATGTGTATATCCAAAATATCATTGGTGACTGCAGATAATAGGTTTAAAGAATAATAACACAATTGATATTTTCTCATAACTTTTTTTATTTATAGGTTAATCCAAGAGATATTGTATAATATTTAGAGCATAAAGAATTTATTGATTCCAAGGATGAATAGTGGAATCAAATTGATGATAATTAGATATTGTAACTTGTACTCAAATTGGATGCTAACAATGTGATTAAAAAAATGGGGTTGTCAAAAAAATTTGAATGAAAAAGTTTATGTTATTTTAAATAAGAGAAAACTAGATTTTAAAGGCTACTCACAAGTAAAAAAGATTTCATTTTGATTGACCTTTTCCCATTAAGGAATACTTGAAAACATCAGTATATTTTTTGCTATTGTTTCACAGTGAAGAAATAAGATATTTCATATGGATGTCTGATGTTATTAATATTTTTTTACTTATTATATACTCTCTTTAATTATTTTATATGAAATGTGCATAATGTGTGTGAAATATTAATGTTTTAATACTAAGTATAATTTTTGAGCATTTTTAGAAGTTATTCAATTGAGTCAGTGTCATATTTTATTCATAACTCTTATCCTACTAAATTAAATTCTGTGTTTATTGTTTTTTAGGATTCCATATTCAATTTCTCACATATCATTTGAAGGAATCATTGGACAATTATTCCATTTAAAGTACCATATGGACCACACCAGAAGACCCAAATTATTTGTGATGAAACTAGACCATCCATGATGATTGAGTTTTTGGTATAAACCCTAAATCCTAAATTTTTTGAAACCCTTTCATATGTTTGATATTATCCAAAGTAATCATGGATAAAAATTTTAAGGTCAAACTAAATGAAAAAAGGGCCCAAATAATACCATGAAGTCCATCCCACCATTCTGGCCAAAAATTAAAATCTAGACACTATTCAAAACATGTCTCCTGATCTATTCATCAAATCAAGCTGAGATTTTTTGGTGTGAAAATAGAAGATATATTTGGCTGAAATAGTTGAAGAAAGAATTCATATTTAAAGTAATCTTCCTATTTCAAAATCCATTCACATTTTGGCCATTGAAAAAGCATGGATTGAAATGAATAGTGTAACTTTGTTTACTCAAACCACCATAACATTGGCTCCATAGGTCTAAATGAATCAAAATTTTGGGAGAGGTCGACCTACATTATTTTCTACAACTTTTATGAATAAAATATCTCTATATTTTTCTATCTTGATGTCCAAATTGTTGATCCAACTGGAAGGAAGAATTGGGAATGCTAACAGTCCACTTCCTTGGGCTATGAATATATCCCCCTCCTCTCCTTCAAAGGGGTTGACATTTTAGAGAAAAGGAGGAGAGGATGGCATGACCAAGGGTTTGAAAAATTCTTGGTAGGATATGAAATACTCATTTTTTTTACTTGAGAAACAATTCCTCCTTGCTTCCATTCATTTACTTTTGTGTTGTTCTTCGTTTGTAATCATGTAAGTGTTTGTGTTTTGTAATTCTATTTTAATGAAAGATTCTTATTTAATATATATTATTTTCATCCACCTTATATAGTGGTATATTAAGGTTCCTAAAATAGTTTAAATATAGTTTAATCCCTTTCCCTTATTTTTCTTCCTCATTCAATCGAATGTTTGTTTTTAATTATCATCATTGTTCGTGTGTGTGTGTTCGACGCAGAAATATTTTCATCTCTTTATTTTTATTCTCTTATTAATTTATCATCATAATAATTATAACAATATTATTAAACACCCAAATGGTTGAGTAAATATATTATTGGGGTGAGTCAAAATTTAAGTATGTTGTGGGATTGAGAGTATTTTCTTGATGAATATTCTTTAATTTAACTTGTATATGTCGGACATAACATGTCATGGATTAATACATGTTTTGTTTAACGTTTGGTTTCCATGGATTATTGGAACCATAAATACACTACCATTAAAAGGATATAATTTAGATTATAACCCTATGTTAAGTTAATTCTTGTAATAAAGCCTTAACTCTTAGGAATTCCAATCAACGTTATCTTGTGAAGTAGGTGTTAATTTAAATGAAATATAAAGCACAGCTCCAGGATATCACAAGCTTTACTCCCTAAAAATGAAATCACCGCAATCTATATCATTTTGCTAAATCAATCATAATCAATAATTCATTTCAATAAATCTTTTCAAACAAACCCCCTAATCAAAATACAATCAACTAAAAAATCGACTATTAAAAAGTACCATCCCTGAGGATTCAAGCCCAGTGCTGCTATATTTATTAGAAGAGGATCGAAACTATGACTGGTCAATAGGTGACAGTCGGTCACACTTTTTAAATGGAATTTTTTTGGAGGATGGTGATTTAAGTAGTCATTAGTTTTTGGTTATTGTAAAAAAGATAAAAAAACAAAATTCAAAAAAAAATTGAAAGAAAAACCCATCTTCCTCATTCTTCCAAAATCTCTCTGAATACCCTGTAGCCTCCCAAAAAATCCCTTGTATTTTTTTTACCCTAAAATTGAGCGAACACTCCACCAAAATAGAAGGAATATAAGAGATAATCAATTCATTCAAGAACTAGCCTTTGGCCAACCATTTGAATTAGATATGGCCAATCCTAGGTAACAAACCCTTGAAGAACTTGCTTCCCCTGATACGAATTACCAACCCCTTAGTATTAAATATCCAAACATAGATACTGATTTTAAACTCAAATTGGGTTTGATTCATCTTCTCCCTCATTTCCACGGGCTAGCCGGTGAGGATCCACATCTCCACCTTAAAGAGTTCCAAGTGGTGTGCTCTACCATGAAGCCTCAAGGGGTTTTTGAGGAACAAATAAAACTCTGAGCATTCCATTTCTCCCTTGATAACACTGCTATGTCTTGGTTCTACTACCTTCCTCTTGGTTACATATCCATTTATAATGACATTACAAGAATCGTTTTAGAAAAAAAATTTCTTGCTTCTCGTATTGCTTCTATCCGAAAAGAAATAAGTGGTATTCATCAATTCCCAAGTGAATTGCTCTTTGAGTTCTGGGAGAGGTTCAAAAAGCTTTTTGAAACGTTTCCACACCACCAAATCCCTAATAAACTCTTGATCCAATACTTCTATGAGGGGTTATTGGCTATGGAGAGAACTCTCATTGATGGCGCAAGTGGTGGTGATCTTGTTGATAAAAATCCTAGAGATGCAAGAGATCCTATAAGAAATATGGATGTAAACACTCAACAATTCCATACTCGAGCACATGCTCAAGTCAAACAATCCCATGATTATCAATAAATATAGCTGAAAAAGATGACTGAGTGGATGAGTGAGCTTGTAGGTATTCTATGACAACTAGTTGTGGCATCCAAATCCCTAACCTTGTCTTCTCCACAAACAAAGTTTCATGTACCTGTCAAAATCTATGGAATATGAAACTCTCCATCTCATCCAACTAAAACATGTCCACAAATTCAAGAGGACCAATCTGATTCATCTGGACCAATGGAGATCAATGAATCATATGCTCAGAGGAACAACAACCCTCGACTATTAGTTCAGTTTGTTAGAAACTTCATCCAACCCCATTCTGAGCCTTTATCTTCTACATATGACCCTAACATGAGATATAGGAATCCTGTATCTCATCCCCCTCAATTCCCTCCTCAAGATCCAAACAAATTCCCATATGGTAAAGGTGTTGGTATCTTCCAAAAAACTTATCCGTTTTCTCCTCAACCTCAAAGGAACAATTCTCCTCCTAGATTCCATTATCCTAGTGAGCCTTCCCAATTCCAAAACTAATACAATCACTTTACCAAGTGACAAAATCAAGGTAATCCTAATCTGGGACAAGCCTTTTCTTCCAATCAACCATGAGAAAGCGTTGTTAAAGATCTTTCCTCGTTCACCCATTCTAGTCTCAAGAATATTGAAACCCAAATTTGCCAACTTGCATCCCTCCTTAGTCACCAACAACCTTCCAATTCTTCCCAACTACCAACTCAACCATTACCCAACCACAAGGGTAATGTAAGTTCAATTGCACTTAGATCAGAAAAGAAAATTGCTATGCCTCAAGATGAGTTCTCCAACCCTCCATTAAATGTTTACCTAGAAAATGAATAGAAAAATAAACTTGAAAAGGAATCTGAATCCATTCCATCACCTCCTTTCATTCCACTTAGGAATCCAATTCTTTTTCCACTATAGGTATCTAAGCCAAAGAAGTCATTTGAACATGATCCTAAAATGATCTACATGTTTAGACATGTTGAATTCAACATTCTTCACATAGATACCATTGATAAAATTTATAAGTATGCTAAGTTTCTTAAGGAATTGTGCTCCCACAAATGGAAACTTAGGACCTTTGAAAATGTTTCCCCCCAACATCCTATTCCCATAAAGTGCAAAGATCTGATGACCATTATGGTTCCATGCCAAATTGGTAGTTCTAACATCGATGATACACTCATAGACTTATGAGCCTCAATTAATTTAATACCCAAATCCATCTTCTCCAACCGTGGTCTAGGTCCCTTACATCAAACATGTGTTGTCATTTAGTTAGCCAATCGAAGAACTGCTAGTCCTAAGGGTATAATTGGGGATGTCCTTGTTCGTCTTAATGTTCTTATCTTCCCATCTGATTTCTATGTCCTTAACATGGAAGGTGAGACAAAATATTCTCTATATCCCCTAATTCTTAGAAGACCATTCCTTGTGAATTCTAGAACAAAAATTGATGTCCATTCAGGCATCTTTTGCAAGGAATTTTGTGACGAATTGGTCAAATTCAACATTTTACAAGCCACACGATACCTATTTGCGGATTAATCTGCATTCCCATCCATGCTTCTGAGGACACTTCTAAGAGTAAATTGAACGCCATTCCATAATGTTCATCATGTTCTGCTGATAAAGGATCTTTTGAAAATTGAAACATCATTAAACAAGTTATAAATGGTGAAGTTTATGTTGACCTCTATTTCATAGACTCCATCAATATAGTGGAACTTGAAAACTACATTGTATCCCACATAAACCCTGATCTCTAATGCTCCAACTTGGACAATACTAAGTAAAATTAATTTGAAGCAACTTTAGTCCCTTCATCCATTATTGAGTCTAACCGAAAATAAGAGTTGATGCTGATCTAAAACCTCTTCCTGAACAAATGAAATATGAATTCATTTTCTATGATAACTCTTATCATGTCATTATCTCTTCTTCCATTACCAAAACTAAGGAGTCTATTTTTTTCAAGTGTTAGAGGAAAAAGGCCTTCGGGTGGACCCTAGATGACATAATAGGAATCAACCTTGATCTTTGCATGCATCAAATCCATCTTGAGGAATCATCCAAACCAATTAGACAACCACAAAGAAGAGTCAATGCATTCATACTTGAGGTAGTTAAGAAAGAGATCACCAAGGTTCTTCAAGATAGTATTATCTATCCAATTTATGATAGATAATGAGTTAGTTCAATTCATGTTGAACCTAATAAGGGTAGGATATTTCTTTATGCAAATGAACATAGGTAGGTAGTCAAAACTTGAGTGAAGAACAAATGGAGTGTGTGTATCGACTATATGAATTTGAATGTTGAAACAAGAAAAGATCACTACCCTCTTCCATTACTTCATCAATTTCTAGAACGATTAGTTAGAAACTCACACAATTGCTTTCTTGATGGATAAACGGGATACATCTAAATCCCAATCGCACCTCAGGACCAATAAAATACTACTTTCACTTTCTCCTTTGGAACATATGCATATAGGATAATTCCTTTTAGCTTTTGTAATGCTCCTGAAACATTCTAGAGATGTATGATGAGTATCTTTTCTGAATTCAATGAACACTACATGGAAGACTTCATGGATGACTTTACCATTTATTGTGAGTCATTTGAATCATGCTAGAATTCACTCTCTCCAGTCCTTCAAAAGTGTGTAAAGTGTAACCTAGTGTTAAATTTTGAAAAATGTAACTTCCTAGTTGAAAATGGAATTGTTCTAGGGAACATAGTTTTAAATTATGGTATTGATGTTGATCCTTACAAAATTGAAGTGATCCAGCCACTTCCATAACATGCTTCTGTTCGAGAAATTTTTTCATTCCTCGATCATAAATGTTTCTATTGGCGATTCATCCATACATTCAGTAAAATTTCCCTCCCACTCACTCGGTTGATCCAAAATGATGTCACTTTCCATTTTGATGAGGTTTTAAAGAGATCCTTCATTGAACTCAAAACTACTCTTACATATTCCCTAATAATCCAACCCTATATTGGTCATTACCCTTTACGTTGATGTATGAAGCTTCTGATAGAGTTTTTGGGGGTTATTCTTGGTCAAAGAAGAGAAAAATTTCATCATGTCATCTATTATGCCTCAAAAACATTGGATGAAACTCAATATCACTGCACTGTCACTGAAAAAGAACTTTCAGGAGTTGTTTTTTCCTTAGATAAATTCCGACCCTACCTCTTAGGTGCCCGAATCATTATCTTCATAGACCATTCTGCTATAAAGTTATTACTCAAGAAAATTGATTCCAAACTAATGCTAATAATATAGATCCTAATTATCCAAGAGTTTTACCATTAAACAAAAGATAGAATAGGAAAAGAAATCCTTATGTCTCATCACATGAGTTGGATTTTCAATTATTCTCATTCTGAAATAATTGATCTGTAATTTCCAACTAAGAATCTTTCATCTCTCACCCCAAAAATACCATGGTATGCCCCAATTGAAAATTACTTGATTTCTTGGGTTTTTCTGGATAATTTTTTGAATGAATAAAAAATGGAGTTGAAAAGTGATTCAAAATATTATTTTTGGGAAGAAAATATTCATTGGAAAACTGGTGATGGCATGGTAATAAGGAGATGTGTCAATGAAACTGAACATTCTTCCATCTTAGAATTTTTTCAATCAATGCCTAGTGGTGGCCACATTGGACCACAAAGAACCTCTCGAATGGTTCTAGACTTTGGATTCTTTTGGCCTTCACTCTTCAAGGACTCACATGAGTTATGTCAATCATGTCCCACTTGCCAAAAGTTTGGCACAATTTCAAAGGGAAATGAAATGACCCAAAATCAATTAATTTTTCGTGAGATTTTTTATATTTGGGGCATCAATTTCATAGGGACATTTCCCCCTTCCAATGGATTTTCATACATGATTCTTGTGGTTGATAATGTTTCTAGGTGGGTCGAGGCCAAAGCCACTAGAAAGGATGATTCACATACATTTAGTGAGTTTTTAAAGACACACATCTTCCACCGATTTGGCACACCTTGTGCCTTGATAAGTGACTTAAGAACCCATTTTTGTAATAAAAACATGGAATCCTATTTGAAAAAGAATGGGGTCATACATAAAACATAAACTGCATATCACCCCCAAAAAATGGAATGGATGAACTTTCTAATAGCGAAGTAAAAAGACTGCTTGAGAGAATTGTAAAACCCACTAGAAAAGACTGTCCGGAAATACTGGGTAAAGCACTTTGGGCTTATCGAATGGCCCGTAAAACACCCATTGGGATTTCTACTTTTAGGCTAGTTTTTGGTAAATAATGTCATCTACCAGTTGAAATCCAACATAAGTATTTTGGGGCTGTGAAAACCTGTAATTTTGACTATGAAAAATCTGGTGAAGAATGATTGTGGTAATTGGATGAACTGGAGGAGCTTACACGTTATTCTAATGATAATTCTAATCTCTACCAAAAAAATACAAGGCACTCCATGACAACCACATCCGAAGAAAGGTAATAAATGAAGGTGATAAGGTAATGCTCATTAATTCTCAATTTTGGCTTCACCCAGGTAAGCTCAATTCTCATTTGGAAGGTCCTTTTGTTATTACTAATGTTTACCCGTTTGGTGCAGTGAAAGTCCAAGACCCCTCTTTCAAAATGAAACTCACGGTTAATGGACATCGGTTAAAGCATCACCATGATAGGACACACAATCCTGGATCAACATTGACTTCCATTGGATCCCCAAATTCTACAGTCGACCCACCACTAGATGGAGATGGAAACCCACCAAATCCAAACCAGGTCTCACCTCTTTCCCATTAACTCTTACTCACTCTCTCTTCCTCCCTCTACCTCTTTCTTCTTCTACCTTTGTCTTTCATTTTTTTACCACTTTATTCATCGAACCATTTATTTTTCTCTTTCTATTTTGTGTGGGTGTCTCTTTATTAAAAACTAAAAAAACTCTAACAAACAAAAAAATCATAACAAAAAAATACAAAAAAATCAAGAGTCATGCTTACTCACCATCGTGTTTTGAAATTTTGTCCAACATTTTTTGGGAGTCAACATGCATGTTTTCATCCAAATTTTTTTTTATTTTCATCATGACTTTGGATAAATAATTTTTTGTCAAAACCACCAAAGTTTTAATGCGCAATTTTTTATTTGGAAAATGATTTTTCCCAACCATGATAACCAATATTATATTTCATGTCAAAACTACCTTTGTCCATAATTTCAAAATGAGTGTTTTTTCACCACTATTTGTGAATCTGGAGTTTGGGGACCTTCGAGCAGAATTTCGGACTTTAGTCTGCATTAATATGATAGAGGCATTTTATGAACCACATGAGAATCACAATAGCCAAATAGCCTCCCATTAATCATACATTAATCATCCTTTTGAAATCCCCTTAGATCATATCATAACCTTTTCTTTGTTATCCATATTACAAGACCAATACCTTATCCCACCCAATATCAACATGGATTTTTCATTGTATATTTTTTAAGAAATTTAAATGTTTGGGGAATGGATTTCATTTTGGGCACCCTTTGGTGATTTCACCATGTTACCGAATGCTTGAGGGCAAGAATCCATTTTAGTGTGGTAGAGAGGCCTTCATTATGTGAGTTTGTGGGAATTTAATTTACTTCCAATGATGTAATTTTGTAAATGTTATTGACAAGTGATAAAAAAAATCAAAAATGATAATAATAAATCAAAAAAAAGAAAAAAATGGGTTGTGTCTTGGGTAGGGAAAAAATCACTCTTCCTCAACATTTGATCTTGTTATACCTATTAAAATTAGTGTCATGAGGAGATCAAAAATGGGTTGGGATATGAGTGTGAGATTCGTTTCAAGGTCACCTTTTGACAAAACAATGAAATGAAAAAAAAACACATGAATCATATTTTTATTGGGAGAAGTTTTGTGTTTTGAAAATATTTCATCTTCTCATTCCATTAATATTTCCTTCCTCTTTTGTGTATTATTGCACATTTTCATTCCCTCATAAATATGTGTTTCCATTTCCTTTCTTGTTTTATTTGAAAAATATTGTGAGTTGTGTTTTCCATGTTGGTGTTTTACCCCCTCTTTTTTTCTCTCTTGGACATTATATTCCTACTATCCCATAGCCATGAAAAACTCCTTAAAAAGTCCTCTTGATTCATGTGCACATTGGATAGCGATTGGAAGCTAAGATCTCTTCCAATCTCTAATATTTTTACTTTTTGATGGTGAAAGATTGAACCTACACAAATGAATTTTATCATATTGAGAGGTGTGAGTGTTGAGTGTCCACATTTTCCATTCCTAAATTTGATCATGAAAAAAATGAATTTTTTTTAACATTTTTTCTATAAAAACATGTGGTGTAATTCAATATGGATGAGTGAAATAGTCTCATCCTCCCCTGATTGATGAAAAAAAAATTTAAAATCTGTTTGTGAGTAAAAATGTTTCGGTCAAGTATTTATATTTTTGCACATGAGGACATGCACAAGACTATGTGTTGTGGATTTGATGTTATTAATATTTTAATGACTTATTATATACTCTATTTACTTATTTTATATGAAATGTTCATAATTTTTGGGAAATATTAATGTTTTAATACAATGTATAATTTTTGATCATTTTTAGAAGTAGTCCAATTGAGTCAGATTACTATTTTAAATATAACTCTTACCCTACTGATTCAAATTGTTTGGTTCGTGTTTTTTAGGTTTTTATATTTAATTTATCACATTTCATTTGAAGTAATCATTGTCCAATTATTCCATTTAAAGGACCATATGGACCACACAAGAAGACCCAAATATGTTTTTATGAAACTGGACAATCCATGATGATTGAGTTACTGGTCTAAACCACGAATCCAAAATTTTATGAAACCCTTCCATATGTTTGAGAATTTCCAAAGGAATCATGGATAAAAATTTTAATGTCCAACTATATGTCAAAAGGGCCCAAATAGTGCCATTAAGTACATCCCACCATTCTTGCCTGAAATTAAAATCTGGATACTATTCATGACATTTCTCCTGATCTATTCATCAAATCTAGATGATATTTTTCATTTTGCAATAGGAGATATATTAGAAAACATATTTGAAGAAAGAATTTGGATTTGAAGTAATCTATCTATTCCAAAATCCATTCACATTTTGGTCATCGAAAAAGCATGAATTGAAATGGACAGTTTAACTTCGTTTACTCAAACTGCCATAAATTTGGCTCCATAGGTCCAAATGACTCTAAATTTTGAGAGAGGTCATACAACAGTATTTTCTACAACTTTGAAGAAGAATATATCTCTATATTAGGCTGTCAGGATTTCCAAATAGTTGACCCAAGTGGAGGGACAGATTGATAATGCCAATAGTCCAATTCCTTGGGCTATAAATACATTACCCTCCTCTCCTTCAAAGGGGTTGGAATTTCAGAGAAAAAGAGGATAGGTTGGAGTGACCAAGGATCTAAAAGGTTCTTTGGAGGATCTACGATAATCATGTTTTTACATGAGAAACCATTCCTCCTTTCTTCCTTTTCATTTACTTTTGTGTTGTTCTTCGTTTGTAATTGTGTAAGTGTTTGTGTTTTGTGTTTCAATTTTAATGAAAGTTTCTTCTTTAATATCTCTTATTATAATACACATTATATATTATTATATTAAAGTTATTATAATAGTTTAAATACATTTTAATATATTTACCTTATTTTTCTTCCTCATTTAATCGAAAGTTTGTTTTTAATTATCATCATTGTTCATGTGTGTGTGTTCGACGCACCACTCTTTTCATATCTCTTTCTTTTTCTTCTCTTCATAATTTATCATCATAGTCACTATAACCAGATTATTAAACATTCAAATGGCTATGTAAATCTATTATCGGGTTGAGTCAAAATTTAGGGATGTTAACTGATTGATAGTAATTTCTCAATGAATATTCTTTATTTTAACATTGTGTATGTTGGACTTAACATGTCGTGGATTAATGACTTGTTTTGTTTAACGTGTGGTTTCCATGGATTATTGGAACAATAAATACACTACCATCAACATGATCTAATTTAGATTAGAACCCTAAGTTACATTAAGGATTGGATTAAAGCCTTAACACATAGGAGTTCCAATAAACGTTATCTTGTGAAGTGGGTGTTAATTTAAATGCAATATAAAGCAAAGCTCAAGGATATCACAAGCTTAACTCCCTAAAAAATAACTAACTCCAATCATTATCAATTTGTTAAATCAATCATAATCAATTAATCATTTCCATTAAGCTCTACAAACAAACCCCCTAATAAAAATAAAATCAACTAAATCAATCGACTATTTAAAAATATCGTCACCAAAGATTCGACCTGAGTACTGCTATACACATTAGCATCACATCAGAACATTTATCGGTTGATAGGCAACAATCGGCAGTGCGTTTCAATGTCATGTTAGATTTTTATAATGGATATCTAGAAGAAGATGTGTGTATTGAGTAACCATGTTTCTACTTAATTAGTAATGAGGAAAAACTACCTTTTCAAGTTAAATAATAGTTTTCATGGATTGAAACAATCCTTATGTATTTGGTATTGTAAGCATTAAATTTTAATTGAAAATGTGAATTTCATGAAAGGATGATCTCATATCAACCTATATATTAACGAAAATCATGATTTTTCACTCATTGTGCTTATTCATTTTGATGATATCATATAATTTGGGAATAATAAATATATATATATATATATATTATTATATGTAGAACTATTTGAAATTTCTCTGATAGGATAAATGAAATACTTCCTCATCTTAAAAATGTATCAAAAAGAGTAAATTTTCCTTTATAAAAATAATTATACTATGAAACTCCTAAATAAATTTTTCATGGATGATTCAAAGCCTATTACTACACCAATTTTTGTGGGTATAAATTTGAAAAAAATGATCATGGAAAGAATATCAATTTTAAAGATTTTATAAAGTTCATTGAAAGTTTATTAGATCTCATAGCTTCAAGGCTATATTTAGTTTATAATGTTACACTTATCACCATATATCAAAGCCCACCTAAATATTCACATTTTTTGGCTACAAAAAATAATACTCATATATATTCAAGGTGTTATTTATTTTTGGTAGAAATATGATAGAAGTAGAAAGATTATTCTATTTGGTTACACATGTGCAGATTGGTATAGTTTTGTTGATGATTGAAGATGAAAATCTAGTGGAGTATTCTTATTGGAAGAAATATGTGTTGCATAATATATAAAGAAACAATGTTCATTGACATTAAAAACTATAGAAGATGATTATATGGCTTCCAACCAACCTGAAAAATAGTTACTCTGGATAAATACATGATTGAAGTATTTTTTTGTTAATGTTACGTTTCCCATTCTATTGGGTAGTGATAAACAAACTATTATTAATATCTATAAGATAATTTTGTAACATATCAGAAATAAGTATATTTATATTTCATATCACTTCATCACGGATCTTGTATAATGAAATTATCTAAATATATAATTTATTCCTATAATGTATAATTTTTTTGATATCATCATCAAAACATTTCTTAAGGATACATTTGATAATACGAGGTTCATCGTGGGTGTACGGCCTCATTCTCTTCAAGGATAATGTATTTGATAACCATAATCTTTGTTATCAGGTCATTGGATAGTATTATTAAAGGGGGAGAAAATATATGACATAAATCTTCCAATCAGTAATTTCTATACCTTTCAAGGGAAATAATATATTTAGGTAAAATTGTTAAACCAGGTAAGATGTGATTTTAAGATGTGTGAAATATTTTAACAATTATTTTGAAGTGGTTGCATTAACTATTTCTTAATGTTTTATATGAAGAAGATTTGGTGATGGATTAAGTTGTAAAATTTTATTAAATAACTTCTTTATAGACACCATGTTATTTTTTATCAATGATACTTATATCCTACACAAATTTAACTCATGTTGGATTTGAATTGTTGGATAGTAATCCATTTATTGAGTTTTGGGTTTCAGTGATTTTTATTTCTTGGTTGAAAAGAAAATATATAGGCGATATTTTCTAGATGAATATATTTTGAGGTTTTATTAGGTTTATAATAAGATGTTTCAGTATAAATATGTCATGATTATGTATTTTATTTTATCTTCATTAATAAATAATTTGGCAATATCTCGGCATTCGTTAGAATGTTTATACATATAATTTCCTTGACAGAGATGATTGATGTGTAGAGACTAAGTATGATATTCAAATTAAAAAATATAGAGACCAAAAGATTAATTTATTACCTAGAGAGTGGAACTGAATGTTTATAAGGTTATATTCATTGTTTTATTAGATGGATATTTTCAATAAATATTAAATTAGGATATGTGTTGCTATTATTTAATGAAAAAAACATAATGATTATTCTATTTAATTTGTGATTCAAGATATATTTTGTCTAAGGAAGGAGTTAGTGGAATATTAGTGCATCAAATAATTCTTAATAATGGTTTCCCAATATAGTCATTAAATAGAGAAGACATGTGATGTTAATAGAATAGAGAATTTATTTATAATCTTCTAAGGTAATAAATTTTTTTAGAATAATCATATAGAAATTTTTGATCGGATCCATCAGACAATGGATTATGAGAAAAATTTAGAGGACAGATGTTCCCATGAAAATTTAATTGATACCGGATTTTGATTTAAGCCAAGGGACTAAAGCTTCTAGATATATTGCACGAGAAGAAGTCTGTGTAGTGGAATAAGATAAATTTTTTACAGTAAATATTTTGAATTGATAAACACAATGAGTGTATAGTATAATTAATTTGTAAGTGTTCCTAGAAAAAAAGATATGAATTCCTCTTAATAGAGGGTTATCTAGAAAAGATGAACCTTCAACGTTATATAATGGATAATTTCCTATGGAGATGAACTGAATACAAATTTTTGAGTGTTTCGAAAGTTATTTCAAAGTCATTAAATGTTATGATTTTTATATTGACATTAAATGTTTAAATAATCCCATAGTTAATATCTTAATTAATGATTATATATAAGGAATCATGAAGAGTTTATTGATGCCAAGGTTTAAGGAAATTTTCTGAGGATTTTATGTTGAATCATATCTTTTAATAAGTTTTATGTAGGTAAATTATTAAATGGATTAAGAGGGATGATCAAAGTATGAATGGGAAAATAAAATTATATGTTCTCACTCCACCCTTAATCATTGGATAACTTAGTCCTATATAAAGGGTGAAAAGTTTTTTTAACTGATGGTTTTGTTACTTGGTGAATTGGTGATCAATTGATTTCTCAACTAAATAGGTTTATATATCTTGTGTTGAAACATCAAACACATTAGTATTGAATGAAGTGTTATCTAACTGAGTGTACCAACTATTTGGTATCATATGAATAGTGTAAAGAATAAATCATATTCATGATATTGTGAAGATTTGTTTTCAAAAATAATTTTTTATTATTTGAAGAGGACATCATACAGAGTGAATGGAATCAGTGTACTGGAAGGACATCTACTGGATAGAGGATTCATCAAACTTATAGGTTCAGACAAAGAATTTTATAAATAAGTACTTTCTCACAGCTATAAAATATTGAAAATAAGATGAATGAGAAAATATATGAAGGAAAGTGTGAAGAAATCTCAATCTATATAGTGAAAATGTACAAAAGCATGTTCGTAAAGGATCTTTTTATTATTAAAAAATATTGTTATATCATATTATATGGGTGATGATCGTATTTGATGTTAAAATAATATAGTTCTATTAAAGTGATGGATATTACTTTCATACTATAAACCACCATATGATTTTTTTTCTGTTGGTTTTTTATCTGGTATTATTTTTAAACCATACCTAAGACTAGATACTCCTTTTTAGTAGTGAACCTTGTAAATACATGTGTTCTTATATGATTGACTACTTATTATTTTTTGGTAGATTCTATTATCAATAACCAATGGTTAAGAGTATTTCTAAAGTAATAAGACATAAAATTAAAATATCATTGATTCACATCCTCCCCCTCTTAGTGATCACACAAATCCTGATTAGTTACTTATATATATATATTCATTATAATGGTCATGTTAGAATGACTACAATTCAAAAGGCCATGATGCTTAATGGTATCCAAATAGCCAGAATGTGGATATATATTATTGATGACCAAAATAATAAATGAAATTTAATGCATTTTTTCTACAAATATATTTCTTAATTATGACTATATTTATTTAAAATATAATTTCATTTATAAAAGTTTAGGTTTTTAGGGTTAGAAATTTAACTCTCTAATGTTGTCTTGAATGGTCACAAACAAGCATTTGTTCTTCAAAAAATTTCATTTGAATTATTTTATAATTTCAATTTTACGCACATTTTAATATAGCACCATAAAAATGAGGGTCTTAATAGGGGAATGAGGATCGTTTTAGTAGCCACCCACCTGTAGGTACCAATGGCTACCCGATGGAGTAATACTGACTTGTTGGTGACACCCAGCATCTACCAAGTGGCCTCATGATAGAATAAAATTTAGTCATCGTAGGTTTTACCAAAAGTGTTATCTAAACTACCAATGGCTATAATTGACCCACAAGTCCCCAAAAATCCTCCTAGGCACCCCTGAAACTATGAATACACAACAGCGGTGCTTGGAATAAGAGTTTTCACTTATTATAATATTACGATTCCAGTTTCCCTTCTATATATCACTATTGTGTATTATTATTATATTTAATATATCTTATACTTTTATCACTTAATATGTCTTTATATATATTATAATTCTTCTATTATTCATTATGAATATATAGGGTAGTGTGTTCTCCAAAGGAATTACACAAAATAAAGTCTCTTTTCTTCTTTTAGTTCTTCTTTGGCCCATTAGGAAAAGTGGTATTAGGTTTACTTATATGGTCTTTACGTCATGGGGATTGGTTGATCATACCCATATGTAGGGGGGATAAGTGATTTGTTCCCGTTACGTAAGGGATATTGGTTCCTTTTTTCTCTTAAAGAATGGTATGTACAATTGTAAATAGTTTTCTCATGTACTATTGAACCAAAGAGAGTATAAATACTCCAATCCCCATCATTTAAAGACCAGATAAATACTCCAATGGAATTTAAGGAAGAGATTTTGGTACCTTCCTTGACGAATTTTAGAACATCATTATCAAAATATGTTGTGTTCTATATTCTTATTTCTTCTAAACAATCTATTTTATTTAATCACTTTCATTTATAATTTTCATTATTTATCTTAACACTTATTATTTCTTTATTTCATTCAATTTCATATATATTAGATTTCAATCTCTAAATTTTTTTAAATTAAATTCACCCCCACTCTTACCATATCAACTGTGAGTAGAATTTGGTATCAAAGGAAAAAATTCATTTCAAAACCTTATACAGATATAAAGCATAGTCAATTAATGACATCCTTGACCACTAATTCCCATTATTCTCTGAAAAGACACACTATGATGATAGACCCTTATTTTTATGTATTATAAAATAGAAATTTATAATTTTCCTAGGAGAATAAGATATCCGATGTGGATAATTATAATTTATTGATATACCATAGCCAAAGTTTTAGAATAAAAATGGACCCGTGATGATATAGTGTTATTTGAGACACATGGAAAAGAAATTAATTATCTACATTAAATTATGGATAAAAATATTTTAATTGAGTATCCCTACGTAAAACGGAACATAAAGCCTGGAAATTATTTGAATTTATGCATGAAAGTACAGATAAAGTAAATTATTTTAGGTTTTAAATATACCACTAAGGTTTTTAAATATTTAATATACATCTTCATTAGTATATAACTAAAATTATTACCCATTAAATAGATATTTTTGATGGAAATTATTCTTTAGGTTATGATATTTAAATAGGGACACTTGTAAAGAATATACATTGGGTTTTTTTGTAGTTCTTGGGAACTGAAAGTGGTAAAAATACAAGAAGTGAAGGAAATAAAAAAAATACTTGAAGAATGCATAGGGCCACTCATGACATATGGGATTATAGTAAAAATACATGTGGATATGTAAAAAAGTGGTCACATAGAAAGAGACCATTTCCTTTAATGGATACTATGATGAATATTCTAAAAGTAAAGATAAGATTTATCACATCTCGAAAAATATGAACAAATTATTCAAGAACAATAAGTCTTACCATAGTGACTATATGGAGAAGTAATATAAACTTAATTTAACATTAATTGATAGTAACAAAAAGGGTCACATATAATCATAGTTTCCCAACATCAAAAATATTTCCAAATATATTAAGGAATGAAAAATTGACCTTAAATGTGTTGAAATGGATTGTTAGTGAGGAATCCATATCCTTAACCAATTCAAGTGATGGAAGCCACATGTTCCTTATGGTTGACATTGAGGTAGGTCATGAGATAAATTCTATCACTTAGTCTTCCTCTTCTATCAACTTAAATTATGAAGACCTACGTTATACAAGATATATATTTTAAGAATCATTTTTTGATCACCCCTAAAATTTCAAAGAGAATAAAAATAAATATAACCTTGTTGTTAATAAAAAGGATTCCCTTCATAAAAAATCTGAAATAAAATGTGAAAACTATGAAGAAAAAAATATTTCATCTCAAAAAATGATGAAGATAAAAAGAGAATACTTGAATTATCATTGAATTCAAATAAAAGTTTTAAATTTTATTTAGATAAAGTTAAAGTAAATAAGGATTTTCTATATTAAAAAACTAACATTAAATGGTTATAAAATACAATTAAATATCCCAAAAATTATCATTAATAATTCACCCAAGGTGAGAGAAATTAGAATTTTATTTTAGGTTCCCAATATCATGGGAAATGTATATTCAAGATCAGTTACTCAAATCAAGAAAGCGCTTGAGGGAACTCTAAAAATACCTCATTTTATGGTATGTGTAATTAAAAAAAATTCAATTACTATAAGATTATCGATCATATTATTTATGAATGTAATTGTAGAAAATTTTATTACTAAGGCTCAAATATATTCATATTTCTTCAAATGTTGATTCTAGAAAAAATATATCAAATTAATGATGGGTTTCCAAATCACTTTTTGATAACATTTGTGAACATAAATTTTGGGTTCTGAAATCATTATTTTCATAAATTGTTTTCTATAAAAATTTATATCAATATGAATTAATGAGGATCCACAATGAATATTGATAGTGTGTCAATAAATAATATTTGTGCTAACTACACAGTATTCAAGAGCCTTGAGGAGCTTCTTGGTGGGAAAGTAACCTTCGCTGAAAACACAAGGGATAATATTTTTCTATATATGAACTATTAAATTCTTAAATGCCTATATTATTATATAAATTATATATTTTAATGGTTTGAATAAAAATATACTTTAAATTAGTAATTCATGTGATTGTGATTTTACACACTCATTTTAAAATGACTTCAATAAAAAAAATCTCTCCAATGGTGATATTTTACATTCCACTTTTATATTTCATTATTTTTATGTCATTTATTTAAAATCCCTTTTAATAAAAAATGTTAAATTATTTAGTTCCAAATATATT
The DNA here is from genome assembly GCA_963277665.1 of Viscum album. NCBI lineage: Eukaryota > Viridiplantae > Streptophyta > Magnoliopsida > Santalales > Viscaceae > Viscum > Viscum album. The sequence continues at coordinate 1,542,827,077 of OY728141.1, forward strand.
TATTCACGGTTATGGTATATAATTTTTAGTCATTGTATCATAAACTCACTATAAAAACATAACAGGAAGAATATAGTATGATATATACCAAAATTTAATATCAAAAATTTTATTCTGTTTGAACCATTAAAAATTAGTAAAAAATACAAGTCAATCATTAAATAAAAAAATGAATTATCATCCAATAATTACCATGAACTTATACACATCAATATTTTTTCACAAACTAAATTAGATAGTATATGAGGTAAGCTATACTCAATTTTTATTTTTGAGGACTATAAAATGTTTATTTTGTCTTTATTTCATGGATCATGAAATCATGGCTTGTAAATTATTCATTAAATATACTAGATATTATGAAAATAAAAAATGTTATGTGATCATTTCTCTTTAGAGTTATCTTGAGGGATACTTCTAAAATATGTATTTTGATGATTTTTTTTCACAAATAAATCATCATTCCTTTTCTAATACCAAATTTCTATAAAAATGGGGTTGTTGAATGATAGAATAATAAATTACAATAAATTTCATGAACTATCATTAATTAAATCAATATTGAACAATAAATCTCTAATAAGGTGGTCAATAACGTATGTCATACCATTAATCATGTACTCATAGGAATCATTCAATTAAAACACACCTATGATATTTTTAAATTTAGATTACCTATAGTTGGAAAATTTATACTGTTTTAGGGTAAATGTTTTATAATTAACACCAAATATAACCTTGGTAAATTATACCACAAATAAAATAAAGGAATCTTTGATGGGAATTCTAACTCATGATAATCATATTAGGTTTTGAATAAAAGTAAAAAAGACTTATGAAGAGTCAATAAACATCAACATTGATGAGAACTACCTAAAAATCATCCTAAAACTAATGATGTTGATGTTTACCATAATAATATGACCTTAAAGGATCCTAAACCTACCATATAGAATGATGTTGACAAATAAATTTTCTATTTACCCAAACAATGTGTAAGATCAAATGACAATCATCTTGAAAATGTTATCTGATATTTTTAATTCAGTACACATTTTGGGATGCCCATTTTAAATTAATTTTACCATCACTCTTTGGTGTCACACATATATCACCAAAATCATGATGATTCTATTAATTATTAAAATAATGGTCTTTCCATTCAATGGAAATTTAATAAATTTACCCAAAAAAATGTTTAGAATCTTTTGGAAATGCCTGATGATCATCAAATTATTAGAACAAAATGTTTCTTTAGTAATAAATTGAATGAGAAAGGTAATATCACCCGTAACAAAGATAAACTTATAGATAAATAATGTAACCAAGAGGAACGTATTGATTATGGTGATACCTTTTCCCATATCATTATTCTATAATTCATGAGGATCTTATTGGAATTTTGATCACAATTAAATTATATGGTTTTTCAAATGGATATTAAAAATGTATTTTTTAATGGTTTTCATTTTGATAACTTATCTGTAGAAAAACCACTCATATTTTAGGGTTCCAAATTTCTAGAACATGATTTCAAATTTAAAAAACATAATTATTGTGACATCGTATCTTGGATGCAACTAAGTAGTTCCAAAGTCAATGGTCCACATGGTATCAATAATACCTCCATATACACCAAAAGATGCTGAATATAAGTGAGGGTCAAAGGTGGTATAGTGGGGACACTATTCCCTCCTGATCATAGTACCATAGTGGTGAAAGAGATAGATAAATAGCATAATAATAATAAACCATAGAAAAAATAATGCAATAATCCATTAGTAATAAATAACCAACACCATCATCCATAACGGTATCATATACATAATGAAGTAGTGTCATGAATCTAAAAACATTAAATAGATAGTCGTGGTAGATGATATCAAACACAATAAATGTCTCAAATGAATAAAAAGTCCCTAAATGTATATCTCTAATGGAATCATGATCCAAAACTCGGTCTTGTTATTCCCCACTCATATGATATAACAAAATCAAGTATCAACCATCGAGTTCCTGACCCAGTCTCTACCGGTATCCACATAATTTTCTCGCATACCAATGGCATCCTGGATAGGGCGAGAGATATACTCAATAAGCCACCACCAATGGTGTCTATAATTCCCATTCAGTGTATATACTATGATAAGTGTGTAGATATAGTAAATGATAAGTAGTAATAGAAGTTGTAAAGGGGTTGTCTCTAGTTCATGAAGGATACTAGATTGACACTACCTTATTCAGTCATGATGGAAATATCTAAACAAGTAACCATATGTATATTCATATATGGTCTTTATATGTAGTAACTTATACATCCATATATATGGATACTACTAATAGTTTAGACCTAAAGAATAATGTTGGAATCAATTAACTATAACCTAAGTCTCATAAGATTCAAGGTATTTCATTCCATGTATCATATCATATGGGATTCCATTCCAATAATCCCAACAATATGGGTTTCCATGTTCGAATCATAACTGTAAGGATCTTTATTCTTGTATCATAACTCTAAGGGTTTTCATTTCCATATATCATGCTCTATTAGGGTAATTATTCCCAAAATCTTAACTACTGTAATGTTATGCCTGAAACATATTAGTAGGGTAACCATGAAAATATCATAACTGTAATGACATCATTATTGAATCATATCATTAGGGTCACCATACTTGTATCACAATTATAGAGTCACTATGCCTATATCATATCAATAAGGTCTCCATACCCATGTAACATAATTAATAAGGGTCTCTATGCCCTTATATCCCATTAGAAGAAGGGACTCTTGGTCTATATATAACAATAGTTTATGGGGAACCATGCTCATATATCAATAAGAAAAGAAAGGGTTACCATGCCCATTATCATAATAGTGATAAGTAATCAAAGTTATTAATACACGCCAATTAGTAGTTCATAGTTCAATTGAATTTATCTTTAATATGGGTATAACCATTATCATAATTAATATTGGTGACCTGCTCATACCACTCCCCACTACCAAATTCAGTATAAATTGATAAATGTGTTATCTAGGCTACACCACAATAATTATCCATTTCATTTAAGATATCACAATTTAGAAATCAAATCAAAATCATTTAAAAGATGTCTTAGACATTTCTACATTTATAATTATAATGTATATTTCATCAATACATCTCGAATGGTGGAAAAATTTGAAGAATACCTAATATATTCAGTAGGGATATACGGTTGGCTTCCGGTGAGGACTTATTCCTGAAAAATTCTATATTTCATCATTTTGGTGAAAGTTGTTGTTTTTAGATCTTTTGTCAGTGATTTTGGATGCACTACTGATCGTGATTTGATTTTGGGGGTTATAAGTTTTTTTTTAATTTTCCTAATCATGATTGATTCTAGAGTTTCGGTGTGGTTTGATAATGATTTTGATTGATGTTAGTGGTTATGTGGTGGTCGTTTGATTCTTGGAGCTGAGTTTTTGTGCAAGGATGGGTTTGTTTTCCAATAATTTTTGTTGAGAAGCTAGCATTTATTGAGTGTGTGATGGTGAAGAAGTAAATATGTTTTGATGGTGGTGGTGTTGTTACCATGGATCTAAAGTACAACAGTTGATTTAAGAGTGAGGATAATTAATTAATAATTACACATTGCTCTAGGTTTTCTACAATATAATGGTACATGGATTTTATTTGGGATTGGTTTTTGAATAGATTCTACCAGATATTCTATATGGAAATTCATCAGATGATGATTAGAGTAGGTTTTTCTTAGTAAATGACTATTTATATTTTCAGGTTTGAGAGGGTATGGCTCATCCATTGGTACCGGGCCAGTGCATCTTTGCAGAGGACAGCTAGATGAATAGTTGTAATGGCCTGGACCCTCCTAGTTCATTACATTGCCAAATTTCTAGTGTATGAGGTATCTTGGGGACCACCAATGACTCAATAAGGTGTCTTCCAAAAAACCTTGGTACCACAATATATTTCCACCGAGATGGTGGTGTTATGATGGTGGCTCCATCACGGTGTCATCATGATGGTGGCGCCGTGATGGCGGCGTCATGACAATGGCGTTGGGACGGTGGTGCCGTGATGGTGGCGTTGTGACTGTGGCACAATGATGGTGGCATCGTGACGGCGGTGCGGTGATCGTCACACCATGACGGGGGGGGGCCCTCATGGTCTCACACTGAAATAGTGGTACCACTTATTATGTCTCACTGAAACAGTGGCACTACTTATGGTGTCTCATCGAACCGGTGGAACCGTTATGGTGGAATCGTATCTCCAACCCTTTGTCTTTTTTTCTACTTCATGATTTTTTTAGTTCCTCTCCCATAACGTATCCTTCTATGTAAACATGTTTTAATACCCTTTTTAAATCCATTTGAGGACATTAAAATATTTTTTAAACTCCAAATATTCAGGTGACACTGGAGTGACAAAAATGTGTGGATTTTTCTTCGGGGTTACACCTTTCCCCATGCCTTCCAACATTGCCCTTATTTTGTGGTTTTCTCTGTTTAGACGATATCTATAAACACAAAGCAGTTATCTACACCATCCTAAATAATAATTATTAAATAACAATTAATAACATAGAGTGTAACCACCCAACTGCATGGTGGTACCATGATCCATCTTTTATGTGGGTCAGGATTTAATATCCTGTAACTCCAAGATCTGGACTTTTATCACCCATAGATTTTATCCCTTAATCCTTGTCCCCTTATTTTCCTTGGTGCACTTCGATTCCATCTTTTAGAAAAAAATCATTCGACCATGATGGAGCACTTCTCGTTTACCCTTGAAGACTTCGAGTTGTCTTTTCCTGTAATTTCCCCATCCCCAGTTCTTGGCGCAAGGAGAAAAAGACTGATCCTTGATCATCCAGGTAGGATTTTCATTCATCTCTCTTTGTTGATTATCATGCGGGGTGGGTTTGATAATGTTTCCTCAGGGTAGGGATAAAACTGAACCATAAAAAAGATAATAAATGATTTTTAATGAATGAAGGGGTGTGTCTATTTATGATGATGTTTAACAATTTTATCTTTATTTATATATTGTGAATTTTATGGGCTTATTCCCATTGAATATCATGTTCATTCGTGGTCCTTTCTTTCACACCAATTAACTTCTATTTTCTTGATTATCTTGTAATTGAATAGCTGTAACATGGAAATTGGTTAATCACATAATCCTAGTTGATTAAATGTATTCCCAATGAATAATTATCCATGTGTTATCACCTGGTTTAACCCAATGTAATGAAGGAACTTGTTAAATGGTGTTGTTAAATTTCAACACTCCCTTGTTATGTTCTTCTAATATGTATGGTTGTTCTTCTTAATGCATGTGGGGTGACATGGATGGGGATGAGATCCCCTGTTGGTCAGTTGTTGGTTGGTGAATCTGAGGCCATGTTGGCCATTTTATGGGGCGTGGTTTGGTTCCAGTACATCGATGGATCTCAAGAACCCCTTTTTTGATGGGGCATTATAAGAGAACTAGGTGTTAATGCTTAAATTCTTGTTGGGTGGTTTTCTTCATCATTCTAGTGTTATTTTCACTTGTGGATGTGCCTCTTAGTTTCCTGGTAGTGGAAAATGATTATAACAAAATCACTTCGACTAGATAAAGGGAATGGGTTCAATAGGTGGTGTTCTAGTTGTGGTTGTTGTGCATTGGTGCATGTATGAATAGAGACGAGGGTGTTTGTGTAAGGGATGGTTTCAGAACCCTTAGGTTCCGGTGAGTCGTTGATTACCTATATGTAAATGTTTAGTTTTTTTGTTTCCTATACTCACCCACCCATGTTGTGAACATCACTCCAAACACCCCCATTTCATGGGGAATGGTGTTTCTTCCAACACTCCTACGTGTGAATCTTATTAGTTTTTGAATAAAAGTAAAAAGACTTATGAAGAGTCAATAAACATCAACATTGATGAGGATTTACTAAGACTCATCCTAAAACTAATTATGTTGATGTTGACAATAATAATATGACCTTAAAGGATCCTCAACCTACCATATAGAAAGATGTTGACAATGAAATTTCTTATTTACCCATAGAATGTGTAAGATCAAATGACAATAATCATGAAAATGTTATCTGATATTTTTAATTCAGTACACTTTTTGTGATGACCATTTTAAATTAATTTTACCATCACTCTTATGTGTCACACACATATCCCCCAAAATCATGATTATTCCATTAATAATTAAAATTATGGTCTTTCCATTCAATATAAATTAAATCAATTTACCCAAAAAAAATGTTTGGAATCTTTTAGAAATGCCTGATTATCATATAATTATTGGAAAAAATGTTTCATTAGTAATAAATTGAATTAGAAATGTAATATCACCTGTAACAAAGAAAAAATTGTAGATAAATAATGTAACCAAGAGGAACCTATTGATTATGGTGATACCTTTTCCCCTATCATTAGTCTTGAATTAATTAGTATCTTATTGGCATTTTGATCACAATTAAATTATATGTTTTTTCAAATGGATATTAAAAGTGTGTTTTTAAATGGTTTTAATTTTGAAAACTTTTCTGTTCAAAAACCACTCATATTTTAGGGTTCCAAATTTCTAGAACATGATTTCAAATTTAAAAAACAACATTATTGGGACATCTTATCTAGGATGAAACAAAGTAGTTCCAAAGTCAATGGCCACATGGTATCAAAAATACCTCCATATACACCAGAATATGCTGAATATAAGTGAGGGTCAAAGGTGGTATAGTGGGTATACTATGCCCTCCTGATCATAGTACCATAGTGGTGAAAGAGATAGATAAATATCATAATAATAATAAGTAAAAGAAAAAAATAATGCAAGAATCCAATAGTAATAAATAACCAACATCAGCAACCATAACGATATCATATACATAATGAAGTAGTGTCATGAATCTAAAAACATTAATAGATAGTCGTGGTATATGATATCAAACATAATAAATGTATCAAATGAATAAAAAGGCCAAAAATGTATATCTATAATGGCATCATGAGCCAAAACTCAGCATTGTTATTCCCAACTCTCGTGATATAACAAAATGAAGTGTCAACCATCAAGTTCTTGACCCAGTATCAACCTGTATCCACATAATTTTCTCACATACCAATGGCAGCCTGGATAGGGCGAGAGATATACTCAATAGGCCACCACCAATGGTTTCTATAATTCCCATTCAGTGTATATACTATGATAAGTGTGTAGATATAGCAAATGATAAGTAGTCATAGAAGTTGTAAAGGGTTTGTCTCTATTACATGATGGATACTACATTTACACTACCTTATTCAGTCATGATAGAAATCTCTAAACAAGTAACCATATGCATATTCATATATGGTCTTTATATGTTGTAAATTTTACATCCATATATACGGATACTGCTACTAGTTTGGACGTAAAGAATAATTTTGGAATCAATGACCTATAAACTAAGTCTCATAAGTTTCAAGGGATTTTATTCCAAGTATCACATCATATGGGATTCCATTCTAAGAATCCCAAAAATATTGGTTTCTATGTTTGAATCATAACTATAAGGCTCTTTATTCTTGTACCATAACTGTAAGGGTTCTCATTTCCCTATATCATGCTCTATTAGGGTAATTATTCCCAAAATCATAACTACTGGAATGTTATGCATGAATCTTATTAGTAGGGTAACCATGAAAATATCATAACTGTAACAACATCCTCCTTGAATCATATTATTAGGATCTCTATACTTGTATCACCATTATACGGTCACTATGCCTATATCATATCAATAGGGTCTCCTTAGCCACGTAACATAATTAATAAGGGACTCCATGCCCTTATTTCCCATTAGAGGAAGGGACTCCCAGCCTGTATATAACAACTGTTTATGGGACTCCATGCTCATATATCAAGAAGAAAATCAAGGGTTACCATGCCCATTATCATAATAGTGATAAGTAATCAAATTTGTTAATACTCACCAATTAGTAGTTCATAGTTCAATTGAATTTATCTTTAATATGGGTATAACCATTATAATAATTAATATTGGTGACATGGTCATACCACTATCCACTACCAAATTCAGTATAAATTGATAACTGTGTTATCTAGGATACACAACAATAATTATCCATTTCATTTATGATATCACAATTTAGAAATCAAATCAAAATAATTTAAAATATGTCTTAGTCATTTCTGCATTTATAATTATAATGTATGTTTCATCAATACATCTCGAGTGGTGGAAAATTTTTAAGAATACCTAATAGATTCAATAGGGATATACGGTTGGCTTCCAGTGAGGACTTCTTCCTGAAAAATTCTAGATTTCATCATTTTGATGAAAGTTATTGTTTTTTGATCTTTTTTCAACGATTATGGATGCCCTACTACTCTTGAATTGTTTTTGGGGGTTATAACTTTTTTCATTTTGAATTTTCTAATCATGATTGATTCTAGAGTTTGGGTGTGGTTTGATCATGATTTTTTTTGATGTCAGTGGTTCGGTGGTGGTCGTTTGATGCTTGGAGTTGAGTTTTTATGCAAGGATGGGTTTTTCTCAGTAATTTTTGTTGAGTAGCTAGAATTCATTGAATGTGTGATGGTGAAGCAGTAAATAAGTTTTGATGGTTGTGGTGTTGTCACCATGGATATGAAGTACAATAGTTGATTTAAGAGTGAGGATAATTAAGTAATAATTACAAATTTCTCCGTGTATTCTAAAATATAATGGTACATAGATTTTATTTGGGATTTGTTTTTTAATGGATTCTACCGGATATTCTATAAGGAAATTCATCAGATGAGGATTAGAGTAGGTTTTCCTTAGTTAATGACTATTTAGATTTTCAACTTTGAGAGGGTATGGATCATCCATTGGTACCAGGCCAGTGCATCTTTTCAGAGGACAACTGGTTGAACAGTTGTAATGGCCTGGACCCTCCTGGTTCATTACATTGTCAAATTTCTAGTGTATGAGGTATCGTGGGGACCGCCAATGACGGAGTAAGGTGTTTTCCAAAAAACCTTGGTACCACCATATGGTTCCACCGAGATGGTGGTGTTGTGACGGTGGCACCATCACGGTGGCGTCGTGATGGTGGCTCTATGATGGTGGCGTCGTGATGGTGGTATCATGACAGTGGCTTTTTGACGGTGGTGTCATGATGGTGGTGTTGTGATGGTGGCTCTATGATGGTGGTGTCGTGATAGTTTTGCAGTGATGGTGGCACCATGAAGGGGGGCCCATCATGTTCTCACACTGAAACAGTCGTACCACTTATGATGTCTCACTAAAATAGTGGCACTGCTTATGGTGTCTCACCGAACCGATGGAACCATTACGGTGGAATCGGGTCTCCAACCCTTTGTCTTTTTTTCCATCTTCCAGAGTTTTTTTCAATTCCTCTCCCATAACGTATCCTTTGATGTTAACATGTTTTAATACCATTTTTTAAACCATTTAACGACATTGAAATATATGTTTTAAACTCCAAATATTCATGTGACCCTTGAGTTACCGAAATGTGTGGATTTTTCATCAGGTTTTCACCTTTCCCCATGCCTTCCAACATCACCATCATTACGTGGTTTTCCCTATTTAGAGGATATCTATAAACACAGAGTAGTTATCTCCACCATCCTAAATAATAATTATTAAATAAAAATTAATAACATAGAGTGTAACCACCCTACCGCATGGTGGTACCATGATCCGCCTTATATGTGGGTCATGATTTCATATCCTGTAACTCCAAGATCTGGACTTTTATCACCCATAGATTTTTCCCTTCAAAGTTGTTCCCTTATTTTCCTTGGTGCGCTTCGAGTCCATATTTTATAAAAAAATCATGCAGCCATGTTGGAGCTCTTCTCATTTAGACTTGAATCCTTCGAGTTGTCTTTTCCTGTAATTTCTCCATCCCCAGTTCTTGGCCCAAGGGGAAAAACAGTTATCCTTGATCATCCATGTAGTCTTTACATTCATATCTCTTTGTTGAGTATCATGAGGGGTGGGTGTGAGAATGTTTCCTCGAGGCGGGGATAAAACTGAACCATAAAAAATATAATAAATGATTTTTAAAGAATGAAGGGGTGTGTCTATTTATGATGATGTGGAACTCTTTTATCTTTGTTTATATATTGTGAATTTTATGGGTTTATTCCCATTTAAGATCATAGTAATTGGTGGTCCATTCTTGCGCACTAATGAACTTCTATTTTCTTGATAATCTTGTGATTGAATAGATGTAACATGGAAATTGATTAATCACATAATCCTAGTTGATTCAATGTATTCACAATGAATAATTATCCTTGCGTTATAACTTGACTTAACCTAATGTAATGATGGAACATGTTAAATGGTGTTGTTAAATTTCAACACTCCCTTGTTATGTTCGTTAAATATGCACAGCTGTTCTGTTTAATTCATGTGGGGTTACATGGATGGGGATGGGATCCCCTATTGGTCATTTGTTGGTTTGTGGATCTGAGGCCATGTTGGCCATTTTATGGGGTGTGGTTTGGTTCCAGTACATCGACAGATCTCAAGAAACCTTTTTTTTTGGCATGACATTACAAGAGAACTAGGTTTTAATGCTTAAATTCTTGTTGGGTGGTTTTCTTCTTCATTCTAGTGTTATTTTTACTTGTGGATGTGCCTCTTAGTTTCCTGTTAGTGGAAATGATTCTAAAAAAATCACTTGAACTTGATAAAAAGAATGGGTTCAATGGGTGGTGCTCTAGTTGCGGTTGTTGTGCATTTGTGCATGTATGAATAGCAACAAGGGTGTTTGTGTATGGTCTGGTTTCGAAACCCTTAGGTTCGTGTGAGTGTTTGATTAACTATATATGTAAATGTTTAGTTTTTTTGTTTCTTATTCTCACCCTCCCACATTGTGAACATCATTCCAAACACCCCCATTTCATGGGGCATGGTGTTTTTTCCAACACTCCTACATGTGGCTGGTTATTTACTCCTTTTCTGCTCCCTATCCCAGTTAGGCCAAGACTCTTGGGGAAGGCTGTGACGACTTGAGATCCATTATCACCCAAGAATCTTCGGGTAGGGTATGTTGTGGTGGTTGGCCCCGGTGTGTGTGGGTTGGTTTGTTTCCCAAGTGTCATTGGGATGAGGCACAGGTGTCTTCGGGCATGGAAATAGTTTTTCTAGCCCATATGTCTATGGGTGTGGTTAAATATGGTTGTGATGACCCAGGTGTCTATGGGTGGGATGCATGTTTTTGGTGTCCCATAAGGTTGTTGTTGGGGTGGAAGTGGGACTACAGTGAAATTTTTGGGGGAGGTCCGACACGTAGGGTTTCATCAAGAATGAGTGGGAATGTGGTGCGGGGTACCCAAATATCGATGTGTTGTTACTATTACTTTACCTCACTTACATTATTTGGAGATTATTCCTTGGTGAGGTACGGTGGGTAGTTTTCCTTTCTAGGTGTTTGGTTACATTTACTTTCTCACGGGGCATTAGAATGCCTCCCCACTTGTGCATGAGAACTTTTGGTTTTCCCTATTTAGTATACCTATATACTCACCCTACATATATAAAACTACTTTTTAGTTTCAAGTAGGATCTCAAAAACTATGTGGGATAATATTAGCTCAGTCGTTGGGATAGTTATTGTTGTTGTTTTATTTTCTTTGGTTTCATTCCTTTAGAGTTTTCTTGTACTTTGTAACACTTTATTTTGAACATGCATGTGGAAAAGGGGGTTTGGATTTACATTTACTTTCTTCATTTGGAGTTTTTTGAGATTTACCATCTAATCTCCTGATATTATCCTATAAAAAGGAAAATGTCTTCCATATTACCTATGATTATATGCCTTTGGTTCTAGTGGAAACCCTAGGGCCTATTGATGGCGGGAATGGGGGTCATTATCACTCCTTTAACATGAAGAAGGAAGGGTATGGAAGTTTGTTTCCTCTTCCCTCATCTTGGTGAAGGAGGGTCATGAAATAATGGTATCAAATGTGATTATTTAGAGATTGGATAGGGATTGGAGTTAGGCGCTATGATGATTTCATGGGATTCTATGGAAACTGTGTTATGAAATCTTGGTGTGTGAAATAGGCTAGGGAAGACCGGTTATGACATGAGATTTTAGGGGCCACCCTTGATCCGAAGAAAGGACTCTGGGCCTACCAAACGACCATGTGAGGCTACACTGATTGTAGGTTATAGACCCTAATAATGTTACATACATCATAATGACTTGTTTTAATGTGTTTTATGGGTGTTTTGGGAATTTACAATGAATAACATGTTTAATAAAAATTTAAAAGATAACTTCTACACTACTCAGGCTTAGGCATTTCCTTTTTTATCATTCATACATGGAACCTAGATGACAACCATGAGTAGTGTGGGTGATCGAGGCCCAGGAGGAGGATTTGGATAATCTGCAGAGGGATGGTAGAGAGGAGGAGGATGACCAGTAGGGATAAGACGCTTCGTTTCTTTTATCGGACGACCATCGGGAAGTATGAGGCTAGCGTCTCAGACATGGAGATGGATGGATAGCTTGAGGTGCTAGTGAAATCATTCATCTTAATCCAGGATACAATTTAGTACTTGGTTCTTCATGTCGTAAGCTGGATGTAGGGAGAAGCTCGTTAGGGGTGGATGCTCTATCTCTTTGAGAGTAGGGAGGCTAAGGTTTTGTGGAGTAACTTTGAGATGGAGTTCTGGGAGGAATTCCCATCATCCATAATGAAGGTTGAGAAGAGGCAAGAGATAATCTGCCTTCAAAGGGGGAGTATTTCAATTAGGGAATTGTAGATCAAGTTCAAGTATGTCCTCTATTTTTCTTAGGATATCATTCCAGATCAGGAGTCTCTGGAGGGACAGTTATAAGAGGCACACTGACCATCTTTCCAATATGTTGTTACTATCTTCACTCTAATGATGTACTTAGAGGTTCATAAGAAAGCTGAAGTGGTGGAGAGGATCCACACACTAAGAGGTGTTCTCTAAGAGGGGATCCAGTTGAGCTTGTCGAAGGGGAAGGCCATCCGCAGCCAGCCTCTAGCCTCAGGGCCTTTTAGGTTTTAATCGATGGGGAGCATGCCCCAGTAGTTCCATTTTCAATCTCCTGGTCCTCTCCCTTATTCTATGTTCTTAGGATTGAGATAATTTATCTATTAAAGTTGTGGGTATCATTGGAATCAGTGTCTGGACTGAGTGCAGTATAGTGGAGGTGGGTAGGTTCAACACCCACCTCAGTAGCAATAGTTCTTATCCAGACCTTTTCAGTAACCGTAGTTGGGACAACGATAACTAACTCCTCTGAGAGAAGACATTTCAAGAGGAGGACAGCCTCTGGGATCTCCTCAGGGACCTAAACCAGGGCATGGCCTGGGAGGCAACCGACAGCCGTGGGGCAGAGGAGCAGGGTTTGGGATGTTTCATGCCACAAAGGCAGCTATTCCAGCAAGGCCATAGGTCATTTGAGGTATGGTCATATTGTTCAGTACTCTGGTATGTGCCTTGTTTTATTCATGATCATCGAACTCATTTTTCACCCCAAATCTAGTCCATTCTTGGGTCTAGACATAGATATACTTCTTGTACCCCTAGTATTGAGTACATCAGTCAGAGGTCAGACCAGCTTGACCTATGTTTTTTGAGGATGTAGACTGATGTTGGGACCACATCAGTTCTGTGGAGACCTTATTTTTCTACAAATGCATCCATATGATTTCATTTTAGGCATCAAATGTTTATTCTATGTGAATGTCATTATCAACTACTTTCGGAGAAGAGTCATGTTTTTGGATATTAGCAGTCAGGGTGTAACATTCGTTGGAAAGTGGGGTTTCTAGGAGGGCAATCGATGAGTGGATCCCCTTCTATCCTTGTTAGTTGAACTATCAGTGGAGTTGGAAGATAAAGAGATGGTGGAATTCCCAAGAATCGTCAGTGAGTTCTTGGAAATCTTCCTTAGAGAGGTGGTGACTCTACCCACCTCAACGGGATTTGAGCTTAGGATAGACTTGAAACCTAGTTCCCAAATGATTTTGATGGTCTCTCCTATCAAATGGAGCCTTCTGAGTTGTGGATCCCAGTTTATGACCTGGTGAAGAAGGATTTTATACGATCGAGGGCGTCACTATGTGGTGCTCTAGTCTTCTTCGCAAAGAAGGAAGATGGTGGTCTGAGGCTATGTATAAACTATTGAAGGTAGAATCATGAGATGGTCCTGATCCATTACACCCTCCCTAGGATCGATGACCTTCTTGACCAGTTAAAGGGAGAAAGTTGGTTCTCTAATATAGACATGCGGCCAGGATATCACCAGTTGAGAGTGAAGGAGGGTGACACCTCGAAGACTACTTTCAGGTGCTGATATGGGTACATTGAGATCGTGGTCATTCTAGTCAGCATTACAAAAGCACCAGCCATGTTCATGGTTCTCATGAACATTGTCTTCTTGGAATATATGGACCGGTTCATATTCATGTTTATTGAAAACATCCTAATCTACTCAATATCGAAGGAGGGTCTTGCTGAGCATCTGAGGATGGTTTTAGAGGTCCTATGACAACACCGACTCTACAGTAAGTTCTATAAGTGCATGTTCTATACAAGAGAGGTAATACTCTTTGGGAATGTGGTGTCCCACCACAAAATAGATGAGGACACATCGATGGACAAAGCATTTGTTTCATGGGAAGCACCCAAGAGCATGGAAGAGGTTTGTAGTTTCCTATGTCTAGCAGGTTACTACCGGAGGTTCGTTCCCATCTTCTCGCGATTTTCAGCACCTTCGACATATTTTACCAAGAATGACCAGGATTGTTTATAGAGTGAGTAGTCTCGGTAAACATTCAGTTTTCTAAAGGGGAAATTTTTCATTTCCCTAGTGTTGAGGATTCTAGAGGAAGGGGTAACATTGGAAATGTTATGTGATGCTTCAGGGCTAGTATTGGGGTGTGTTTTGATGTAGAAGTGTAGAGTGATCTATTATGGGTCTAGGAAGTAATGTCTCCATGAGTGTAACTATGACACTAATGAAATTTAGCTTACATTAGTTCTGTTTTCACTGAAGTTACGGTGGAATTACCTCATCAACAAATGTTTCGTGGTCTTCATATATCACAAGCTCATGAGGTATGTCTTCTCCTAGTGAGACATGAATATGAGACAGTGGAGGTATATGTAGTATCATTAGGTCTATGACATTGAGACCTACTACACCTCCATAAAAAGGGAATGTAGTGGCTGTTACCATGAGTAGGAAGTCACAAAAGGATGTAGTTTGGAAATCCGCAGATGCTTGCTAGGTGATGGAGCAGTTGGATGCCTTACACATGGACGCAAGGGTGTATGGTGGCAGAGGCTTTATATTCAAGATGATAGTGCAGTCTTCCTTGGAACATCAGGTGTAAGATTCTTAGTAGGGGGAATTAGAGGCTGAATTGATGTGTGATCATGTTAGCTAGGGTAATGCTCCGGTAGTATGGCTAGAGGATGGAAAAAATCAGATGCTATTACATGGAAATATGTTTATCCCAGTGGAAATGTGCGAGATAATTCTTGCTGAGTTCCACAAATCCACCCTGGTGTTACACCTAGGAGATTCCAAGATGTATCGGGGCTTGAGGAATCAGTATTTTGGCCCATGGTTAAGTTAGAGGTGGATGATTTTGTGGGAACTTTTATCATGTTTCTGCAGGTGAAGGATGAACATCACGTCCTAGGAGGTCTATTAGAGCCTTTAAATGTCCCTGAGTGGATGTGGGATGACCCCTCGATGGATTTCGTCATGGAACTACCCAGGGTACAGGTAGGTTGTGATGCTATCTGTTTAGTGGTGGATGGGCTGATGAAATCAGCTCACTTCCTTACAGTCAAGGTATTGAGTGAGGTGGATGTCTTAGCACATATATACGTGGATGAGGTGGTGCGGTTTCATGGAGTTCTGAGGTCTGTAGTCTTGGATCAGGATACAAGGTATACATCACAAATCAATAAAAGATTAAATCCTAATTTTTTATCCCAGTTATGCCTCATCACTTCCTTCCACCCCCATATATGTGGGGAGATAGAGCAGATCATCCATATATTAGAATATATTCTATGGTAATATTTTTTCAAATTCGTGGGATCGTGGCTATGATGCCTCTTGTAGAGTTTTCCAATACCAATAGTTATCACTCTACTATTGGCACAGATCCATTCTAAGCCCTGTACATAAGATCTTGTCCTTTGTCTGTGTGCTGAAAAGAGTTTGGGGAAGCATGTGTTCTTGGCTCAGAGGTGGTTCAGAGCATGACGAAGAAGGTTCAGATTATACGGTAAAGGATAAAGGTGGTTCAGGATAGGCAGAAGTTATATATCGACCATTGGGGGATACCCTTGGAGTTCTAGGTTGGGGACCATGTGTTCTTAGAGTTCACCCCTCGGTGGGGGAAATGGAAGTTTAGAAGGGATATTAAGCTTTATCCCAGGTTCGTTTGATCCTTCGAGGTGTTGCGACAGGTCAAAAAAGTTTCTTATTAGCTGAAACAACCATCGTCACTACTGAGGGTCCACGATGTCTTCCATGTGTCACAGCTCTATCAGTATCTACACGATTATTCTCATATCCTCGACTGGGGAAGATTGGATATCGGGGACAATACGACAATCGTAGTGTTACGAGTGAGGATTGGGGATCGTGAGAATATGGTGCTTCATGGATAAACGATTCCCACGTTTTGTGCGTTATTGAGGCATGGAAGCCTCAAGGATAGTATTTGGGAATAGGAGGCACATATGTGTGGCCAGTACCTAGAGTTGTTTTTAGTTTTGTTCCATGTTATTTTTTACTTCACTGAGATGTAGTGCATGACCTTTTTAACCATGAGATGGGTTGTTTTCCTTGGTCTCTAAATGTGTGTGAAGAGTCCAAACTGTGGGGAGGGGTTGACCTGATCCTTAATCAAGATGAATTAATGTGGATGCGATTAAACTCGTGCAAGAAAGTCAGTGCCGCCCAAAACTGGTAGTATATTGAAACGGATGAAAGAACTCCCTATTTTATAAATCTTGATGGATTGAATTTTGGTGTTTTTTGGTTGCTTAGTGATTCTAAACTAGGTCAGGATATGGGTGATAGAGATACTCTTGGATGTCAAGGATTTTTCTTCCTTTCGAACAACTATAATGTGGTTTTTTCCCTAAGAGGTATCTTAAAAGGTGGTTGTTTGGACCCCTATTTTCTCTTTCATTTTTCCATTGAATTCTGAAAATGTGTCTGATTGTCGCCTATTGACCGATCAAGGTTATAGTGCTCTGCCAATGTGTATAGTAGTACTCAGGTCGAATCCTCGGTTATAATACATTTTAATAGTCGATTTTTTTGGTTGATTGTATTCTGTTTGCGGGTTTTGTTTGTAGAGCATATGAAATAATTTATGGATTATGTTTTATTAAGACTGATATAAAAATTTGATAAATATTGGGGTGAGTACATCAATTGGTAGTTAAGTTGTGATATCATTGACCCTTGCTTTGTATTGCATTAAATTAATACCCATGTCACAAGTTGACATTCATTGGAATTCCTAAGTGTTAAGGCTTTAATCAATGCCTTTACATAACTAGGATTCTAATCTCAATCATTAGTTGATTGTGGTACTGTATTTATGGTTCCAATAATACATGGAATATATATGTTAAAAAAAATATTTCATTAATCCATGACACGTTAATTTCAACATACACAATATTAATTCAAAGAATATTTATCAAGAAAAAGCTCTCAATCGCTTAACATCTATATATTATAACTATCCCTAATGAGAGATTTACACATCCATTTAAATGATTATCAATCTGGATATAATTATTCTGATGATAAATTAAGAAGATATGAAAAATAAATGGATAAGAAAGGAGTGGTGTGTCGAACACAAACACAAATAATGACGATAATTAAAAAGGAACATAAGATTGAATGAGAACAAAAAATAAGGGTAGGGGATTCAAATGTATTTAAAATATTTAATGAACATCAATATTAAAA
The DNA here is from genome assembly GCA_963277665.1 of Viscum album. Taxonomy (NCBI): domain Eukaryota; kingdom Viridiplantae; phylum Streptophyta; class Magnoliopsida; order Santalales; family Viscaceae; genus Viscum; species Viscum album. Next base: position 1,542,845,129 of record OY728141.1, read on the forward strand.
TACAAAAATTGTATATAATAAGAGATATTTAATAAGAAACTTTCATTAAAATAGAATTACAAAAAAAGACTTAAAAGATTACAATAATGAAGAACACAGAAGTAAAAGAAAACAAAGAGAAGAGGAAGGGTGTCTCATTTGAAAACATGAGCATGGAATGTCCTCAAAATCCCTTGGAAAGGCTTTTTTCATTCTAATATGTGCTTTCCTATTCTGAAATTCTAAATCTTGCAAGGTGATTAGTGGGTGTATTTATAGCCCAATGTTGTGGGCAGTTTTCATTCCAAAATATCACTTCCACTTGCATCGCCAATTTGTTAAATTATACAGCTGAATATCAAGATATTATATTCTTAAAAGTGGTAGATATTTATCTCCTCTGTCTACTCTGAATCTTTTGCATCCATTGGACTTAAGTATCCAAGGATATGGTGGTTTGGTTAAACAATATTAATCTATCCATTTCAATCCATACATTTTTAAGGCTAACAGGTGAATGGGTTTTTAGAAAGTAATATTCCTTCAAATCCGAATGATTTCTTCAAAAAAGTTAGCCGCCTATATTACTTATTTCACACTATAAAATCTCATATGGATGTGATGATTTCAACATGAGATATGTCATGAATAGTGTCTGAATTTTAATTCCCGTCCAGAATGGTAGTCTGATTTTAAATGAATCAGTGAGGCCCCATGGCTATAGAGTTGGGCCTCGAAATTTTTATCTAAGACTATTTTCATTTTAGGAGAATAATGGAATTTTCTATTATAGATTATTCCTGGTAATTCAATCATTATAGCTAGTCATGTTTTTTCAGAGATTCTGTAGGCCTTCTTATGTGGACCATATGGCCCTTCAAATGGAAAAACTGGTCCATGATCCATTCTAATTAAATTTTTTATATTGAAAGATGAATCCTAAAAAATAATAACCATGCAATTTGGGTAAGTAGGGTGAATGTTTCAAATAAAATAGTAAAATTACATCTATTGGATTAATTCAAATAATGCATAAAAATTACATTTAATATTTAAACATTAATATTTCGCACAAATTATGCACATTTCATATAAAATCTGTAAAGGGATTATATAAAATGTTGTGAAAAATTTAATACCATCAAATCCCCCACAATTACCCTTGTGCATGTCCTCATGTGCAACAAATATAAAAAACATAAAAAATATCATTTTCAATACCCAACAAATATTACAATTTTGTTTTCCCCACTCATTTGTGGTTTAGAAAATTTAACTCATCCATGTTTAATTCCACCACAAGTTGTTATAGAAACAATTTTCCAAAAACAATTCATTTTTTCAGGCTCAAATTTAGAAATGTAAAATGGTGGCACACAAAACATACACCTATCAAGACGATAGAATTAATTTATGGAGCTTCACTCATTCACCAACCAAAAGTGAAAATATTTGATTTTGTATGAGATCTCAGCTTCCACCCCCTATTATAAAGTTCTCAAAATCAAGAGGTCTTTCTAGGGGGTTTTCTATAGCTATAGGACTGTAGGAAGATGATATCCAAAATATTGGAAAAGGGGGTAAAATAAAAACATGGAAAAATCAATGCATATTTTTTTTTGAAATGAAACATGGAAGGAAATGGAAAAACATTTTTATAGGGGAGTTATTGTGTGAATAAATACACAATAGAGGAATAAGATTTAAAGGTGATGAGAAGATGAAATATTTACAAAACCCAAAACTTCTCCCAATTACATAAGTGTTCTTCTTTTTCATTCTCTTCTTTTTTGCATTTTTTTATTGTTAAACTTGAAAAAGATCTCACACTCATTTCCCAACACATGATTTATCTCCTCATAACATTAATTGTAATAGTTATAATAATATCAAAGGTTGAGGAAGAGTTATTTTTGACCTACTCAAGACACAACCCTTTATTTATTATTTATTTATTTATATTTTCTTAATTTTTTTGAACACTTTTCAATAACATTTACAAAATTACATAAAATAAAGTATGTTATATTCCCCAAAACTCACATAATGTTAAACTCTCCAACAATAAAATTGATGCTTTCCCTCAAGCACATGATAAAATGGTAAAAATCAACAAAAAAGGTGCCCAAAATTAAATCCATTCCCGCCACACATAAATTTTAAAAACTTATGAAATGAAAATCCATGTTGATATTGGGTGGGATAAGGTATTGGGAATGTATTTTTTCTATCAATGAAATGGTTTTCATAGGCTCGCAGGGGATTTCAAAAGGAGGATTAATGTAAGGTAAATGGGAGGCTATTTGTCTATTCTGATTCTCATGTGGTTCTAAAAATGCCTCTATGATATTAATGCACACCAAAGTATACAATTCATCTCAATGTTCCACAAACTCAGGACTCGCAAATGGGGGTGAAAACACACAAAATTTGAAAATATGTTCATATGTAGCCTTGGAATGAAATCAAATGTTGTTCCTCGTGGGTTGGGAAAATCAGTTTCCAAATCAAAAATAGATCATTCAAAATTTTTTGTGTTCGAAACAATATTCTTTATCCAAATATATAATAAAATAAAATATTTTTGAGATGAAACCATGTATTTTGACTCCCCAAAATGGTTGGACAAAATTTCAAAACTGATAAGTGAGTAAATATGAATCTTTTAGTGTATTTTACATTTATTTTTTTAGTTTTTTAGTTTTTTTTTATTAAAATACACACCCACACTAAATATAAATAGAAAAATAAATTGTTTGATTAAGAAAGTAGTAAAAATGAAAGATATTTGAAGAAGAACAAAGAGGTGGAGAAAGGAAGAAGGAGAGAGTTAATGGGAAAGAGTTGCCCCGAGGTTTGGATTTAGTGGGTTTCCATCTCCATCTAGTGGTGGGTCGACTACAAAAGTTGGGGATTCGATGGAAGTAAATGTGGTTCTAGGATTGTGTGTCCTCTCATGGTGATGCATTAACTGATGTCCATTAAATGTTAATTTTCTTTTTGAAGAGGGTTCTTGGACTTTCACTTCAGCCAATGGGAAAACATTAGTAATAACAAAAGGACCTTCCCAACAAGAATTAATAATACCTGGGTGAAGCTAAAATCGAGAATTGAAGAGCATTACCTTTTCACCTTCATAAAATAAATTTCTCACGATGTGATTATCATTGAGTACCTTAGCCTTTTCTTTGTACAGATTGGAATTCTATTAGTAATCAAGTAGAAGCACCTCCAGTTCATCCAATTGCAACATTATTTCTTCACCAGATTTTTCACAATGAAAATTACAGGTTTTCACAAACCAAAAATACTTCTATTGGATTTCACCTCATAAGTGTCATTCTTTACCAAAAATTAGCCTAAAAATACATCCCAATGGGTGTTTTATAGGCAGTATGATAAGCCCAATGTTCTTCACCAAGTCTATCAGGACAGTCTTTTCTGGTGGGTCTTACAATTTTCTCATGCACTCTTTTCACTTATCTATTTGAAAGTTCATCCATTCCATTTGTTCGGGGGTGATATGTAGTTGATTTTTTTAGTACAATTCCATTCTTTTTCAAATTAGATTCCATGGTTCTATTACAAAAATGGGTTCCGAAGTGACTTATCAAGGCACATGGTGTGCCAAATCAGTGGAAGATGTATGTATTTTGAAACTCACTAACAGTATGTGAATCATACTTTCTAGTGGGTTTGGCCTCGATCCACCTAGAAACATAATCTACCATAAAAACAATGAATGAGAATCCATTGGTGGTGGGAATGGTCCCATGAAATTGATTCCCCAAACATCAAATACCTCAAAATTGATTAAATCATTTATGGGAATTTCATTTCTTTAGGAAATTGTGCCAAACTTTTGGCAAGTGGGACATGATTCACATAACTCATGTGTGCCCTCGAAGAGTTAATACAAGAAGAATCTAGAGTCTAGGGCCTTTATATAGGTCCTCTGTGGTCAAAAATGACCACCACCAGGCATTGAGTGGCATAATTCTAAGATGAAAGAATGTTCAATTTCATCAAAACATCTCATAATTACCATGTCTACCCCAGTTTTGCAATGTTTATTTTCTTCCCAAAAATTGTAGTTTGAATCACTCTTCAACTTCATTTTCTATTCTTTGGAAACAAAATTAGGAAAAAAACTATAACCCAGGTAATTTAAAATTGGGGACTACCATGGTAACTTTGGAGATAGAGATGAAATGTGCTCAGTGGGGAATTTAGTATCAATGATTTCTGAATGAGAAGAATTATAAATTCTACTCAGGTGATCATCCACAGGGTTTTCTATTCAGTGTCTATCTTTGATTTCATGGTAAAACACTTGGATCATTAGGACCCACCTTATTAGCCTCGGTTTGGAATCACTTTTATTGAGTAATAATTTTATAGCAGAATGGTCTATGAGGATTATGATTTTGGCACTGAAGAGATAGGACTGAAATTTATTGAAAACCATGGCTAAAATATCCTTTTTAGTGATAGTGTAGTAATATTGAGTTTTATCCACTGTTTTTGAGGCATAATAGATGATGTTATGGTTTTTTTCTCTTCTATGACCAAGAAAAACCCCAATGGATATATCAGAAGCATCACACATCAATTCAAAGGGCAAGAACCAATCTGAGGGTTGGATTATCGTGGAATATGTATGAAAAGTTTTGAGTTCAATGAAGAATCTCTTGAAAACCTCATCAAAATAGAAAGTGACATCATTTTGGAGAAACTGAGTGAGTGGGAGGTATATCCTACTAATGTTAGGGTTGAATCGATGATATAAACCACTATAACCAAGGAATGAACGAATGTCTCGAATAGAGGTGGGTTTAGGATGTGATTGGATCACATCAATTTTGGCAGGATCAACTTCAATACCATCTTTTGAAACTAGGTGACCTACAACAATCCCATTTTCAACAATAAAGTGACGTTTTTCAAAATTTAACACAAGGTACTCTTGACACACTTTTGACAGACTAGAGAGAGTGAATGGAAACATCATTCAAATGAATCACCATAAAACATAAAATTCATCCCTGAAGACTACCATGTAGTGTTCAATGAAAAATGAAAATATACTCATAATTAACTTCTTTAATGTGGAAGGACTAAAAAATACCAAAAGGATTCTCCTATACGCATATGTTATAAAGGGGTAATTGAAAGTATTCTTTTCTTGGTCATGAGGTGTGATTGGGATTTGGAAGTAGCTACTGTATCTATCAAGAAAGAAATAGTGTGACATTTTGACTAATTGTTCTAGAATTTGATAATGGAATGGAAGAGGGTAGTGAACATTTCATCTTTCAACATTAAATTTTCGGTAATCAATGCACACATGCCATTTTTTCACTCGAGTTGTGACTAACTCTACTTGTTTATTTGTGACAACTGTTATCCCACCCTTTTTAGTTTCAACATGAATTGGACTAACACATTTACTCTCATAAATTGGGTAGATAATACCATCTTAAAGAATCTTGGGGATCTTCTCCCTAACTACCTCAAGTATGAGTGGATTGAGTCTTATTTTTGGTTGTCTAATTTGTTTTGGTGGTTCCTAAAGATTGATGTGATGCCTGCAAAGGGCAAAGTTGATTATTGTTTTTTCATCTAGGGTCCAACCTAAGCCTTTTTTCCCTCTAATACTTGAATAAGTTTTGACTCCTCAATTTCGGTATGTTAAGAAGATAAAATGACAGGATAAAAGTGATCATGGAAAAAGAATGTATATTTTAGGTGTGTAAGAAGAGGTTTTAGATCAGTATCATCATTCATTTGAGGGTTAGACAACTCAGGAATAGAGGAAGGGACTTCAGTTTCTTCAAATTCAGTTTCCTTAATACTGTCCAAGGTGGAGTAATAGAGATCAGAGTTCATGTGGGGCTCAAGATATTTTTCAAGTTCCTCAATATTGATGGAGTCTATGAATGAGAGTTCAACATCAAATTCACCATTTATAACTTGGTTAATCATGGTGCAGATTTCCCAAATTCACTTCCCATTATAATAAGATGAACATGATGGAATGGGGTTCAATTGACTCTCAGAAGTGTCCTCAGAAGCACGACTTGAGAATATAGAGTGATCCACAAATTGGTATTGCATGGTTGAAAAGTGTTTAACTTGACCAGTTGGTCACCAAATTCCATGGATAAGATGCTTGAATGAACAGTAATCTTAGTTATAGAAGTAATGAGAAATTTTCTTCCAAGAATTAGGGGAGATCGAGAAGAGTTTATCTCACCTTCCATGTCAAGGACATACAAATCGTCTGGGAATATAAGATCATTTACACGAACAAGGACATCCTCGATTATAGCCTCAGGACTAGCAGTGCATCGATTTCCCAATTGAATGATAGCACCTTCTAGATGTAAGGGACCGAGACAAAGGTTGGAGAAGATGTATTTTGGCTTGACATTAATTTAGGATCCTAGGTTTATGAGTGGATAATCAAAGTTTGAACTTCCAATTTGGCATGGAACTGTAAAGGTCCCTGGATCTTTTCACATTATGGGAATATACTATTGTGTGGAAACATTTTCAATGGTCCTAGGAAGCCTCTTCTGGGTGAAAAATTCCTTAAGAAATGTGGAATACATAGGGATATGTTTTATGGCTTCTAAGAGGGGAATGATGACTTTTACACATCTAAATATGTTGAGCATTTCAGGATCGGGTTCAAAGGACTTCCATGGTTTAGAAACAGCTTAAGGAAATGTAATTGGATTCCTAAGTGGAATGGAAGGAGGTGAGGGAATGGCTCAAAATTCATTTTCATTTTTCTTTTTATTTTCATTTTCTAAGAAAACATTCACAGGGGGTTGGAGGACTTTTATTAAGTCATATCAATTTTCTTTTCCGGTCTAAGTGAAATTGAACTTACATTACCCTTGGAAAAGGGTAATGGTTGATCTGGGAATGGGATGGATTTCATTATTTTTGCTGGCTCAAGTGGGATGCAAGTTGGACAATTTTGGATTCAATGTTTTTTAGGATGGAATGGGTGAAGGAGGTAAGATCTCCCACTACACTTTCCCATGGTTTCTTGGAATAATAGGCTTGTCACGAATTTGGATTACATTGATTTTTGGTTTTGGGAAATCAATTTTATTAGGTTTGGAATTGTGAAGGAAAACTAGGATAGTGGAATCCAGGAGGATGAAGAGGAGGATTGATCCTTTTAGGTTGAGGAACAAAAGGGTAAGGTTTTCGAAAGTTACCAACACTTTGAAAATATTGGAATTGGTTTGGGTTTTGATGAGGGTATTAAGGGGGAGGATAAAAGGGATTCCAATATCTCAAGTTAGGGTTATATATTGATGAGAAGGTCTTAGAATGGGGTTGTTTTAAGATTCTAATAAACTGACCTGATTGTTGAGCATTGGGGCACCACTAAGCATATACTACATTGAGATCCATTGGTCCAGATGAATTAGATTGATCCTATTGAAGTTGTGGAAATTCGTCAGTTGGATGAGATTAGAAGCTGTATATTCCATAGTTCTTGATAGGTATAGGGAACAAAGATTGTGGAGAACACGAGGTTGGGTCTTTTGATTACACTGCATGTTGTCACATAAGACATATATGTACACTCCTCCACTCTGTCAACATTTTCGGCACCATGGATTGATTATTTTGAACTTTTATTACATTGTCATGTTCTCGAGTATGGAATTTTTTTTTCATCCATGTTTCTTATGAGATATCTTGAAGCATGAAGAGTTTTATCAACAAGAGCACCACCACTTTCGGCATCAAGGGGAGTTCTCTCCAGAGCCAATAACCCCTCATAGAAGTTTTGGATCAATAGATGGTCAGGTATTTGGTGTTGTGGGTGGGTTCCACAAAAATTTTAACCTCTCCCAATACTCATGGACTGATTCATTAGAGAATTTATGGATACCACTAATTTCTTTTTGGATAGAAGCAGTACGAGAAGCTGGAAAGAATATCTCTAAAAAGAGTTGCTTCATTTCATTCCATGTGGTTATGAAACCAGGAGGAAGGTAGTAGATCCATGATTTGGTGGAGTCATTTAGGGAGAAATGGAAATCTTGGAGTTTTATTTTTTCTTCATAAACCCCTTGTGGCTTCATGGTAGATCATACAACATGGCACTCTTTAAGGTGGAGATGTGGATCCTCACCGGCTAGCCCATGGAAATAAGGGAGAAGATGAATCAAACCCAAATTAAATTCTAAGTCAGCCTCTATGTTTGAAAATTGAATACCAAGGAGTTGTAAATTAATATCTGGGGCATCAAGTTATTTAAGTGTTTGTTTCCTAGGACTGACCTTTTCAATTTCAACTGGTTGGACAAGGACTAGTTCTTGAATTATTTGATTATCCCAAATGTTTCCCCTAAGTTGGTGATGATTTCGATCAATTTCAGGGTAAAAAATACAAGGTATTGTTTGGGAGGATATGGGGCATTAAGAGAGATGTTGGATGAAAGAGGAAGATGGGATTTTTTATATTTTTATTGTTTATTATTTTTATGATAATGCGGGTTTTTCATTGTGTTCTTTTCATCAATATTTAAAATTTTTTTCTTTTTTGGGTTTTTTACAATAACTGGAAACTAATGATACATAATGAACCATCCCTAGTAATAAGATTATTTGAAAGTTTGGTCGATTGTTGTATATCGACCAGTCATGGTTCTGGTGCTCTTCTAATATTTATAGAATCACTCAGGACGAATCCTCGGTGATGATACTTTTTAATAGTCAATTGTTTTTAGTTGATTGTATTCTGTTTGGGGGGTTTGTTTGCAGACTATATTAAATAATTTTTGGATTATGTTTGATAAACATTTATTTAACAATTTTACAAATATTGGGGTGAGTTCATCAATAGGTAGTTAATCTTGTGGTATCTTTGATCCAGGCTTTGTATTAAATTAAATTAACACTCAAGTCACAAGTTGACATTGATTTGAATTCCTAAGTGTTGAGGCTTTAATGCAAGCCTTAAAATAACTAGGATTATAATATCAATTATTAATTGATTGTGGTGGTGTATTTATGGTTAGAAAAATCCATGAAATCATTACCTGAAACAAAATTATTCATTAATCCATGACATGTTAAGTCCAACATACACAATGTTAATTCAATGAATACTCATCGAGATAAATCTCTCAATCGCTTAACATTCCTAAATTATAACTCACTCCAATGATAGATTTTATCATCCATTGAAATGATTCGTAATCTGGTTATAATGATTATGATGATAAATTCAGAAGATAATAAAAAGATAAGAAAATGAAAAGAGTAGTGTGTCGAACACACACACAAATGATGATGATAATTAAAAATAAACTTAAGATTGAATGTGAAAGAAAAATAAGGGAAGGGGATTCAATTGTATTTAAACTATTTTAATATAACAAATATTAAACTATATAAGGTGGATTATAATAAGATATATTGAATAAGAAACTTGCATTAAAATAGAATTACAAAAAAAGACTTACAAGATTAAAATAATGAAGAACACAAAAGTAAAAGGAAACAAAGAGTGGATAAGGGGTATCTCAAGTGAAAACATGAGTATGTAAGGTCCTAAAAAGTCCTTTTAAATCCTTTTTTCATGCCAATATGTGCTCCTCTCTTTTGAAATTCAAACTCTATCAAGGTGAGGATGGGGATGTATTTATAGCCCAATGTTGTGGGATGTTTGCTTTCTAAAACTACCCCTCCATTACATTGCCAATTTGGTAAATTAGACAACCGAATCTCAAGATATTATATTCTTAAAAGTTGTAGATATTTTTTTCTGTCTACTCTAAAAATTTGGCGGCCATTAGACTTAAGGAGACAACGTTATGGCAGTTTGATTAAACAATATTAATCTGTCCATTTCAATCCAGACGTTTTTAATGACAAAATTTGAATGGGTTTTTGAATAGGAAGATACTTTAAATTCGAATTCTTTCTTCAACAAAGTCGGCTGCCTATATCTCCTATTTCACACTGAAAGATATCATCTTTAGTTGATGATAACATCATGATATAAGTTATTAATAGTGTCTAGATTTTAACTCCCATTCTAAATAGTGTACTGAGTTTAAATGAATCAGTTGGGCCCTTTGTATTTGGATTTTGGCTTTGAAATTTATATCCAAGACTTCTTATAGTGTCCCCCAAATATTTTAAGAGAATAATGGAATTGTAAATTTTTTATTGATTCCATTAATTCAATCTTAATAGCTGGTCAAGTTTCTTCACAGATTCTGTAGGCCTTCTTTTGTGGACCATATGGCCCTTCAAATTAAAATATTTTCCCAATATCCCATCTAATGAAATGTTCTATATTAAAATAGGAATCATAAAAAATAATAACCATAAAATTTGGATAGTTAGGGTGATATTTGTAAATAACACAATAAAATGACATCCATTGGATTAATTCAAATAATTCCCAAAAATTACATTTAATATTTAAACATTAATATTTCACAAAAATTAATCAAATTTCATATAAAATTAGTAAAGGGAGTATATAAGAAATTGTGAAAATGTTAATAACATAAAATTATTGAGGGGAAGAAAAGTTTTACATGTATTTTATGTAATGTCCCAAAGCCTCCTGACCTATTACTTTGCAAAATTTATAGTGTATGAGGTTTCATGGGGACCACTAGAGACTCATTAAAGAGTTTTCCAAAAAAAACCTTAGTTCCACAAAATGGTTTCATTGAGACGGTGGAAGTGGTCATGGTGGAATAGTCATAGTCACACACCTATATGGGGGCACCACTTACAGTGTCTCACCGAACATGTGGCACTGTGTCTCCCAACCTCTCTCTTTTTTTTCGTTTCATGAGTTTTTTCTAGTTCCACACCTATAACATATCCTTTGACTTAAAAGTGTTTTAATACCCTATTTAAAGACATTTAAAGCAAGTAAAAAGAGTTTTAAACCCCCAAGTGTCGGGTGACCCTTCAGTTACCAAAATGCGTGGCTTTTTCCTCAGTGTCACACTATTCCCCATGCCTTACATCTTTGTCCATGTAGCATGGTTTTACCTATTTAGAAGATATATATCAACAAATAGCTGTTATCTCCACCATCCCTGAGGATAATTATTAAAAAACAATTAATAACATCTTGTGTAACCACCCAACCACTTGGTAGAACCAAGATCCACCTTTTATGCGGTTCGAGATTTCATATCACATAAATATATGAACTTTCCTTTTTTCACAAATAGATTATTTTCATTCTTCCATGGTCCATTATTTTCCTTGGTGCTCTTGGATTCCCTCTGTCGGAGACAAATCATGTACTTGTGCTGGAGCTCTTCCCACTAAGCCTTGAAGGAATTGAGTTGTCTTTTTCTAAAATTGTTTCATCACTAGTTCTTGGCACAAGGAGAAAAACATTAATCCTTGATCATCCAGGTGGGGGTTTCTATCATCTCTCTAAACATTGTATCATGTGGTGTGGGTATTATAACATTTCCTCAAGGGGGGGGGGGTGGATGTAAACAAACCAAAACAAATATAATAAATGTTTTTTTAATAATGAAGGGTTGTGTTTTTTATGATGTTTCTATATTGTGTTATCTTAGTTTATATGTTTTGAAATGTATGGCTTTATTCCCACTGAAAATCATGGTCATTTGTGGTCCTTTCTAGCACACTAATTAACCTTTGTTTTCTTGATAATCTTGTGATTGAATGGATGTAACATGAAAACTGGTTAATCACATAAACCTGGTTGATTAGATGGATGTTGAATGAATAAAAATCCTTGTTTGATAACCCAATTTAACCAAACAGAATGAAGATACATTTTAGATGGTGTGGTTAAATCTAAAAACTCTCTTGCTATGTTCTACTAATAAGAACAATTATTCTTCTTATTGCTTGTTTGGTGATGTGGATGGGGAAGGTATCACTTATAGTTCGGTTATTGGTTTGTGTATATGAGGCCATGTGGGGATGTATGTTGGGGCTTAGTTTTGTTCTAGTACATCGTGGGATCTCACAAACCCCTTTTGTTGTCGTGACATTACAAGAGAACCGTATACGAATGCTGAAATTATTTTTGGGTCGTTTTCTTCTTCCGTCCAAAGATGTTTTGACTTTTGGATTTTCCACTTAGTTTTCCATTAGTGGAGAATTATTCTATCAAAATCACTTTAACATGATAACAAGAATGGGTTCAATGGGTGGTGCTTTGGTTGTGGTTGTTCGGCATATGTGCATGTATGAATAGTAATATGGGTGTTTTCATAAGAGATGGTTTCAGAACCTTTTAGTTGGGGTGAGTAGTTGATTAACTATATTTAAATGATTAGATTTTTTGTATCTTATACACACCACATTGACATTGATCACTTCGTGTTGAACAACCCCATTTCATGGGGGAGGGTGTTTTCCCCAAAACTCTTATGAGTTTCTGGTTATTAGATTCTTTTCTTCTCCCACTCCTGGGTATCCCAAGACTCTTTAGGTAGGCTATAACAGCCTGAGGTACATTATTTCTCAAGACTCATTGGGTAGGGTATGTTTTGGTGGTTGGTCCAGGCGTGTGCGGTAATGTTTGTTTCCCATGTGTCTTTGGGATGATGCATATGTGTCTTTGGGCAAGGAGATGGTTGTTCTGGACCATGTGTCTACAATCTTGGTTACGTATGGTTGTGGTGGCCCTGGTTTTTGTGGGTGGGATGTTTGGTTGTGTTGGTCAATCTGTCTATAGGTGGGATGAGTAGTTGTGGTGGCCCATAATGTTGTTGTTGGAATGGTAGTGGGACTGCAGTGAAAGTAGAGGGCGAGGTCTGATGCATATGATGTCTTCAATAACCAGTGGGAAACTGCTGTATGGTACCCAAATATCGATGTGATCTTACTATTACATAACCTGACTTGCATTATTTGGGGAGTGTGCCTTGGTAATGCCGGGTCGGTAGTTTCACTTGCTTGGTTTTTTGGATACCTGTACTTTTTCACAGGGCGTTAGAATGCCTCTACACTCCTGCATGAGAGAGTTTGGGGTTACCTATTGAGTATACATGTATACACAACGTACATATATAAACATGATTTCAATTTTCTAAGGGGAATTGGAAGGTCGTGCACAACTATATTAGCTCGGACATTAGGACAGTTGTTGTTGATGTTTTCTTTTCTTTTGGTAGTTTATTTTGAAGTTTGCTGGTACTTTGTAGCACTTTATTTTGAACATGCAGGTGGAAAAGTGGGTTTGGATTTACTTTAACTTTCTACATTTGGAGTTTTTTTATATTTACTACCTTATCTCCTGATATTTTTCTATAAAAAGGGTAATTCCTTTCAACTTGAATAAGGAAGGGTATGGCAGTTTTTTATCCCATCCCCCATCTGGGTGATGGTGGGTCAATACAACAGTCATGCATTTTGGGAGGTTTATTGTACTAATATTGTTTCTGGGGAGTGGTACTTCTAAGTAGTCTCGTTATGGTCTTTGAACTTCTATTATGTTGATATTTATACATCCTTGAAGTCATGTGAGGTTTCCCACCATTTTCATTAAAAGGGGGTTCATCATAAAATTAATAAAAAATTAGGCATTCAAGACATTCACTCAATATTAAGGCAACACACACGGAAACCGGCCTGCAGAACACAAAAAATAATATAATGAATTACGAATATAAGGGATAATTACTAGATGACCAGAATTATTCATGTATTGGAACACTCATCTAGTATTGGCCTTTTTTTGGTCCATATCATAAGAAAAAATACAAACACCTTGAAAATAGGGCATATGAGCCTACACCAAAATACCATAGCTGATACAAAGTAAAATGAAAAAAATCAATAGAGAAATATAGAACCCACCAAATTTTATCCAATGATATTGTCGAAGATTGAATTACAATCTATATTAAATAGATATAGAAAAACATTTTTTTATTCTTCAATGAAATCCTTTGGTGGTCCTCCTCTATGTGAGAGAAGGAGGGGGTTGGCCTCTGTTGAAACAAGGATGTCTTACCACTCATTTTAAAGACTGACCCTAGGATGTTAAATAGTGTGTAATATTTACACGTCATGTATGATTCAGGTCTTCAACCTCCAAGGAAAAAACCATTATATTCTTAGAAAAGGTCTGGCTAGACCAATACAAGTCTTGTGTTAAGTACATGTCATGTATTCAAAATACACCCCAGGTATTTGTGTAATGATCCAATGTTTTTTTAATGAATTGTTTTTGTTATAATTACCTCTTATAGTATAATAATATAATATTACATATTGAACATAATATAAACCTTTTAAATAAAGAATAAGTAAAATAAAAGGTGTCTCTAGAAGTTAAGGAACGTATACCGATGAAAGAGTAACTCCACCTTTGGAAAAGTAATGTGACCCTTATGAAAAGAAAACTGACCAATTGAATAGTAACCTCACTAATGAAATTATAATTAAAAATTTTCAATCTTGTATGTGGAAATATGATATAAACATAACATATTACAATTAATTAAATATTATATAAATTATTAATAAAGTGTTGTTATTTTTTAAGCCATGTATATTTATATACAATTTACTGATTAATTAAATAAGTAAAAATAAAATTCATTTTTATAAAATGCATTAAAAAATAACTATCTTTATCACTAATGATTATAAGATAATTTTATGACACTTTAATTGCTTTTCAAATTGTTAAAAATATTGTTTTAATTTTAAAAATTATCATTTTTCATGTAAATTATGATTATAATAAAAAATTAAATTTCTCATACATAGAAAATAATTTTCAAAAAATGGAGTTAATTTTTGATTTATACATGTTGATAAATTATTGGGGTGGTTTTTTTCTAAGTTTTATAAAATACGTAAATTTTTTGAATAGTAAAATACAATAATTGATGATAAGTACTAAATAAATGAATTTCTACATCATGATTGAGTGTTGGATGATGTAAATGGACATTTTTTAGAAGTCACATTCTCTCTTTACTATTTTTGGTCACATGAATGAAGACTATTCATAGTATTGAGCAAAAATATTAAACTAATGATTAAAATAATTGGAAGCCCATCCTCTCATCCCCTGTACATACCACCCCTCTTTACATATTCACATCACTCATCTCAAACCTTGTTCCTAGTCCAAATTTTTCTCAAATATATCCATAATCCCTTCTACAATTTCCATCATCCCTTGGTCTCTTCAAAATACCAAATCCTTTTCTCAAAAGAGGTTATCAAAGAAGTTATTTTCAAGAGGTAAATTCCTCTTTTCATTTATTTTATTTTCTTTCAAGTTCCTTTCTTTCTTATTCTTTCTTCGCCTTTTTTCATCAAAATGATTAGATAACTCCAATACCAAATATATAGTAAAATTTTAGTATGATTATAAAATAATTCAACATCATCTCTTTTGTCCCCTCATTTTATACGAGAAATGAAAACACCATTCGAGATGTGTAAATTTATCACATTCAAGTACGACAGGTTTTTAATTTCTATTACCATCTTCAATTCAATTCATGAAACCATTTTGATTGTTGAACTAGATTGTAATATATGAAATATTTCTAATGTAATTTTCTAGAATCTATTGTCCACATGATATTATTTTATTAAGAAAAATGTGTCTTTTGTGATTAAAAACCACCAATTAACAAAAATGGTTATCATTAATGTTTTATATAATGATTCTTATTCACCCTAAATAACGAAATGAATTTTATAACCATGTAATATTCTGGATGATCACTGAGAACATAAAACATTAATTATTGAAAAAAATTATCATATTAATTGTTTATCCTTACCTATATATATATATATATACATAAATGTAAACCAATCATGAAACCTGAGGAAAAAAATCCTCTCAAATAATGAAATTGAACCACTTATCCCATCAAAAAGGTTATGAATGAACATAATACGGTTATAGTAAATCAATTACATGAATAATTGGTTTTTTACATACTAATTAATTAATGTAATTTGATTATCTAGGAAATGAAGGTCATGTAAAGAACACCTTCAGACTTAAGGTAAGTGATTTTAACCGAACCTCAATTACTCATTCGGGTAGCTCTATTTTTATTTTCACCCAAATATAGTTATCTATTATTTTTATGTATTTGTTATAAATTCATTTAACGTTCTCAAAAATTATGTAAAATGGTCTATTCAATATTCGTTTTTGGAGATATAAATTTTTTATGTGGTTCCCTGTTAAATTCTTCCTGATAAGAAAACTCGTACAAGGATACTTCCCGAATTTTTACCCAATTTTATGTACGATATATAAAATTTTTTAGGAAACAATTTTTTAAATAATTATTTTATTTCTAAAACCATCCTTTTTCACTTTTGGTTTGATATAAAAGATTATTCCTTTTTCAATTTTAAATGCACTTTAATATTTTCCTAAAAATCACACTAAAATGTTTTAATGAAAAAATTTATTAAATAATATTTTTACAAGTTATTACTTCTTCTTAATATCAATTACCATTATATATTCATATTTTACCTTATTAATGTTCATTTATTTTATCATTCCTTTCTTTCATTGATACTTGTCTGATTCGCCCATTAATTTTGCTTTATGACAAGATTATGATACCCATTTCTTTCCATGGGTACCATTATGTTTATGTATGATTGATTATGTATGATTATTTATGTGGAATGAATATTTATGAACATTTTATGATGGGTGTTCCTAGATATAACTCCAATGCATTGGGTAAATTTTAGTCTAAGGAGACATTATGTGAAATGGTCTTGGCTGTTAACCTTGACTCGTGCTACCATGTGCAATGGTCTTGGTTGTTAACCTTGCCTTCTGCTCCTCTATGAGTAAAAAACCTTGAATCATGATAAATTCATGTTTTATGTTGCTTCAACAATAAGATAAATCCATCCTTATATGATCATATGTATGTATGTCAGGATTTCATATGTTCCAGGCCTTTTTATATCATTATGTCATTTCTTCTAACCCATGTCCTAAATCTGCATTCTTATGAGTATTAACTAACTAGGCTATTTAGCTTATCTCTTTGGTCGGGTTATACCAAGATTTTCCTATGAATATGGATGAGAATAATAAAAGTTAGTATCTCTTTATGAATATTAAATAAAGAAATGTTTTATTTAGTTCCATGTTTTCAGTTTTATGTACCTTGTCGTCCATGACACTAGACATCACGATCCATGGCTAGCCATATGAATTGTTATTATCATTAAAATCATGTAATGATATGTGTAAAATGATATCGTAGCTATAATTTAGCATAAAAACCATCATACCCCTTTCTTATTTCCCTCCAAGTACAAAATAACCCTCCCAATGGTGTGGTTTTTTGGTTTATGAAATAAATGGCATGAAATAAAGGGTTTAATCGAAAAATAAAAGGGTTCATTCCAGGTGGAAAATACCATGATATTACACTCATCACCCCTTATAGGATCCTATCCCAATCATTCACTTCTGATTGGGGTAATACGTTGTTGTAGAAAATATCTGGCCACTGAGAATGTAGGTTACCCTCCCGCTCTCAAGCTTCAACATGTACAACGTTATCCTTCCTTTGCAACTGCACTAAAGGGATAAACCAGCCTTATAGGGCCTTTGTGTTATAAATCAACGACGTGTTTTTTATACTCATAAACATAATTATTAATATCCAACTAAAAATACTTGGTATTTAAGGTATTAATGGATTCTGTAATATAATAAAAAATCTTTGAAATATGGAAAATGAAGGGCATAGAATGTAACCAATAAGGCAGCAACAACTGATAGGCTACCCTATCGACTCCCTCCAATGTCTATAAAGTCCTAAAAAAGAAGGGTAATATATTCTAATTCCTCAACATTATTCTATACCATAGAATTGGTGATAACCATAATAAAACATGACCTCCTATATCAAATTCTATAAGTCATCAATAGCGATCAACATAAGATTTCTGTCTAGACTGAGAGATAGACATAGGCTTCCCCATCAACTATATCCACTCTGAAGTCTCCCACATGAGATCAACACCTAGTGGAACTACCTCTCTTACCTCTAACCAGCTGAGGGGTGAATGGAATGTCCTACTATATATGCCCTCATATGGATACATATGAATCATCACCTGATATATATTATTTTATGTGAAATCGACATTAGGGAAATGCTTCTCACAATATCCAATGAAATCATGGAAGTGCCCTCAGAGCATATCCCCAAACACCTATATTATATGTCGTGACTAGCCATTGACCTAAGGGAGAAACGTTTTACTCATAATTACTTGTGTATCCATAGCTATCTATAAACCTTATGAGAACATCAATTTGAAATGAGATTCTCTACTTGAAATGATAGTAAAAGGAAATCCATGTATTAATATAATCTCACATACATACAGTCCTCCCATATCATCAACTGAGAAAGTATCGAAGATATGAAAAAATGGGATACCTTTTTAAATTGATCCACGACTACCAAAACCACATCATTACAATGAGGAGACATTAGTAGTCCAACCCCAAAATCCATTACAAACTCTTTACATTTTCATTTTAGGACTGATAACGCTTGTAACTATCCACCGGGCTTCTATATTTCCACATTCACCTATAGATAGGTGGAACACCTAGAAATAAATTCTATATTTTAAAATTTCATCCCAAGGAACAAATACTAAAGACACATTTCAAGATACATCATGGAGATACATGGGTTCACTGCCCACTATGAATCATGAGACTCTTTCATCATATCTTCTCTTAAATTTTGGGAGACCCATATACACACATATAAATGTTTGATGTCTTCTCCATCAACAGACTAATTCAGAGGTTGGTCCTCAAGAGTAATACTCTCTCATTGGACAAAGCCTTTAGGGTATGAGAACTTATGCATATTAACTCTCTCTAGAAATTAAGAGATCACTGATAGTAATGCAAGCATATATTTTCCATGATGTTCATGAAACAATATATGCACATAAGAAAACAAGGCCCTATGTTTCCACTCACTA
Source organism: Viscum album (assembly GCA_963277665.1). Taxonomy (NCBI): domain Eukaryota; kingdom Viridiplantae; phylum Streptophyta; class Magnoliopsida; order Santalales; family Viscaceae; genus Viscum; species Viscum album. Next base: position 1,542,864,139 of record OY728141.1, read on the forward strand.
CTATACTCTTTAACTACCGGTGAATAAGTTCTCATTCTTAGGAAATCAGAAACTACATTTCACTTCTAATTTTTTTTAGAAAGGTCAATGACAAAGAACTGTGGTTATTCAACCCTCATCAGTACTTGAGATTAAATTCACACTACATTAATATATACATAATGAATTTGTGGCCAGAAAACATGAAAAAATTCACTCCAAGAAGATAATTCTTCAAACCATGAAATTCCTATAAAATAAATTCAAACTCGATATCACGCATCAGGTAATTCCTCTCATGAGGCCTTAATTGTAATGACCCATACATAACAACCCAATTTTTATTCATTAGAATATCTACAAGAATGATACCTTATTATTTACGATACACCATATATATTCTACCCAACTCTAGAAGTATCATTATTGATGTCGTGTTCATTCTCCATTTCATCTCTTGAAATTATATCTCAAATGATTCTTACCAAATAAACCTCACACCCTTCTTTTTCATGCTCATAAGGGTTGATTCTAAGAGTGAGAAATCAAGTATCAAAAACATGTAATATCTAGTTTCCCAAAATAAAATTGATATACCAATGTTTTTATTGGGATTCTTCTATGTAACTAAAGTAATCACCTTCTTTGTGTAAACTAATACATCAATATTTGAGATAATATGACATAGAAAGTGATCCTGAATGACACAAAGATGTAATTTTTTGAGTTTATCAAATATTCAGATCTATCTCAAAGTATTTTAAATAAAATAAACACGTTCTTCCTGGTCACTCCATGTATAAGAATTTACCAAGATTTCAACCAAGAAAATAACAATAAATGAATCCAAAATGGGGGGAAAACATGATTCCTTACTAACATGAAAACATATTTCATGTTGAAAATACTGAATGACAGAACCAAAACTCATATAAATTGTACCAACTATGGAAAGTAATATGTTATATATATAAATATCTCACACACCTGATGATAACTAGATATCAAATCGATCTTCAAGAAACCACTCACTCTTATGATATTTTTAATTAATTCATTTATCCAAGGTAAGGGATACCGGTTTTTCACAGTAAGCTAATTCGACTTTTGGTATTCTACATAATGCTTGAGTGTTCCATCTACATTCTCAGAGAAAAGGACTCATGAAACTCAGGGAGAAGTATTGGTCCATATAAAACCATTGGCCTCTAAACCCACAAGATGCTTCTAGAGATTATTCAAATCAAGAAGTAGACATCCAATAAGAATGGATACCAATGTAACTCTAGAAACTATCCCAATGGAAAACTCAATCTATCTATTAGATGGTATTATGAGAAATTCATCAAGGAAAAAATATGTAAAATATAACAACTACATTAGGTTATTTAGTCATATTTAATCCCTATTTATCCTTATAAAGGATAGAAATATATAAATTCACCCCACCTTTCCCAAGATGCTCTAATATTACTATACATTCTTAGACATCCCACTCCCCCTTATGATTATAATTATCTCACTTCCGTGATGTGAATGACACCCTACTATGATAAAAAGTTTACATAGGCATGATAGAGAACCAACCATTCCATATCATGACTGAAATCAAAGCCTGTTATCTTGAGGAATAAATGGTATTATAAGAAATGATGGATGCCTAAATTAAGAGGATAGTCCTTTCACTGTAAAACAATTTCTGATCATATACCCAAAAGGGTTTCAAGTGTCACCATGCAATGGGGGTACTCAATAAGACTCCATAGGATATCCATTACATGAATAGATATAAAGGATCATGAAGAACCAATTTAAAATAATGTAGATGAAATATTAGAGGCTGCTAGAATAGTACCTCGAACAGTTAATGGCCCAATGCCCTTCTTCTTTGGTATCAGTTGCACTGAATAAAACAGAATTGATCCACAACCATATGCTAAAAACTGACTACACTGAGTGGGTTTTTTCTTATGTATATGTATATCTCAATAATTTCTACCACATCTATAACCTCCTCCTATGTTAGAACAATAAATAGTACTCCATCTACCTGCCTAGTGAGGTTCTCCTGATCCCGCTATTGTAGGAGTAGCTGATATGGATCCTCTCCCACTAGGAATAGATAGTATAGCCTTGTAAAATGATGAATATTTTCCGATATACCATAGAATTGAAACTCAATAGGGTCTCTAGAACATTGGGGATTCTTATACCAAGTCTTCCTAAGTTAGTGACAAACCATGTAACTATCAATCCATTTCTCCTGGTTGTTGCAACTCACACGTGTAGTCTAAAAGTGTCTCATATGATTTCTTGTCAAATTAGTAGCCTATATCAGATATAAACTACACTGGATTACACTGTCTACATCTTTCATGTTCTTTTATGTTATAAGGGCCTCGTAAACTATATGAAAAACAGTGTTCAACCAAAAAAATAACCTAAGAATGAATAGGATGCCTACGGGAGTCCTCAATTCATCTCTCTTTTGTTGACTCATTAGTAGTACAAATTATCACAATTCATTTAATATTTGTAAAAATATCTGAATAGTCCATTATAGACATTGAAACCTACATTAGGGTCATGAACTGCATGGTAGAATATAATTGTGGAGTCTTAAGAATGTAATAATCATAGAATTCCTATTGCAAATCCCTCCAAATTACTTCCTAATACAGACCTTATTAGTTTGGAATATACAAAAAAAAATTAGAAAAGCAGTGCTGCATATAATTAGATAGCTAATGTCTCCTCTCAATAGGTGTATCAATTTGATAAAAAAGTATCAATGACATAACAAGACACAACTCTGAACCATGGGGGCCACCATCCACTAAACAATTAGGTGTATGTTTCTCCAAAAATTCCTACATCAACTCTCCCATGGAAGGGGAACGTCACAGAGCTCCCTGAATAGTTTGTAAAATCCATAGAAAATCCCCTTGAAACCAAACGACATCAATTCCATAAAAAATAATAGAAGGTTCCATGAGTGACACTATGGGAGGTATCATTGGTGGGTCAAGGCCCACCTCCTCTAGAGCATGGTCGTCACCACCCTTTTGGAGAAAGACTATAGGGATTGGTGGTGGAATAAATCATAAACTTCCAAGAAAACCCCTTATATAGGTTCAATAGAGATAAAGATCATAGATATTAAAATCATATAGGTACAAGACTTCCTATGTAATAGTTACACCCTCTTCCTACTCATAAAGCCATGTATGAGTGATGGAACAATTATATAGAACACATGAGATGCTACCTACTACCCACTATTATGGTCAGGGACTTGGTCCAGAACTGTGTTATAAGTCCAATTTCCCAATATTTTGAGTTTCAATTTCATTTTATATAGTATAAAACTGTTTAAATATCAATTGGATTCCCTTTTTAACAGTGGACATTTCATTTTAGAATTCAATTTCAGTTAATTCCATTATCATTTATAATGATTTTTTCCTTAAAATTTACAACTATATGGATCACCAATTTCAATTTATAATGGATAATAATACCCTAAATTTAAATTCTTATATCCATTTAATCATAACCACTCACTTATCATGTCTTTATATAAATGTTTAGCATAATTCATAGGTATAGAAATATGCACCATAATATGTTGCAGGCAATGCACATAATAAATGAATGGTTCCAGGAATAATTCAAGATATAAAATTCTTGAAAGGCACCTAAAATGATGCATGATCGTGATTTATTACTATATCAATCCAAGGAGAAAATATAAAGATTTGTCTCAAAAGTAAAAAAAACACATCATGTGAGTCATCCAATGGGGGAATCATGGTATCTATATTAAGAATAAACCAGATAATAATTTCCCATCCTAGGTAATTTGGTATTTCCATATATGTGGGTTAGGTACTCCCTTAGACATCTCATTACCAAACTCAAACTCATCCTTATCTCCTTTATACCATCCCAAAAAAGTAAAGAAAGAAAAAAACATCAAATACCAGCTCGTGATGTACTGAACCAAATGCCAGTAAACGATGCCCTGAGAAGATGTTCCACATGTACTCAAGCATGAATCTCCATATGCCAGAGGTTTCTGGCTGAAGGTAATGGTCTAAGGTGGGATAGTGGGGATATAATACCCTCATGATAAAATTATCACAATGGTGAAACGAGTTGATAAACAGAGGAAGAATAATAAATAACTCATAGTGGAAGGTAATAATCCAACTGTAGTAAACAACCAACATCAAAACCATAACCAGTATTTTATATAGAATTATATAATTTCTTGTAACTAAAAAAAGTAAAGTGGTATATAGGGTAGTATTCATGCAATATAATACATGTTTCAAAAGAACAAAAGACCCTAAAATCTATCTCAAATGGCATCATGAGCCAGTACATAGTCATGTGCTTCCCCACTCACATGTCATAACCAAGTCAAGTATCAAAAACTATAAACTTTCTCCTTTCCCTACCTGCATCCACATAATCTTCTAAGCTACCACCGACATCCCAAATTTTGTGTGAGGAAAACTCATTAGGCCACCCCCAACGATGTCTATATATACCCAGTCATTTCATCTTTTATGATAATTGTGTAATATAATAAATGATAAGCTAAAAAGAAAGATGTAAAGGGGTTGGGTTAGTTTCATGAATGATTCCAGTCTAGAACTACCTTCATCAACCATACCGAATAATCTCTGAACATGTAACCATGTGTATACACATATATGGTCTATATACATAGTGACATATACAACCATATATATTGATACTGCTAATATCCAAGAATCGAGGCATATAAGAGGCATCTAAGGGATGTAACATGAGTCCCACAAGTGTCAAGGGATTCCATTCCTAGTATCACAGAATATGGGATTCCATGACCTATATCACAATAGTAAGGGTCTCCATACATGAATCATATTTGTACGGGTCTTTATACCAGTATCATAACTGTAAGTGTCTTCACTCCTATGTATCATACTTGATAAGATTCATTATTCAATGAATCAAAACTATTGTTAAATAATGCTTGAATCATATTAGAAGGGTTTTCATTTACATATCATAACTATAGGGGCATCATTATTGAATCAAATCAGTTGGGTTCCCATTCCCATATGACATTTTTGGGGTCACCATGCTTGTATCATATCAGTAGGGCCAGAATTCCCATGTATCGTAATTAATAATGTTCACCATACCTGTGTACCAAATTAGTATAAGGGACATTATATTTTTATATAATAAAAGTGTAAGCTATTTCAGGAAAGTATATGAAGAACAAAATGAGGGTTCATCATTACAACTATCATAATAGTGATTAGAAATCAAATTATTTAATATAATCTAATAGGTATTTCAAAATTATATATCATTTATCTTTTAAAAGGGCTTAACCATTGTCCTAATTCATATAGTTAGTCTTTTATTACCATTCACCTCTATTAAGTTCAGTATAAATTGATATTTTTGTCACCAATGCAAGACTACAATAATTATCCATATCATTAATGATATAAAAATTTAGATGTAAAACCAAAAAAAATTGAATATGGTCTTGAAAAATATTAATTTATAATCATAATGGTAATTTCATTAATCCAAATCAAGGGTTGTAAAAAATTTCAAGGGGAACTAATATTCATTATGTTCTTATTTAAGGAAACTAATTGAAGGTAGATTCAATTTAGGGGTAATACATAGAAAATTTGGAAAGTGGTAAATAATGTATAATATAAAGAATCATGATTTTAATGGATAATTACAAGACCACATTCATTATATATATATAGAGGAGGAATAATATAGAATAAAACTATTCATTAGTATATATTGAATTAAAATTGAAAAATAGAAGAATTCTGGAAAATAGGGCACATGAGCTTGGTCCAAAATAGTGTCCCTGGCAACAACTAAAATAAATAAAGACACAATAGAAATAGATATGTTACTACTACCCATCCACTGAGACTCAAGATGAAGTAATAAAATTCCATATGGGATAGATATATCAAATCCATGTTTAATATTCAAGGGACTCCTTTAGCGGTCCTCCTGTGTGTGAGAGAAGGGGGCCTCCATTGAAAAAGGAGGTCCTTCCTCTTATTTTAAATATTGAACGGGGGATATTACATAAAATGTAATATATACCAATTGTTTAATGTTCATGTTTTCTCCCTAAATGGAAAAAAAATTATACGATGGGAAAAGCTCTTTCTAGACCAATACACATCGTCTATTGAGTACATGCCATTTATTTGGACAGCATCCAACCTTTATCTGCCTTTTTAATTTCCCTCTAAGGAAAAAACAACTAGCCCTACGATGTGGTTTCTAGGATTAATCAATAAGATTACTACAATAAAGTGTTAAACTGAAAATTAAAGGGATTAATAACTCAAGGAAAAACCAAGATAAAACATTTATAGATCAAAAAATTCCCTCAAGCTTAGTATGATTGGTTAGCAAAATTTATTTTACAAAATTAATTTAAAATGGCTAAATCTGACTCCAAAGTGTATTTAAAACATATTTAAGAAGATCCTTAAATTATTAGAATCTATGTTTATGATGTGGTTTTTTGTTTCAACGGTATAATCACTTTGTAATTAATTTTAAAGTTTAATGAGTAAATAATTTGAAATGAGTTTATTGGGGAACTCAAATTTTTTTGGTATTAAATTCATTCAGAATCTAGATAACACATTTATTATCAAAAAAATAACCTAATAATATTTTGAAGAGGTTTATCATGGATCACGTTAATAATATTTTCACTTTAATGAGTACTTATTACAGTATTACTTTGGTTGAATCAAGTAAACTAGTAGAAAATAAAATTTATAGTAGTATGATTTGGTGTCTTCCTTATCTTATCGCGACCCATCCATATATCATGTTTACTATATGGATTTGTTCCCATTTTCAAGAGAATCCTAAATAATCCCATTTAAAATCTCATAAAATGATTTTTTAAGTATTTAAAAGGACTATTTAATCATATTATCAAAAATAAACCTCTATTGAACATTCATTTTTTTAATGTATATTTTAGTGGTTTCCAACTTAATAGGAAGATTACAACTAGGACTATCCAACTACTATGAATATCCATTATCTCATGGATTAGAAAGAAGGGAAATTATATTTCCACTTATATAGAAAAAGTGGAAAACATTTCTGGGGGAATTTATATACCCTAAATCATTTAGATGAAACAAAAAAATTTATATTGTTACATGAATAATGATCATGTTGCAATTAAGTGTGACAATATAGATTTTATTTGTTTTTATACAAATTTAATTCGACACTATCACACAAAGAACATTTACCTTATACACAATTCTTGAAGAGACCTTTTCCAAAATGGATATATTATTCTAGATTTTATTTTTATTGGTCTAAATTTAGATAATATCTTTAGTAAAACCTTTTATTTTATACTTCTGATTTTATTAATAAGGAGTTAGGAATGGAAGAATTTTAATTCATTCAATTCAATTTGACCAGTATAAAGAAGTTCATTTTTTTTACCATGAAATTTATTGAATTATATAAATTATTTTAGTTATACTGCAATAATTTCCTAAAATCATGATATCAATTGTTAATTTTATCTCATTTATTTAAAAATTGAATTTATTTTTTGATTTTATTCATTCTTTTATAGATTTTTTATATTTTCATTTATTTAAATATACATTCACATTTCCCCCCCCCCCCCCCAATACTTTTAAAATTATTGATCATTTTTGTGGGATATACCCTTTATAAATATGAAATTTTCTACGAGAGTGACATATTTTAAAATTAATATTTTAGATTTTTGAAATTCAATGCTCTATAATTAAGTAAAAACACATACTCTATGACATTTTTTATTTTTCAAATTTAATTTTGAAATGTTCAACCAGTTTTTTTTATTATTTTCAAAATATTATTTTATAGGAGTATTGATTTCATATTTCTAAATTAGTGATATTTTTTGAATTTCAAAAGAACATTAATTATAGTTTTGATAACATTCACAATAGTTTTGTTTCTCATATATTTTTTCTTCCTTTAGAAATGAATTATCCATGTTTTTCTAAACCATGTCCATGAACTTATTAATAATCTATATTGAGGAAAAGAAATTGGTGACACAGTTATGATTTATCATAAGTATTTTTATACATATTCTCTTTTGATGGGAGATGGGGTTTTCATTTTTTTATGGTTAATAAATTTTAAAATTGAGAACTGCCAGATATTTTTTATTTTGAATTTTTTGATAACCACTAATGGGGATAATTTTTTAAACTTAATTATTAACAAAAATATTTTTTAAATTCCTTCGTAAATTAATTTTTTAAGTATTGAAAATAATTGGATAAATTTCATCATAAAATATAAAAGTTATTTTTAGTTAAAATTTTAAATTTCATCATGTTTATCTCTTCTATTTATATATTCATGTGAATGTGATCATCAAAACGGTGGGGAATGTTGTAAATTTCACTCTCTTTGGTAGTTTTGAATGATCAAAAACACACATTTGTGTTTCTAATATTGTTATTTCATGGATTTCAGTGTTTAAATTTTATAAAATTTGTAATGGAGGTACTAAGAAAATAATATGGATCAAGGGAACATGAGATGGGTTTTCCAATCCCCCACTTACAGGTATCAACGAATACCTGCTGGGTAGAACCAAATATCCCTTTAAACCCTCTAGATACTCAGTGTCCTATGGATAAAACATAAAATAGTAATTTTAGGTTATACCCCTTAGATTGTATCACCTTATAATGTATATAATAAACTCCCAAGGCCTCATGAACTCTCCATGATCCCTCATATTTTTTAAATATACCATGCTTCAGTACTTGGAAGGAAATAATTTACATTTTCAAAGAGTATACTTCAATTTTTTTCTTCTCTAGATCCATATTGTAAATTTTTTTGTATTGAAGAACTATTTTTCATTTATCTATCCCTATCTGTTGTATTTATTATGTCATTCATTTTAAAGAGAAAATGGAGTGTGTCATTCTAAAGGATTTCACCAAAGAAAGTATCTATTTAATTCTATCATTGTATTTAAAGAGAGGGATATTAGTTTTACTTGATTGGTTCTTAAATCTTGGGGATTTGGTTCTCATGACATTATGTGTGGGGGGATAAGTGATAAATTCTTTTATAGTTAGGCATATTTGTTTATTTTATGTCCCTTCAGGAAATGCATCTACATTTTAAAAGGGTTTCTTGTGTAATATTGGAACCATGGGAGAAAAAATACACCAAAGGCATTGAGGAGGAGATGTAGGAACCTTTCAAGGGTGACTTCTAAACTGTTATTCCATACTATGTTATTCTATTTATTTTTTCCCCTGTGTTAACTCATTTATTTAATTTTACTCAATTATAATTATCATTCTTGAACATGAATCTTACTATTTATTTAACTCATTAAATTTATTATATATTTTTTAAATAATTTTTAAATAATTTAAATAACCCCCCCCCTCTATCCATCTCAACTATGACCAATAGTTACACCATTAGAAATATAGAAATCTCAAATAAGTAAACAATATAAAAATGGAGGATTCTTAAAATGTTATTTTATATGAGTGAAAATAACTAATGAAGCTCAAAATTTATAGACCTCAACTGAGAAATAAAAAGAATAAATATAATAAAAATTTTAGTTAAAAGGAAATCATATCATTTAGTGTTATAAAATACACATGGCATGATAGTAAAGATCCATATTCAGATGATTGTAATTGATTATAAAGAGATGATAACTATAATATTACTAGTTTCAATACTAAATAACCATAAAATGAAATATTTTTAATTTGAATGTTAATGGATCATTTATTTTCTAATTTAACATTAAATTATATCTATCTATTTTCAATGGCTGATGTTGACTAGTATAACACTCCATCACTCAAATATATGTCTATATATATGACCATTTTAGCAAAGTGAGACAAAAGGATAGAGGAATATTATAATCAAGACAGAATAAATCGTGTAAATCATTATAATAAGTATTGGAAATTAAATTTGCGTTTTTTTAAAATAATATTGAAAATATTCAACCTCATAAAAAAATTTAAAATTAAATTATAAACTCAAAACAAAAACTATCTCATTTTAATCACTTGAAGATAAGAATGAGGGTGTTATGTTAAGGTTAGAGATTAATGGATTTGAAAAAGTACATTTGAATTTTACTTCTAGAAGAAAATGTATCAAAAAAAGTTATAGAAATTTGAAACCAAAGGAACAACATATCAATTGAACTATGTTGTTCCTAAGAGTGTACCTGTTGTTTAAAATTATTGAGGGTAATTCATTGGATGAACCAGTGTTCATTAAAAAATAGAATCTTCCAAAATAATCCAAGATTAAATCATGAAGAAAATGAGATTATTTTAACATTTGTGAGATGAAAATATGTGGCTACCAGAGGTGTTGTTTGAATATAACAACATACCTAAGTAGGTATAGATGTTAAGATCATAATTTCAAATATAATAAATAACACTATGCACAGATAGATAAACATCAATATATGGTACCTTGTAAATATTAACTTTCAAATTAAAATTATTTACATTTACATGTTATATTTTTACTCATATATATTCATATTATATTAGAATATAATATTATTTGGGTGATATATTTAATTTTACATTAGTTTATTATTACTTTTATATAAGTTTTTATACTTTTAATATTTAGCTTTATATTGGAAATCCTTTTCTGAGGGGGTGTTTGTTTTTTTGCATAAATTTTATCTAGATAATTTTTAATCAACCATTATATTCAATGAAATATGGAAATATTATTTTAGAACCAATTTTGGAAGCATATTTTTTAGAATAAAATCTACCGTATGTATCGAAAGATATCTTATGGGAGGTTCATTTTTTCTATTCTTATCTTACCAAGCATGTGACTAAATCATTTATTACATTAGTTTTTATATATTAATAAAATATTGTATGTAGATGATTTTATATGTTGAATTTATCATATCATAAGATAATTGAATTTCTATTTAATAAATTCAAATTTTATTCTTTTAAGGATTTTTTATCATCATTTTTTGTGCAATGAACTCATTATTCCTAGATTAAGATCCGATCCCTAGCATGGAATATCACCTATATAAAGTTATCTGGACATAATGTTTCATGTAATAATGTGTTATAAAGTCTTTATTGTTTGAAATATTATCTTCTAATTAACTATTTATTATTTCATATTCACAATGACATCATAAAATAAAATTTTCACTGTGGAAATTCATCATGAAAGGTTAATCAATGTTTCCTTGTAATATTACCATTTATCCTTATTAAAAAGATTTATTCAGTTTTATGAAAGGGATTGTAACTCATTTTATAGAGAAATATATATATTATTTTATCCACTTGTTTTCATGGAATTATTATTAGCTTTTATCTTTAATGAATTGGATGGATTGACGAGGTTGAATCTCAACATTATAAAGAAAATTTTTATCCTTCTAATTGAGGATTTTTAAATCATTCAATCCATTTCATTAAGGATATAAAATGTTTGTATAACATAAATGAATTAAATTTTCATAAAAAAAGAGCTAAGAAAACTGTGTTTTTTATAAAGATGAAATTTTACATGATAGATCATTTAGATCATGACGTAAGGATCATATTCTAGTGAATCCAATGTTTCCTCCTTTTGATTTATTGCAGCATCGAATCTAACATAATTCAGGATGTATATGTCATATATTTCTTTTTTATCATGATAATATTCAACAATATGATGTTTATCTATGACTATATTTAAGTTGAATTTTTAGGTATAGATATGTTGAAGATCCTTAATTATTAAAATACATTGAACAGGTTCATAGTGAAAACATTAGAGAAGGTTGGTGTCATGGAAATTGAGGCTATATTAAGGGAACTAATAAGCACCCTAAGTTATTAAATGATATACAAGATGAATGTAGTGTATCATGATTCTTGAAAGTATACTTTGAAATGTTATGAAGTTAAATTTCATGTAACATATAACCAAATAGAATATTAAAAGATAAATTGGATGAAATATATGATAATAGTGGAACATAGGACTCCTATTAAGTAACTTTTTTTCAAAGAGAGGAAAGGGTCAATAATCCTAAATGAAAAAGAAATGATTATTATGGATAAATATTGTTATACATTAGACCTGAAATATGATGAATTTCATTGGAAGTTTAAAGTGAAAAAGAGTGAAAATATATCTTTTTTCATTATGAATGATTATTCTAAGGATATGAATAAGGTAAATTCAATATAATTAGAAAGATAAGATGAGGAAATTTTCCTAAAAATCAGAGAGTGTAGAGTTTCTCTACCTCCAATAACAACTTGAGATACAACTGAATAAATATAGATGACTTTGATAAAGAAAACTAAAATTTTGAAAATTTAAATATGTGAAAGGGTAGATAATACATAAAATAAAATTGGAATATTATATTGTTGACACCCACCAAAAGAGTATCTAAAAATTATTAAAGTAATATATGGATATGGAAATTACCTTCCACCCAAAAGAAAAGGAACCATGACTTACAGATTGCATGAGCCTCCAAGGGACTCCAAATCACACGACCATTTCAATGTCATGTGAAGATTCCACACACAGTGCATAACATGTGGAAAAGCTTATGGATCCCCCTTCAATGGACCTTCTTATTTTCTAGATGGCTTTCCAGATATCCAATGGCCTCTTGGTCATTGGAAGAGACCTCTAGTGGTCATAAATATCATGCATGAATGTATCATTATAAATGATAAATTTTCTCGATGATACTCAAGAAAAATTGAAAAACCCGTGAACCTTCAAAAAATAAAACAATGAATGTAATGGAACATGAAAGAGGAGAATACAGTCATTAAAGGGAACATGATGTGCCCCCAGTGATCTGAATGACACCATGAGACTTCGGTGACATGTTCGCCTAACCTTATGAAAGCACATTGGTTTTTCAACCTCTCCACATAGAATTCCTAGGGTATGTCTACGAGAATCCATGATTATCCCTTGGCTACATAAGTAAAAATGGATAGATTATCATATGAATATTATCTGGCACCCCCATATGACCCATATTGTCTATGCGAAGCATCATCTGAAAATCGAGTTAATGTACTTGAAATTACTCTTGGAAATTCAAAGAACTCCCCAAACATTGTAAAATAAAACAAAGGCCATTACATAGAAAATGAAATAGGTTCTCATTTTCATTAAATAACATGTTGAAAACACTTGATGATCAGTAAGACAGTGCGATACATTGAAGATATGCCTGCCTCATATCTTGAAAGCCCTTTCGATTGCCATCTATGTTGCACGAAAGTCCATGGTGATGTCCGAGAAACTATGTGCTTTCCCCATTGACACTCTAATAACAAATGGATAGATGTTTCCATGAAATTCTCTTGCACCCCAAATGACCCATATCGATTGGGTGACGCATCACCAATAAATATTGAAATTTTCCTTTACATTTCATGTGAAATCTCGCAAGAATATCATCCTTTGTCACATAAAAATATAGGAAATAAAAAATTGAAGAGGTAGAAGGTACTCACGATCATAAAAATATGTGTGGAATACCCATGAAGTCTATATCAAGGTCCTTTATGGCACCCAGACAAACCATACTTGCCTCGTGGAAATCCATAGTCAAGTCATCAAGCATCTCGTAGATGCCTTTTAGTAGGCACATGGTCTTAGGTAGGCCCATGGGTGTGTCCATTGGACAAAATGAGAAGTCATTTGACATGCTTGCATGATGAATCAAGTATTTATCAGTTAGAAATAATTTGATAAAGGAGGAATTGACAAAGGAGGCCTATGGCCAATGAAATTCAGGCGGCACACTCTGAACGACCCGTTCTAGAGACTCAGGAAACTGTGTGGTGCTTGTACACTTTTTCGACTCTATCCTAGAACTAGACTATATGCACTTTACAAATAGATGATCATTCAGAGAGGAATGTTTTATAAATTCCCCACCACGACATAAAAATGTACCAAAAACTATGTGAAGGAAACTCTCAAGCGCAAAAGTCCCAAACATCGAAGAGGTTTTCTTGGAGAAACTGATTGCACGACCGGCCAGCATTCCATCTTGTAATATGTTGGTGACCAATCGTAGTGTTCATGTTCTATACATAAATACTTTGGGTGATCATTAATAGATCATGAAATGTTCTATTATAATAGAGTGTGATGAACATACCACATTTCTTCTAGATCATGCAAGACATAAAGTAAAATAATACTGAAAAAAACTTAAGGCATTTTCAATACAAGGGATAAAACCAAGATAATAGTGGAAGACTAAAATGAAAGACACACTTGTTGTCCCTCACATGATTCGCATGAATCAAACAAGGACATATGATAGAACCAGGTTATATACCCTAGATCTCATGACATTCCTTCAGCAAGCTATTTAGCACATGTGAAATCCTCCTGACATGTTAAAGAAAGTCACAAAACCCCTTTGGGAACACCACCTTGGTTTCTCAAAACATTAAGGGTCTATCACCCGAGCCTTATAACGTCCTTCAGATACATCACCTAACTCATATAATGACGTTCTATCATAACATTCATGTATCATCATTGAATCATGGCATGACAACAATGCTCTCACAACACCCTCTGAGCAAGCTAGTGGAGATCCACGACACCCTCTAGACCTGGTGGTCATGTCTTGCAATGAACCCTAGGGAGGTTATCCATGCCATGGAACATCCTTCAAACCAAGTCACCTAGACTCTTTTAACTACCTTCATATGTGTCGAGATAGGTCATGCTATGGATTCTAGGAAAAACCAACCTAGTCATGTGATGTCCCCCATAAAAGTCAACGAGGTCATACAACAACATATAGATAAGAAGGATAGGCCAAAATTGTATCCCTTTATTTTATATTCATATCCATCCTTGGTATGTAATCCCAAAATACAAATAAATAGACGATGTGTAAGCCCAAATATAAAGGGAATAATGATGACTCTGATCCCTACCATATTCAGGATACGTAGGCCACCTCTTCAAGGTCAGAGATCCATATTAATTATCTAAGTTGGTCCTAGTATCCATTACCATATCCAAATCAATTACATTGATCTCTTCATAACCCTTATTTCTCACAATGAGTATATCTCACATGATCTTAGGGAGTTTCACTGGTCATGATATATGCACAATACATCCCAGTATTACAAGGGAAACGTAATTGCATATTACCCAACAAACCGACATCATTTGGTGTGACCCTGATCAATAGGGAATCCATCATGGTATGAACACACCTAATATAGGGGTATATTCCTTGGGGATAGTCCCAAGGGGATAAATGAACCATGATAACTCTAATTTCATCCATAATTGGGGTACATAGGATACCTATCAAAATCCCAAGATATATACCAAACATCCAAAGTATTGTCCCAGCATACAAGTCCCGTGTACATACAACAAGAGACTGAAAATCTATTCCATCTAGTTTCTCACATCGAGCATAGTTCCCAAGTGATTAGGGGGATGCAATGAAGATCTCGTTATACATGATGAGTCTCCTCTTACTAGGGAAATCCTTGCATGTAAGCCCTAATGAGTGTTAAGGTAAGAACACCAATCATATAAGGGTATATACCTCAGGGATTATCCCAAGGGTGTAATTGAACTAAACTGGATCTAATTAATTGCATAACTAGGAAACATAGAAAGTCTTCATGAGACCTAATCTCAAACATTTGGCTTCTCAATACCCACACATATTTCCTCTTTGCATGACACTAAACTGCATGGGATTAATGAACTAGGTGGGTTTTGATTATTTCAATAACTTGGATATGTGGGATGAATCATAATGGTACAAACCCCCTGGAATATTAATCACCTCTTCATGTGGAGGCACATTCTGAAGAATTTGGTCATACAGATTCAGCACATAATGTATTAATTCTCCCCTAAGGGTATGGATGAATAACCTCAGACACATACAGACAAATACAATAATGATGCTGCAAAAAACTCAGTTCATCAATTGGACTCCCTTTCATTGTTTAATGAGAGAAGAAACCAATGAATTGTTTTTTCAAGGTAACTTGTCCAGTATCAGGATTAGGGAGAGATACATGAAAATATGTTAAATATATAATAAAGTCTCATGGATGGAAATAATTCCCCCCAAAATGAAGAGTTATGCCCAACCTCCCATCCTCTCGACCAATGTGAGTACCCAAGTGACATTTGGACTAAAAACCTAGATAAACTCCAGTATTGGAAAGCAAGTCTGTACCCATCTATATATAGGGGACCCATTATGAATTTCTAGGAAAATTGGCTATTATATCATAATGATTGAAACCCATTCAACAACTCAAAAACCCAAAAAATATCACAAACCCAAAGTGAATCTCTCCTCTAAAAAAATAAATGGTAATTATCCAACAGGCCATTTAGTTTTCTGTTATATGAACAAAAAAATAGCAATGTAAATGTGTATTTCTGTAATAATAGAATGATTGGATTATAATGAAACAATCCACTTTTTTAAATCCCTTTAAAAAAAATTAATTTTTATTAGTATTATCTTACAAATGTCCTCTATAACTAGGGTTCTCATGAAATAAGTCAGTCCTTTCATTTTGACAGGTCCAAACAAGTCGAATGGATGAATCATGGAATAATAGGACAATTAGGTTAACCATACATATCTGATTGTGGACATGATTCCTATGATATTACACTAATTGTTAACTTTTTTCCTTTCTTCAACATGACTCCAGATAATAATAACATCTGGATTCGAAAAAATGTCTTCATCATCCATCATTATCTCTAGAAAATCATTTGTGACTACAACCACTGTAGGTTGCAATATAATTTCAATTTCTTGTCAACTATAATAATGGGTGGAAAAAATGATGGTCCATGAGTACCACTAACATGTTATAATACCAAGCCCAGAATATTATTGTGATGTTCTCCATGAATGACAACTGGTGAGGTCTGCATTTTTCAGGAAAGGATTCTACTAAGCCAGTGGCTCTCGTCACCATGAAAAAATAGCTTCAAGAGCTTATCCCTAGAGCATGAAAATCACTAAATTTCATATCTAATAAAGTTTGAACAAGAGGACAAATATAGATCATTTTCAGTTCATGTTCCACTGAGGATGGTAAATATCATCCAACATGACCAAAACCATCCCACTGGTATCCATTAGTCACTTGCTGAGGGTACTATCCAACACACAACTACATCTGATGCCCATACACAGACTATAAGGAAGACTTGTCCGAGGAGTAAGGCATTGGATATCTATGAGAGGGATCATATTTCTACTCATACCAATGATTTCTGCTGGTATAATCAAGAAGTTATCAGCAATCAGGCTCATATTCCTTCTCATTTGGAATGAGTCTGTGGGAATATTTCCACAATAGGCTTGGGGGTGGCTCATACTCCTAACCTTGTTCATGAAGTCCATCAGCATATTATAGTGGAACAATGAGTATAGAAGTGGGAACATATCCCCACTTCAATGAAATAATTATTCCAGTATATAATGGAGATATAAACTGTGTTGGAACATATTCTGACACACTTTAATAAAATGCCAAAAAAAAATAGCAATAGCTAAAAAATCCACTGGAATATTTTGGAAGTGCTGTAGATACTGGTACATGATCATACTTCTATTCCTACAGCCATAATAGTTCAACACTATAAACAACATGATCAAGTGGATATACCATAGAAGGTTTAAATTCTTGTTCCTTCCCTGAATAATGCTCATCATAACCAAATAAAGGGTGAGCCATCAGAATGGCCTCATATTCTTGATCCAACTAGGGCTCACTAGGTTAGAGTGGCACATTCTTTAAGATAGGGGAAAATGAATGTCAAATAATTATAAAGGTATATTCTAAAGACTACGTATTGGGGACATATTCATGTTTAGGTGGGGGCTAACCAAGTGGGAATAGCACAAGCCCCATGATAAGATTACATTTTGGATAGTGAATCTTCTGGGCATATTCTGGAATATCACAGAAGCTAGGCATATATCCCAACACCTTCTAATGAATGATTGCATTGAAATCAATACAATGCAACATAGGGGTAGGCACATATTCCTTCTCCCATTCCATAGTTCCTTTTTCATATTTTGATAGAGAATGTATATTTAGACTTGTCTCATATTATCAATCCCAACGAGATCCACCATGTGAGAGTGGTGCATGCCTTGGGATAGGCTCATATTTTTTCCAAGAAAGATCAACGATATGTTTTAATGGCTCATGATATGGATCCTATTCACGTCTGAACCGAGGATCATCATGTGATAATGGCACATGCCTCGTGAAAGGGTCACAATCCTCTCTATAATGAAACACCTCATTGGAAAATTCTGGTAGCATCTTAGCAGTAGGATATTACTCCTGTAGATCCATATGGTTATATACAATTTTCGACAACAATCACAGAATAGGATCATACCCCTACACAATTACAAAAGCCATGTCCGCATATTCTGGACTCGATGGATAACATGGTCCCTGTTCCTAATTTTTTCCTTGACAATGTATTAGAGGTCATTTGAGACACATTCATAACCACACAAGGGGCTGTAAAATGATCTATCAAAGTAAAAGTAATAATTACCTTGATAGTAGTCATTGTGGTAGCATAGATATGGATCATAAGGACCCTACTCCTGAAATCCATCATGGTGAACCTCCCTATAGTGATATCTCCCATGGGAAAAGAAAACCCCCCTTTGTCCAGACACCTCTGTATAGAGTGGTGAACCAAACATCAAGACCTCCATATATATAGGTACTCAAATCATCAAGGGCAACTATATATGGTTCCCCCTATCAACATCCAGCAACACTCCACTCTCGTTAGTGGGAGACCATTAGAACTGCATTCTATGGTCTAACTGTATGGAGGCATGTAAGACTCATGAGAAGGAGGCCAATAATAACATATGGAGGGAGTTAACTAGAAAAAATCTCCACATCATGTTATGGAAACTTTTTATTTCCATTAATGAGATCCCATATTATCTAGAAAATGAGTACACACCCTACTCTTGTTCCCACTCCTTGGGTTTGGTTATACTTTTTCTAGGAGGGGCAATGACACGCGGGGTATGCCACATGCTTTCCTCGTCTAGATCTTATTGGTTGGACGAGTCTACCCCATTTCTTTTGTTGGGTTGAGATTCACTATATTTACTATACTCTATTGTTGATCCTTGTTCTGTCTAATACTCACCGTTTTAGTACCTCCTTCGTTGCTCCCTCGAGCTTTCGAGGAATCCTATTAAGTATCTTTATACTCACCCCTGCCTGGGCTTTTCTAGCACTTGGTGTGCCCTTGCAGACGACGGACTGGTCGATCGAGACTAAGGAGGAGAGTAGAGGATACAAGTGCTTGGGCTGCGTTCGGTGGTTGTAGTAGGACATTCATGTGTCAGACTCACCAACTCTTTACATTTGTTACCTGTTGCCGGGTTGTGTCACCTTTCAGGACGGGCATGTGTATTTTCCTTTTCCTGTTCCGTTATCTTATCAGTACTTTTTTCACATTAATCTTTCCATTTAGAAGTCGATGCATGACTGGAAGGATTTCCTTAACTACATAAAAATATGTAGGCTCATCCTCATTGATTGAATGATCAATATCTCCCTTATCATGGTTATGAGTGGAACCATCATACAATAAATATTCTCTATTATCAGCTAGACCTGGCTGTTATCTCCCTGTATCAGGATCCAAGACCTGGAAAGCATAGCACAATTCTATAACATGCTTTCAGTCATTGCATCACAACTCTTTATTGGATGATCTCTGAAGAAAAATCATGCATCTGTATTCGAGGATCGGAAAAGTATGGAGCATTACACTTTTCTGATCCACAAGAAAATAGTAACCCCTCAGATACATTATCCTTCATTGTTATAGCCTCCAACAAAATCAGAGGATTGGGTAGTGCATAAGCTAGATGGTCACTACAACTGAATTCACCTGCTTTAATAGTGCCCAGACACCACAAATAGGGAGATAGGATGTCTGACATGACTTCAAACTGGTATCCTCATGAAAATAGGAGTAAAATCAAAATAAAATGAATTAATTTTCAATCACTAGGACTACTTCCTATAAGAAATGGTTCCCATCATGGTCTAACATCACCCCCATATCCTATGCGAGCACAGATTCTCTACATCATGAGGACCATTGTATTAGCTACCCTAGTTTCCATAACTTAGACATCATCACCTAGATCCCCATCCACTAATAGAACCATAGATACATCAGTGGTGATTCTAGATAACCCCCATCAACTTGGTTGGAATCATATATATCTTCATGTCCATCTCAAGAATCATCAAGTCCCTGACTAAAGTCATTGGATCCCCAATCACTAAACCAATCCATGCCAATTTTGGCCCTAAATGACCCACACTCTACACAGTTGGGGAAACATTCGTCATTCTCATAATAGATGGAATCAGTCTTCCCCAGGATGGGAGGACACAATCAGTAGTCGAAATTCCACCAACTCCTCCCACCACAAGACAAACCCCTACTAGACAGGGAAAATTTGGTAAAAATGATCGGAAACTCCCTCAGAGTCACTGTTGATAGACCAAAATAGAATGTACCTACTATGAAGATAATAAAACCCAATTGGGGATACAACCAAAATGGACCAACATGGCAAAGGGTTAAAATAATAACCCTAAAAAGGCATAATAGAATCATCATGTTGGGTCGAGAGTAGTGGGACAACCCCATTGCCTGATATGCCTCTATAAATGATGTCACTATCTTCATGGAAGATATTGATCATGATTCAAGTGAATAAGTCAATGATATGTAATAGATTCTTTGGGAGGGGTGAATTTAATGCACCAAATAAGGTTGCATGAACCATAAACCAAAGAAGGTTCCAAAACATGGCACATTTGAATATAGAGATTCCACCTCTACAAACTAATGTCACCAAGGGGAAGGGTAAAACCAAATCCAGATCACCTACGAGATGAAACATGCTTCTTTCCTTAGAAGAACAGTTAACATAATATGGGAATGAAATAAAAACTCTTCGACAACTCAACAAGGAGTTACACAGAGTCAATTTTCCATCTTGGTATTGTTTTGAGGTAGAGACGAATGTTCCCCCTCCAATGGATGATCCTATAACAATAGTGGTATCTAAGAATCAATTTGGATATGGTTCTAGAAAGTCAATACACATAAATTAGTATGTCTAAAATGTTCATGACATCCCTTATTTTTGGAAAAACCCTCTCCCCCCTAAGGATAACCATTCAATCATGGGATGAATAAAAATCAACAAGATATAAAAGTGGGTCCAACCCTTCCACCCCCCACGGGATCCCTATATATGGTATATGACTCAAAAAATGGTTCCCACTAATCTCCTTAACATCATTGAATCCCTAGCTACTCAAATGGAATCCATGGAAGGGTGACTCTCACTGATGCAGATTGAGAGGAAGCTATATCCTGATTAGTTAGATGACACGTTACCTCTACCCAATTTTGGAAATCCAAAAATAACTACATTTCATGGTGAATTAAACCCCAACAATATCGAACACACTTTTAATCATGATTTGGTCAAAGGATTGGCTCCCAAGATCAGCATGAGGCAACAAATCTGAGGGGTTTTATATAGAATCTGACAAGGCCAACCTTGGTCTGGTATAACAATCTACCAGTAAGATCTGTGTTAGGGTGGTTATACCTTCATCATCAATTTCATTATAAATTATTTTCTAAACTAAGGAGTACAATGACCATCAACATGAAAACTCAAAAATAATGTGATAATAAGATGTTTTTTGAATTCATAACAAGGTGGAAGGGTTTGGAATTTTCACTCACTATCCCACTCTACAAGAGAAACTATCGGAACATTGTGCTAAAAATCAAAGGGATGAGTTTCCAAAGCATATTATCCTAATGAAATATCTATGTGTATTCTGTGAGCTTTCCAAAAAGACCCAATATTTAGAATAATCTATCCAGTATACCCGATCCAAAACATGAATCATGCTTTTGGCTTAGGGAAAACATTCGGACAAAGAAGAAGCTGAAACTATCACTCCCAAGCTAGTGGTATTTCCTGGCCAAATACCTAGGTAGTCCTCGAACCACCAATCACCTCTTATCAAGTGGTGAAAACCACAATATTTCCTGTGACCAGAATCCTATAGAAATAATGGTTTCCAAGGATTTGAGTAACGGAGGAAAAAAGTGCACTTATTGTAAAATTATACTTGTCCATAGTTATTTCATAGAATTCATGGATAATATCATTTTCACACTCCCACAACCCAAGAGGCCTAAGGAATTCAACCCCACTAACATTCCAAATTAATTCCCATTCCATAGAAGGTTAGGTCAAAATATCCAGAACTGGTTCATCATTAAGGATGTCCTTCAAGGCATTGTCGACCTTAGACAAGTGATTATAGATAAATCCCTATAAGATTCTTCATGCATAAACATTTTCCATTAAGAAAAAGAATAAGGTCGGCATAAATTCTCAACTAGAAGTGTGAAAAATATGACAACTAGATGGACTGAATGATAATTAATCGATCCCCTTCCTCTCTGAAGTCATAATTTTGAAAAACCTTGATAGCTCCCCTAAAAAAGAAGAAGACATCAAATTTTCTTCCCAAAGTTGGTTGTGACCATTAAGAGAAGAATGAAATAGGATAGGAGGAGGATTATTCCCATAAAAATTCAGAATTAACTCTCAACATCTTCATCCCTATAGCATAAGAGGCATGAGCATTGCCCCCACCAAATATAATCCACATTAGATGAAGATCTCTTATTTGTTTATTCCAACATAATACACTTGTCAAAACACTTCTCTGAAAATTATTTTTCCATATCGAATGAATTTCCCACACATAACTGGGGAACATGAGGCCATAAACATTGAATATGAGAATATTGGGGACTGCATGGATGTGGTCGGGAAAAATACAATGGTCATGTCCCTATAGAAAATGTTTATGTTTCATAGAATCATGGGAAAAAGATCCAATGGGACCAAAAATGGAAGGGAGGCATACTAGAACCCTCTGGACGTTTTCCACAACCAATTGTCTTCAATTAACACTTAAAAGGGTTCCAATCTGATCATCCCGTGAAATGAAGAAGGTTGAAGCGACCTTCAGCACTAGAAACATATACTCCATCAACCTATTCACCAAAACCAATTTCATCCATCCTAAATTACTCGAATCATGATACACATAATCAAAAGAACCTCCATTTTGGGAAGCAATGTCCTTGGACATGAAAATACGATGTTTTGAAATAACTTGTATTAGTACCATACATGATCTGAATCTTTAATGTGGTCCATCTATCAAAATGACTAATGGAGGAACTTATTGAATCCCTCTAGAGACCATAAGAGTTTGAGACGGAATTTTCTGTTTATAAGGTTTGTAGAGTGTAGATCATGGAATTCAAATATCACATCACCATCTCATTCACTGATCAAGATCAAGTTGAAGAACCTCAAGGACACATAACACCCCTATATGTCTCGGGGAGACTCAATAATTTCATTGTCGAAACCTAGTTTGGGGATCTTATCACAATGTATGAGTTTATGGTAGCTTGAGATGGTTAATAGCCACATATGGGTTCTATCCAATAATTTTTCTGTATTTACAAGTAAACACATATTGGTTTTCCTTATAAAATGTGATGTAAATATCTTTTATTATGAGTGGCATAGTGGCACTAATCAGTGTTGGTTTTGGGTCTTCCTATTTTTCTAGATTTATCCTCTTAATTTCATTGATGGTGGTGGATACACCTTCTTATAATGAGAAAGGGGAATTCCCATGGTTTACCTCATCTTCTTCCATCCCAATGTATGTGGAGTAATATTCTAGTGGATATAGAAATCTAGGGGATTTACTTTCATTATCACTGTGAGAGATGCCCTGAGAAGTGAAATTATCATCCCATGTTGACTGATTTGCTATAGAGATATGTCAAAGTTGATTTTATTCGATTTTTTCATTGGGGATAGGAGGGGCTTAGACATCCAACATTAAATATGTGACCAAGAAAAATTGTATGGGTACCACATGGTCACCGTTGAGAATACTCAAGTTATTCATAGGGGATATCCCCATGAAATTTGAGAGAAAACCTGTATATCACCATACATCATTGTTTGTTTCCCTTCATTCTTATAAGAATATTATTTATCATATGTGGACCTCCAAGTCTCTAATGAAGCATTATCCCCATGTAGTATCATTTCTTTTCCATTGACATGGTACTTTAGACACTTGTGTAACGTTGAAGGTATTTCGGGGTGTTTATGGATCCAGGGAATTATGAGCTGGATGTTATACATGATGTATTCTTATATTACAATAAACTCAGTGTCTGATGTAAGATCTCCAAAGATGATGAAGCCACAGCTTTTAGATCCCCTAATGGAGTCATTAGCTATCGAGTCATGCCCTTTGGTTTAAAGAATGTTGGAATCACATATCAATGTTCCATGAAACATATCATTAATGCATTATTGGGAAATATAACTGAATATTATGTCAATGTCATGGGGGTTAAATCCCAAAAATAGTGTAATCACTTCACATATCTTTAAATAATTTTTGACAAACTACGATAGCAGAGTCTGTTGATGAATCCACTGAAATTATCTTTCGTGGTAACTTAAGGGAAATTCCATGGTTTTTTTTACGACATAGTGACATTGCAGGTAACCCTGATAATACAAGTGACATATTACAATGTCACCCCCATAAATCTAAGTGGATTGAGGGAAATCTAATAGTGCCTTTCTGAAATCCTATGGTTCATTTACAACCTGGCTGTAAAATCAATCCCCTTCACTAGTATAATAAAGAAGAAAATGGAATATCATTGGGATGATTATTCCAAAAAATCCTTTGAAATTATCAAGAAGTACCTGTTACCCCAACCAGTTCTGATGCCTCTAGTTGAAGGGAATCTCCTCTTGTAATACATGGATACCAATGGAACTCTCATTGGGCGCCCTCCTAGCATGAAAGAATGATGTGGGAATTTAAAATTGTCACTATTACCTCAGTCATACATGGCTACGTATTGAGACATGATAATCTAATTTTGAGAACAATAGACTTTCACTCATATTCAAAGTTAAAAATATGAGGCATTACTTATATCACCACGAAGTACAACTAGTCTCTCGCATCGATCCACTAAAGTGCATCCTTGGTCGTCCGATGCTGATAGGGTGATGTCCTGATGGGAATTCATTCATTGAAAATATGATATTCAGTTTCTATCATATATGTTTGTGAAATGATAGGCCTTGGCTCATTACCTCACAACACATGCCAACCCGATGAATATACAAGTGGACATTGAGCCACCAGATGAAAAGGTATTATATTCCCATGTCACTCCCCGGACATGGGAGATGTATTTTGATGGTTCCTCCTGAAGTAATATCAGGACCATGATGGAATACTGGAAGCTCAACCAGGTTAGTCTTGGGATTGTATTTGCCTCTCCTGAAAAAGTGTTTTTTACCTACTCTTTATCACTATCTAAAGGCTCCATAAATAACAAGGAATGACAAAAATCCCTCATAACTATCTTTGAATTGGCCCTACAATTTAAAATTCCCTACCAAAACCTCAATGGGGATTCTATGTTTGTGATAACACAATTCAATGGAGAATATTCCATCATGAAAGAGTAATGGGACCCTATCACTGGCACTGTTAGGGGTTTAATGGAAGAGTTCCCTTTCGAACCCACGTTGCATCATGTTCCCTGATCATAGAATCCTTGGTCAAACATGTTGGCCAATACAACCACCATCTTGACCAATCCTTATTAGGAATAAACAGTATACCACATCACACATCTAAAACTGATCTTAGAAATTATATTTTGTGATATGAAAGAGATCAATAAATTCAACACCTCCATACAGTGTGATTCACCAATATTCACCCCTAGATAGACGGAGTCCATAATTATCTATCTACAAGAATGATACTCTCCCAACAAATAGAGCTGGAAGGGAAAAAATTCTGCAGTGTGTAGGAATCATTACCATGTAGGATAGCTAGAATGATAATAAAGTCCTCTAAAATCTAGGCTTCGATGGGATCCTCTTTAGATCCATAACATAAGGAGATATTTCTACCATGCTGGATGAATTTCATGTGGGATCTTGTGAATCCCATTAATCCGAGAGCATGCTCTTCCATTAGATCAAGAGGATAGGATATTACTTGCTAACCACGATACATGACTATGTGTAATTCACTAAGAAATGTCATGCATGAAAAATCCATGATTAAGTCATCCAAAAACAACCAGAATTTCTACATACAGTTAAATATTTATGGTTGTTTTCTATTCGGGGTGATGGATGTCATAGGGCCATATCCCTCAGACACAGTTAAGCAGTTCAAGTACATCCTTACTACTACAGACTTATTTTCTAAATGGGATGAGGCCATACCCCTCAAGGATGTAAGGATATAGGATATCATAAACTTCATGAACTCTCATATCATCACCAGGTTTTTATTCCATTACATAATTTTGATAGAGAACAAGACCAAATTTAGTTCCACAGAGTTGAATAAGTTTTACCATGAGTACAAAATCGAATCCAATCACTCATATCTCTATAATGTAGTAAAAATGGATAGATAGAGGCCTTAAATAAGACTCTATAGAATATAATCTGGAAGAGGGTGAACTAGGATAAAAATTCTTTTTTAGAATAACTCTCCAATTCTTTATGGTCTTATCATACCACCATGCATTCTGATACACAAGAAACACCATACTCATAGGTGTATGGGACCGGGGTAGTGTTACCCATATATTTTCTTCTTCCCTCACTCAAACTATCCATATAAAAATAACTCTCAGATGATGAACAATCTCAAAAGACACTGGATGAGTTGGAATGACTATAATAGAAGTGGTTGTGCACACTACACAATATAGAAATTCAAAACAAAGAAATATCTCGATCCTTTAATAAAAAGGTACGCCTATATTCATTCCTTCTAGGTGAACTAGTGTTGGACCTAATAATCCTAATGATACCAGGAAAGATGCCTCAAAAATTGGATCCCAGGATGGAGGGATATAAGATAATACATGAGGTTTATCATAATAAATCCTATTCACTAGCCACCATGGATGGGGAGCATATCACACCTCCTACCAATGTGAGGTTTCATAAGAAATAATTTTCATTAGTCGTTAGCCAGGCCATCCCCATCAGAGTAAGTCCTTTCTTTTTTGTCTTTTCTACATGATTTAAAACTATATGGATCTCATCCATACAGCAATATGTTAAACTTCATGGTTTCCAAATAACTATGCATGGCTTAATTAGTGTCATCATAGGATACATAGTGACGCACGAACCTCTCTTCATACTCCCAACCATAAGATTATATTCCTTTTATAATGAGTGATCCAATGTCCTTAATACATGTGGTAAAACTTCAAAGACCCATAACTTCCCCGTTCATGATGTGTAACCCATTGTTCTTACACCATGATGTGAAATAGTAAAGTCAACGACATCCATCTCCATTAATGTTGAGGCACCAACATCTTTACTATATGGTGTTAAACTATAGGGTTCGTCTAGAACTATATGTGGATTTATTCACATCACCAATGAGATATGTAGAGGCTCCTCAATCCTATATCTTGGTCCATCCACTACATGATACAAATTCCCCTTGTTATACTCCCTCTTGTCTCTATGTTATAGGGAAACCTATGTTGTTCGTTGTTTCTCACACCAAGCATAGCTCACGTGAGCATAATAATTGTGATAGTGACTTACCATTTCAAGAATGTCATAATGGTACACAACATGCCTATTATGAGTCCTCAAATAATGATGTTAAAAGGCACTATCGATTTCCTTCTTTCATGATGTTAAACTACATGATTTTCTAAGAACTATGTGGGGTTATATTTTCATACTCACAATAAACATAATGAAGCCTAGACATACACTCTTGGTCCCAACCAAAATGTTATAATCAATTCATGACAGTTTTCCCCCATCCACACCACATGATGTTAAAATGCATGGAATTTCCAATAACTATGTGTTCTTTGATTCTTTTTCTCATGAGATATTTAGTGATGCCAAGACTTCCAATATTGGGATCAACCACAATGTTCCCATCAATTCACATTGGTTCTCTACCGTCTACACCATATGATGTTAAATAGTATGAAATTTCCAAGATCTACATTTGGGAGGAATATCAATCTCATGTGACATGTAGTGACACCCATTCTTCCATTGTTGGGATCAACCACAATTTTCCCATCAGTTCAAAAAAAATTATCATCGATTCCCCTCTATCCTCACCACTTGACACTAAACTACAAGGAATTTATAGAAATACATATGGCTTGATTCTTTCCTTTTATGAGATACATAGTGACGCCCAAAAATCCATTCATAAGACCAAATTCAGTGGTGAATGGTTAAATTCCCACCTCTACTTTTGTTTTAGACCAAAAAATAGTATTTCCCATTCAAGTAATACATGTGAATTTATTCCATCCCTATAGGATACATTGTGATGCCCAAATTTCCAACTATGATCCTTGTCACAATAAACAAATTAACCCCCCCCCCATGTGTATGGTCTAGAACTATTCTAGATATTTCATTGATTACTACATGTGGCATGATTATCATCCCCTTGAGATATGTAGTGATACCCAAGTCTCCATCTTTTGGACCGAACATGACATGTTTGCACTTTCCGTTGGATCTGAATCTACAGATTATACACAAGAGGGGGGTGAATTGTGTCTTTTTCAATTTTTCCGATAACTCTTTTCTTGAACGAGTTCTATCCTTTATGTTTTATTGGATTTGATCATGCAGAGGAAAAAGTAAAAACAAGAACACGAATATGTATAGTGGTTTGGGGAATAGAAAGACCCTAGTCCACTCCACCAATGCTCAACTCCACAAGCTTAGTGATTTTCACTATCTGGTCCTCTTTTCCACAGACCGATTCACAACTGAGTACAGGCAGTTGACACCTTTACAATTCAAGGCAAAACAAAGCCTTCTGGTTCAAACATGAACCTACACATCTTAGAATGAGAATTTGTTTATCCAAGAATAAGAAAATTTCAGAAGGGAATTTCTAGTGGATCTTTACAATTGGAATAGAATGCAATTGACAGCAGATGGATGAAAGACTCTAGAAATATTGATCTTCAAGATGAAGCAGTTCTGAGTTGATCCAGTTGTAGTAGATATGGAGATATAGTTCACAACCTCAGCAGTAGTAGATCCACAGTAGATATTGGATGTAGAACAGGTGAATCTTCTATCAAGTTTTGTCTTCTTGAACAAACAGTGCTTTTACGCTCCTGTAAAATCAGTAGATCAATCATGAATAGGTGCAATCTATGTTTTCCACTTTTTAATAATATATCGATCACATCATCATCATTTTTTTGTTCCAGAGAGAGCATAAATAATAAATCATATCTCCTACATTTTTAGATCTATAAAATTCGCCTTCAGATTCACGATATTCAAAATTTTGAAATTACAAAGAAGTCGTAACGTCCCTTAAGACTCGGCATAAAAGTCTCCTATTAATTCGATCTTAAATACATTAATAAAACGGATTTGAATCAGTCAAAGTCATAATTTAATATCGACTTTAAATCCGGCTTGAAATCCGCCTAGATATCAGCTTATTGATCATTGTAAATAAAAACCATCTCTCGAAAATTCCGACGCCAAACGTAAGGTTGATGACGTGGCTTCCAAACGTAGGGTTAATAAAAAAGTCTTCAAACTTAAGGTTGATAAAAACCGTAGGGTTGATAAAAAACGTCGGGTTGATAACAGACATAGGGTTGATCATTCATACTTTTTCTTCATCATTCAGATGTATGGTAAAAGATCCATACTTTTACATGATCCATACTTTTCCAAGAATGTATGGTTGTTTACAAATGTAAGGTTAATGAACCATACTTTTGAGAAACAAACGTATCACTTAGAATTTACGTACGGTTCACCATCCATACTTTTCTAATAACAAAACGTAAGGTTCCTTCCAAATGTAAGGTTCTCCTTCCATACATTGCTGAAAAACGTATGGTTGTTTAACCATACTTTTCTTATACTTCAAAACGTATACACTCTTTTCATCCTTATTCTACGTTTATCCATGTAGGGTATGAACTATGATTCCAGAACGCGCTAAAATAGATTATGTGCTATATTCATCTACATAAGATGTGAACAGTGTTTCCAGAACGCACTAAAACATATACCGCGCTAAGTAATAAATTCTCGTTATTTCAAGAGTAAAATAAATTAATAATGTCCAGAAAAATACTAAGTGAAATCATTAGAAAATAACTAAGGGTATTTTTGAGCATCAAAATTATCATAAATAGACAGAGTATTATTTTCAATAATCTCCCCCTTTAAATAACATTAATACGCATTGTTGAAAACAATATTGTGCTCAACAATCTCCCCCTTTTGATGATCATAATACCCATAAAACAAAACCCATAAAGTAATTAAAAGTATTTAAACAAAACAAAATTAACAGTCAAAATTTTTTATAAAGTTGTTTTAAATAAAATCTTTCCCCAAAAAAGATAATTATAAATCCAAATGTACCATCTAATTTTCTCCCTCAATAAAATGAACTCGCCCTAAATATTGATGTTGTGCTTATATCAAAATTCTCCCCCTTTTGTGATATAAAAAAGAATGAAAAATCATGGATTTTAACACGTTTAATATTGCACTGAACTGTCAGTAAATGCTTTTACGAACTGTTTATCAATAAGTAAATCTGGAGTACCGACATATTAAAAATAAAATTAGTAAATAAAATAAGGAAAGAGACAAATAAACAATGAAGAAAAATTTTCATTCAAAAATAGTAGTATATACATGACAATGATATACACTAGAATCAAGGTTTGGGTAAGATAGGCAACAGGGTCTATCTCCTCTGAATTGCAGACTTGATTTCTATAAACTGCTCCCGAAGTCTCTTCATCATCCCATCTCCAAGCTTGACAATGAGCTCTCTATTATCTTGAGTCATATGAATATCCTCAATTAAATTGACCCTGAAAAACTCATGCATCCTTTACTCTTTTTCAACAAATACTAATAGCTTCTCTGAGAATTGAATTAACAGAATTCTTATTGATGGCTCACTAGATGTTAGTTGATCCACTAAGAATTTCTGATCATCTAGAAACACTGACAGAGGAGCACTGTTACATTGAAGATATTGAATCATGTCATTCATGTTGCTCATTATAGCTGTGATAGCCTGAAACCTTCAGATTATGTCCGGTTAAGTACCTGAACCACTAACTGCATTATTTGCAACTGATGCAAATTGATTCTTCATAAACAACTTCTGATCTAATAAATCTGACTTCATAACCATTTCATATTCTAATTGAGTAACAGAAGTCAACATATCCTCTTTAAACATTTCAACTACTTTCCTTGAAACTTTAAACTCCTTCAGCTTTGGAAACTTCAAATGTTCAAAGTCTAAAGCATTTATAAGAGAAGCATTCTTAGATTCCAACTGAGATAATTTTATGTATAGTTCATCAACTTCTTGTTTCCTTGAAGCAGATGCACCCTGTGCATGATTCACATTCTCAAGTTGATGCAGCAATACCAAAGGCAATGATTCATCATCATATTTCTCCTTTTTTTGTCCTGAGAAGGTTGGTCCATAGATTTTTCCTTAGAGTTTTCAAACTCCTCAACAGAAAAATCCTCTTGAAGTACCTCTGTTTGAGCTTCAGAAACTTGCTCATCACAAACATCATCACAAGAATAAACATATATGGATTCTATTGGGTTTTCAATAATAATATTCGTAGAAGATTCCTAAAGTCTGGCCACTTATTCACCACGTACTACCTCCATCTCTTGTTCCTGTTTAAGTGCAACTTCAACATTAGAAACAACTTATCTCACAAAAGAATAAGAAATTAAAGGTTTTGGTGGAGTTTCCAAAATAGTGGAAGTAACTTCCTCATTTACTGGTCTTTTTCTTCTTGAAAGAAGTCCATCTTGGCTTCTGTCTTCCTCAATATCTGTCACTTCAAATCGAATCCTTCTTTCTACATTGCTGACTCTGGATTCAGCTTGTCCCTCCTTGGACTTAGCAGGTTGAGACTGAGCACTCTATGAGTCTTCCTCATCTCCTACTGGAAAACGTTTTCCTTTAATTGTGCTTCAGAAATATCTAACTTTCCTCAATTTTCCAGCATTAAATGTATTACTGTGATGACAGATAACTCTAGCTTCCACTGATCTCACATGTCTTTCTTAAACAGCAGCTTAGAAATAAATCTACCAAAGGGATAGAAATTCATCCTGGCATCACTTTGAAATCAATAACTGAGATACCTTATCATGTATCCCGGAATGTTTAACCTAATATCACTTAGCAAGAGAAAAATTATATACATATCAGGGTACAAAATCTTCTCCATTTCTGCCATCCGTGGAGCTATTCCGGTCTGAATAAATTTTATCAAAGTCTTCTGATCAGGCTCCAAATCCTTAACAAAGATTTTCTTTATTGTCTTGGTACCAAAAAGAAAATACATAATGTCTTCATATTTATGCACAGAATCTCCTATATTCTTCAACTCAAAATGAAAAACTCCCTCATGAGGACAGTTGAGAATCTGACTAATCTCTACTGAAGAAATTGAGAAATCCCCATCCTCTATTTAAGCCTTCATATTGTCATCAGTATCTCCCAGACTAAACTGTAAAAATTTGTAGAATTATCTAAGGTCAACATCATATAAAACTCATGTATTTTCACTGTTGAACATCTGTTCAAGATTCTGGAATGAAAACGCTTACTTCAACAAAAGATTTGTCTGAAACAACCAATCGAGATCGATTACCATTCCTTGTAAGATTTTTCTTCCCTCAGTGTGTTGTCTCTTGGCATTGCTCGGCTCAGCCTCACTGTCTCTTTTATTCTTTACCATTTCTATGAGAGTCTCTGAAGGTTTGAAGGTTAGGGTTTCAGAAGTTCGAAGGATATGGTTTCAGAAGAGGAAGTGCAATTTTTGGATTTCGAAAGGGTTTCGATAGAAGTGAAAGGGTTTAGAAGTTGAAAAGACTCTGACATCCTTGATTCCTGTGTAATCACTCATCATTACATATATTTAAAAAAAATAAAATTTTCATACGACGAAAGAAAGAAATACATAAACAGTATTCAATAAACCAAATAAAATTTACAAAAACAAAAATAAAAAAAAATTATTTAAAATTAAATAATCCTAGCTCCTCCTTAATAAAATCAAACCTTGTAGTGGGAAGCGGTTTAGTAAAAATATCTTCTAATTGAATTTCAGTATTTATAAATTCTAAAAATATATCCTTTTTAATAACATGATCTCTTAAAAAGTGATGCCTTATATCAATGTGCTTAGTTCTAGAATGACTAATAGGATTTTTTGAAATATTAATTGCACTCGTATTATCACATAAAATAGTTGTATTATTAAAATTCAATCCAATGTCCATAAGAGTGTTTTTCATCCACAACACTTGTGCACAGCAACTACCAGCAGAAATATATTCTGCCTCAGCTGTTGACAGGGCAACTGGATGTTTTTTCTTACTAGACAATGATACTAAGGACTTTCCTAAAAAGTGGCATATAACTGATGTACTTTTTCCATCTAATCTACAACTTCCAAATTCCGCATCTGAATATGAAGTCAAATTAAAATCATAAGTTTTTGGATAAAGAAGATATTTAAAAACAGTTCCTTTTAAATATCTACAAATTCTTTTAACAGTAGTTAGATGGTATTCTTTAGGATTTGATTGAAATCTAGCACAAAGACATACTAAATACATTATATCTGGTCTGCTAGCAGTAAGATATAACAAGCTTCCAATCATACCTCTATATAACTTGTTTTCAACTGATTTCCCAGTTTCATCCAAATCAAGTTTTATATTAGTACACATAGGAGTTGTAAATGTCTTGTTGTTCTCAAGTATAAATTTATTAAGTAAATCAGTAATGTATTTTCTTTGATTTAAAACATTTCCAAAATATTTTTGAAATATTTGAAGACACAAAAAGAAATTTAATTCTCCCATCATACTCATTTCAAATTCTTCTTTCATTAATTTTGAAAATTCATGACAAAGAGTTTTATTAGTTGATCTAAATACTACATCATCAACATATATTTGAACCAATAAAACATTACTTTTCACAATTTTCTTAAATAGCGTTGGATCTGCCATACCAACAGTAAAATAATTTTTCAAAATAAAAGAACTTAATTTTTATACCAAGCTCTAGGTGCTTGTTTAGGGGAATAAAGAGCATTAGTAAGTTTAAAAACAAAATCAGGTTTTTGAGAGTTTTCAAAACCAGGAGGTTTCTCAACATAAACTTCCTCCATTAAATATCCATTTAAAAAGGCAGATTTGACATCCATCTGAAATAAATTCAAATTCATATAAGATGCATAGGCTAAAAGGATTATAATGGATTCTAACCTAGCTACAGGTGCAAAAGTCTCATCATAATCTATTCCATCTTCTTGATTATATCCTTTATCTAATAATCTTGCTTTATTTCTTGTTATTGTGCCTTGGTCATTCTGTTTATTTCTAAAATCCCATTTGGTTCCTATTACAGGATAATTCTTAGGTCTTTCCACTAAAACCCAAACTTCATTTCTTTTAAATTGGTTTAATTCATCTTGAATTGCTATTACCCAGCTTTCATCATCTAAAGAATCTTCTATAGTCTTGGGTTCTTGTTGAGATAGGAAGGAAGAGAATTCCACTAGGTTTCCTAAGTTTCTTCTAGTTTGAACGCCAGTTTCTAAGTTACCTATTACAGTTTCTAAAGTATGATTCTTTAGGATTCTAGACTGTCTAGGTAAAATATTTAAAGGTTCTTCAGTATCATGTTCCTCTGAACTGGACTGAATTTCTTCTATATCATTTTCAAAATCATTCTTTAAATTCTCAAGTCTCATGTTATCATTAGAGTCATGTTCATCCATTTGTTATATCCATTTCTTAAAAGTATCTGATTCATCAAATCTCACATAAACTGATTCTTCAAAAATCCCTGGCTTCTTATTATAAACTCTATAATCTTTGTAGGTAGCAGAATATCCTATGAAAATACCTTCATCATATTTAGGATCGAACTTACCAAGATTATCCTTGGTGTTTAAGATATAAACCTTGCATCTAAAAACATTAAACTAATTTACTTTAGGTTTTCTGTTATTCCATAGTTCATAGGGTGTCTTTTTAAAAATAGGTCTAATTAAAACTCTATTAATTATATAACAAGCTGTATTCACAGCTTCTGCCCAGCAATATATAGGTATGCTATATTCATTTAACAAAGTTCTATCCATTTTGTTAATTGTTCTATTTCTTCTTTCTACAATCCCATTTTGTTGAGGTGTTCGGGGTGCAGAAAAGGTTTATTTAATACCCATATTTGAGTAAAAGGAATTAAATTCCAAATTCTCAATTTCTCCACCATGGTCACTTCTTAATGAGATTATATTGAAACCTTTTTCATTTTGAACAGATTTTCAGAAACATTCAAATAAAGTAGAATCTTAATTTTTAAATTTCAAAAAGAAATTCCATGTAAATCTTGAATAGTCATCAAATATGACATATACATATGATTTACCATCTAAGCATGATAATCTTAACGGTCCAAACAAATCCATATGAATAAGTTCTAGAGGTTTAGATGTAGCAACCTTATTAACAGATTTTAAGGATGATTTGTGTTGCTTGCCAAGTTGACATGCATCACAAAATCTGTCACTCTCAAATTTGAGATAAGGTAAATCAGAAACTAAATATTTATTAGATAACTTTTGTAAGAAATATACATTACAATGACAAAGTGTTCTATGCCAGATCCAGGATTCACTTACATTAGGAGTTAATCAGTTTACTCCTTGTTTACACAAGGAATTTAAATCCAAAGTATAGACATTTTCAGTTCATGGTGCTTTAAATTTAAACAGTTTATCTTTAAAAATAGTAAAACAATTGTTAGTAAAATCAACAGTATATCCATCATCACAATGTTGAGAGATACTTATCAGATTTTGTTTTAGTCCTTGTACATAAAGTACTTTGTTGATTGAGACTGTTTTTGGATCTCCAATTGCTCCAATGCCAATTATTTTTACTTTGGCATTATCACCAAATGTGACAAGTCCTCCATCCTTTTGAGTGAGTGAAGAAAAATTCAATGAGTTTCCACTCATATGTCTTGATCATTAAATATCCATGTACCATATATCTTTTATTCTCTGGTGACCAACTACCTACAAAGACATTCAAACAAATTGCTTTGGTACCCAAATTTTGTTGGGTCCAGGAGTGTTAGCTAGCAAAGATCTGGGTATCTGGATTTTCTTTGTTCTTTTAAAATTATCTGAATCATATAAGTCTTTTCAAATAGCGTCTTTCTTAATACCAAAAATTTGAGGTTTTCATAAGAAACAGTTTTTAGCTACATGTCCCTTTGCCCACCAAAAATTACAATTAATCTTTTTAGAGCTAGGAACAAAATAATTTTTATATAGCTTTGGTTTTTCTCCTTTACTACCAATTCCAAATATCTTATTTTTAATGACAGTTTTTCCAAGATTTTCATTTAAGGAATTCTCTCCTTTTGTAAAAACCAATGTAGCCTATTTGTAAGATTCTACTTCATCCTGCAGTGTTTTTATTCTTGATTCAAAATTAATGCAGTTAGTGTTAATCGAATTGTATTTATCAATTAATTCATTATGTTGTTTCAGAATTGTATCTCTTTCATCTGAAATGGCTTTATGTATATTTTTCAGTGACTTATGTTTTTTAAATAGTGAGTCATATCTTTCTTCAAGCATATTGCAGTAGGCTGCTAGTTTTTTATTTGCAATGCTTGATTCAGAATGTGATTCAAAGGAGTAATATGAGTGTAACTCATCAGTTCCTGCCATGAAACACATGGTTGCCTTTAGATTGACTTCTTCTTTCTCTAAGCTTGATTCAGAAGAGCTACTAGAGTCTTCACATACACTCCAAGTGGATTTCATAGCTTTCTTGTATTTCTGCTCAAAGTAATTTCTTTTGAAGAATTTCTTTTTCTTCGCATCCTTCAGTTGTGGGAATATGGTCTGATATGTCCCATCTTTTTGAATTCATAACATCTCACTTCCTTATTACCTCCCTTAAAGGATTTTTTTGAAACCTTTTTTTCTTGCTGTAGAATTTTCTAAAGTTTCTGGCTAGTTGAGCCAGTTCTTCATCTATGTTGGATGAGTCAGAGATTTCTAATATGGCTTTGACTTCTTTGCTCTTCATCTTTCTATTCATTTGTAGTGAAGTTACCCTAAAGTAAGTATATTCTCTTTTGATAAGCACTTTATGTTCATTAGCTTCATCTTGCATTTCAGCTTCATACATCATCAATGTACCAATCATCTCTCTCATAGTTAGATCTTTGATAGGTGTTGATTGTCTGATTGCAGCTGAGATTCCATTCCAACTAGTAGGAAGTACTCTCAGTACTTTTAATGCTTGATCAGCTTGCTTAATATGTTCTCCTAGAGTAGTAATGTTATTGACACTTTCTGTCAATCTCCCATTAATTTGGGTAATGCTCACACCTTCAATCATTCTAAAAGTATCAAATTTTAGTTTTGCAGTTTCATATCTCATTTTCCTCACATTATATGTTCCTTCATATTCCACAGCTATTGTTTTCCACATCTCATATGTTGTCGGGCACTGAGATACTCTATTAAATTCATGTGGTCCTAAACCGCAGATAATTGCATTCATAGCCTTCGAGTTCATATCGTACTCTTCCTCTATAACAGCACTCCATGCCTTAGGATTTTCAAGAATTTTATAAGGATTCAGAATCTTTGAATAGACTCTATATCCAAGGTTTTTCAGATATATTATCATATGTGATTTCCAGCAACCATAGTTGTATCTATTAAAATATGGTGCTCTAACCATCAAAATCCCTTCTCTTGTATCATTCATAGTGCTCTATTGAATAATCCATAAATGCTTCTAGCTTTCTAAGGCTCTGTCTGAAGATCCTCCTCTGATACCAATTGTTGGACCTGAATCTATAGATTATACACAAGAGGGGGGTGAATTGTGTCTTTTACAATTTTTCCGATAACACTTTTCTTGAACGAGTTCTGTCCTTTATACATTATCGGATTTGATCATTCATGTGAAAAAGTAAAAACAAGAACACGAATATGTATAGTGGTTCAGGCAACAGAAAGCCCCTAGTCAACTCCACCAACGCTCAACTCCACGATCTTGGTGATTTTCACTATCTGGTCCTCTTTTCCACAGACTGATTCACAACTGAGTACAGGTAGTTGACACCTTTACAATTCAAGGAAAAACAAAGCCTTCTGCTTCAGACACGAACCTACACAGCTTAGAACGAGAAGCTGGTTATCCAAGAATAAAAAAAATAGAAATAAATTTCCAGTTGATCTTCACAATTGTAACAAAATGCAATTGACAGTTGATGGATCAAAGACTCTAGAAATATTGATCTTCAAGATGAAGTAGTTCTGAGTTGATCCAGTTGTAGTAGATATATTGATATAGTTCACAACCTCAACAGTAGTAGATCCACAGTAGATATTTGATGTAGAACAGTTGAATCTTCTATCGAGTTCATTCTTCTTGAACAAACAGATCTTTTACGCTCCTGTAGAATCAGTAGATCAATCGTGAATAGTTGCAATCTCTGTTTTCCACTTTTTAATAATAGATCGATCACCTTATCATCATTTTTTTGTTTCAGAGAGAGCATAAATAATAAATCATATCTCCTACATGTTTAGATCAGTAATAGTCACCTTCAAATTTGCGATATTCAAAATTTTGAATTTACAAAGAAGTCGTAACTTCCCTTAAGACTCAGCATAAAAATCACCTTTTAATTCGATCTTAAATCCATTAATAAAATGGATTTGAATCATTAAAAGTTGTAATTTAAAAATTACTTTAAATCTGGCTTGAAATATGCCCAGAAATCAGTTTATTGATCGTTGTACATAAAAACCCTCTGCTGAAAATTCCGACGCCAAACGTAAGGTTGATAACGTGGCTTAAAAATGTAGGGTTAATAACAAAGTCTTCAAACGTAGGGTTGATAACAAATGTAGGGTTGATAACAAACTTAGGGTTGATAACAAACGTAGGGTTGATCATTCATACTTTTTCTTCATCATTCAAATGTATGGTAAAAGATCCATACATTTTACTTGATCCATACTTTTCCAAGAACATATGGTTGTTTACAAAAGTAAGGTTAATGAACCATACTATTGAGAAACAAATGTATCACTTAGAATTCACATACGGTTCACTTTCCATACTTTTCTGATAACAAAATGTAAGGTTCCTTCCAAACGTAAGGTTCTCCTTCCATACTTTTCTGGAAAACGTATGGTTGTTTAACCATACTTTTCTCGTACTTCAAAAAGTATACACGCTTTTCATCCTTATGCTATGTTTATCCACGTAGGGTATGAACAGTGATTCCAGAACACGCTAAAACAGATTTTGCGCTATATTCATCTACGTAAGATGTGAACAGTGTTTCCAGAACGCGCAAAACAGATTTCGTTCTAAGTAATAAATTCTCGTTATTTCAAGAGTAAAATAAATTAATAATCTCCTGAAAAATAATAATTGAAATCATTAGAAAATAAGTAAGGGTATTTGTGAGCATCAAAATTATCATAAAGAGACAGAGTTTTATTTTTAATAATCTCCCCCTTTAAATAACATTAATACGCATTGTTGAAAACAATACTGTGCTCAACACTTTCTTGTTGTTTCCCACATCCTTACCATGTGACCATAAACTACATGAATTATTCACTTACAACATCATGTTAAACTACATGGAAGTGCATACATACCACATGATGTTAAACTACATGGAATACATCCTTATTGAATGATGCCAAAACAGCATGGGGTAATTTACATCCCCACTAGATGGTGTTAAATTGAGAACATTGTCACCCATTTTTCACCCCTTATCACATGACCACAAGGGATATACCCTAACCGACCAGAGAACATGGTGCTTCCACCATCATTTGAAGCAAATCAATCTATAAGACAAACTCCATGCCTTAGGTGTCTCAAATCACTACAAACCTCTATGTCCCTTGCAAAGGACATATATATTCAATGACCATTTTCCTAACTATTCATAGATACCCCTGGCTACTGCTTATGAGAATATATTGTCAACTAAATGTGTCACTTTGAAAAGGTACACTATAATAGGTGTGATCCAGGACATCATTTTTTCAGCACTCAACACCTCAGTGTGTTTGAAATACTCCATGTATGAAAATCCAGTATCATTACTCCTGACCTGATAACTTCGATCCCTGATTTACAACATTTCCATCTCCCAATCAAATGGATGTTGGGGTGCTCTTGACTATAGGTATCCTAATTGGGATCTATTATAATATCTCCCACATATATCTAAGTGAGTCATGACCCAAAACCGCATGTTCTTTAGTCATATCTATATAAATTTGATACTCTATCCTATAATGGTCCAAATAAAAAGACCTGAAACTGCTATTGAAAGAGAGACTAAACTTGTCAGGTCCGAAACCCACATAGGGTGAACTGAGAAAATGTCAAGTCACTTCCCACTAAACTCATGATTCTCAATGTTTAGTCCAAAATTAGGCAATTAATATATAAGGAATAAAATCTTATTTGGTCTACCTTGTGGCCCTAGTAAAATCCAAGCAATGCTCATTGGACCACCCTAGTCTAGGAAAAAGATAGGGTAATGGTTTTTCACATATCCTTCCTAGGAGAATACATTTTTTGGGCAGTGGTTGAACTTTTAGGGTACTCACACCCTCATTGTATTTCACACTTTCCATCGATCACACGTCATGATTTGGTGTGTCTCAAATCATCGCAACATTCCTTATCCCATGGAAAGGATATTCGGCCTCATCGGTCCTTTTCTTGACATTGTATGCATCGTTATGGATCATGTATATGAACTTATGGCCAACAAACAAATGCATTACTATGAAAAAGTAAATTCCAATACTCTGGGGACCTAACATCATTGTATAAGTACTCAACACCATAGTGTGTCTGAAGTACTACAAATATTACAGTATCATATCATTATTCTGACATGAGTGCTCTAGGATGTGATTTACAATCCCTACACCAAACTATCAAAGATGATTTGATATCTTTGATGTTACATCACTGGTTTTTGTACAGTTTCTCAAGGATGGATTGTGACACTTCATTCTCTATCCTTTGATTACCCATACCTCATGATTTCTAAACCAGAGGGTGTAGTGCTCGAGCTTTATGATTTAAGAGATGATATTTCCTAGGGTGTAAAAACCATTCCTGGATAACCTTCATTCAATATCCACCTTCATCATGTATACTTTTGAGTATCCACAAACCATTATGGACCTCATTGAGAGGTGGAGAACAATTTTTCTTGGAATTATATAGACACATATGGGCCTTGACCCACAAACTAAAGAAATCTTACCCTTTCCAAAAAGGAGCAGCAACCCTTGTGAGCCCTAGAAACACAACAGTGAAACCTATCAACTCAAAATGTCATGGGACATACCCAGAATTTATGAACTATCTCATATTCATGGACTCAAAATTCTATGCTCTGAATTATATTACCCACACTCAAACTATCTAGGTGCACCTAGATTCCCTAATACTTCAACCTCGATCGTATCACCTCTATAAATCTTCCATTTACCCTAGAAAAGATACACATCTTCCAGGACCCTTTTCTTGACTATGCATGTGTGCATATGGATCCTTCATATGTGCCTATGGTCATCAAAAAAATGTGCCACTCTAAAAAAAGAGTCATGTAATCTTTGTGATCCTCCGCAACACCATGGAACAAACCCAACACCTTAGTGTGTTTTAGTTTATTACTAGAATTTCAACACCATATCTCATGATCATATATAAGGTCTGAGTTAAAATACCATAAACTAAATAAATTGAATGTATGAGCTAAAATACACTAAACTGAAGCAATATAACATCCAATCCAAACGACAGTAAAATAAATGAATAGAAGGTCTGATCTAGAGGACCATATACTAAAGAAATATGGGGTCTACACTAAAAGACCATAAACTAAAGCAATATACAGTCTGAGTTAAAAGATCTTAAAATAAATCAATATAAGTTCTGAGCTAAAGGGCCATAAACAAAAGAGATATTAGGTCGGAGGTAAATAAACCCTAATTTAATGTGTTATTAGTTTCGAGAAAAAAACCCCAAACTAAAGTGACATTAGGTACAAGATAAAATACATTAATATAGATAAATATTAGGTCTAAAATAAAACACCATAAAATAAATAAATATTAGGTTTGATCTAAAATACCATGAAGTAAAGATCCTATAAATTATTTTGCATGTGAGAGCTTATAAAGCTTCTATATGGCCTTCGCAGAATCAATCTATGCTCACCAAGTCTATCATATTTGGAAAATAATAGATAAATATCCCTCTATGAGATATATTCAACCCTTTTATCCTTCATAAAATCATGTAATGTATATATAACTGAAGTATATCATCAATAGATAATCTTATTATGGTGGTAATTCATGAGAACTTCTTGAAAAATAGTATATTGTGATCCAAATCTCTAGATCCACACAGTATGGTTTTCAAGA
This sequence comes from Viscum album, assembly GCA_963277665.1. NCBI lineage: Eukaryota > Viridiplantae > Streptophyta > Magnoliopsida > Santalales > Viscaceae > Viscum > Viscum album. The sequence goes on from OY728141.1 coordinate 1,542,907,141, forward strand.
AATTATGCAAAGGATGGGTATCGTTGGAGAATCTTATAATGTGAGAGAAACCAGATATCATACACATAATGAAATGAATAATGTTATATATAATTATAGTGAATTTAGAAAATCCATCCATTCAAAGTATCAAAATAGGGAGGAACTTTTATATTTTGGAGCCTCTTTAAGGCTTTATAAAAAATCGAGGGATGATTTGTAATAAGAAAGTAGATTTATGGTAAAAGATGGGTAGTTTCACAAGAATGATCCAAAAGATTCTTTAGAGAGTCATCAATTGAGTGCTGAAGTGCCACTCTCCCCATTTATTCAAGTTCTATCTCAAGACAGAGAACTTTGACCAGAGTATTTAACTCTTCAACCCTCTTTTAAGTTGTAACCCATGTGGATGATGATGTTGAAATGTTATTCCTGATATGATCAACCATATCCTCACATCTCTATATCTATATAGTCTATGAATCCATCTGAGCTTATATTTTAGATAACAATAGGATACCCCACTCCAATTCTTACACCATCTCCCTCGTTTTCATAGTAATGGATGCCTCATTCTCTAGATCATGCAAATTCCATTCATCTGTGGCCAATTTTCTTCACGTTAAGATGATTTTCTGCATGATTTCACACAAAGGATGTAAGTCGATGTTGTTTTCCCCAATGTCATGAAATAACTTGTGAAGGTTTTCCCTGTGGTTATAGAATATTTTCAAGAGGTCTGAGTAATCATGTTTTGAATATGTTCCTAGTTTAGTCTAAATGTTATAGAGCCTCTAAAATACAAAAATATGATGGCGATATAGAGAATGGTGACTGGTGGAATGAATTTTCCTCCACCCCACCCCACCCCCTATATATAGGAAATTCTATGGAATACCAAACGTCTCCTTCAATACCAAAGTTCACCTAAAAACTGGTATGAGACACCTCCAAAGGCACAAGAGGGCATTTTCCTTCCTCATAATTGAGTCCCTCTCCACATAAGCACCACCCATGAGGGGGGGAATTTATTGGTGCCCACCCAATGAGCATTAATAGATTCAAAAATGAATGAATACATGGATATGATAATTTCATTCCCCCCAAAAAGAAAATAATCCAATACTCATGGATCACTTGATAATTCAAGTAAATCCCAATCATGTGACTATTACATGGTCACGTGATGACTCCACGCACATCACATATCATGTTGTGAATCCAGAAGACCCCCTTCAATAGACCTTATTATTCTCCTGATGGCCCTCAAGACAGCCAATGTCTACATGGTGAAAACCCAATGTATTCTCCCAAGTCTCGTGGTCTTTCATTGGAATGTTCCTAACAAGCCATTTAAAGTTACCCTAATAATTAAGCGTAATAATATCCAATGTAAGAGACCTCCAATCGTTCAGAAGATCATGCACCATGGCATCATTACAAAGTATAAATTTCCTTGATTACACTCAATAAAAATCACAATTACCCTAAACCTTCTTAAAATAAAGATACAAAGATAAAGGGGAGGAGGAGAGAGGTTCTCTTGGTCATTAAAGGACATGAAATACGACATCAGTAATCCCAAAGACACAATGAGACATGGGTGACATGTCTGCCTCACCTTGAGAAATCCAATTGGTTTGTAAGCCTCACCAAATGGAAGTCATGGGTATGTCTCGGTGACTCTATACTTCCCCATCAGAACCCTAAGAGAAAATGGATAGATTTTCCTCTAAACATGCTTATGCACTCCTATATGACCCATTTTTTGCGCAAGGCATCATTATAAAATCATGTAAATATACTTGACATTATGAATGAAAATTTTAATAACTCCAAAACAATTGTAAAATAAAACAAATGGGATAATTGAGATGATGGGCGATGTGATCTTGGTATCTAAAGGACATGTGGAGTGCCCCTATAAATCTACCAGACACTATGACACCTAATGGAATGTCCACATCATCTCACGAAAGTCCTTTGGCTTGTTAGTTGTGCCGTAGGGAAGTCCCCAGGCATATCAAGGAAAATCTATTCTTTCCACTTCAACACTCGAAATAAAAACTTATTGATTTTTCTATGAAATACTCATGCACCCCCACATGACCCATATTTTTCATGGGACACACCACCAAAATAATTGGGTAATTTTTCTTGACATTGATTATGACATCTCCCATGAATCAATACCTTTTTATCATAAAAAAATCTAAATAAATGTTAAAAGAGACATATTGTACTTATAGTCTTTGAATGATTTGAGGTGTTCCCAATAAGTCAAAAAGTTCTATAATATACCCGGACAAACCATCCTTGTCTTGTATAAATCCTCAGACAAGTCATTAATTATATCGTGGAAACATTTCAACATGAACTTGGTCTTTGGAAGGACCTTGGGAATGTCCATTAGAAAATATGAAGAGTACTTTAACATTCCCACAAGATCAAACAATTCCTCATCAATTAGAAATAATCTAATAAAATAGGCATTGACAAAGGAGACTTTTGACTTCTGAAACTTATGCAGCACACTCAGAATGACCCATAAAAAAGACTCACAAAACTATATGGTGCCGACCCACTTCATTGACTCCAACCTGGATCCACGCTAGATGTTTCATGTAAATCGAGAATAATCTAGTGTGGTGAGGCCTATAAATTCCACACACCATCATGATAAATGGTCCGACTACTATGTGAAGGAATCTCTTGAGCACCAAATTCATAAGCATCAAAGAAGACTTCTCAGAGCAACCAATCATGTTATTGAATAGCCTTCCATCATGTAATATATCAGTGACGTGATGGAGCGATCATATTCCACACGTAAAGTAGTTCATGTGATCATTCATTGATCAAGAGAAGGGCCACTATCAAGTTCTGCAACGAATATACTGCATGTATTCTAGATCACATGAGACATAAAATGAACTAAAACTGAACAAACATAAGGAATTCACCATAAAAGGGATAAAACCAATATAAAAAGTGGAAGAATTAAATGAAATACATGCTCACTAGCACTATTATGCTTCATTTGATTCATACAAGGACACACAACAACACCCTGATACATCATCAATATCTCACGATATTCCTTCAACATGCTATTTGGGACCTAGGAAATAATTCTGACATGTTAATGAAAGTCACATGACCTTTCCGGGAACAACACTTTGGTCTCACAGAACCTACTATTTTAATCCTCCAATCTCCATGAAATCCTTCGGATACATCACCTGACTCATATAATGGTGTTCCTTTAATTCAATCAAGTTTCGTTTTTGCGATTGGGCATGAAAACCAATCCCTCGCAACACCACATGGGAAAGCTAGTTGAGACTTGTGACACCCTCCAGACATGATGGTCAAGTATCACAATGACCTCTAGGGATGTTGTACAAGACATGGGATATCCTTTTGGCCATGTCGCACTAACTCTTGTGACACCTCACCCCTATATGTTTCAATACAGTTCATGATATTGGGATGGATGAAGAAACTCATATACATAGAGATGGATTCACCAATGAGACTTCACTCCCCTAAGTTCATCAATGAGACACCATTTCATTATTCACCAAGAGAACTAAAAAATGAATTGTTTTGTCTGAGTAAATGGTCTCATATCGGTTTAAGTTGGAGATACACGAACATAGATTAAATATATAAGAGAGTCTCAAGAATTTGTACTAGTTCTCCCAAAAAAATGTGTGATGAGCCTGACCCCCATCCTATTGAAAAATGTTAGTCCATAAGAGTCATTAGGCCTAAACTGAATTGATATTAGGTACAAGATAAAATACACTAATCTAAAGTGATATTAGGCCCCAACTAAAATACCCAAACCTAAAGCGATATTATGTCTAAGATAAAATCGCTTAAACTAAGGAAATATTATGTCTGAGATAAAAACCCTTAAACTAAATAAATATTTGTTCCAATAAAAAATACCCTAAACTAAGGAACATAGAAGTTATTTATCATGTGATAGCATATAAGGATTTCTATAAGACCTTTGGAAAATCAAGATATTCTCACCAATCCTATCATATCTGGAAAATAATAGAGCACTTTTCCTTTGGGATATATATTCATCCCAGCTACCCTTCTCTAAATAAAGTAATATCTAGATAAATAGAAATGAGAACTCATTGAAAAAGATCCTATTGGGATCCAAATCACTATATCTATACATTCTGGTTTTCTTGACTTTATGAAAAGGGTGGGTATCATTTCTGATTCTCAGAATGTTAGAGCAACCAGATATCATAAACATCATGAAAAGAAGAAAGATAAATACAATTATAAAGAATTATGGAAATTAATTCATTCACAGTATGAAAAAAGAGGGGGTAATATTAAAATTTCAGATCCTCTCTATGGTTTCATAAAAAAAAGAGCGAAGAATTAAAATAAAAAAGTTGACTTGCAATAAGAGATGGTTGAGTGCACCATAAATATCCAAAAGATTCTGGAGAGAAGCATCAGTTGGGTGTGGAATTGCTTCTCTCCCCGCCTCTTCTACTTCTTCTCTAGGACGGAGGGCTTTGACCAGAGTAGTAAACTCTTAAACCCTCCTCTATGCGGTAGAAAATAAAAATTATGATGACTAAATGTTTGACCACATACTACAAATCATCCCCTCATATCTTTATATCTCTGTGGTCCAATAATTCATATGAGATTTCAGTTTAAAAAACAATTAGAAACACTTCTACAATTACATCATTGTATCCCTCATTTTCTAATCAAGGGATTCCCCATTTAGAATATCAGGAAAATCAATTTCATCTATGACCATGTTTCTTCAGTTCAAGATGATTTTTTGCATGATTTCATACAAAGGCTACTAGAGGAAGCCATTTTCCCATAAGTCATTAAATGACTGGTGAGGTTGTTACCCTTGGATGTATAATATTTCCAAGGGTGTCTCTTTAATTAAGGATTGAATATATTCCTAGATCAGTCTAGGACATGATTGATCCTCTACAATGAATGAGTTAGATGCAATGGATGGATGATCGACTTGTTGTATTAGTACCAAAATAATAGAAGAAGCTTCAAGTGCTCTTATTTCAATAGTCTTATCATCCATGGCCTCTGTTGGAAGAAGAACCTACTCAATATAATTAATATCACCATCGGAGTTGTCATCAACCAAATTATTTCACTTTCTTTATGTCGCATCCATATCATTGAACAAATTCATTGTTCCCTCTAATAAAGGAATTTGTGACGCAATAGGACAGTCTGCCTTACAGACTAAATGTACTGACATACCATTGGGATATGATGTTACCAAATCTTGGGAATAATATTTGGTAAGGAAATTAGAAGGAGAATCAACAGGAATAAATATAATCTCAGCCTTACTGGCTTCATGTTTCAACATACTCCAAAATTATTGGATAACCCCAGGATGTCACTCTCCTCGAACACTGAACAAATGAAGAGGGGGGACCCTTTAAATGTAGCCAACATTTTTAATGAATTGATATAGTGTTTATGGATCATAGATGATCATCATGTACACCCTAGCTATCAGAGCCCCATCATAATAAAGGATCATATAAGATCTTTCATTAAGGGGTCAATTTCCATCATCAATGATTGGAACAACCAGTCCATAAAATTTGATAAAGTCAATGATTTCATAACAGCATAGTTCCCCCTTAACCTCAATGGGGTCTAGAGAGATTGCATCATCCCTATATATGTACAAAAATCTAGGATGGGATATGGGATCCTGGATCCTGGAAGTGTTGTAATATTGATAATAATGCAAATGCTCCCCTATCCATCCAAATAAGAACTGGAGAGGACCACTGATCCTATAAGGCGTGTTACCTTGTTCATTATGACCAGATATTTGATAAAGGCATGCATGGAATGGTACTACTGTGTTAACGAATCTACCTTATTAAAGTCATGATGCAATTTTAAGAACCCGGATCTCCGTTTCAGCTATTTCCTTCCTTTTTCTAGAGTTTTTGAGAAAAATAATGTTTTTGGAAATTTTTATGTACATGCCATGTACTTTCTGAGTACATGCCATGTATTCTTTTCCTACTTGAAGTTGTGTACTGGTCATGTCTAGGCCACACACACAGTGTGTAGTGGTGATGTGGAGGCCGATTTTGGCGGATTATGGAAAGACCTAGTACACGCTGTGTACTTTATTTTTTTTCATTAATCGGACTGGGATCACGCCCGATCGCCTTAAACGTCTTCTTCTAGGTCCTGTTCATCCGAGAGCGCCAGGAATCCTCAGATCTTCGATGAGCCACCATTCCTCCATCCGTTCACCGATTCGAGCACCATCGATTGCATTGGAATCGCAACGGTGAGTTCTCCCTTCTGCTTAAGCCTTGTTTTCTAATTCCTCCTCCTTCCAAGGATATCGTGGTTTGATCATTTTGGGAATTTTCTCAGATATTCGACATTCTAAGGAGAACCAGTCATCGTGGTTCCTATATATCGATCTCCTAGGCTCGAGGTAGGTGTTTTGTGCCTTATCATTCAATGTCTCTGAGTTTTATGTGAAAATTCCACCAATACTCGTGAACGGGGTATTGCGTGTTTACCATTTTTCTGTTTTTGTTTTACTGCTTTTATTGTATGCTTTTGTAGAGGTAAGTTAATCATGTTAGAGGATAATTTTTTCTGCATGAATGTTTTTCCCATGCTTTGCTCTGTTTACGACTTTTGGGTCTTGTTTGCCTTTGGTGGTTATGACTGTTGCCATGCCTTGTGTCTATAGGATGGAGTTTTTTGCATTACATGCTTGTTGTCTTGTAGACTATTTATCCATGTAGCTCTGTAGGTATAATTTGGTTATCCAAGTAGCTCTATAGGTGTTCTTTGGCCTTATAGCATTATTGTGCACTAACTGGAACGGGACTGTGAGAACCTGGTACTATAGACTTTAAGGGATAGACCGAGTGAGCTTCCCAGAGAGTCCTTAACATTATAGACTATAGGATTGTACACCGATTGAGATTCCTCAGTGAGTATTAGATATTATAGGCCATAGGAGATAGACCTAGTGATCTTCCCAGAGTGCCTTCAGATTTTATAGACTACAGGAGGGTAGATAAAGTGAGCTTCCTCAGAGAGTCTTACATTGTTTGATATCATTTTAAGACCCTTACCAAGCTATAGGAGGAATTGAACAAGTTACCTTCCTCATAGAGTCTGTGGTATACCTAAGGCTATAGGAGGAATTGACCAAGATAGCTTCCTCATAGAGTCTCTAGACCTTGGGGCTAAGAGGGTTAGACCGCGTGATCTTCCTCAGAGAGTCCCTGACTGCCCTAGACTATAAGGGGAATTGACTGAGTGAGCTTCCCCAGAGTCTCATAAATTTGAATGACCAAACCAGAGGGGTTAGGCTGAGTGCACTACCCAGACGGTTGTGGTACTTCCTGGTTAGGAACAGAGGGGATGGCTTGGAGTACTTCTCCAAGGGTTTTCTTTCTTGTTCACTGTTTTCTTCACTATTGTTGTTGGGTTTGGATTGATTACTATTGTGTATCATCCTACTTTACTGCTTACTGTTTACTACCTACTGCTTTTCTATTGATATTTACTACTTATTGTACTTTTACCATCCTTATACTCACTGACTGTTAGGAACAGATCTTCGGGTGGTTTCCTACTGGGATTTTATCTCACACCCAGTTTGGGCCATGCTTTTGGGCCCAAGCAGACTATGTTGTTGTAGGTATAGAAAAGGGCAAGCTCCCTTTGACATCTAGAACATGATTGCTTGGAGAAGGATAGAAAGGGACTAAGCATTGGCTTGCGATGCTGAGGAGCTATTTTATTATCTTTTGTACTTGTTTTGGTACTGTGGTGGTTTCCAGCATTGTGACTTTTTTGGATGCTTTCCTAGATATGTATAGTGCATCATTTCATATATACGCATGTGCTCCAGTTTGATGATTTAGTCTTCTGCTGTTTATATCGTTGGTTATTACTGCTTCTGCTATTGCATGTTTAATTATTTCCACTGTGTACTCTACCAATGAGGGCATAATATCCCCACTATCACACTCAAGGCCATCGCTTCTAGTCGACAGCCTCTGGCATTTGGGGAAATGCGCTTGAGGCCAGTGACCACCCGGTTACGGGGAACCTCTTGGTGGCTTCCGGAATGAGGACCTTACAAAGTGGTATCAAAGGAGATCTTTTCTCTTGTTTTACTGTTTTGGGACTTTAGCCAAGGATAGGACTGATTTGGTACTTGGTAGTAAGTTGTTCCCAGGAGTAGCTAAGCCGTGTACAAGGAAAAGCCATACTACCTTGTTTATTGCAATTTCTAGTTCTGATATTTTACGGTTGAGATGATTTCACCTAGAGTGATTCACATGCATTGTGCTGTTATTATTTTGATATTACTGTTCTATTTCTGTCGTAACCTTATGATATGAGGGTATGCCATCTCATTCATCATATAGGCACTTGTTAGAAATCACATTCCATGCATTCTTGCCATCCAATCTAGGGTGAATTAGCGATTTCATGTTGTTGTGATAATCATTTTGTACATTATGCATGCTGTTGTGATAAATGTTTGATAGAATCTCTGCAGTTGATAGAGAAACTGGTTGTCTATACTTTTCCTAAAATGAATGCCATGTTTTTGTTCTTGAGGTGTTATGGGACCTCTTGAATTGTAAATTGGTGGATCATGATTCTGTTTTCTCTTGTATATGACTATAAGAGATGCCATTCTTTGATTCGTGGGGAGTATGGGCCCTCGTGGGTCGGAAATTGGCACCTCTTTGCCTTGTTTTCTGTGTTTTCTGGGCTTCTGTGTAGTTTCTGAGTTATTACCCAGAAAAACCCAGAATACACGGCGTGTACTTTTTGGATAAACGTCGTGTAGTTTTGAGGCCATGCCACTGACCGTGTGAGTATAAACACGGTGTCGTGAAAATGTATTCAGGAACACACCGTGTATGGTTGGTGAACACCGTGTAGTTTAGAGTCGTGTACCCGACCATTTCACTAACAACATGGGTCGGGGAAGCTCGAGTAGAACACTCTATATGGGTAAAGAACACGTCGTGTAGTTTTTTCCTAGGTACCTGGTCGTGTCACGAACAACACGGGTTGGTGTTATCTTCTCCTATACACGCCGTGATTATTTGGAACATGCCTTGTAAGGTAAACCGTGTAGACGGCCGTGTATCTAAAAACACGGGCCGCTGAGACCATGTCTAGTACATGTCGTGACCCTAGGGAACACTCTGTGTAGTATGGGGTTAGCTGGACCGTGTAGGTTAGCTGTTTAAGGAGACTCGGGCAGGGGTTTAGAGTTTAAGTACACACCGTGTATGGGAAAAACACGTCGTGTAGTTTGGGGTGTTACATGACCAGTTGTGGCAGGAGTACACGCCCATGTTAATGACTAAAGAAGACACTTCGTGTAGTTATTATGCACACCATGTAGTCGTGTTTTGTAAAACTTGATAGTTTCTTTCCCCTATTACCATTTTTTACTCTGGTGTTTTCAGTCGTTGTTAATCCTGATCTAAGGTGTGATTTTGATCTTTCAGAGCTATGCCTCTGAGGCGTGCTCCGGTCGTACATCAGTTTCCAGATAGTGACCAAACACTTGATATGGCTGATTATGGACCTCCTTTTGATCCTCCTTCTGTGACAGCCTTGGCACCAATAGTCATACCCATCATTGGCACTAATGCGCAGTTCAGGGTGGATTTCCTCAGGATGATACAGACTTTTCAGGGAGTTTCGCCTCCTGCCCTGTCGATGGCTGAGTTGATGAGGGGTTTTCAGCAGCAGCATCCTCCTACTTTCTCAGGGGATGGAGGACCCCAGGCTGTAGAGTCATGGTTCGGGGCAACCCTTACTATCTTTGAGAATCTGGAGATACACCCAGAAAATAGGGTAAAGCTGGCCAATTATATGCTTCGGGACACCGCCAAGAGGTGGTGGGTGGTGATCTCACAGTCAGGGCATCAGCAGGGTATGGAATAGGACAAGTTTCAACACACCTTTTATGACTACTTCTATCTAGAGACCCTGAGGGAGATCGAGCCCAGATGATTAAAAGTCTATAGAAACGTACTATCTCTGTTATAGAGTACTCATCTCGTTTCACTGAGCAGCAGTGTTTCACACTCATCCCTGCTGGTGATGAGTTTTTTCTTGCTAGGAAGTTCGAGGACAGTCTCAGGTAGGGGATCTGTTCCCAGGTGAATATCTTCCAGCTGACTTTTATATCCTCCATCGCTAACCAGTAGCAGATTACTGAGTGCAATCTGAGGGATTCTGGATTAGTGAGCCAGGGCGGTTTGACACCCAGAGCCGGTGTTCCTCCTATGGACAGTAGGAAGTGTTGTAGAGTGTCTTCTCAAGGAGATTGAGGTTCGCATGATGCATCTTCTGGAAGCCAGGATATATGATACCAGTGCGATAAGAGTAGGCATACTAGGCCTCAGTGCCAAAGAGATCTGATGGAGTGTCGATCATGTGACAAGATGGGCCATCTTTAGCAATTCTGTCACATCTTCTCACCTTCAGTTGGTGGTAGTGGTTCCTCTATGACCCCGCATTCTGGAGATGCTTTGCCAGTTTCCCTCCATTCTCGGAACTGGAGTTCTTCCAGCCGTTCAGGCTGAGGTGGAGGTCACAACCATGGTGGTCAGTCACCAGGTCATCAGTGACAATAGAGTGGATCAGCTTAGAGTGGTCTGCCAGGGGCATAGGGCCGCGGTGCAGTCCAGTCTTTTGTCGTAGAGCAGACCTATCCGGAGCAGGATATCGGGCCTTCTATAGTTCGAGGTACGATCTTATTATCCTTAGTTTTATCTTCATCTCTTTTCGATAATGCTGCTTCTAATATCTTTATCTCTGTTGTGGTCATGGAGAGCCTTGGGCTCTGTATCTTTTCTTCTTCCGACTCGTTGACAATAGACACACCGTTGGGAATGGGGACATCTAGTGTGCATCAGTGTAGAGAGTGACCTCTTGAGGTTGCGGGGTGTAATTTCTTATGGTACCTCTATGTCCTATAGATGATGGGCTATAATTTCATTCTCGGTATGGACTAGTTGGTTCCCTTCCAGGCAGTCGTCGATTGCTAATGTCGCAGGGTGAGTTTCGTATCACTAGAGGGTAGATCCTTCCTTCATATAGGTGAGTGGGATGTCTATGCAGGTAGAGCTAGACCAGAGCATCATGGGCTAGGGGAAGTTACATCCCAGATTGCCAGTCATTATTTGGATGACTGGGGGACTTCACAGTTAGACTATTCCACAGTGTTGGATCGTTTCAGGGATGTCTTTCCCTAGGTCTTTTCAGGTTTTCCTCCGGAGTGTGAGGTAGACTTCTCAATTGAGCTCATTCCAGGGGAGACATAGATGTCCATTACTCCTTATAGGATGGATACACCTGAGTTTCAAGAGCTCAAGAAGTAGTTGGAGGAGTTGCAGGCAAAAGGTTTCATCTGACCCAGTACTTCTCCTTGGGGTTCGCCTGTCCAGTTTGCGAATAAGGTAGATGGTACCCTTCAGCTTTGTGTAGATTATCGGAAGCTGAACCAGTTGAAAGTCAACAACCTATACCCCTTCCCTTGGATAGATGACCTCTTTGATCAGCTTAGAGGAGCCCGGGTGTTCTCAAATATCGATTTGGGGTCCTGTTTTCATCATTTGCGCGTTAGACCATCTGATATACCCCTTACAGCCTTCAGGAGCAGGTATGGTCTATACGAGTATACAGTCATGCCGTTTTGTCTCACGAACGCACATGTAGTTTTCATGGAACTGATGAACCGAGTGTTCCATCCGTACTTAGACTCTTTTTTTTTGTGGTTTTCATGGAAAACTTCTTGGTGTGCTCTCAAACTCAACACAACCATGCCACACATCTTGAGATCATTTTGAGTACACTGAGAGTGCATCAACTGTATGATAAACTCTCGAATTGCCACTTCTGGATGGATCAGATTCACTTTTTGGGTCATGTTATCTCAGAGACAGAATTATCCATGGACCCAGAGAAAGTGGGAGCTATAGTTTCCATGGAACAACCGAAGAACTTATTTGGGGTACAGAGTTTCCTATGGCAGGAAGGATACTAAAAATGCTTCATTCAGGACTTCTCGCGCCTAGAAGCACCATTGACAGGTCTGACTAAAAAGGGAGATAATTTTTCATGGTATTATTCTTGTGAGTCTTCCTTTCAAGATAAGAGGGGGAGGTTGACGTCAGCACCGATACTAGTCTTTCCAGAGCCGGGAAAGGGATACACTGTTTACTGTGATGCTTCAAGTATCGGTCTGGGAGCTGTTCTTATGCAGGAAGATGGATTCGTTGTGTACAGGTCTCAGTAGTTGAGGCCACATGAGAGGAACTACCTGATGCACGATCTGGAGTTGGTAGCTATTATTCATCCCTTATGCTGTTGGAGGCACTACCTTCTGGGAGATAACATTGTGGTTTTCACCGACCATAAGATTCTCAAGTATATCTTCACCCATCATGATCAAAATCGGATATAGTGTAGGTGGGTTGAGTATCTTCATTCCTTTGAATTCAAACTCACCGATACGCCGTAAAGGGCAATGCAGTGGTAGATGAGTTTAGCAGAAGAACTCATATTCTGGTAGTTCATGAGGCCAGTAGTGAGTGGCAGCTGATGGATATGTTCTATGAGATTCACTTGGAAGTGCATGACTGGCAGGGACAGACTATCCTATCTTTTATAGTTGCTACCTCTACACTTCTTGATCTGGTACGGATGAGATAGCTATCAGACTCAGAAGGCGTTGTCCTAAGGGAGAGTGTGTCAGGAGAGGACCCTCTTCCTAGATGGACTGTGGGAGAGGATGAGATCTTGCATTTCCAGGGATGCATATGGTATCCAGCAAACATACGTGAGGAGATGATGTGGGAGTTTCATTCCTCAGTTTGGGCAGTTCATCGTGGCATCACCAAGATGTTTCAATATCTACACCGCCAATACTGGTGTCCAGGTATGAAGAGAGATGTTGTTGTTTTTTTCATGAGATGTTCTACTTGTTAGCAGGTGAAAGCAGAGCATCAGCGACCAGCGGGGCTTTTACAGCAGTTACCCATTCCTGAGTGGAAGTGAAGCGATGTCGCGATGGACTTCGTGACTGGGTTTCCAAGGTCACCTCGGGGGAACGATGCCATTTGGGTTGTCATTGACAGGATTACGAAGGTTGCACACTTCTTGCTGATCAAGGAGACCTTCAGTGTTGATGATCTGGGATGACTGTACATCCGAGAGATTATACGTCTACCTAGAGTTCCACACCCCATTTTTTTAGACATGGATGTGTGCTTTACCTCTTGGTTCTAGAATGGACTTTAATAGGGTTTGTGTACACAAGTACTTTTGAGTACAACATTCCCTCCCCAGAGTGATGGCCAGTCCGAGCGCACGATCCAGGTGCTTCGGGATATGCTCCGAGCTATCATTCTAGAATTCAGTGGTTCTTGGGAGAATCATATACCCATTGTGGAGTTTTCCTACAACAACAGTTTTTATGAGACTATTTCGATGGCACCATACTAGCCTTTGTACGGTAAGCCATGGAAATCACCCTTATGCAGGCTGGAGGCAGGAGATGCATCTCTGCTGGGACCTCGTCTTGTTAATGAAACCTCGGAGTAAATGGAGCTGATTCGGAAGCGCATGGCTACAGCACAGTCTCGGCAGAAATCTTATGATGATCAACAGAGGTCACCTCCAGAGTTCGAGGTTAGAGATCAGGTTTTCATGTGTGTCTCCTCAAGGTCGAGACACAAGAGGATTCGGATACAGGCTAAGCATTCCCTGCGGTACGTCTGGCTGTTCGAGGTTTTGGAAAGAGTTGGATCGGTTGCCTATCAGTTGCAGTTACTTCAGAGGTAACGGGCCATGCATGATGTCTTCCACGTCTATTAGCTCTGACGTAACATTTCAGACCCGTCACATGTCTTTCCGCCTGAGGAGGTTGAGCTCGAAGCGGATGCGTCGTTTGAGGAGTATCCTTTCTGGATTGTCGATCGCACTACGAAGGTTCTCTGAGGCCGGTCTGTTCCTCTAGTATGGGTGATATGACAGCACGGGCGAGTACAGGACGAGACATGGGAGAGGGAGGACGAGGTTCGATCTTAGTGGCCGGAGCTGTTCAGGGTTTCTTCTTCTATGCCTCTCTAGGGGAATTCAGGGATGAATTTCTTTAAGGGGGAAGTTTTTAAGAACCCGGATCTTCATTTCAGGTATTTCCTTCCTTTTTCTGGAGTTTTTGAGAAAAATAATGTTTCTGGAAATTTTTGAAGTACACATCGTGTACTCTTTTCCCGCTCGATGCTGTGTATTGGCTGTGTCTGGGCCACACACATAGTGTGTAGGGGTGACGTGGAGGCCGATTTTGGAAGATTACGGAAATACCTAGTACACGCCATGTACTATAAAATTACACACTGTGTACTTTCTTTTTTTCATTAATCGAACCGGGGTTATGCCCAATCAACATAAACGAATTCTTCTAGGTCATGTTCATCTGAGAGCACCGGGAATCCACAGATCTATGACGAGGCACTTCTCCTCTATCCGTTCTTCAATTCAAGCACCATCAATTGCGTTGGAATCGCAGTAGTGAGTTTTCCCTTCTTCTTGATCCCTGTTTTCCCATTCCTCATCCTTCTCATGTAATCGTGGTTTGAACGTTTTGGTAATTTTCTTAGATCTTCGACGTTCTAATGAGAATCAATCATCGTGTTTCACGTATATCGATCTCCTAGGATTGAGGTAGGTGGTTTGTGCCTTACCGTTCAATGTCATTGAGTTTTATTGGCAAATTCCACCAATACCCATGAACAGGGTATTGCGTGTTTACCGTTTTTCCATTGTTGTTTTCCTATCTTACTTGTATGCTTGTGTAAAGGTAAATTAATCATGATAGAGGAATATTTGTTGTTCTGGGATGTTTTCCCATGCTTTTCTCTGTTTACGACCTTTGGGTCTTGTTAGCCTTTGGCTGTTATGACTGTTGTCAGGCCTTGTGTCTATAGGATGGAGTGTTTTTCATTACATGCTTGTTGTCTTGTAGACTGTTTATCCAAGTAGCTCTGTAGGTATACTTTGGTTAGCCAAGTAGCTCTATAGGTTTACTTTGTCCTTATATCATTATTATGCACTAACTGGCACGAGACTATGAAAACCTGGTGCTATAGACTAAAAGGGATAGACCGAGTGAGATTCCGAGAGATTCCTTGACATTATAGACTACAGTAGGGTATAATGAGTGAGCTTCCTCAGTGAGTATTTGATATTATAGGCCATAGAGGATTGACCGAGCGAGCTTCCCAGAGTGCCTTCAGATTTTATAGACTACAGGAGGGTAGACCGAGTGAGCTTCCTCAAAGAGTCTTACTTTGTTTGATATCTTTTTAAGACCCTTCCCAGGCTAGAGGAGGAATTGACATAGTGATCTTCCTCAGAGAGTCTGTGGTATACATGAGGCTATAGGAGTAATTGACCGAGATAGCTTCCTCAGAGAATCTCTAGACCTTGGGGCTAAGAGGGTTAGACTGTGTGATCCTCCTTAGAGAGTCCCTGACTACCCTAGACTATAAGGGGAATTGACTGAGTGAGCTTCCCCATAGAGTCTCATAAATTCATATGACCAAAATAGAGGGATTAGGCTGAGTGCACTTCCCAGAGGGTTGTGTTACTTCTTAGTTAAAACTATAGGGGATGGCCGAAATTACCTCCTAGAGGGTTTTCCTGCTTTTTCAGTGTTTTCTTCACTATTGTTGTTGGTTGTGGATTGATTACTGTTGTGTATCATCCTTCTTTACTACTTGCTATTTACTACCTATTGCTTTGATGTTGCTGTTTACTGCTTATTGTACTTTTTCCTTCCTTATAGTCACTGACTGTTAGGCACGAATCATTTGGTGGTTTCCTACTAGGATTTTATCTTACACCCTATTTGGGCCATGCTTTTGGGCCCAAACAGATTATTTTGTTGCAAGTATAGACAAGGGAAAGCGCCCTTCGACTTCTGAAACTTGATTGCTTGAAGCTGGAGAACAGGGGACCAAGCTTTGTCTTGCGATGCTGAGGAGAAGTTTTATTTTCTTTTGTAATTGTTCTGGTATTGTGGTGTTTTCCAGCATTGTGACTTGTTTGGCTTCTTTACTAGATATGTATCATGCATCATTTCATATATACATATGTGCTCCAGTTTGATGATTTAGTCTTCCGTTGTTTATATCGGTGGTTATTAATGCTTATGCTATTTCATGTTTAATTATTTCTGCTGTATACTCTTCAAGTGAGGGAATAGTTTCCCCACTATCACACCCAAGGCCCTCACTGCTAGTCGGCAACCTCTGGCATTTGGGGAAATGCGCTTGAGGCCATGTAACCAACCGGGGATGGGGTGCCTCTGGGTGGCTTCTGGAACCGGGACGTTACAACCACAACCAGCATGCTAAAATGGATTCCTGAACATGTGTCCCCAACAGGAAAGATCCACACATTCAATAACATTAATATGAAATTTGTTAGTCATAGGTTTTGATAGATCTTAGAGTTCACACAATATCTCTAGAAGGTATGATCCCCATCCTCTAAGAAGGACTAATATGATCCATCACTATCACAGACTTGCTGGGAGGGGCACGTACAAGGGAAAATAACTACTTATTTAACCATACTACTACATAAGAAAATATTTATCCATTCCCTGAAATAAATAATTGAGTGAATTTTCATCTCTTTATTAAATTTATCCCATTAAATAATGAGCTTGTCCCTTACCAAAACTGGGGTCTGATAAGGATCATCCATAAAATCTGTATTATGGAAGAATTCATCATTCATTTCTCAAAGGGGAAGAATCCCTTCCAACTGATAGATGTCTCATATGGTGATTCCCACTTCACCCTAGAACAAGTGAAATGTGTTGGTGTTAGAGCACCAACAATTGATCATCTCATAAAGTAGGTTGGGTTGGTGATAGATGATGAATTGAGATATCCAAATGGAATTTTAAAGATGAACCCTATATAGATCATCAACAAACACTAAATAGATTTTCCTTTCCCAAAATGTCCATGCCCATTCATCAGAAAAGATGTCACTAGGATGAAGATCTCATTCTAAATACCACCCACTGCTAGATGTGTCTATATAAGAGTCAATTATACTAGAATAACTTTTCTATATAGTTTTTGAGAGAACTCGAAACCATATATTTGGCCAACAGATAAGCCAAACCCTGGGATTGAGCTGTAACAGGATTTTTCCTTGTTATTTATCATTCGAACATAGTAGTGGGATGTTCAAACCCATCAAAGATGGAAAATTAATTTCTTTGGGAGTTATGGTAGTTTCATACAGAATTACAAAATCGTATAGAGGGATTTGGTGAGATAAGGGGTAGTCTAGAATCCTGGGTGAGGGGAATCCCTTAATAATCTCATTATCAGTATACACATGGAAGCGGTGACCAACATTATGATTTTGGGTGATCATGGACCTTTGATTGGCCATAGATGTGGAACCTTGATGAAAAATGGAATCCCTTTGAGAGAAATTATGTGGAACATGTTAGATGAATAAAATAAATAGTGTCAAAGAATGATGAAGACCAGTGGCATCAGGAGCATCAGGTGACATGGAAGGGGATTTCTAAACAACATAAGGAGTTTGCGGATTGACTGAATTTTTTTCTAAGGTGTGTAACCCCCATAGAGAATTATGAAAACTGCATGACCTCCTTAGAACACATGACCACGTGACTGGAACATGGTCACATGTGTCGCAAGTGATCCAATGATCAGGCCAGTATATCATGAAAAGTCATCTAGATAATCTAAACACTCATAGTTGAAGTATAAGAGGTTATTGATGTATGATATATGGTTTTATTGTGCAATCATCTGTGCAATATACAATTTTGTAAGATAGTTCTGATGAAATGGACTTGTAGTACAGACTGACGAAAAGAGCTCGCAATCTGGGTTCACATCACAGTCTCCTAACAGTGGAACTTAGTAGATGAAAAAAATGAGAGCACTCTGGAGAATGGGTGGTATATTGAATGAATTTTCCCCCACACCCCCATAATATATATGACATTTTTTAGAATACTAAACATCAACCAAATGACAAAATATCACCTAATCCTCCAGTTCACAACACAGAAAGACTTTAGTTTTCCTCATAACCAAGTCCTTCCCCCCAAATACATCACTCTTGAGGGGGTGGAGGCATTTGTTGGAACCTTCCAAATGATATTTAAAAAAAATTAAAAAGGAAGGAATACCTCGATATGGTAATTTCCTTCACCTCAAAAGAAAATTAACCAAGACTCACTGATCACATGATCCCCCAAGAAAATCCTGATAGCCTGAACATCTCATGGTCACACAAATATTCCATGTGCAACATATAACCAGTATCCAATCCCACAAATCCCCAATTCAATAGACCATCCGAAATTCCCCTGACAATTAAGGGGAATAATATCCAATGGAAGAGACCCTTGGTAGTCATGAAGATCATGTGCTAAGGAATCAATTGAAAGTTTAAACATCCTTGATGATACTCAATGAAAATCATAAGACCCCAAAACCTACATAAAAAAGGAAAATAAGATAAAGGGAAAGAGGTAAGAGATTATTTTTGTGTAGAAGGACGCACGATTTGACCCCGGTGATATGAAAGACACCAAAAGACTTCAGTGAAATGTCCATCTCTCCAAAAAAATTCCCTTTAGTTTTTCATCCTCACTAAATGGAAGTCCTTGAGTATTTCTAAACAAATCCATGCTTCCCATTTGTTTATCTAAGGAAAAATAAATAGGTTTTCTTTGGAACCTTCTCCCACACCCTCATATGACCCATATTTGTCACATGAGTCATCATTAAAAAATTGAGTAAATTTACTTGACATTCCTCCTAAAAATTTTCATAACTCCTAAACCATTGGAAAATAAAACAAAGGTGATAATGTAGAGGAGGAAAGAGGTTCTTGTAATCACTAAAGGACATGGGGTGTGCCCATAGGGATCTACAAGATTCTACAAGACCTCTAGGAAATTCCCACCTCGTCACACAAAATCTGATTGGCTTGTCAGTCGTGCCACATGGAAGTCATCAGGCATGTCCAGGAAACTCCACACATTCCCCTTCAGTGCTCTAAGGAAAAGAGGATGGTTTTTATCATGAAATTCTCTCATACCCCCAACATGACCCATATCGGTCACACGATGCATCACTAAAAATAGAGATATTGTCATTGACATTGTGTATGATATCTCCCATGAATTCATACCATTGTCACATAAAATAATGAAAATAAAAGTGTGAAGAGGGAAAAGGTACTCAATGTCAGTAAAAGAAATGAGGTGGGCCTAAGAAGTCCACGTCATGGTCAAGTAAGACCCCAAAAAAACAAACATTGTATCATGGAAGTCACCATACATTTCATAAATCATCTCCTTAACAACATTCAATAGGTTATTGGTCTAATGAAGCACCTCGAGCATGTCCATAAGACAATATGAAAAGTCCTTTGACATGCCCTCATGACCCAATAAGACTTCATAAATCATAAATAATTGGAAAAAATATGCATTGAATGGGGAGACTTGTGACCTCTAAAAATCATGAGGTGCTCTCAGAACAACCAATGATAGAGACTTGCAAAAATACATGGTGCCAGCCCACTTTTCTGACACCACATTGGATCTACCTGAGATACGCTACACAAATTGGTGAGAATTCGTGGTTGAGAGGCCTATAAATTCACCATCCCAACATGAAAAATTACTGAATACTATGTGAAGTAACCTCTCAGCATAAAATTAAAACACATCGAAGAAGAATTCTCATAGTAACTGATCACATGACTGTTCGGATTTTTATCAGGTAATATATTGATGACTAGCCAGAGAGATCATGATTCATACATAAGGTACTTCACGTGATCATTCATAGATCACATGAAGGGATACTAGAAAGGCCTGCGAAGTACATAACCCAAGTTTTCCAGATCATGTGAAACTTAAAATAAATCGATATTTAACAAACCTAATGCATTGGCTGTAAAATTGATAAAACCAAGATAAAAAGTGGAAGAATTCAAATAAATACATGCTTACTAGAAATCATGCACTTCGCATGAGTCATATAAAGAAAGGAAAAAACACTTGGTTACATATCCTAGGCCTTGTGACATTCATTCAATAGATATTTGGGACATGTCAAATCCTCATAAAATGTCAAATACTATAACATGGCCTCTTAGGGCACACCACCATCGTCTCGTAAAACCTTTTGGGTCTATCACTCAATCAATGGGATGTCCTTAATATACATCACCTGACTCATATAACAGCATTTTATCATATCATTCAATTCTTGTCCTTTCATCTAGGCATGGCAACCAAGATCTCACAACACCCACCTGGTAAGTAAAATGAGACCTGTAATACCCTCCAGACAGGATAGTCAGTTCCTGAGATGACCTACAGGTATGTAATCCAAGACACATGATATCCCTCAGAACATGTAACATTGAATCTTACAACACCCCCCTGTATGCGTCAAGAATGGTCATGTGATGGATTCTAGGACAGGACAACCAGGTCATGTGATGTCCCCCAAAAAAGTCAAGTAGGTCATGAAAAACCATCTAGATATGCATGCCAAGTCATATGGGAATCCTAGGATTTGATATCCTTATCTATTATCGATGTGTAACCTCCATATAAAATGGAATCCTTAGTATGTAAGTCCCAATATAAAGGAACTATTCCTACATTGATTCCTCCCATATTCATGAAACGTAGACCACCACATCAAGGTTCGACCTCCATATCGATTATCCAAGGACATCCCAGTATCCATTACCTTATCCAAAGAAATTACACTGATGATTTTATAACCATTTTTCTCACAACCATAAAAGATCATGTGAACTAAGGGAATTTCACTGATCATGGCATCTGAACTATACACCCAAGGGTGACAAGGGAAATATCAGTACATAAGCTCCACCTACCAACATCATATATTATGAACCCAATCAATAGAGAATCCATCATGGTATGAACACCCCCCATATAAGTGTATATACCTTAGGGCTAGTCCCAAGGGGATAAATGAACTACGAGAACTATGATTACTTTCATACCTAGGATATATAAGATGCATTTCCAATGCCTAATCTCTATTCCAATCATCCCAAGGATTGTCCCAACATACAATAACCATGTACATAGTCCCTGAGACTAATCATATGCTCCCATGTGTTTCTGACATAGAAAAAAACCTCACATGGTCTTAGGGGGTGAAATAAACATCTAATTTTAAATCATGAATCTCCACTCACCAGGTCAATCCCAGTATATAATGTATGATGAATGGTATTGTATGACCACCCCTCATATAAGGTTATATATATTAGGGACAGTCACTAGGGAATAATTAAACAATGGTGATTATAATTCCTGTCATAACTAGGATACATTGGACGTCTCTCTAAGACCTGAGCTCAAACATTTGGTGTCTCAATACATGTGTATATGTCCTCTTTGTGTGATGCTAAACTGCATGGGATTAACAAACTACAAGGGTTTTGATTCCTACAATAATAAGGATATATAGGACGCCTCATAATGGATAACCCCCCAAGAATGTTAACTACCTCCACGCATAAAAGTACATTATGAATCATTTGGTCATTCAAATTCATCACAAAAAGTAGCCAATTCACCAAAAATGGTATGTATGAAGAACCTTATATACATATATGTGAATTAACCAATGATACTACACTCTCCTCAGTTCATCATTGAGCCTACATTTATTTTTTTAATGATAGAACATACCGATGAATAATTTTTTGGGGTAACCGGACCTATATATAAAATAGGAAGAGATAACCAAACATATCTTAAATCAATTAGAAAGTATCATAGTGGGAAATACTTCCCCACAAAAGGGTGTGATGAGACCGGCCTCTCATCATCTCAACCAATGTGATTCCCCAATAGTCACTAGGAATGAAAATCAAGATGACTGGTGGCCTTTGGAAATAAGTTCTATACTTAACCATATATTGGGGAACCATTATGAGTTCTATAAAAAATGGAAATGATAGACCAATGATAAAAACCTATTATATGCCTCAAAACCCCAAGAAAAAATCTATAAAATCCCTTCCAAATTCAGTTTTCAAAACAGTAGAAGAAGCAAATACAATGGAAGAATTAGAATTCATAGTTCAAGATGTTGTAAGACCATCACTTCCCAAAGAAACTTCATTTCCAAAATTATCATATTCTTATTCATCATTAAAATAAAAAACATCATCAAAATATTTTAACTATAATATCCAATCATCTTATTTCAATAAAATTGAAATAAAAATATTCAAATGAAGAAGATCCTGACCAAATGAAGTTAATTGAGTGGCTAGATGATGAAAAATATAAATCTTCATATGATACTAGCTAGAATAGAATTGACATTAAAAAATATGAGTAATATAAATACACTATTTTCATTTAAATTATGAAAACCACACCAGATAAGAAATATCATCAGGTAGTTCTAATGAAACCTAAATGTGCTGAAAAATAGCAAGACAGTTATTCAAAAGATGTTTCAATGATAAATAAGTAATATAATATAAAATCCATAATGGAAAATTGATAGTGAAAAAAAAATATCAATTATACCTCAAATAGACTCAAGTGTTATACATCTTTGATAGAAAAGTATAGAATATCAAACCTTCAGAAAACAAAAGTATATACTTGAACAAAGATTTAAATGAAGGCTAAATGATCCTACTTTGAAGTAGATTGTGAGGGCTAAAATGAATAGATTAAAAATTCGTTGAAATACATAAAATAATAATATATTTACCTTTTAAATATTCTATATTATAATAAATATTTATGGAAATAATTATTATAATATATTGTATTTTAAAATGTAATGCCTTGAAATTCTAATGTAAGAAAATTGTGTTCAATAGCATGTGTAACATGCAACACCAAGCGCGTAAATGAATACAATATCCCAAGATGTTATAATATATTTTATATTTTAAATAAATTAAATATATTATATATATTTTAATGCATATAATACTGAGTTATCTTGTGTTACAGGAAACAAATACTTTCTTCTATAGGATGCAATATAAGCTAGACCGAGTTTTATCAAACAACAATATATTATTAAAACATTATTATTTAATATAATAAGATATAACATTGTCATTAAATTATTTGTAATGAATAGAATTAACAAAATTATAAAAATATATATTTTATAAAAATAAATATATAAATTCATTGTTTATCAATTAATTAGAAACATAAATATAAACCAATTGAATATAAGGGGTATATTTTTATTTTTAATATTATAAAGGTGTTTTATCCTAATTAATTAAATTAATTACTATAATTGAATGATAATAATGAAATATATATATATATATTATATATTCAATAAAATGTTTTTTTATGTTATTCTAATATATTTTAATGTCATAAGATAATAATGAGACCAATATTACACATAAAATATTATATTTTTATAAAGGTACGTTTTCTACCTTTTAATAGAGAAACGATATTAAATCCAATTTTTGGAGAATTTTTATATTTTAGATGTCCAAATAATCTTAATTTTTGAAATAGTAACATCAAAATAATATTAGTGTTATTTTTTTAATTTTTCAGTGAAGTTTTATTGTTTGATGAATAATGAAATATGCCGAATTTTAAATAAGAACTTGTTTTTTTATAATTTATTAAAATATTATATTAAAATTTTTATTATTTTTAAATTTTAATTATATATATTCTATAAATATTAATCTATTTAGGTAATTTTATTCAATTTTACTATGAAATTTGATATAAAAACATAGCAATCTTTTCAACATTTTTCCTTTAAAACCCCACTTTGTCATCCCATCTACGTTACTAAATTTAAATTAATTTATGCCACATATGTAATTGTAATTGGTAAAAATGGATTAAATACTTTCAATATTCATTATTTATAATATCTATTAAAATTAATTTGTTTTTGACCAATAAAATATTGAATGTTTATGAAATTAATTAAAGTGATAAAGAAGAAAATTAGCTTAACAAGTGACTAAACCTTAAACTTATGAGCCAAAATGACCTATAAGATTGTCAAAATGAAATCTTATTTCTTTATTTAGACAATATCTACCATTTTAATAAATATTTTACATTATTTTAGGCACTTTTATTGAAAAAACATGGGTGAAATTCCTTTTTTCAAACATTTACAAAAATGCCACTCCTCCTTCACTATAAAAAGGCACTCACCCATCCCACTTTCAGACACCATTATCACAATATAAATCACCCAAAAAATACTTAAATAATATCCCCATATCCCTCCTCCCAATATAGAGGTCTCAAATTTCGCCTAAATCCTTCTAAGTAATCCCTTTTGTGAAAACCAAAAGGAGTTACTCGAATAAGAGGTAACATCTATCCTCATGTTATTTTGATTTATTTTCATTATCTTACCCGTAAAATATTCACATTCCATTATTATATAATAAAATTAGTATCCTAAATACAGAAATTAATTTTTATTATAAGGTTTCTACCTAAACTTACACATAATTCCATCTAATGGGTAATGAACTTATCGTTTATGTGTTTGACAAACTACCACCATGCAAAATGATGTTATTTTTTTCCCTTAAAACCATTCATGGTTGGAAATTATGATGGAAACATTATTTATATATTATATTTATTATATTTATTATTTGAATATTATTATTTAACATTTATATGAAACATACCTTCATACATTCCATTTTTTGGGAATACGATAACAATGTTTCTGAAAGTGTGGACTACCACCTTTGAAAAGCGATGTGATTCTTTCACGCTACACCATGAATGTATAAAAGATGGTTTTAATAAACCTATGTAAATTATATACCAAAAATATGATACTATAATTATAATATAAATATATATATATATATTATTTACTTTTCCTTTTTTTAAATATGACAATGAAATTGAAGTAGTGTTCATTCATATGTATAACTTACCGTCTTAATGAACGGTCCATTTCTTTTCTAATCTAAAAATAATATGAATTATTATAAATACATATATAAATAATATATATGATAATTAAATCATATTTTTAATTATGGATATTATTAAATCATGATCTATGTAAGTATAAAAGCAAATAACAAGTCAAAACCTACTTGAGAAACTAGGGAATTGACACATGAAATAATGAAAATAATGAAAGATTATTAACAAACTGGTAACAAGTTATTATAAAAAGTTAATATATTATATTATAAAAATGATTATTTTATCTTTATAAGTTATTAACTTGTTAAAACCCAATAAATATGAGGCTAATGTAAGTTCCTTCAAAAGTAAACACAAGGTAAGAGATTATTGTCTCACTTTTCATTATGTGAGGCTTATGGAATTTTCACCACTTACTTATTTTTTGTGGTGTATATACTTACCATTTAGATATATTATATCATTATTATTTTATATTCATGTTTTCTATTTTTTATTTCTAATTTATCTCCTTTGTAGGGCTTATGATTCAAAAGCTACTAAGTAGTAAGTGACTTTGCATCAATTTCCATTCCATGAGACATATTGTATTATTGCGCACATAATATCATATATATAGTTTACATAATGCCACATTGAAATATAAAATCATGATTAATTAATTATTCATCATATTTTGTGTTTTAATTTCAATTATTTCTCCAATGTTTATTTTTATTAAGTATTACCAAGTGGACAATGATTTCATAACACAATATCTTTTTTATGGGTTATATTACTACCTTGTTGTCCTTAATATTATAAGATTATGTGTGAAATCGCATTTTACTGTGTATTTGTTTACTTTATTTATGTGTATTTGTGTATGATATACTTAATCTATTTATCTATTGATTCTCACATCAATATTATGGTCTTTTAAAAAATTTACTTCACAATCTCATTTTGTTCGAAATTGTTTATACATGAATTCACATTAGTGGAAATTATTGATAATTTTTAAAAAACCATTTTATTTTCTTCTCCTATGGTTATTCATGACCTTTTTCAATAAATAGTACTATTTATCAATTATTTGGTACTCAAATTTTATTAGAAAATGTATTTAAGAAAACTTGACATTATTTCTCCCTTTACAAGGAGAAAATGTTTTCTTCAAGAAATAATATTTTCTAAAAAGGATTTAAATTTTTTTAAAATTTAAAAAATTATCTATTTAAGAAATATTTACCATTTTTTCTTTTACAAAATTCTCAATGTAATTTTCTTATCACTTTTTGAAAGATTCATTTATTCTATCCTTTTAATAATAAAAAGGGAATGATATTTTTACCTTTTAGAGCATGTATGGATTTAACTATTGTCATTTATTTGAAGCTTCCTTTACATGTTTAATGTTTTACTTTTAAGGAAAATGTTTTCAAATGTTATTTTCAATGAAATTGATTTTGAAACTATTTATCAAAATAAAAATTTTTCTTCCTTAAGAATGTTTTTAAAAAATACATTATATAATGTTTATTCTTCAACAACAAAAATCCTTTATTTTTACTCAATAGAGGATATGTTATATTGATACCATCCTTTTCTTCCTCTTGATGGTTTTTAATTGATTTTTACAAGGATAGTATTGGAATTCATATTCTTAAATACTTTTAGTCCCCTTAAAATATTATATTTCCTATGATCACTGAACATTGAATTTCACCTAAATATCCATATCATTTTTCATGGATATGATTATTTCTTGAACCATATACCATTTTTACATACGATGTTTATGTTGAATGTTATTTGATTATTTGGTGAAATATTGATAAATATATATCCTTTATTGAACATTGATATTTGATAAATAACATTATTTATGATTCAATATTTAAGGAATTCCTTGGATGTGTATGACATGTGTTGAGGACTATTTAAGGAAAACCTATTGTTGTATTAGTATTATCAAGGGATGAAATTAGTTGAAAGAAAACCCTATGAGATTGTTTCCAAATAAAAGTAGTTTTAAAGTGTCTTGTGAAAGGACTTGATATTAGTACACTAATCTTTATTGTGAAAAGTCTTGATGATAAAGGTACCATGTACCTGGGAAAAATGGAATCCCACAATTAAGAATTTCCATAATTCAAATTCAGTTATTATTATATATGAGATTTTTTTTGACAATGTATATGGATTCATTTCATTCTCATTTTATTGATTAAATGGAATGTGTTTTCAATTATTTATCTTCACATATTATTTACTATCTTTCTACTAAGTTATTTACTACATGGACTATTTTCTTAGTTATTTACCTTACCATTTTGATTCTTCTCATTTATTCATTATTTATTACACCATAATTAACCATACATGGAATTTTACATCACTCTTTTTATATTTCCTACCCCTTTTATTCCCTAAAATTTTATAAGAACGATACACATCGATACGATAGATGGAATGTATTTATCCTCAGAAACAATTATGTTGTAATTTTGACTCATGTATGTATCTATTTTAATAGGACTAATAAAATATTTGTTCCTTTGGAACATGATTTACATGTATATTGTGCTAATTTAAGGGTATTTGACACAAACTCTGAGCTTTCTGGTGTCCAGTCTCTACAAAAAATATATATATTGTAAAATGAAAGAGTAAAATAAGGCTATGAAGAATTAACTCATTTGAGGGAAAAATCATTAGAATAGTAGGATAAAAGGTTGAAGAAGCTGGGGAGGAATATTAGAAAAAAATCACTAGGAATAAATTTTTAATTAATATATTTATTATAATTTTTTAATAAACATTTTTTACTAAATGATTCTATAATTGTTTGAAAGATTTTACTTTTGATAGATGATTTAATTTATATTGTTTTATTTTCTTCTCTTCCCTAGATTATCAATATTTGTTTTTTATAATTCCAAAGTGGGATGATTTATATGTTTCTTGATTAATTCATTCCAAGATGATACTATTGAAGATAAATTCATAAGGTTACTTGATCATTCATTGAAAATTAAAAAGGCTGAAATGTATCCCAATGGAAGAAAACATAAATCAAGAGTAATAATATTTTTAAACAAATGGAGTGAAATAGGGTCTCTTATTTATTCATCATATATCATAATAGAGAGTAATTATTGCTGAAATTATTTGGTGATCCTTATATATATTTTATTTTGTATCATTTAATTAGTGTATAATACTTAATCAATATTAAATTTTTACCAGTTTTTTTCTCTTTTTGAATATCATAAATGGGAGAAATATAAGAAGTGTATGTTTTACTTATTTTATTTAAGACAATTAACCTTCTCCAGTAACATATTAGTTGGGTTTTATTTCATAGAATAAATTGGGATATTATCTTATGATTTTTGAGTTTAGAGAGATTGAATAATTTTAAGTATTCTAGAAATTAAACTCAGGGTGATTATCATCTCAACATACATGGAGTAAAATTTCTAAATTTTAGTTAAACCTAATTTATCTAGTATGTACTGTGAATGTAAAAAACTGGAGGTAAATGATCTATAACATATTTATCATAGAGGAGTCTCATACCGATGAAAGTTGTTTTATTTATTGGATGAGAGCTATAGGACTCGGACGTGGTTGAATGTTGTTGTGTATGTCATTGATTTATTTAAAGAATATATGATTTCAAACTATATAAATACATAATAATTTTAAGACTATATTAAATGACCTATATTATTAATAAAATAATTACAAGGTATTTATTTGAAATAAATTTGATTTTTTTACATTTGATATACTAATATTCATATATTTTATTTTATTATCATTAATAAATTGTATATTTTTTGGGGTTTAAATAATAAATAAATGGGTCTCCACTAACATGGACTATGTTTAGGAAAGCTATATCGATATATTAGGTAAACTATGTTCATTAAATAAATTTTATCGTCTGGTGTGAACACCGTTCACATAATACTACTAACATATTAATTTCACTTATTGCATGAGCACTATTCATGAACGTTGTCTATTACCAACTCAAGATGCATAAATATTGTTCATAAAGGATATGAAGGTCATAAACAAATAGAATGAACATACATTACATTTCTTAGTCAACCCTATAAAAAGTGTGGTACTCCCTCATCTATTCCTATTATTTTTCAATTATTCAGGGATGTGGAGGTTGAATTCTTTCATAAATTTTATTTACACTCATCTAAGAAGGTATAATTTCAACTCCTATATTCACTTTTAAAATTTTATTATTTTATTATTTATTTGATATATATTTTTACAGGTTTTTTTATTTAATTAGTTGTTTTGATTATTTAAATAATTTATGTATTACATAATTCAAAAAAATATGATGTTTTTATGATTTTATATATTTATATAAGTGTCTATGTATAATATTAAATTAATATAAATATTGTATACTTTTGAAATACTATATATGAATAGTTATAATAAATTTTTAAATTTTAAGAGTGGATGATCAGAAGCTAGATCAAGAAATGATTGTTTGAGTTTTTTTTATTATTTTTATTTATATTATGTAATAATTATTTTAATTTTATTATTGATTATTTTTGTATTTCCCCTTTACTGTGTAATGTAAGTACATGTGTATCCATGGTAAATTTTATATATGAAATAACCCATGATACTCCTCATTCACATTTGATAATAACTTTATAGAATTAAGTTCATGATTTGGAGGAGTCATTAAATTCAATAACATAATAAAATAAAATCTTTCCAACCTTATGAATATTTCCACATAGGTCATGGTGGTTTAATAATCACTTGAAGAACCAAAATAAAGATAATGACACATGATCATTTTGGAATATTTATATTAATGTTTTTTAGTTTCTATGTGAATTAATGTTAAAAAATTATTAAATAACTATAAAATACATTATAAATGAATTGATGGTGGTCGATCATGAGATGAACATCCAACATATAATTAGACCTGTGAGTTTTAACAATTTTTAATCACTAAATATTTAATTTATAAAAATTAAATCAATTATTTAATGATGAATAACATTTCATCCATAGTTCAAAAAATGTGTATACTTTTTTGTGGTAAATTGTTAAATATCATATACCCTTGGTACCACACACAAGAATAATATTAACATTAAAAAAAGACTCTAATGTTGGTGAGAATAATAAATGTTAGAAATATAAACCATAAATGAAAAGTGAATAATGAATTTTTAAATTGTCTCTAATCTAGGCTCATGGAAATTTCCCCATAGTTATTGGTTATCATATCATCCAATGATAACCCAAATCCAGGATAAAATCTCTAGATTAATTCATATTTATTTTTCATTGTTAGATAAAAATATTTATCCTGTGATTACATATTAAAATTATATAAAATGATGTATTAAATTTTATTTATAGGTAATAATTTATGTATCAATATACAAAAATAGAGAAGTAATTTAAAATTATGATGTTATTATCTACACTTTATAAGCAACAAGACTCAAAAATATATGATAATTTTTTACATTGGAAGAAGTGTGTTTGTGGATTAATAGTAGCTTAAACAAGAGTATAGATTAAATAATAAATGAAATCACCAATAAACATCCTAAATATGATAATTATAAATGGATTGTTGCATATTCTTTACTTGATGAATATGATATTTTCGTAGAATCATAATTTTCTGGGAAATAGTCTTTTAATGGTTTAAGACAATAATATATGAAAAATCTACTAGTAAGGAATTATAAACTACTACTATAGAACACTAATATGAGATTCCAATTTTATTTGGTCATTAAAAAAATATGATATAATTTTTTTTAGGACCTAAATAAGGGAAAATAGTTGAGAAATGTCAAAAATAAGATGAAATTGTCGAAGGAAGACCTATGTAATGCTTGAAAATAGGAAAAGGAATGAGGTCTCCATATCATTTTAGATCCTTAACCAAGAATCATCTTCTTCATAATTTTGTAGTTCTTTAATGGACTTGATGGGTGATGTATATCCTAATCTATCTATAAATGACCATCATCTGTAGTGTGAATTCATGATTTTCGAGCCTAGCATGTACCGAGTTTCATCATTTGTGACATGGAGGATTTGATTTTTGGAATTACTTCTAGAAAATTTCTTTATTTGTAGTTATAAAAAATATATAGTATGTGGTCATGTACTCCCTACATGGGCCCAATTCATTAAATCAACAACATAGTACCACTTATAAATACCACATTCTAATATGAAAGGGGATACATATTGAAGATATAGATAAACTTTTTAAAGTGAAACTTATCAATTTGGGCGATTATAAAGATCTCTCATTTTTCATTCATAGGGTAATATCAGGAAAATATAGAGTTTAGAATTAGAGAAGTAAAATTAATGATGTTTCACATAGGATCTCCTTTATGAATGACCTTCAAGAGCTCATACCTTCACAGGGTCCCAATGAATTGCATTCCTAGAAACAAATTTTTTGAAGGGAGGCTCGTGCAAAATCCTTAACAAAGCATTTTGAATTCATACCCAACATCATGTTACCTCATAGTGTGCATATAATTCCACATATGTGATCAGAATAGGATATCCATGGCGGCCGAGTTTGGCCATCTTTACAAACAATGGGAACCCTCTCCTTTCATATGAGGCATCTTTATGAAAGAATGTATCCTTTAAAGAATGATGCTGCATGGAAACTGGGTAAGATGGAACCCCATGCTGGGGTTCTGGATCTCAACTCTAACAGATCATGCAGGGATGGTGTTATGTTGGGTTTTGGGTGATTTGAGACCTTGGAGGTTCTATCATGCTAGACTTTGGTGTCTTCCATAGACAAAGGGACTCTATCATGGTTGAAGCTACATCCAAGCTCAAGGGTCTTGAGATTTTTCACTCTTGTGTAATTCCCCTGGATTGGGTGGAGGCATACTCAATTACATTATATAAGGCTATCTGGAAGGAAATCATCACCCCATGGGTGATATCCTATCTTGTCCACAAATTCAAACGTCTTATCTACACCCACATGGATATGTCACATACATAGAGGAATGGAAACAAGGTTGCCGACTTCTAAGACTCCTAGATAACTCCGGATAGTCCTTGTTTCATTTTTACTTCCTGTAAATCCCTCACTTATGAGTTTGTTATCCATTCTAATGGATTTGAACTTGGGATTCATTATTTTAGGCCCCTTTGAACTTTTCATTCTCCTTATTTTATAAATAAAGATGTCTCAACAGTGGATAGATGCAACCAGATAGCCTCTAAGGTACCCTGCATCCTTCTCCTGAGAATTCCATGAGGCACCCTAGACCCACACTCCATGGTCCATTACTAAAAGCACATAATGTAGAACTGTATTGGATACTAATTGAGATGTATTAAAATAAAATTACATATATTTCAAGAATTCAAAAATCACTTCTCACAATAAACACATGATCTCAAGAATGAAAAGATTAGTGTCTTTATGGATCAACTACTTGAGAAACTTATTTTATTATACTTTTGAAAATATATCCATAATTGTAGCACACTATAATTTCCATAGATTCTACTCATACTTATAACCTAGGGAATATAATCATACTAAAGGAGTGTTCTCAAATGATCATTATGGGTAAAAATTAGGGATAAAAATTTATGATTGTAAGGGAGAATAATATATTTAAAGTCACAAAATAATCCATGTAATTTTTCTTTAAATTATTTGGGGTTATTATGAGTCTGTGAAAATTTGTGGAACATGATTCCGAGACTTGGTTTTCCTGGAATGAGTTTTTGAACATTTTGTATGGTACGTTTAGTAAAAGCACAGGCGAAATTTTCTATCTTTTGAACCTCTGATCGGAATTTAAATCTGAGAACACTGTTGAATCTACAGCACCAAGATTTGATTAAGGGAAGCTTCTCTTCAACTGAAATAGGTTAAGAGAAGAAGTTAAATTTTGTACTTTACAGAAAAATAATAAAATAACATAACAAGATATTTTATTTCTTTTCTCTATATTGGATGTGTGGCAGTGGTGGGGCCAATGGTTATCAAGCCATTTAATGTTTTGACCCTCCAACGTTGTAACCTCAATGTTGGAGCATTACCTGTGGTTCTTAAATGAATGGCATTAATGACATGAAACCTTTGTGCTTTTCATCTTTTATTTAAATGGAGCTCAGGGTGGGGTTTTGACACGACTTCATCATGTGAGGAACCTCTGGAAAAGTCCTGCTGTATCATCCATTGATGGAGGACGGAATCATGTGCAACGACTATCTAGGACCAACAAATGCCGACTACATCACTCATATGAGGACTCTCCTCCCACCAACAACTGTGATACCTCCAAAAATCACGAGGTAGGGGTTTTGTCTTTTAATTCATGAAAAATGTTACTTTCCCTCATTTTTGAAACGGGTGATAAATTGTGGAAAAAATATAATCATTTATTGATGAATTATGCATCCCCTTTGGATAAAATGATAATGTGAAGGGCGTGGGCCAAAAGAACAAGGCCCAAACCATCCTCCACTTCATTATTATTGTGTTATATGGGGTAAATTTCTTCAAATCTTCAGAATCTAGAATCTTGGAGTAGTTCCGCGATGACGGCATCTCAGGGAGCCTGTAGGCACAAGCGGAAGTGAAAACAGAGCTTCAGAGCATCGTCAGAGCCCCATGAAAGAAGGGCGGCTGCGGAACTGGCACAATGGTGCCAGCGACCAGCACTGGAGGATGATGAAGGTTCCAGGAAACCACTTTTCGTGGTGGAAGAGTAGCGAAGCTCAGTATCGCGGTGACCGGATAGGCGGCCGACACC
The DNA here is from genome assembly GCA_963277665.1 of Viscum album. Classification (NCBI taxonomy): domain Eukaryota; kingdom Viridiplantae; phylum Streptophyta; class Magnoliopsida; order Santalales; family Viscaceae; genus Viscum; species Viscum album. The sequence goes on from OY728141.1 coordinate 1,542,941,077, forward strand.
GGCCGGCCGCAGAGATGGAGGTGGTGCACCGTCGTGCATCATGCTAAAGGGTGGTGCGACGATGCAGGGGACACGCTCTATACAGGACCTGTGGGTGACGAGGCAGTGCCACCTGGTGCTACCAATAAGGGATCTTAAGGGCTCCTTTGAGCCGTTCGTGAGTAGTGAACCGAGCGACCCTGCGTGGGTCGCGCAAGCTGGTGGGTTGAGCCCGCCATGGGTCGGCCCACCCATGTTTGTCGAGGACGGTCCATGGCCCAGAGGGACGAGCCCACCACAGTCCCACCCAACCGAGCCAGGTCGGACTTTAACCAATTCAAGTTAACCAAACTCAAGTTGGGTCGGACCTGGATAGGGTCTGTCTGACCAGACCCTGTCCCAAACACCTCTCGGGCCCAGAAACGCTCAAAAGGTCATATCTTGCGAACCAAATGTCCATTTGATGAGTAATCTATGGCGGTGAGATCCTTGGAGATATATGTTACTTTTAATATACTCTACTTGGGTTTTGAAGAATGTTGGAGTATGGTCGGTTTGGATCATACACGAATCCAACCATGCCCTCAGCACTAAAATGCCAATAACTTACAAACTAGGCATCCGGTTGACGATTCCATGAGTGGTTTTCTATTTTCTAGTTAAAGTTGTACCTTTCATTTGTGCTTATATTTTGGTCCATTTACTTTCAGTACACACCTTTACTACTACAGTTTTACATCATAGATGCATCTTGTTGGGTTTTAGGATTGTGTGTTTTTACAAGTTTAATGGTATTTCCGATATGTTTTATGGATATGCCTTCTAGGTGCTATTCTCCATCCCATGGCCTATGGAACGTGGGCTTGGGGTTGTCAAAAAATGGGCCCTGGGTGATGGGTCGTGACAAAGTGGTATCAGAAGAGTTAGTTCTACGAAAAAAACTAAGACAATCACCTTTTTAATAGAACGATAGTGTTAAGTGTTTGGAGTATGGTTTTCAGTTCGGGAAGTCTAGTGTTGGTGCGGCAGCCGACGTATCCATACACCGGGATTTTGAATACCGATTTCTGACTCAGTTCATGAAAACATTGATTGCGTGTGTTTTGGAAATGTTTTTACTTTGATCACATTTGAGTCATCTCACCAGGTATAAATTATTAATCATGGCGCACCTGTTTCTTTCCTAGATGAAGCTGCATAGATAGTTGGGATGGATTCCTGAGAGAGTACACGATGATGGATAACCGAGAGACAAGGCTTCAGTTTAGGTCCATATTACTGTGGTAGCACCTTCGGGTGGTGCACCAGCAGCACCACGACCCATTGGGAAGAAGATTCCACCATCCCCTCTAGCAGACTGTGCACACTGACTTAGCACATTGTAAGAGTTACAGACGTAGAGGCCTCCGAGGATTTGAGGGGAGACAGATCCCTAGGTACCTGAGGACTTTCTGGAGGATGTGGCTAGAGTTTTTTGTTTGGTTGAGACACCATAAAGGTAGATGGATATCCTAGCTCGTAGCATTTTCCAGGGCCCATCAAGGATATGTTTGATCCTAAAGCTCTAAACCCATGTAGAATAGACCCTAACTTTGACTAACATTGAGAGCCTCTTCCAGGAGGAGTTTGTTCTAGCGACACTACGCTCTATGCATATTCATGAGCTCATGCACTTACAGAAGGGCAGCCTGACAGTAGCCCATTACTCAAATAGATTCATTGACCTCTTGCGCTACTCCACTAACATGGTACGAGACCCATTATTCATGGCCCAGACCATTGAGCATTGTCTCTGATGGGAGCTCAGAGCATCGATAATATAACTAAATATACCAACGCAGGCTGGAGTGCTCAAGAGAAGATTATTGGTGGAGAGCTTCAAAGCTTAGCAGGCACCGATGGTGAGAGCCACCACCAGACGACAGGTAGCTGAGTCATATGCACAATGGTGTAGATAGATGATAGAGGGGTCCAAGTAGGCCAGACCCACTAGTGGATGGCCCCGGGATGCAAGGTCAGAGGTACGGAGCTCGCGAGGTAGAGAAGGTCATCTAGGAGGCAGACTATGCTTCACATGTGGTGGGTAGGGCCACATGGCTCATGATTGCCCGAAACACCATATCAACGATCAACATATGGTTGAGGGACTACCAAGGTAGAGGCATAGATTCGAGCGAGGAGGTCTGCAGGCTTGCGGGCGATGTAGAGGAGTTGGTCATGCAGCTGGAGAGGGCGGTGATTTGAGGTTCTACCGCCACCACCACTAGGAGGTCCACCCTAAGACATATGACCACGGTGCTACAAAGATGATTAGAGGTATGATCTGTGTCTATTCCATCCTAGATGCAATACTTATAGACATAGGTTCCAATCACACATTCATTTCCACGACATTCGTTTGGAACATGGAGATTTCAATGGAGGCGTTAGCTCGATCCTTACGTATAGAGACTCATACAGGAGAGGATTCAATAATTACACACTAGTTTCGACAGTGTGAGCATACACTAGGAGGTGAGATATTTGGATGGGAACTCCTATTTGTAGCCTCTAGGCCTTAGGAAGTCATCTTGGGTATGGATTGGCTATTTACAGTCCATGCTTAGATTGACTATTTTAGGCACAAAGTACGGTGTGTCCGTATGGATGGGATCAGGTTTTCCTTCACCAGTGAGAAGGAAACCATTACATCCAAGGATGGAAATTCTTGGAGGTAGGTGTAGTTGGTCACTCACCAGTTGGCTATCCTCACCCTCAGAGCAGTTTGCGTGAGGAGTCCGAGTTACCCTGTAGTGTTGGATTAGTTTGCTGATGTCTTCCCTAATGATGTTCTAGGAATACCTCCATGCATAGAGTTAGACTTTTACATCAACATGTTCCCTGGGATGGCATCGATATCTACACTCACATATCTGATGACTATCATAGAGCTTTGGGAGTTGTGGGTGCAACTTGAAGACTTATAGGGAAAGGGGTTATTTAGGCCTATTGTTTTTCCATGGGTATCCCCAATCTAGTTCACCAAGAATGGAAATGGGAGATTCAGGTATTGTGTGGACTATCAGTGCCTAAACTAGGTCACCGTGATGAACAATTATCTACTCTTGAGGACTAATGATCTCTTCAACAAGATTAAGGGAACTTGATGGTTTTCGAAGATAGACATCAGATCATGCTATCATCAGCATAGAGTACGAGATGAGGACGTACCAAAGATAGAATCAGATGTCAGCATGGCCATTGGGAGTTCATGGTGATGCTAGTAGGAATGAACAATGCTCCGGAATTTTACATTGGTCTCATGAACAGGATCTTTCAACCGTTCCTTGATCGCATTTTGGTGGTCTTCATCGACGATATCTTGATATACTTGGCGTTAGAGGAGGATCATGCCACACACCTATAGATAGTTCGGGATACACTCCGAGAGAACTAGATTTTTGGAAAGCTCTCTAAGTACTAGTTCACGATACGGGAAGTCCACTTCCTAGGGCATGTTATCTTGGAGGCTGGAGAAGTTGTGGATCTAGAAAAGATAGGGGCAGTGCTTGTTTGGGAACCACCCAGGAGTGTGACCAAGGAGCAGAATTTTTTGGGATTGGAAGGGAACTACTGGAGTTTTTTACCTGGCTTTTCCTACATAGTGGCACCCTTCTCAGCTTTAACAAATAATGGGAACCTTTCTTGTGGATGGAGAGGTGACAACGGAGTTTTCAATAGTTGAGGAAGAGATTGGAAAGTGCCCCCAGCTTGAGGATACTAGAAGAGTTAATTGGGAACATAGTCTACTATGACACATTAGGGACCAGAATAGGTTGTGTTCTAATGCAGGAGTGAACGGTTATCGCCTATGGATCACAGTAGTTGACACAACATGAGAAATACTATGGTACCCGTGACCTGGGGTTTTCATCAGTGATCTTTGCGCTAAAGATGTGTCGGAACTACTTGATGCATGAACGGTTTATTGTTTACTCTAATCACAAGAGTCCCCGATATATCTTCTCACAGAAGGACCAGATCCTGAGACAGTGGTGATGGATAGAGTTCTCTAGTACAATGACTTTGAGAAATTCAATACTCCAAATAAGGTGAACGTAGTAGCAGACCTGCTCAGTAGGAGGTCTGGTCTACAGCTACTGAGTGAGGCGACAGAGCAGCTAGTTGCATTGAAGATATCCTTTATGGATACAGATGGAGTTTCTTACCTTTAGTATTTGACTGTCAGTACCCAACTTCTTCAGCGAGTTCAGGAGAAACCTCTTGGGGATGTTGATTGTGGGGCCCGACATGCTCATCTATCCATTAGACGGTCTCCTGAGGGATTTTCTGATGGTTGGGAGCATGTCTTTTTCTTTATAATGAAACATGGTAACAGTAATGCTACGGGAGGAGGTGTTGAATGAGTTTCATACATCCCCTTTAGTGGTACATCCTGGAGTGGATAAGAAGTACCAAGATCTCTGGCGTCAGTACTGGTGGCTAGGGATGAAGAAGGGAGTGGCAGATTTTGTTTCCGGATGCTTCACTTATATGCATGTGAAGGATAAGAATTAGGTACCAATGGGGCTTAGATCATCCACTGGAGGTACCGAAGTTGAAGTGGGATTGTATGTCAAAGGAATTGGTGTCTTGGATACCACATACGTCCATGGGTCACGATTCCATCTGGGTAATCATTGATCGACTCACCAAGTCATCCCACTTTCTACCCATCCAAGAACAGGGATAAATAAGAAGTCCTGGGATGCCACTACATTCAATAGATAGTGCAACATCACGGAGTTCCATTGATGATCATATTAGACCGCGAGGCACATTTTGCATCCTGCTTATGCAAGGGATTGTAGGAGGCATTTGGGACTTATCTACACTTGAGCACCACCTTTCACCCTCAGACAGATGGTCAGATTGATAAGACGACACAGACACTCGAGGACATGATTTGTGCTTGTGTCCTCAATTTTGGCCATATAAGGGAGGAAAACCTTCCCTGAGTGGAGTACGCATACAACATCATTTATCACTCCACAGTCTCCATGGATCTATTGGAGACCCTGTATGGGTGACCATGCAGATCACCCATTTGCTGGAAAGACCCAGGGGGTTAGCACTCATGGGTCTAGAGTTGGTACAGGATACCACAGAGAATGTGTAGATCATCCAAGAGAGGATGAAGATGGAACAATGCTAGAATAATTCTAATGCCGATAGGAGACAGAGACCCTTGGAGTTTGAGGGGGAGACCATGTCTTCCAACGGGTCTCACCTCGACGATGATTATGGAGGTCTGGCCGGGGCGGTAAGTGATCTCCATGGTTCATCATACCTTTCCTGATACTCATTAGAGTAGGAGAGGTGGCTTACCATCTATCTCTTCCCCCACAGATGCATAGAGTGCATAATGTTTCCCATGATTCATAGCTCAGGAGATATGTTCATGATCCATCACATGTTATTGAATGGGTAGAGTTGGATATCGACAATGGGGATACATTTGCAGAGTTCATGATGGATATAGAGGATCGACAAGAACAACTGATTTGTGGGTAGTCAATACCTCTAGTTCGAGTTCATTGGAAGCATGGGAATTTCTAAGAGAGTACATGGTATGGGGAGGCTCATATACGTTCTCAGTACCCTCATTTGATTCCCTAGTTTTTTTGTAGCTTTCAGGGAAAATTCCATAAGGTGGGGATAATGTAAAGACCTAGATAATTCCATGTAATTTTTTTTAATTTAATTGGGATTAATAAGAGTCTTCAGAAATTGGTGGTTCATGATTCTGAGGCCCGGTGTGCCCAGAATGAATTTTTAAACTTTTTTTAAGGTCTGTTCAGTAAACATACGGCTGTCGCTTTCTATCTTTTGAACTGATGCTTGAAATTAAAATCTGAGAACACTGTTGTATCTGTAGTGCCAGGATTTGATTAAGGGAAGCTTTACTTTGACCTTAGTAGGTTGGGAGAAAAAGATAAATTTTGGACTTTACATAAAAATAATAAAATTACTTAACCAGTTGTTTTATTTATTTTTCTCCAACAGATGAATGCCGTTGGTGGGATAAATGGTTGTGAAGTTAATTAATGGCTTGACCCTCTAACGTTTTAACCTCAACATTGTAGCATTAATTTCAGTTAAAAAATGGATTGAATTAATGACATAAAACACTAGTGTTTTTCCCTTCTATTTAAATGGAGTTTAGGGAGGGGTTTTAACACGACTTCATCAGACGAGGAACCTCTGGCGAGGTCTTGTGGAAACATCCACTGACGGAGGAAGGAAGATTGGGCGGCGAAGATACGGGACTGATGAACACTGATGACCTCACTCTAACAAGGACTCTCCTTCTACCAACTACTGTGATACCTCCAATGAATCCTGAAGTTGGGGTTTTGTCTTTTAATTCATGTGCAGTGTTTCATTCCTCTGTTCTTGAAAAAAGTGATAAATCGTGGAAGCAATATAATCTTTTATTGTTGAATAAATTATATCCTTTTAATATAATTATAATGTGGAGGGTGCGGGCCAAACGAAAAAGTCCCAGACCCTCTAACACATCGTTATTGTTGCGTTCAATGGAGGACATTTCTCCAAATTGTCAGAATCTAGAATCAGGGAGCTGCACAGCGACGACGACATCCCGTGGAGCCCGTACGCACAAGTGAGAGTGAAAATGGAGATTTGGAGGGTTTACAGAGCATCATGGAAGAAGAATTGGCGCGGCACAGGTGTGGTGTTTCTATTGACTGGTGCCGACAGATGAGGAAGATGAGTGACCACTGCCGGTCGCAGTCGCCAGATAGGTGGCTAGCAGCGCCGAACACGGAGGAGGAGGCGGCATTACGTCACATGTGATCATGAATCATTGTGTTCTACGATGAAGGGAGTATAGTCTCAATGCTATGGTGATACAAGGGACCTACTCCCTTCGGGTCTCATTAGTGATAATGCGGCACCACCAATAAAGGAGTCGAATGACTCCTTTGAGATGTTTGGGATTAGCAGACCGTACGACCCCGCCTAGGTCGCACCATCCAACGGGCCGCGCCCGCCGCGGACCATCCCGAACGGGCCGGCCTAGGATGGTTCGGGCCAGGTCGGGTCAGATCGGGCCAGGTCGGACTTGGTCTCGGACCGGGTCGGGCCATACCAGGACCCCTCTCCGGCCTAGAAATTCTTAAAAGGTCATATCTTGCAAACCGGTCGTTAGTTTGACAAACCGTCTGCGGTGATGGGATCCTTGTAGTGATACATTCATTTTGACATTCTCCAAATGGTATTTGGATAATGTAGGAGTATGGCTGGGTTGGATCTTATCTGAATCTAACCGAACCATCGAGACTAAAATGCCAATAACTTACAGATGGGGTGTTCGGTTGACACGCTGTTTCTTGCATTGGAACACTTATGACATGAAGGATCATTGGGTAACATATTAGTGAGACTTCGTGATATTTTAAATAAAAACACTAAATTGAGGATAGGTTCTCCCAGAATCAGGCGTACTATGAGCGGGAATCCAATGGTTAGCAGTGAGGCTGATGTTGGAGACAGAACTTATAGAGGTTAGTATCGATCGATCCTGTGTCAGTCAGCACCTAGCGATCTTGTGTGGATTAGCATTGAGAGATCCTATGTGGATCATTAGTATGTGACCTGGTGAGGACCGACCTTAGATCGGCCCATCGTGGATCAGTGACATACCAAACATGTGTGGGTCAGATCATTTGTGGGTCAGCAGTCAGTGATATTGTGTGGGTTAGCACATACTGAAACATTGGGGTTAATATCTTGTGTGGGTATTATGGGGGTTAGAACCTATCGAATTTGGGTAGGTCAGATCCCGTTTTGGTCTTGTAGGGGTTAATACCTACTGATCTTATGTGGGTCAGACTCCGTCTGCTCAGCAGTAGTGCCTCTCGACAGAAAAAGATGATCTAGCTTCTGGAATAATCATATGGACTTATGTGCTTTACATATACCTAGTTTAATTTGTGTTTATTGATTTATGCTTTTTGATTGATATCATGCTTTTGGGTTTTTCTTTTTGGAATTTTGAGAGACCTTTGGGGGTCTCGGGGTCCCTACTATGTATTGTTATACTCACCCATGCACGGTATTCTCATGGACCTTGTAGTGTCTTGTGAAAATGATGAGTAGCTTGGGCGAGACTTGAGGTAGCCAGGACTAGGTGGTACAGAGAATGTCTGACATTGAGATCAGTGGAGAAATCTATACCTACCCTTCATGTAGGATCCTATGTTTAAAATTGCAGGAGAAATTTTCTATTTTTCAGTTATAGTTATACCTTTCAGTGGGGCTTGTATGCCTACCCCTTTACTTTCAGTACACACCTTTACTACTACAGTTTTACTTTGTGGTTGCATCTTGTTGTGTTATTGGATTTTTTGTTTGTACAGGTTTAAATAAAATGCCTTCCTATTTTGGGGATACTCGTTCTCAGTACTAGTCTCCAACCCCTGGCCTATAGAAGGCAGGCTTGGGGTAGTCATGGCATGGGCCCCAGGGAATGGGTCATGACCATATAAGCATGTGGGTAAGAGAACATATTCATAGTAAAAAAATCTAACATATTGATATCATAACCAATTAGGTATGGATAACAAGACAAAAATAAATTATCATATTGTAACATAATATATAAACCAGAAAATATTAGTATGCTGTAATAAATATGAATGTCTTGCAAATAAAATTCATGAAATCAAAAAATAGTGGAGAAAGAATCACTACTTGTTTCATATAAAATTGTGGATTATGAATCACTGGTTGATTCTCATAAAATGGTAGATCATGATTCATTATACATTTCATATAACATATTGTTGTAGGAGACACTACCTGATTCCCGTAATACTGTTCTGCATGAATCACTACAAAATTCCCATAACATTTTCGGATTGAGCTAAAAACCCATGTTCCCTGTCAGCCTTGGGATAAGAACCAATTTATCCTTGTGGGATTTAGTTGAAAACTCATTTACACTATTGTGATTGGGATAAAAACCCATTTAAACTCTTGGTATTGGTATATAAACTAGTTTTTTATCTTTGGATTGAACTAACAACTCGTGTAACATTTTGGGATTCAGATGATAACTTTTATAACCTCTTGGACAAGGGATAATAACCCATTCATCCTATCTAATCACATGAGATATATATATAATTAACTAATTCATTTAAGGGAAATATAGGAACCCACATATAAACAAACATACATATGAGTGTCTTAAAATATTATTCATTTATAATTTCATGAAAAACAACGGAATGTTAAATATGTTTCATATCATTTCCAAGTTGTATCACATAACATCATATCAAAAGTATTAAATTTGGTACCAAAAATTCAATCACCAAAAATGAGTATTTTATAATATAATTTAGAATGTGATTCAAAAAACATTAATCCATAGGTGCTTACAATTTTATAGTTAAATATAAAAATATAAATGGAATATATAAGAGTATTTTGAACAAATTTCTTAAATTTTCCACAAAAGTTTGAAGTTATTCATCACTTTTAAAATTATTTCTTGTGTGAAATTGAAATAATTTTTTTGAAAATTATTTTATGGAACAAAATAACAACAATTAATAATTAAAAGGAAATAAAGGTTTCAAAAAATTTAGGTGAGGTATTTTTTAATAAAAATTAATTTTAAAAATAGTATTTAATAATATAGACTTAAAATAAGATTTTAAATTCAATAATATCTTTTTCAAAAATAAATATTTTAGTTTTTAAAATTATAACAATATTTCATTTTATTTTGAAAATCATTATGAATTATATCAATTATAAAAAATTTTAAAATCATCAAAAGTGAGCTTCATAATGAATAATTCTCATAATATAAAATGAATAAACACAGAAATAAGACATTAAAATTGGATGCTTTGTCATAAGGATACATATGGAATATTATAGATAATTATTAAAACTATTTTAAAGAAATTAAAATATAAAAAATGAAATTAATAAATTCTAAAAGGATGTGTAAGAGTGTCCATAAAATAAAGGAAGCTATAGAAGAGAAATTTTCTTGACAAAAAGGAAGAGGTGTGTCCAATTTCACTTACAAGAGTCACATCAGGTAAATAATTTACTAATAAAAAATTTATTGAGGAAATGTACAACCTCAATAATTACCATATTAGAATAAAATATTATTAGTTTTTTTTTGAGAAAGAGGAAAATCACTATATGAATTATCATTCAAAAGTAATCACAATATGAAAATGAGATTAGTGAAACCCCCCTTATATCTTCTCTAACCAATGAACCAAAAGTCATTGAATGATAAAATATAATATGGATGTGTAATCCCCTTAGTACTCCTTAAAATTATGACAAAAATTAATTCATATAAAATATATAAACCATAAAAAATAAAATAATTTTTTAATATATCATAATTTTTAAACAATAAAAATTTTGATTAGAACCTCAATACCTTTATTTCTCAATTAACAAACACGCTCTAAATTCTTTGAGAATATGAAATTTCTCTAGAAGCATTTCTTATAAATAATTGAATTAAAAAAAATATTGTGACAAAAGTCATAGGTCCAAGGAAGAGAATTCTAGAGGATGTAAAATTGGTATAATTTACCTAGAAATTATAATTTTTAGAGTTTCGTTAATGGTGTGGTGGAATGACCCAATGATAAGTATAGATACTACAAGAAAATTGCCTTATAGCGGTGGTAATTTTTTTATTTGGTGGTGGTTTAAATAGACGCCACACAGTATTGTGATAGTTTCAAAAAAATACCTCTAAATTTGGAACCCACATCCAACATATATTGGTTCCTTCCATTTATTGGTGTTTTCTGTTAAATTTTGTAAAATGTATATTTTGTGGCAGTTTTAATTTTTTTAGCAGTGGTTTTCCAGATGAAAAAATAATGAGGATTTAGTGGCAGTTTTAATCACAACTAAAATGAATTAAAATTCCGCTAATAATAGTGCGCCATATTTTTCAGTGGTTTAACCACCACCTAATAAAAAAAATCATATTATATTGGTGGTTTTAAGCATAAAAAATAAATTATATATTTAACAGTGATTTAAACCTCGACTATATTATGATGTAAAAAAACCCAGCTGTAGAATCTACATCCCTAGAATAACCAGAGAAAAAAAAATTAAGTCCAAGACTAGAACATTACACCATATAGTAAAATCATCTTATAAAACTGTTTCACACACAAATCATGTCACTGTACAATATTTCCATCAATTTTTTTCATATTTAAATATTATTTTTTCAAAAACCTATGATTCTAAAAACCATTTCCCTATGGTAGCTGAACAATCAATAGTCAATCAAACAATCTCATTGAATCCATATCAATATAATAATTCTTTATAATTTTATTTTGGAAACATCAATTATATTATAAGTTTCTTCAACTAATAATTTATTTTTATGAGGGAACATTGAAAATAGTAATTCCCTTTGGAAGATGTATCATTCCCTAAGAATGAAATTATTAAGATGAATAAATAACTTATTAACTCCTAGATAAGACATATGAATCATCCTAAGACTCATCCATCCAACCTTGGGATTATTGATCTAATATAACACCATAATAACCCTATATTGTCAAGTCCCAACACTAGAAATCACCTAAAATATTTTTTTACCAATTTCTTGATAGCTGGTAATGTTCCTGGTTAGCCTCCCATTTCCTGAAAATATCACACCACCTCAAATAACATTATCCAACCCCAAAACATGCTATTATACCATTTTTTAAAGTCTCAAACCTGATATCATTAACCACACTCTTGTGTGGATTCAATGTGACCTCATGAAAACCACCATATTCATTATAGGATGACCACTTATGGTGAGGGACTAACAAAATCATGGGGAGACAACACCCTCTAAAATAATGTATGAGGGTCATGCCACACCATGTCACTTAATATTGGCCAAGACATCACACAAAACTATGACACCATCTCTAGTATGATGGTCTTTATGGAACAATCTCACTCTTGGATAAGCTGCTCCTTAGGACCCCTCTCCCACATTGAAATTCATTTACTATCATAATTATGTTTATAGAAACATGTAGGAAAAATAATATAAGTAATAAAACTATTCTCACAACTCACCAACTCACAGCATTGATTCTATTCACATGATAAATATCCCCATCCGTCAACTCATCCTATTACACATCCCAACTCTTTATGGGTTCTAAAACATACATCTATAATAATCTTACACATTGATACCAACTAAAATTAATGGGGAAATGAAAATTAAAAACAATTAGGAATAATTTACTACAAAATGTAATCATATAAAGAGGATCATACCAAAGCGCTTAATATTTATTAAACAGATCATCAACCACGATCTAAATGGAGAAAGAAAATCATCTATTACCCATGGATTTACTTTGGAAATAAATCATATCCTTTTTAGAAAACATTCATAAAAGGAATTGAATTTTATATTTTATTCATGCTTCTCCCTTATTTCAAATCCTAAATAAATAATTATTAAAAAACTATCACATTACATTTAAAATACCATCTCAAAACAAATTTCACAAATTATCACATTTCCATTTTTGTCAAACCCTATATTAAATAAACATTTTAAAAACAAAACCTATTTCTATTTGTAAACAAACATACACTACCTAGTTAGAACCCTTATTTATCAGACATCATCTCATCCTAAAGGAATTATCCCACATATAGTGATTATTATGACTCAACCCACACTTTTGAGGCTGTTTCTCATGAATCCTAATCCATATGGTCATCTCACCAATTCTTTCACTGATCTTAATCCTCTAATATATATTACACTAGCCTTAGGGAATCCAACCAAGGATACCCACCTCAAGTATCATTTATAGATAACATCTAACATCTATTTTCAACTTACACATTACCCTCTAACCATGGTGACATGGTCACTAGAAAATTCTAATTACCTATTGTGCTAAAGAGAACATATTCTAAGATTAAGATGACTAAAACAATAATATAAATTTATAAATCATTTTCCTAGACCATATTAATCTATATAGTATGCTGAAAGATGAATGAATGAAAGTAATCATATTTAAACAAGTATATTATTATACAAAAACAATAATAATCCACCATATATTTACACTAAAAACATGATATAAATGGCTTCAACCTCTTCATACATGGGAAATCATGAAAGTGTCATGTGAATACTCTATTCCACAAGTGATATATTAATAGACCCTATATTTTCATATTATTCCATGAGATCAAAGAAACCAATAATCAATACCTAATGATGAACTTTTCTCATCACCCTATCCATATTCGTGTCTACTTCATGTTACTGTCACATTCGAGACAATTATATTGAAAATTAAATAGTGTTTTATATTTCTATTCAAACATTAAACCAATAAAATTTGTGAACTATGTAATATTTACCTGATCACCACCAGTCATCAATGAAATATCACTGGTGATAGATCTGGTTAGCTTCTAATATAAATCGACCAACACTTTCTACAATGTGAATATTTGAGCCCCCTATTTCTGAATGGTTGGTTGCGTAGAATCAAACTCTCTCTAAACATTTCAATGTAGGGATTGACTAAAACTTGGAGTAGATGAAACTACAATATTTGATGGCCTTCTCAATACCTCAAATGTTAATAGTCCAAACCCATCCCATAAACTCATCCAGGATGCTCCTTCCCATGGAATTTACCAAATGGGTCATACAGGGAGACTGAGAAGGACCATGCGGGATTGGAATCCCATAATAAATTATTTTTACCTATGAATCAAATTTTATTCATATTTGATGAAATATATATTAACATTGTTAATCCAACTAATAAGTTATTATAATGAAAAATTAATTAATACAACAACTTCTTTGGTAGGATCATTAACATAACTCCTATCATATTTTTTAGGATCATTAATCCATAGTAATGTTTAGGATACCTGGTGCCCTGAATTCTATGACGGAATTAAAAAAATATACTTCAAAAATTTAATATATGGAATAGATAATATTTTCATTCAAATATTTAAACTAATGAAAATATTACTAGATTCGATTGGTTTCTAGAAGAACACTTTTACCCTGTAGTGTGAGGGATGATTTTCATAGATCAAGTCGATGCATTCTATAATGAAACATCCTGAAATAAATAAAATGTAATTTATTAGTAATGTATTCAAGGCCATATCCTTTTCATATGCTTGTGTAAATTTAAAATGAGATTAATATAATAATATATTTTTAAGTACAATATTCATTTCATCACGATGCTTATCAAAAAAAAATTCATTGCTCTTTAGTTACCCCTATGGGTACCTTATCATATAGTTTCTAGGTGCTCAACGAAGTATTGTTGAATTCGTTCCATAATCATCATTGGAAATATTTTAATTTCTTACCCAAATTTTTCAATGTCCACATTCGTTTTATATAATCAGTAATAGAAAATAGAAAAAACATCTATATAAATAGATAAATTATGCAAATATTAGAATTTAATAACATAATGACATTCAGTTACACAATAATATATCAAAATTACCTTTATCTATGAATCAAAAACATCATTTTCCAAGATAAAGCCATATGCCCCCAATCAGCATACTTGATCTGAAGGGTAACTAGATCCGCCACCAGATGGCATAGAATCTGACTAATTAATCCCATGGCATCATCCAGAGGGATCCCATAACAGTCAAATGGGACAAATATCTTTATCCCATTCAGATTCCAGACATATAAACATTTTATATGTTTCTCCATAGTAGTATTGTTTCGATCTTTTATGAAAAAATATTTATTAGTATAACAATTTGCAATAATTTTATTCATATTAAAATTTATACCAATAAATATCCCCCTTAAATATCCCCATGAAGAACCATGGGTTGCGACCAGCTCCCTCACTGATGAGGTTACTGAATGGAGATGTAACGGATGAGCTGTTGAAGGTATGTCTACGGAGGGTGTGAGAGATAGTGTAGGTGGGATTGCGGAGTGCATCTCAGATACTAAAGAGAGGGAAACTAATGGACATCATATATCAATATGGTAGAGTTAACGTTGAATAAGAGTTGAATGATATTAGTGTAACACTTCCTCCTTCGTATTCCTATCATTTAATAAGATAAAATTTACATCAGATCATATATTTCAAAAAATTCATGCATAAAATATAGAAATGATAATAAATGCACAATACTGAAAAATAAAATATACATAACTATAATAATTAATGACTGCACAAATAATATAAGTGGTTTATAAATGATTGAGTGATAGCACACACAATCATTTCTCCTTCAATTGTTCCATTTTCAGCTTAATAATTACTTCATTTGCTTCATCCCCCCTTGATAGACTGATATCCTCAATATCATGATGGAAAAATAAGTTCTCTTCTTACTATTGATGGGATTCAATGTTAATGTTCAAATATTCCACTTCATCACCCACAACATTCATGTCTCTTTTTTTTACCTGATAAACTAAACTCCACCCTTCATCCACAAAATCTTCCACATAATATACCATTTCTTCTAATGATGATAAGATTTACAGATCATGCAATTCACAGTCACTAACATCCATCAAGTGAGAGAAGTTCATAGAACTAAATTACAAGGAATATCTTTTAACACCCCTGATAAAATCAACCCAATTTTATATGAAAAAAATGTAAAATGACCTTGGTAGTTTAATATGATAATATCAGTACACTTTACATAGTATCCCACTTTGTAAAATGTAAATATACCATTAAACTATGTTTTAAAACCCACTTCTTGATCGACTGTACAAAATTTAATGTCATTCACATTTTAACTGTAAAACTTTCTAGCCTGTTTTAGGGGTCCTTGAGAAAGAAACATTAAATATTATATCAAATCAGATCATGTATCATTATTCATGAACTAAAGAAAATAAATATACATTATTAGGTTTACAAAATATAAGTTTCAACCTAATATCCATATTGATTATAATATTTATGAACATACACATCATGCAAACCATTCTACATTCCCTCTATTAATATATTTTTTATATCTTTCTCATTTCATGTTCAACCTCTCATTCGTCTATTTTTTTTATCCTCAAAACATCAATAAATGGATTTGTAATTTCACTTTTCAGAAACACATATCTATGTGATTGTAATAATTACATTTATTCTAGTGTAACATTTGAGCTTCTCCCAACAAATCGGCTAATAGAATGAATTTTTATTGATTTCCTCTGTAGTTGAGATTGAGTCGATGTATCATAAACTTGTGTAACTCGATAAAATATTGTCTTGATGCAATCCATATATCCAGAAACAATGTAATAAAATAAATATCCCTTATAAATAGATCAATTACGTTGATGTTTTTTTCACATATGATTTCAAATTACCAAGATATGTATGAAATAAAATTAAAAAAAAATAATTTTTTATTTAATGAAGTCTTCAAAAATGTTGACCTAAATGAAAAACATATAAATAAATTTATTATAAATTATATACAACTATCGATAATGTTTTAGGGCTCCAAATTTAGATTCCTCAATAAAATTCATAGATAAATGAATTGTTACAGTACATAACGATGGAGGAAAGATCATATCCATTGCACAAAGTGTCAATAAAAATATCTCCTGAAGGTTTTAAATATCAAATGGTTGAATATTTTTCTCACAAAGTTGTGTGAAGAATGTGAAACTTTTGAGTACAATAGCAGAATCATTTTCAAGTAATAATGTACACAATGCCAATAGTACTAATAGTTATAACAAAATATGTGAATTTTGGCCTTTCAATTCATGTAGCCTATAATGATTTAAGTCAACACATTTTGATATGTTACTTGATCAACCATAAAAAACCTTCCCAATTTTTAAAATTATAAGGAATGTTTCTTTATAGTAATTTTTCATTGCAAAAATTATCGAAGCATACATTTCATTCTAATCTAACCAGAGACTATGCTTTATCATCATTGTCTATAAGGATTTACAAGAATTTATATGGTCCTTTGATTTTCCATTCCCATTAAAAATTTTGTAGATAAAATTATAAAAATCATTCTTATCAATATTCACATTATCAAGAATATTCCACAAAAAAATAAATTCCCAATATGGAAGTTCCAAGAATATATTCTTTCCCTCCATTGTTCCATTCTAATGTCACTTAACGATGCACTTCAAACTCCTTTCCCACTATCATTCAAATGAGGAACCTTCCCAAATTATATTTCAATAATTCAATGTTGTGATCATACTTCAAAATCTCTTAACAACTTTGGGGCTAGTCTACGATCAATAGAACCATTGAATTTTGATGTGGTCAACTGAAATATATGAGATGCATCGAGAAATATTATATTAAAAAAGAAGAAACATTTTTTACAATGAGGTAGTCATTTGAGGTAAAAATCAAAGTTACAAACAGGATAATCGAAACCCATGTAAGTGTTCGAAACATCCAAATTCCCATGTCTAGAGAAGTCACTAACAGTCCACATTAGAGCATCTTACATTTTGAACATTGTTCCAGAAGAAGACTCATAAATATCATCATTTTTTCTCCAGAACATCACTAATTATTAAATTATAGGAAGAATGTAATGATCAATATCATCACTAGGAATTTGTTTTCTAGGAATAGTCATCAAAATGATAAAAATGTTTTATGCATACATATCCATAGAGGCAGATTTTAAGGGATCAAAACAACCAGACAATTGCTAGAACTGGTGATCAACATCCCAAATCGGTTAAATCCTTCATTATCCAATCCCAATCAGACATTATTAGGATCAAATGAGAAATTTGGATGTAATTTATCAAATGTATTCCATGATTTTGAATCTGTTGGTTGTCGCATTGACCCATCATTGTTATTATCTATAAAATTATACTTCATCTGTTCGATGGTTTTCGATGTCATGAATAATATTTTTCAATTGAGTATTTAAAGGAATGTAATGGAACACCATTTCATGGGTGCACTTTTTTTTTCTTCTTCATAGTAGTATGTCGATTCGGAATTCTAATATCACTAATTGAATAACATCTATTAGAAGAACATTTTTTAATCTTTTATTCTTGAATAATCTCCCCTAATAATGAATAATATTATGGGGAAACACATGTATTTTTTTTAATTCAAAGATATTTTGTTAAAAAATATTTTCATATCATAAAAACACTTGGTGATCTTTTCTTTAGGAAATACAGCACAAAAAAATTCCAAAATCATGGATATCGCCTTATTTGTAATTCCACACAAGAATTTGATATTGTAAAACTAAAGAAGAAAATATGTTTTTAAATATTTTAATCATCCAATATAGAACTCTTTATTTTCATCATCAACTAAACCATGAAACACATGTGTCTTATTAGTGATGATTTCTCTTAACATAGTCTCCATAGAATCTAGTGGAGGATCAAATTGTACGTTACAATCCTGATCAGGTTGTCCAATAGTCTTAAAAAAATCCCTTGTTCATTTGATATTTATAGCACCCTCAGCTGGTTGTTATGGTATGTTTTTATATTGATGTCGGTGTCTGGTAATGTTTAATACATCAGTTATATGATTTTTATTTCAGTTTCCACTTTCATTGAAGTTGGGTGCACATTCTATTGATTGACATCAGTGCATAGACTTTTTATAACGTTCGATTCTCCATGAAAAATACAAATAAAATATTTAGTTGGTAATTGATTTAATATAATTTTTTCATAAAATTCATCTCTCTTCAACCATACTCAAAATTTAAATTTAGAACATAGACATTTATTCTCCCATAAACAGATCGATTAAGAATTTCAATATCTAAAAACCCCTCCAAACTCTTAGCATACGAAGATGTGTTCCCAGGTAATGTGATGAAGATTTTATTCATATCAAAATGTTCTGACACATTACTAAAAAAACATAAAACACATAAGTATTACTATGTAGGAAAATAGATAAATGGAAGTGGAAAAAAAACACAACCCATGTAGTTTTAATAAGATTCATATAAGTACTAATGAAATCAATGTAAAAAAATTAAATATATCATGGATAGTATTCTGTAAAATAGATTCAAATGAAAAATAATATATTCATTAATATAAAATATTCAACATGGTAGAAACAACCATAGGTCCACTAAGTCTAGGTGAACCAAGTAATTCCCTATCACAATTGAAGCAGTTTTAGAGTTCTAACACATCTCTTCCTATATAGAGTGTAACATAATACTTTAAAAAATTTATAGTGGTGATCTAAGAGATTCTATTTATGAATATCCCATTCTATTTTTCCTTATTTGTAGATGGTAAATCTAAAACCAACTAGAGTAGTTTTAAAATTACCTAAAAGATACACTACATTTTGAGATAGAGTATTTGAATATGTTTTATTTAGATTAAATAGTGTTACCTCCCATGTTGATTTTTATGTTTTAATCATAGATGTGGATAGGACTTCTTCTTAGTCACCTATCACCTTGGATAAACCTTTCCTAGAAATATAAAAGGAAATCATAAATTTCCATGAAGGTAATGTAATAATTGAGTTTGGTTAAATTGTTTTCCAATTTAATATTTTTTATTTCACCATGTACACATAATAGCATAACTCAGTTTTTTTTATTCTCACATTCTAATTATTTTAATCCATGTGATGAATGTTGTTTAATATAATAAATTATTCATTTTTTAATTAAATCAAGATCTGAAAATTTGATCAAAAATATTTGGGAAATATGTAAATATTCTATCAAACCATATGAACATGAAATTATGTTTGTTTTATTTGATAGATTTTAATATTTATTCAATGAAAAATTGTTTGATACTTAATATCTATCATAGGAAGTGTAAAATATTGAATTAAGTAACCCAAAAAAAAATTTTTCTTTTGTTCAGCCTCTATATCTAGATTTAAAACCCATGCTTAATAATTTAACATATGTATTTCCAATAGAGAGAAACAAGACACCAATGAAAATTTCAAGAATTTTTTCTCTTAATAAAAAATAAAATATGATAGATATTTTTAAGGAAAATTCATAAGTTATAGGATGTAATTAAGGAAACATTTCTAGAAAGTAGGGAAAATATTCCTAATATAAGTGAAACAACAATGAAACTAGCCTTCACTATAGTTGATTAATATTTTATGGGATTAATACCTAAAATATAAAGTGATCTTGTTAACTGAATTACTTATAATTATTCAAAAACCACCACAAATATAATGACCTTGATCTATATAACAGAATAATACTCAGACAATTCCTCCATAATACATCCTGTGTGACATTTGATTGCCAAAGGATGGTGTAAATATATGGTATTATTAAATAAATTTTTAAGAGATTTATTTCCCCCTTTTTAGTGTTAAATAAAATATTAGAGGTCCATAAAAAAACTTCATCCTGACATTATCATATGTATGAAGTACTCACATATATAACCTAATCATTTGAAATGGTAAATGTATCTCGGGGACAACATAATATAACAAATGAAAATAACACTATAGAAATAAAAATCCACAAGATCACAATACACAACATCCATAAATTCAACAATGTTTATGAAAGTATTTAATGGAAAATTATACAAAAGTTAAGAAAAACAACCACATGATAAGTACAAAAAATGAAATGTTTAATCAGTGGGATATCTTGAATGAAAACATATGGACGACCCTTTCAGGTCTTCTTTAATCATCAATTAAATGGTACTAATGATCAAAATAATTTCCAGGTCTCTAAATATAGCTGAATATTTTTGATTTTATTCATTACCCTTACCTGGATCCCATAAAAGACGTTCTACAAGTGTCCTAAGTGAGACACATATAAGGTGTGAGCATAACATACTCCTTAGGTGATCACCTCATAGTCCCCAATATCCTTTCAAAATCCAATGTGTATGAAAAAATAATATAAATATAGATGAATAAGAAATATAAAAAACAATGTACTTTAGGAATAGCATTTAATATAGATTTCAATGATAATAACAACCCCACTATATTGAGAGGTTCCATACTTGATATAACAACTTCAGGAATAATCCATGATCTGATATGACCAATATCAAATAATTAAGGGGAAACACTTATCCCATTTAAGGGAAAATGAATCATACATATTATTATTTGGTAAATTTTTTAACCCATCTGTTCAGGAATAAGGGAAGTTGAATATTAGTGTCAAGGCTTAGTGATCCCATCACATACCATCATCTTACCCATCGACAATGGGTGTAACTGAGATGTATTTTCTCTATAATCATATAATTTACCTTTCTATCATGCTTCATACTCTACTAATATCAAATTTAACAACATGTATAACATGTAATATAATTTTGACCATGTCTGGATAATAGCAAGAAATATAATAAGACATTTTATAACTTGAAAATTATTCTAAATCGTCGAAGGTTTCATCATGACCCAGAAAATAAATCAATTCCCTTTTTTCAACATTGATAGCTTATTTAACATGCAGTGAAAAAAATAAAATAAGGAAAAATTCAATATCTTTTCAGTCTATCCTTTCAACATGATAATCACAAAACATGGTAAGAACAATAACTTACAAGAAATGTAGAAAAATTAGTAAAAAAATTTGTTGAAAAATATCTCTTTCAATTTTATTCACTTAGATGAAACCCTTATATATCCCAACCCTTTGGGAATATTATCGGAAGAAAGTTTCCTCTTATAAAAATAAATATATGATTCTACATAGAGGTTTGTGGAAGAAGATAGGGCATTTAGATTTCAATTTGTCTAGTATATAGAATAGAACACACCCAAAACATGAATACACATAGAAGAGGCAAAGTTGGAGTAATATCACACCCTTATGTTGCGTAAGGAGAAGCAGTAGTGATGGTTCATAGGAGAGAGGGGTTGGAGGGTCAGTCTTGGGCATGGAGAGAGGGGTCGGTGGCTCAGGCATAGGCTCGAGTGTAATAACCCGGTTTCCCTAAGCCCTTCTTTTGTGAAAATCTAGAGTTTGTTTTGTTTTTAAGGGTCATGTGGCTTCTTTCCTGGATGTTCTCAAAAAACCCAGTTCCACCAAATGGTTTCACTAAAATGGTGGTACCTGTACATCCACACACAAAAATAGTGTCACCACATATAGTGTTTCACCAAATCGGTGGAACTGTTACGGAGGAACTATTACTATGTCTCACAGAATGGTTTCCCACCCTTTTCAAACTTTTCCCAATTTCAGGAGATTTTCCAATTTCTCCCTGGTAACGTATCATTTGACATAAAAATGTTTTAATGACATTTTCAAAGCCATTTAAATACAGTAAAAGATGATTTAAACACCCACGAGTCAGGCTACCCTTCAGTTACCAAAACATGTGTTCTTTTCCCTTATTGTCACACCCTTCGCCGTGCACTCCAGATTCACCCTTGTTACGTGGTTTTTAACAGTTTATAAGATATCTATTAACTCATTTTCATTATCTATACCATATGCAAGGAGAATTATTAAATGAAAATTAATCATGATGTGTGAAATTTCCCAACTGCGTGGTCAACCCATGATCTGACATCAAGTACTTTGAAATCATCTCCCTGATTATAGGATCCCTCTTCTTCATAAGCTGAGATCCTCTATTCATGATTCATTTACATTCTCTAAGTATGACTAAGACTTAATCTGAAATAAAATTGTGCGGCCATGCTGGTGCTCTTCTTGCTCAGCCTTGAATCCCTCGATTATTCCCTTCATATAAGTCCCACAACCTCAGTTCTTGACGTGAGGATAAATCTTTGATCCTTGATCACCCTGGTAGGGTTTTCCTTCATCTCTCTTTAATGTGTATCATGAGGGGTGGGTATGATATTGTTTCCCTCGAGATGTAGATGAAACCAAACCATAAGAAATATAATAAATAGACATTAACAAATAAAGAGTTCTGATTGATGATGATGATGTTTTACTATTTTATCTTCTTTTTTATGTTGTCAATGGTATAGGCTTATGCCCACAAAAAATAGTGGTCGTTGGAACTCCTTTCTCACACACTAATAAACCTCAATTTTGGTGGATAATATTGTTATTGAATGGATGTAACATGGAAACTAGTTAATCATGAAATCATAGATGATAAAATGGATGCCTGATAAATAAGAATCCTTGTCTGATCACCCCAGATAACCAATCTGAAATAAGGGACTTAGTAAATGATGATTACTAAATCTGAAGGCATCATTTCTATTCTCTGGTGGTACGTAGGGTTGCTCTTGTCGATGCTTGTAGAGTGACATGGATGGGGATGACATCTCCTATTATTCAGTTGAAGGTTTTTGTCCATGTGAACCAGTTATGTTGGTGATTTTTTTGGGTCCAGTACTTCAAGGCATGTAATAGATCCCTTTTATTGTTCTGACTTCACAAGAAAATTGGGTGTGAATGTTTACATTTTTTCTAGGATATTTTCCTTCATTTGATGTCTTGGATTATGGTTATGCCTGTTAGTTTCTTGGTAGTTAAGGAGTATTAAAATGGAATCACTTGAACATGATAATGATATTGGTTACAAAGGGGGATAGTTTTCTAGAAATGAGTTTTGCTATGGTTGTGCTTGTTGTGTGTTCGTGCATGTAGGGATAGTAACGAGAGTTGTTTTGTATGGGCTGGTTGTCTATTTCAGAACCCTTAGGTTGGGACAAGTGTTTGATTACCTATATATATAATTATTAGCTATTTGTTTCTTATACGCACCCCACTCATATTGATAACTTCATGCTGAACACCCCCATTTCATGGGGGAGGGTGTATTTTCCCAACATTCTTATGAGTGGCTGGTTATTATCCCCTTTCTACTCCCTCTACTAGGTAGCCCAAGACTTTTTTGGTAGGATATGATTACCTAAGGTTTATTATGGCCCAAGGCTCTTCGGGAAGGGTGTGTTGTGGTGGTAGGCCTAGGTGTGTGCGGGTAGGTTTTTTTCCCATGTGTCTTCAGGATGAGGCCTATGAGTCTTTGGGAATGACAGTGGTTGTTCTGTCCAAGGTGTCATCAGGTGTGGTAGTGGTTGATGTGTCCTATGTGTTTTTGAGATTTATTGTGTGTGGCTATGGTAGCTCAAGTGTGTGTGAGCGGGATGCATGGGGATGGCCCATATGGTTGTTGTTGGGGTGGCAGTGGGACTGCAGTGAGACTTGTGGGGGAGATCTGATGTGTATGATGTCCTTGATTACTAGTGGGAATGTGGTTCGGGGTACCTGAATATCAATGTTCTATACTATCACTTACATGATATACGTTATTTGGGGAGTGTGAATTGGTGAGGCTGGGTGGATATTTTCCTTTCATGGTTCCTAAGTTATCTCTATTTTCTCACATGGCATTAGAATGCCTCCCCAATTGTGCACGAGAGCTTTGTGTTTTCCTCGATGAGTATACTTGTATATTCTCCCTAAAAATATAAAACAACATTTAGGTTTCCATTGAGACCTTGAGACCATTCTAGACCTTAATAGCTCGAGCTTCGAGATTTCTTGTTACTTTTCATTGTTTTATTTCTTTTCATTAGAGTTTTATTATATCTTGTATGATTTTATTTTGACCATGCATATGGGATTGGATTTTTGGATTTACTTTTACTTCCTATTTTTTTTATTTTTTTGGAATTTACCATCTTATCTCCTCATCATATTGAATAAAAGGGTAATACTTTCTATTTTATGTGATATTTTATACAATTAGTGCTAGTCACCACCCCAATGCCTATTGAAGGCGGGATTATGGGTCATTATATCTTCTTAAAATTATAGATGGAATGTTTTTGTTCTTTTTAGTCCCTTTCCCCATCCTGGTGAAGGATGTTCATGAAAGAATGTCATTAGAGCATTTGGTTGAGAGACATGATGGTTTTCGAGTTTAGGCCTATTGATATTTTCATGGGATGGTAGGGAAACAGTGTTAGGAAATCCAGGTGCATGAAATAGGTCAGCGAATACCATCTAGCGAATGGGATTTTAGGGAACCCTGTGATCTGATTCATGGACTATGGGCCTACCGAATGACCAAGTGAATCTAAACTAATTACAAGGTATATTCCCAAGGAAAGGTACATACATCACGATTACTTGTGTTCTTGTGTGTCTTTGGTGGTTTGAGAAATTCAAAATGAATTACAAGTTTATGAAAAATTTTAAAGAAATCTTCTACACTACTTGGGATTAGGAATTCCATGTATAACTTGAAGCTATGGAACCCAGATGACATACACAAGTAGTGCGGGAGATCGAGGGCAAAGTGGATGATTTGACTTTTCAGCGGAGGGCAGATCAAGATGACGAGGATAACCATTGGTAGAATATTATTTGTACCTTTCTGCGGAAGTCCCTCAGGAAGTATGAGTGAAGAATCTCAGACAAGGACACCAAGAGTTGGCTCGAGGAGATGATGACAACATTTAGTTTGATCTGGCCTTTAAAAAATATGGGGTCCCTCTAGCTGTAAGCTAAATGAGGGGAGCATCACGTTAGTGGTGTACACTCTATCTCGGTTAGATGAAGGAGGCTAAAGTTTTTTGGACCAAATTCAAGAAGGAGTTATGGGTGGAATTTATTTCTTGTACAATGATAGCTGAGATGAGGTAGGAGTAACTCTCTATCTAGTCAGGGAGTATGTCAATGAGGGTTTGGGGGATCATGTTTAAGGATCTCCTTTGTTTCTCTCTAGACCTCTTTCCATATGAGGAGTCACAGGAAAGACACATTGAATAGGTACTCTAACCTTCCATTCAGTATGTTATTACTCCCTTCACTCTACAACCATACTTAGAGGTTAACAAGACAGCTGAAGTGGTAGAAAGGATGCACACATTGGGAGGTGTGTCGTGAGAGGGGATCCAGTTGAGCTTGTCGAAGGGGAAGGCCGTTAGTAGCAGGACTCCAATATTAGGTCCATCCATGTTTCGACCAGCAGGGAGTATGCCGTAGAAGTTCTAGTTTCAATCTCTTGGTCCTCACCCATTCTACGTGAGCCTTGGACCATGGTACGTTATCTGTGGCTTTCTTGGGCATCTCCAGAATTAGTGACCATACAAAGTGAAATACAGTGGAGGTGGGAAGGTTCAGTGCCCACCTAGTAGCTACTATTTATAGACAAACCTTTTCCACAGCAGCACCAGTAGGGGCAGCGAGCTCCATCTCCACTGAGGGTGGATGGTGCCAGAGGAGTCCGACCCTAGGGTTCTCCTCAAGGACCATGACTACGGAATTATTGGAGAGGTGATACAAAGATGTGGGGAAAAGGACCTGGATGTGGAAAGTTACACGCTATGGAGGCAGTAGTTTTGGAAGGGCCGGTGGTTGTTCAAGGTACGATCATCTTGTTTTGTACTCTTTCCTATTCATTGTTTGATTCAAGAGATTATCACTCCTTTATTACAACCATTCTAAACCATTCCTTGGGCCTAGATATAGAGAGAATCTCCATGACCCTGGGGTTGAGTACACCAGTTGGAGATCGGACCATCTTGTTTGACATTTGTCAAGGATTCCGACTGATGCTAGTGCCGCATCAGCCCAGTGTGGATCACATTCTGCTGCAAATTCATCCATATGACACATCCTAGGAATCGACTAGTTGTTCTTCATACACACTATTAACGCCTGCTTTTGTATAAGGACCGTGTTTTCAAATATGGGTGGACGATGTTTGACTTTGATTGACAAGAAGGGTTTCCAAAGGAAATTTGGAAAGTTGATCCCATTATTTCCTTGTTATATGAGATGTTAGTGGAGTCAGTAGACATAGAGATGGTGGAAGTCTCAGGGATCGTTGGTGAGTTACAATACATATTTGCTGGAGGGTGGAGGATTTACCCCCTGACGTGATGTTGAGTTCGGGTTAGAATTATAACCCGGTGCTAGTACGATTTTGATGGCTTCCAATCGAATGGTGCCTTCTGAGTTGTGGGAGATGCGGATCCAGGGTGATGACATGATGAAGAATGGTTTTATCTAATCGAGCGTGTCACCATGGGGTGCTCCGGTATTGTTCGTAAATAAAGAAAATGGTGGTCATAGGAGGTTAATAGACTATTGAAGGCAAAATCTGTTAAATGTCAAGAACTATTAACCTCTCCTGAGGATCGAAGACCTTTTTAACTAGTTTAAGGGAGAAGGTTAGTTCTTTATGGTTGACCTACAGTCGGGATATCCCCAGATGAGGGTGAAGGAGGGTGAAATCTCAAAGACTATTTTTAGGTGAATATATGAACACTTTGAGATCGTGGACATGTCATTCGATGTTATGAATGCACGAGCCATGTTCATGGGGCTCATGAAATCCATTTTTTCGCGAATATTTGGACTGTTTTGTAGTCATGTTTATTAAAGACATCCTAATCTACTCAAGATCAGCGGAGGATCACGCTGAGCATTTGAGGATTGTTTTGGAAGTCCACTAACACCACCAAATATATGATAAGTTGTCCAAGTGCATGTTTTGGACACAATATGTGCACTTCCTTGGACATGTGGTGTCCCGAAAGGGAAGAGAAATGGACCGGTCAAAGGTCGAAGCGATTGTTTCTTGGGAAACTCCCAAGAACATGGTAGTGGTTTGTTGTTTTCTGGGTCTATCTAGCTTCTACCGAAGGTTCTTTCCCGACTTATATAGATTTCCATCACCTTTTATATCATTGACCAAGAAAGACCACAAATTCATTTGGAGTGTGAAGTTTTGGGAATCATTCAATTATTTTAAGGGGAAATGGGTCAGTACCCCAGTACTGAGGTTTCCAGAGGAAGGGGTAGTGTTTAAAGTGTTATGTGATGATTCTGGTCTAGACTTGGGGTGTGTGCTGATGCAGTAGTGTGAAATAATCTCTTATGGGTCTAGACAGTTACTTCCTCACAAACATAATTATTCCCCCCATGACTTGGAGCTTTCAGCATTTTTTTTCGCACTGATATTTTTGTGGCATTACCTCATCGGGGATTTCTTCGTGGTCATAACAGATCACAGGAAACTGATATACGTCTTCTCCCAGCGAGACCTAAACTTGTGTAAGTGGAGGTGGATATATTTTCTTTAAGACTACAACTTTAAGATATCCTATAACTTAGTAAAGTGGAATATGGTGACTAATTCCTTGAGCAATAAGTCACATAAGGATGTGGTTCGGGAGTCAGCAGATTCTTGGAAAGTAATGGAGGAGTTGGCTTCTTTACATTTGGGAATGAGAGTTGAGGATGGTAGAGGTTGTATGTTCCAGATGATGGTGAAGTATTAATTGGAATAGCAGGTCGAGGTGTCTCAATAGGGGGGGGGGGGCTTAGAGGATGAAGTGATGTGTGATCTTGTTAGTCAGGGCAATGCTTCGGAAGGATGGTCAAAAGATGGTCAGAGTCGGATTCTTTTCAGTCGGAAGTTGTTTGTCCCATAGATGATGTGTGAAGGATTTCTCTGTGAGTTCCATAACTCACCCCTGGAGTTAAACGAAGGAGTTTCCTAGACGTACTGGGGTTTTATGGGTTTGTTTTGGTGGCCTAGCGTGAAGTGGGTAGTGGCAAGGTTTGTGGCCAAATTCCTCATGTGTTAGTAGGTGAAGTCGGAGCACCGTGTTCCGGGTGGTCTGTTGCAGCCCTTAGACATTCTTTAGTGGAAGTGGGATGACGTATCGATGGATTTCGTCATAGTAATTCATAGAGATAATAGTGGTTTTGATTCCATCTAGGTGGTGGTGGACTAGCTGACGAAATCGGCTCACATCATAGTGGTTAAGGAGTCGAGTGTCGTGGATGCATTATCACATAAGTACATTGGTGATGTTGTGTGGTTTCATGGATTTATGATGACCAATGTTTCAAATTGGGATACATGATTTACATCACGGGTCAGGAAAGGATTTCAACATGATATTGGAACCTAGCTTTTCCTTATCACTTCTTTCCACCCCTAGATGGATGGGCAGATAGAGAAGACCACCCAGATGTTGGAGGATATACTATGGGGATGTGTTTTGGACTTCAGAGGATCGAGGGTACGAAACTTGCCTCTAATAGTGTTTTCCTACAACAATAGCTATCACTCAACCATTGGAATTTATCTATTCGAAGCCTTGTATAGAAGGTAGTGTCATTCTCCCGTGTATAGGATCGAGGTTGGGGAAGTAGGGGTTCTCAGCCCCGATGTAGTGCAGAACTCGACAGATAAAGTTCATCTTGTGCATGAGAGGATGAAGACGGATCAGTACTGGGATAATTCAAATTCTTGTCATTTGATTATACCCTTGGAGTTCGAGGTTGGGGGACATATGTTCTTAATGGTCTCCAGTCAGCATAGGAAAGATAGGATTAGTAGGGGGTTTAGCTTTCTACCAGGTTCTTCGGACCCATCGAGGTGTTACAACGGGTCGGTAAAGTGGCTTATCAGCTGGAACAACCACCACTACTATATATTTTCCATGGAATCTTTCATGTGTCTTACCTCTATCAGTATCCACATGATGATTCACACGTCCTCGACTTGGGAGAGAAACATATCAAGGACGATGCAGTGTTCTTGGATCGAACAATGAGGATCGAGGATCATGAGGAGAAGGTGCATCAGGGACAAACCATTCCCATGGTTCATGTGTTGTGGAGGCATGGTGGCCTCAAAGAGAGTATGTGGTAATCTGAGGCACAAATTCATGCCCAGTACCCAGAGCGGTTTTGAGTTTTGACCTTGTGTTTGCATTCATCATTTCTTTGATGTAATGATTGACATTGTTTACTATAAGATGCGATGTTTTCCTTATTCTCAGAATGTGTGTGAAAAGTATAGACTATGTAGAGGGGAGGACCCGATCACTAATCAATATACATTGAGGTGGATGAGATTAAACCCATGTGGGTGAGTTAGTTCCTCTCAAAGTGGATAGTATCTTGATATTGAAAAATAGACTCCCTAATATGTAAGTGTGTACTATGTGACCTTCATATGTGTGTGTGGTTACTTGGGGGATAAGATCAGTAGTGTAACTATAGTTTTTCATGATATAGATGAGAGAGATTTGTTCCAAGATATCAAGGTTTTTTATGGAATTTGAAAAACTCTGGGGTGGTTTGTCACTGAGAGGTATCTTACGGGGTGGTTGTTCAGACCCATATATTTTCTTCGGGTTTACTCTTGAATTATCGAGGATGAGAATATTTTCAGAGGTATCTGATGTAATAACCCAGTTTTCCCAAGACATTCCATTGTGAAAATCTAGTGTTTGTAGTGTTCTTAAGGGTAATGTGGCTCCATGCCTGGGAGTTTTCCAAAAACTCGGTTCCACCAAACGGTTCCACCAAAACGGTGGCACCATTACGGTGAAACCAGTCACAGTGGAAACGTGATGGTGGCACCGTGATGGTGGAACCATCATATTCACTCTATCACGGTCACAGACCAAAATGGTGGCACCACTTATGGCATCTCAACGAACCGGTGGCACTGTTATGGTGCCTCACCGAATGGTATCCCACCCTTTTCATATCTTTCATAGTTTCTTGAGTATTTCTAGTTCCACCCTCAGTAACATATCCTTTTCAATAAAAGTGTTTCAATACCCTTTTGAAATCCATTTAAATCTAGTAAAAGGTGTTTCAAACCTAAAAGAGTCGGGCGACCCTTCAGTTACCAAAACGTGTGGCCTTTTACCTCGGTTTTAGACCCTTCCCTATGCTTTCGAACTTCTCCCCTATTACGTGGTTTTTAACTATTTAAAAGATATGTATTAACTCATAGTTATTATCTCCACCATATCTAAGTAGAACTATTAAATAAAAATTAATCCACATGTGTGAAATATCCAAACCATGTGGAAAATCCATGATCTGACTTCAGGTAATTCGGAATCGTCCCCCTGATTTTAGGATCTTGACTCTTCTTATGCTGAAATCCTCTCGACATAATTTTTTTATATACTTTAAGTATTCCTATGACATACTCCAGAGACAAATCGTGCACCCATGATGGATCCCTTCCCTCTCAGCCTTGAGGCCCTCGATTATTACCTTCCGACAAGTCCCGCATCCTCAGTTCATGATGCGAGGATAAAAATTAGATCCTTGATCATATGAGTAGGGTTTTACTTCTTATCTATTTAATTTATATCATGTAGGTCGGGTATGATAATGTTTCCCTCAGGACTTTCATGAAACCAAACCTTAATGAAGATAATAATTGGAATTTAAATAACTAAGGTGTGAGATTCATGATGATGTTGATGTACTCTTTTATCTTCATTTTTATGTTTTGAATTGTGTGGGCTTATGCCCGTTGAAAATAGTGGCCATTGGTGGTACATTCTTGCGCACTAATGAACATTTGTTTTCAGGATAATCTTGTGATTGAATGGATATTACATAGAATCTAGTTAATAACATAACCTTAGTTGATAAATTGGATGCCTGAAATATAAGAATCCATGTGTGATCACCCCGGATAACCAAACAGAAAGAAGGGACTTAGTAAATGGTGATGGCTAAATCTGAAAACATTCTTTTTATTATCTGGTGGTATACATGGTTTCTCTCATTGACGATTGTGGTGTGACATAGAAGGGGAAGGGATCTATTGTTGTTTAGTTGATTGTATATGGGCATGTGGAGGCAGTACATTGGGGCATGGTTTGGTTCCAGTACTTCAAGGGATCTCACAAACCCCTTTTGATGTTGTGACTTCATTAGAGAACCGGGTTTGAATTCTTAAATTGCTACTTGGGTGTTTTCCTTCAGTTAATGTCTTGTATTTTGGTTATGCCTATAAGTTGCCTGCTAGTGAAGGAATTTTTAAATGGAATCACTTAAACATGATAATGTGAATGGATACAATGAGGGATTATTTTCAAAAAATTGCTTGTGCTCTAGTTTTGGCAGTTGTGTGTTTATGTATATAGGGATTGTAATAAGAGTGGTTGTGTATAGAATGGTTGAATTTTTCAAAACCCTTTTTTTGGGATGAGTTTTTTGTTACCTATATATATAATAATTAGTTCTTGTGTTTCTTGTATGCACCCCACCCATGTTGATCATTTCATGTCGAACACCGCCATTTCATGGGGGAGGGTGTTTTTTCCAACATTCTTATGAGTGGCTAGTTATTAGCAGTCTTCTGTCCCTCTCTCGGGTAGCCCAAGACTCTTCGGGTAGGTTGTGATATCCTAAGGTTTATTACAGCCCAAGACCCTTCGGGCAGTGTAATGCCCCTACCCCAGTTAGCCAGAGTCACTGCATTATTACATAACATTGGTATGATACAAGGAATCATGTACCGAAAGAATGATCAGTTTAGTAGCCTCAGAAGTACTAGATGCATTCATAAGTTTTACATTACCTAAAGAAATAAAAACATCAAGCATATTTTTCCCCTTTTGAATAAACTTATATCCTTATCCTATCCCTATAGGTAATCCATAAAATACTTCTTCATATCCTGGGAAAAATAAAACATAGAAAGGGGTGAGCTCAGATTCTCAGTAAGGATAACAATATTGCAGAAACATTCATAAATAAGCATAAACATTTAAGACAATGTATAAGACTAAGAAAAACCTTTTAAACATAATCTATAGAATAATATGGAAAAGATAAAATCAAGTAATTTCTTTTACTTATTCACAGAGATATTCTAGTAGTAAAATAATCACATGAAATATCAATAGCCACTTTCATAATGATGGAATGCATAATTCCAGACTTCATAACCACATTGTCAAGGCCTTGTCCCAAGACTATAAATAAGATTTTTACAAGGACTTATGCCAAGAAACTATTTTGTCTCATGAGAGCTACCAATGCATCGACGAGATATAGCGGGCTCCACCCATAACTTACTGAGTCCAATGCATTCCTCATATGAAAAGGTTCAAACATAACATAAACATTTGTATTAAAACTAGCATATGAAATGTCAATACTTTATGCATAAACCATGAATGCTGTAAAAATAACAAATCTGTAGTCAAACATATTACAAAACCTTCAACACAACATGGAAATTTTGTATCATAACAAATCAACTTCAAACAATCAGAAAATCCATCAAAGGATGTTGACATAGACGAAATCAAAACTTTTTAAGAGAAATATATCTTTCTATTTTGAAATAATTAAAAAGTCATATAATGATAAAAGAAAAAAATTATTTAGAAATATTCTTATATGATTGTATGGTATGCTTCGATGATGTTATAACGGCAGAAAATAACCACACCTTCCATATAAGTTAAAAAAAGACATTCTTACCTTAATTTTGTCGAAAAAGACATAAAATACCTTGTTTGGAAAATGACAGAAAGATTTATTTCAAAACAGATATGGTTAAATAAGAGTTTCAATTACATTATCTCATAGTCTAGTAAATATTAAAAAAAATTTGAAATATATATTTTAAAAACAAGGATGTTGATGATAAAGAGGTCCAAGTAGATACTTACATAAAAACAACCTCGGATAATAAAGAGATTGTTAAATTAACCCTTACCTTGTACATTTCCTTAGTCAATGGTATGTTAAAATAATGTATAATAGTTAAAAATTTGTTATTAAATTATACAAGAACTTTATACATAAATATGATATCATATATGATCCTCTAATATTGTTTTGTTAATACTATTTTAGTAGTATCATCATTTATGGGGTTAACTAATTCGTTTTCCATTATAGGATTGGTTATGTAATACATGTTTGTTATGGATATGATTTATTTTATTAATATAAATAATTATATTATGTTCATAAACATTATTTTTAATCATAAAATGAAAATTATTCTTGAATGATTATGACGGAAATTAATCTCATCGAGTTCGTGGAGACGGTAATCCGTACGTATGAATGAGAAACAATATCATTATATTGATGGTGAAATAGTATGTAATGTGATGGTATATCATATATAAATATTCATTAGCATGTTATATTTATTATTTACATTAGTTATACTCATTATTATACCCATCCAAATAATGAAGTGTTGGAATAACAAACTACACCACGGCGTGGAGACGGTATGCCGTACGTATGCACGTATGGTGACTTTGTCATTCATATGATGGATAGAATAATTAATATGATTGTACCATTCTTATAATAACATAATTGTATATAGAAGATACTGGATTTATTATTTTCTAAAGGAAACAACAAATAAATATTAAGTGGAAGAAGAAAAGAACTTGAACGATGTGATGAAATATTTACCTCTTCTTTGAGTTCTTCCTTTTGATTTGATCAAAAGAGATACCTAGGTTGGATTTATAACCAAAGGAATCCCTATAAGAGGAAGATATAAAATTTGGAAGGATATTTGGTCCAGTTTTGGCTGAGACAAATGGCTTTGGAGGTGTGAAATTAAGAGAAGGGGAAATACCCTTTTATAAGAGAGGTGAGGGTCACTTTGGAAAAGCTTGAAATATTATTTTAGAATAAAATCATTTTCGGTTTTTAATGGCTCCAAAATGATTATTTTAGGGGATAAGGAATCTATGGGTCGAAAACATCTCAAAAAGTTGTTTTTAGACTGGTTTATGTCAGCATATTAACCTTATCTTTTAGATTTAACTTTTTGTTAAATAGTTTGACATTTACCACGTCTCTTTGTATTTTTATATTATATGGTTAATAAACATACTATAACAAGACAAGAGAATCCCAAGTGGTTCACTATTAATATATATAACCTTATCTATGTCCTTTGGATGAACCTTATATTTTTAGGAATATTATATAAATTAATAACATAGAATTTTTTTAAAAAAACTCAATTATGTCAACTTTGACAGAATATAGTATTTGGATTTTTGGAAGATCATAACAGCATGATTACTTAAAAATATATTTAGTCATCCCTAACATGTCATATTAACCTAGAAAATTACTATAATTTGTCAGAAGTCTCAAATTACATTTATTTGGATATTTATATTATCAATTATTTTAATCCATCATTAATATGGTAATTAATACATCATCATTGTGTTATAGATAAGTTAAATTAACTAATGTCTAAAAATTATAAATAAAATATCATTATGTAGGAAATCATTTTATATTTCTAATGAATATTTATAGTGTGAATTATCTTATGTATAACCCCATATTACAAATGGTTTAGTTATTAAACTTTGAATTTATCTCTTTTAACTCGTCTTTATATAAAATAATAATAAATGTCCTAATCAAATCCAAGTGGACAAAATGGGGTCATATTTTATTCCGAAAGTTGTTCTTGGTCGAATTACACTTATCCAATATAATTAAGACATGTTTGAGGGTAATTATAATATCATTTTTACCCTTAATTACCCTATTTACTTTTAATAGTGGTAAATAAATGTCAAAAGTTACTAGTCACCGTAAATTATTTTTATTCAATTAAACCACGTTTTAATTACTGATGTCCACTGTGTCTGTCGGATTTTGAAAATTCAACTCACAGAAGCGGTAAAATTATGTTTTATGCAAATTTGTAAATTCTTATAGAAGGTGGGTAAAAGACGGTAAAAACTTCAATATAATTTTTATATAACTAAACTTATTATCAAATAACACCAATGAATTACATTGAACATATATAGTTTTTATGTATCTATTTTGACATAAAATAAAATAAAATAAAATAACTAATTATTTAAATAAGAAAGTTAGTTTTAAACAATAACGCAGTGTTTTCACTACTCATCAAAAATCGAAAGTTCTCAGAAAAATACCAATAATTCTCCCTAAACTAATTTTGATATTACAAATCCAAAAATGATGTCCATTTTTTAAATTAAATTTTATAAAATTTCAAAAACTAGGTATTACTATTCATAGAGGATAGTTTCATTGGTCTTAGTGTGTTAAAACTCCATGTTGCATACAATACAACCTACTACATTATTCAAAGAGAAAAAAACCCTGGATACTTGGGGTGTCACATTCTACCCTCCATAAAATAATTTTTTCATCAAAATTTCTAGAATATTACTGCATAAAAATATTTGGGTG
This sequence comes from Viscum album, assembly GCA_963277665.1. Lineage (NCBI taxonomy): Eukaryota > Viridiplantae > Streptophyta > Magnoliopsida > Santalales > Viscaceae > Viscum > Viscum album. The sequence goes on from OY728141.1 coordinate 1,542,977,134, forward strand.
GTTCCTCATCATATAATCCTCAGGATCACAAGTTTCATCTTCCATCTTACAGTTTTTTCATAGAACTTTTACTAGATGAGTCATCCAGTTTCTCAGCACTTGTTCTCTGGTGTCAATAATTTTGATATGATCTTCACAATAAGACATATCTGGTTCCAGTTCAATTTCCTCACAGGTTAGTACATGCATAGGGACATGCATGTATTTTTCCAATAGTGATACGTGGAACACATCGTGAACATTGGAGATACTTAGCGGCATTGCCAAACAGTAAGCTACAACTAGAATTCGTTCTAGAATTTCGAAAGGGCCGATATACCAGGGACATAATTTACCCTTATTACCAAAATGTATAACACCCTTCCATGGAGATACCTTCATGAAAACATGGTCTCCTAATTGAAATTCCAAATACTTTGGTTATCGGTATAGCTCTTTTGCCTACTTTGGGAAGCTTTGATGTGGGTTTGGATAACCATCACATTTTACATTGTTTCCTCAATAAGTTCAGGGTCTATGAGTTTTCCTTCACCAACATCATCTCAACAAGTTAGTGTGCAACCTCTCTTTCCATATAACGCTTCATATGGTGTCATCTGAATACTTGAATGGAAGCTATTGTAATAGAAATTTTTTTACCAGAGGTAAATATTGATCCCAAATACCTTTAAAGTCAAGTGAGAAATATCTTAACATGTCTTATAAGGTTTGAATTATCCATTCTGATTATCCATCAGTTTGATGGTGGAAGGTAGTACTCAAATGAAGTTTAGTTTCCAGGTCCTTTTGAAGACTTTTCAAGAATGTTGATGTAAAACGGGGATCACAATTAGAAAAAATCAATAGGGGTACACCATGTAGTCTTACAACCTCATTAATATGTAGTCTTTACATATATTCAAGAACTAAGTCTTCTCTTATAGTAAGAAAATGTTCTGACATGGTTAGACGATCAATAATGACCCATATTGCATCATTACTTCTAGAAGTCTTTGGTAGACCCATGAAAAATTCCATCATAATATTATACGGTTTCCACTCAGGTATGGGAAGAGGTTTCATGACTCCCCTAGGATGTTTCCTTCCAGCTTTCACTTGTTTAAAACCATACATCGTGACACAAAATCAGCAATCTCCCTCTTCAAGTTGTCCTACCAAAAATGTTCCTGCAAATGTATATACATCGTGGTCATCCCATTGTGTATAGTGAAATTGGATCTATGTTCATCATCCAAAAATTAATTTTTTAGATATGGTATGTTAGGAACACAAAGCCTCTTCCCAAATTTCAAAATTCCATCTTCATATATGAATTCACTCAATCTCCCATCATTTACAGCTTTAATCTTCTTTTGAAATTCCTCATCTTTATTCTGAGAACTCTTTTTCCTTCCTAGTAAATATCGTTAGGAAACCATTTTAAAAAGAATTGATGTTTCACCTTCAATGGTTTTTCCCACATTCATCTTTACTAGATCCATGTATATTTTATCCTTTTTAACTCTCATCTTGTTCAAAACACCATGATCCTTTCTGATCAAACCATCTTCCACTTTATTTTCCTTTCCCATGTGGTAGTGTATAGTTAAATCATAATCCTTGAGTAGTTCAAGCCGTCATCTTTTCCTCATGTTGAGTTCTTTCTGTGAGAAAATATACTTTAAACTCTTGTGATCAGTATAAATATCTAATTTTTCACCATAGAGATAATGTCTCCATATTTTCAAAGAAATGATTACAGCTGGTAACTCAAGATCAGGAGTGGGATAGTTCTGTTCATGAATTTTTAGCTATCGTAATGCATAGTCAATAACTCTATCATTCTATATAAGAAAAAAACCATTTCCTTTCTTTAATGCATCACTATAAATAACAAACCCATCATTCCTCGATGGTAGAGTCAAGATAGGATCATTAACTAATATTCTCTTCAGTTCTTCAAAACATTCAGCACACTCTTTTTTCCCAAAAAAAATTAACCGTTTTATGAGTGATCTTGGTTAATGGGTTATCCAATCTGGAAAAATTATGGACAAAATGCCGATAATAACCTGCTAAAGAAATAAAACTACATACCTAAGTTATACTCATCGGTGCTGGACATTCATGGATTGCCTTGGCCTTTGAAGGATATATAGAGATTCCATCATTAAAAACAATATATCCAAGAAAATAAATATCCTGAAGCTAGAATTCATACTTGCTAAATTTACCATATAATTCATTTCTTCTAAGAGTCCTTAGGATAATGAGCAAGAGATTTTCATGATCTTCATATCTTTTTGAGTATACCAGAATATCACCAATAAATACCACTAACTAGTCATCAATTTATTCCTTGAAAAATCTATTCATTAGATCCATGATGAAATGGGTGAATTAGTCAATCCAAAAGGCATTACTGTAAAATCGTAATGCCTATACCTAGTTCAAAATACTATTTTTGAAATGTCTTCCTTCTTCACACAAAACTGATGATATCTATATTAAAGGTGAATATTTGAAAAATATTGACCTCTATGAAGTTGGTCGAATAAATCACAAATACGAGTTATGGGATACTTGTTCTTTATTATTATATCATTGATCTCCCTATAGTCAATGCACTACCTCATAGATACATCTTTCTTTGTAAGAAAAAGGATAGGGGTCCCCATTGAGAAATACTAGGTTGAATAAATCCCTTGTTAATAAATTCCTCTAGTTATTTCTTTAAATTCACTAATTCCACAGTGGCCATTCTATTAGGGTTCTTTTATATGGGCCTTGAAACATGAATTAAATCAATGGAAAAATCAATTTCTTGTTCTGGAGGATATCCAGGTGAATCCTATGGGAACAAATCAACATATTCTTATAAAATAGGTACGTCCTCTATTAGAACATTATTTTACTCACCCATAGTTATTTCATTCTCTTATTCCCCTATAATTGAATTTAGTAGAGCTACTGGGGGCGGATCGAGATAATATTCAAGTGGTGACATTTCTGCTCTAAAGATAAGGTACTTATTATCATCATCAAAAATTGTAACATCCTTCTTCTTATAATAAATTTTCGTATCATGGTCTGAAATCCAATACATACTGGGGATTATATCAAATTCAATCATGGGTATGATAATGAGATCAGTAGATAAATAACATTTATACACCCTAATGAGAACTGATTCACAAAACATTGTTGTGTTGATACTTCCCTTAGGAGTTTTGACAGAAAACTCCCTTGTTAAGTCAAATTGAAAATACCTAATTTTCTTTGCAGACTGGGAAGATATGAAACAATGTGATGATATAGAATCAAATAATTCATTTCCTAAACTTATGGAAACCATTAAATTACATTCCACCATGTCTTTTAGAGCTTCAACCATAGTAGTAGTGATCACATAAGCTTGGGCTTTCTCCCTTGGCCTTTTTTGAGGTATGTTACCTTGGTGAATAGGACATTCATTTGCATAATTCCTCTTTTCTCTACAATTGTATCATTCCACATTGATTTCCTCTTTCCTTACCTTGCAATCACGAGCATTGTGGCCTTTTTCACTACACTTGTAACAGAATCTTATTCCCTTCAGGCATGTACCGAGGTGTTTCATCCCACATTTACCACAGGATGGATATTCAACTTTTTTATTATTCCCCTTATTTCTATCCCTAGAGAGTTTAGAAGATCTTTTCTTTTCTTGATTTTATTTAATGTCGTAAGACCTAGTGTATTTTTTCCTATCTTGATAGCGCATAAGACTATATATTCGTACGATGAGAAGTATTGTGCAACTAATGCTTGATGCAGAAACGGTTTTAACCCATCAAATAAATGATCAATATTACTCCTTGGGTTACATATATAATCTTATGCATGCCTTTATAACCTTGTAAAGTTTTCCTCATACATTGCGACGTTCTCATCCTCCTTTTTCCTAAGACTCAAAAATTGTCTTTCCGTATTCGCTCGATGGTCACAAGGAATGTATTTTTTTAAGAAAATCTCATTAAAGTCCCTCTATTCCATGTTCGATACTTCTTCATCATCCTTTGTGTTTTATATTAATGGCCACCATTGATCTGCATCTCCCATGTGGTGATAAACTGCCATGACAACTTTTACCCTTTCGCTACTCCCCAATGCATGAAATATTTTCTCTAAGGAATTTATTCATTGCTTGGCCACTAATGGATTTTTACTCCCATTTAATGTTGGTGGTTGTTTCCTAATAAAGTGGTATAACATTGATCCTCCACGTTGTGGATTAGGGTTCTCCATATGGTTAAAGTTATTATTCATAACCTGAGTGAGTTGTCCCAGTATAGCGATAAGATGATCATCACTAGTTGTTTCACCATCTCCACTATAATTAACTTGAGTAGGAGGGAAATATCTACCTAAATTACGTGAATTTATATGGTTTCCATTCCTGCAACTAGGCAGTATTTCTAAACAATGTAATACACTACATTAGTTTATGAATCGCAATACATAATTCAAAACATGTAAAAGAGTTAACATAAATTGAATAGTTTATGGATATAATCCATAATCCTAAAAATGTTTTCTTTTGGGGAAGTATCTACTCATAAACCATACATAATGGGTTTTAATTAAAATGAGAATTATCCTAAACGTATCCCCTGGGAGTGTTGTAACCAACAGTGCAACAAGGCCCGTTGTCGTGCACAAGTTACCATTCGAGTCTAGCTCAAAGCAGTGTTTTCTAGTTTTACCCCTAGGTAAATCTGTGCCCGAGGTGCCTCTACCTGCTCGCATCCAGACATGGATTTTTTTCTTGTAAAACTCACAAAATCTCTACTATATCAAAATTCTATGAAGTTCTTCAATACTAATCCTCAAAGTCTATCTTAGGGTAGTGTTCTCTAATCAATGTTTTTATAAATCTATATTCCAAGGTTTGTATTAAAATTTATTTGATACCAACTATAAATCCCCAACCCTAGTTATCTAGAGTGGATTCATTATTAAATAACATTGGCATGAAACAAGGAATCATGTCCTAAATGACCGATCAGTTTAGTAGACTTGGATGTAATAGATATATTCATAAGTTTTACATTACATAATGAAATAAAAACAATGACAAAATTGTTACCCATTTTGAACACACTTATATCCTTATCCTATCCCTACAGGTCAACCATAAAATACTTCTTCACATCCTAGGAAAAATAAAACATAAAAAGGGGTGAGCTTAGATTCTCAGTAAGGGTAACAATATAATGAAAATTTTCATAAATAAGTATAATCATTTAAAGAAATTTATAAGACTAAAAAAATCCTTTTAAACATAATAATCAGACAAACATGGAAAAGATAAAATCAAATAATTAGATTTAGTTATTCACATGGATATTCTACTAGTGGAATAATCACATGCAATATCAATAGCCACTTTCATAATGATGGAATGCATAATTTTAGTATTCATAACCACATAGTCAAGGCCTTGTGCCAAGACTACAAATAATATTTTTTCAAGGCCTTGGACCAAGACACTAATTTGTCTCATGAGACATACCGATGCATCTAGAAGCTATAGAGGACACCACTCGTCACTTACTAAGTCCAATGCATTCCTCATATGAAAAGGTTTAAACATAACATAAACATTCGTATTAACACTATCATATAAAATGTCAATACTTTATCCATAAAACATGAATGGTGTAAAAATAACTCATACAAATTAAAACATATAAAAAAACCATCAACACAATATGGAAGTTGTTTATCGTAATAAAACATCTTCAAACAAGCTTAAAATCCATTAAAGTATGTTGACATAGATGAAATCAAACGTTTTTTAGAGAAATATCTTTTTCTATTTTGAAATCATTTAAAAGATATATAATTATTAAAGAAAACATTTATTTTTAAAATATTCTTATAATCTTGTATGGGAAGATTCTATGATGTAATAATGGTGAAAAATAGCCTCACCCGCAATATAAGATAAAAAAGACATTCTTTCCTTAATTTTGTCAAAAAGGTCATAAAGAACCTTGTTTGAAAAATGACAGAATGATTCTTTTCAAAACATATATATTCAAATAAGGGTATAAATGACATTAACCTATTTTCTAGTAAATATTAATAATTTTTTGAATTAAATTTTTTAAAAAAAACATATATGGATGATAATGAAATCTTAGTATATACTTACGTATTAACAATCTCAAATATATAAAGTGATTGTAGAGTTAACCCTTACCTTTTAATTTTCCTTAGATAATGGTATGATAACCTCTTCTGTAATAGTTAAAACATTGTTATTAAATTATAAAATAATCATATACATAAATATGATATCATTTATGATTTTATAATATTTCTTTTTTAATAATATTTTTGTAGTATCATCGTTTCGGGTGTAAACTAATTCGTTATCCTTTATATGCTTGGTTACATAATCCATTTTTTTATGGATAGGTGGTGTTTGATTCATATATAGAATTATATTATGTTCATAATAATTATTTTTAATAATAAAATTAAAATTATTCTTGAATGATTACGATGTGGAATGAATCTCATCTCGTTCGTGGAGATGGTAATCTTTACATACGCACGAGCGACAATTTCATTATATTGATGGTGAAATATTATGTAATCGGATTTTATATCATATATAATAAATCATTAAAATTTTATATTTATTATTTACATCAGTTATACTCATTATTATACCCATACAAATAATGAAGTGCACGAATAACAAACTACACCACAACGTGGAGACGGTAAGTTGTACGTACGCACGTAAGGTGACTTTGTCATTCATATGGTGGATAGAATAATGAATTTGGTTGTTCCATTGTTATAATAACATCAAATTATATAAAATATACTGGATTTATTATTTTATAATGGAAACAACATAAATGGAGGTTGTGGAAAAAGAAAACAACTTATAAGAGGTGATGAAATATTTACCTCTTCTTCAAGTTCTTCCTTTTGATTTGATCAAAATGGATTTTTAGGTTTTCTTTCTGACTAAAGTAATGCATCTAGGATGAAGGGAGGAAATTTGGGAGGAAATTTGGTATGTTTTTGGGCTAGAAAAATGGCTTTGGAGGTGTGAAATTAAGAGAAGTATGTACCCATTTATAAGAGAGGTGGGGGTCACTTTAGGAAAAACATGAAATATTGTTTTATAATAAAATCATTTTCAGTTTCTAATGGCTCAAAAATGATTTATTTAGAGTATATGGAGGTTATGGGTGGAACAAATCTCAACCAATAGGTTTTATACTGGTTTAGTTCACCATAATAACCTTATCTTTTGGATTTAACTCTTAGTTAAATAGTTTGACATTTACCATGCCTCTTTGTATTTTTATATTATGTGGTTAATATAATTACTTTAACAAGACAAGATAACCCTAAGAGGTTAATTATTAATATATATAACCTTATATAATTCATTTGGATAAACTTTATATTTTTAGGAAAATTATATCAATTAATAATATAGAATTTGTTTTAAAAACTCAATTTTGTCAATTTTGACACTATTTAGTATTTGGTTTTTTTGAAAAACATAACAACATGATTACTTCGAAAAAATTATTTAATCAACCCAAATATATCATATTAACCAATAAAATTAGTGTGATACATCAACATTCTCATATTACATTTATTTGGATATCTATAATATCAATTATATTAATATTTCATTAATTTGGTAATTACTACTCATCATTGTGTCATAAATAAATTAAATTATTTAATGTTTAAAAATTATAAATAAAATATAATTATGTAGGAAATGTTTTTATATTTATAATTAATATTTATAGTCTAATTTATCTTATGTATAATAATATATTAAAAATTGTTTATTTATTAAACATTGAATTTTACTCTTTTAACTCTTCATTAATTAAAATAATAATAAATGTCATAATCTAATCCAAGTTGACCAAAGGGGATCAAATATTTTTTCTAAGGTTGTTTTTGGTCGAATTACACTTATCCAGTAGAATTAAGGCATGTTTTATGGTAATTAAAATATCATTTTCCCAGTAATTACCCTTTTTACTTTAAACAGTGGTAAATAAGTTAAAAGATACTATTCACAAAAAATTATTTTTATCTTATTAAACCACATTTAACTTAATGATTTTAACCATGTCTCTCGGAATTTGGAAATTCAACTCACAGAAGCTGTAAAATTATGTTTTATACAAATTTGAAAATGCTCTGAGAAGGCGGGTAAAAGACGGTAAAAAGTTCAATAAACTTTTTATAAATCTAAACTTATTATAAAATTACTCCAAGAAAATCACATTGAAAATATATAGGTATTATGTATCTATTTTTACCTGAAATTAATTAAAATAAAAATAACTAATTATTTAAATAAAAATTTGGTTTTAAACAATAACGTAATGTTTTTAACTATTCATAAAAAATTTAAAGTTCTCATAAAAATACAAAAAAATTACCCTAGGCTAATTTTGATATTCTAAATCACAAAATGAAGTCCATTTTAAATATTAAAATTTATATAATTTTAAAAAATGGGTATTTCTATACAAACCGGCTAGTTTCATTGGTCGTGGTGTGTTAAAAATCCAAGTTGTGTACAATGAAAACTACAACATTATTCAAAGGGAAACATACCATGGAAGATTGGGGTGTTATAGGCAAGGTGTGTTTTTGTGCTTGGCCTTGGTGTGCACGAGAATTTTTTTTCGAAAGTGTCTTTAGTATGAGGCCCAAGTGTCTTCCGGTGTGACGATGGTTGTTCTACCCTATGTGTCTTTGGGTATGGTTATGGTTGTTGTGGGACTGGTGTTTGGGGGTGTAGTTATGTGTCATTGTGTCGGACCAAATGTGTATGGGTGGGATGCGTGGTGAGGGCCCATAAGATTGTTGTTGGGGCGGTAGTGGGACTGCAGTGAGACTAGCAGAGGAGGTCTGATGCACAGGATTTCCTAAATAACATGTAGGAAAGCAGTACGGGGTACCCAATTATCGATGTGCTATACTATTACTTTACATGACTTGCATTATTTGGGGACTGTGCCTTTGTGAGTCTGGGTGGATATATATCTTTCCAGGTGCCATGCTTATCTTTATGTTCTCATGAGGCATTTGAATGCCTCCCCACTTGTGCACAAGGGATTTTTGGTTTTCCCTATTGAGGGTACTTGTATACTCACCCTATGTATATAATACTAATTTCAGGTTTCTAGGAGGATCTAGAAGACTGTGCCGAACCATACTAGCTCAGGCTTTGGGAGTTTTTGCTATTTTTTTTGGTACTTTTCATGGAGGTTTTATTGTACCTTTTAACATTTTATTTTGAACATTCATATAGGAGTTCATTTTTTGCAATATTTTTACATTCAGTTTTTTGAGTTGTTTGCGATTTTCCATTTTATATCCTGATCCTATTAAATAAATGGGTAATCACTTCCATTTTATGTGAGATTCTATACCCTTAGTGCTAGTCACCACCTTGGGGCCTATTGATGGTGGGATATGGGGGTCATTATCTCTCCTTCAACTTGAAGAAGGAGTGACCTAGGAGTTTTCTGTCCATTTCCACATCTTTACGAAGGCAGGTCATTACATTAAGTAGTAAAAACAGTGAATATTTTATGGAGTAGGGTGTAAAGGGGTCCAATAGTGATTAGGAAGGGGTAGGTGGTGAGGGGGAGAATGGGGCTGGTGTCAAGGGGGTTAGGGTTCGATGTGGTCGGTGTAAGAGGTGGTGTGGGTGCCCAGTTTAGGAGGGAGGGGAGGGGAATATGTTTAACATGTAAAAAATTAGTGGATTTCTTAAGAATATCTCCCCTTTATTTTGAAAAAAAGGCATTTTCATAAATCGCTGCTAGAAACCCAATGTTCATTACTTTATTTAGTTTAGTGATAGAATGTATTTTTAGTAATTATAACCTATTAATACAATAGAAACAAATGTTTTACATGAAAATATGATTTAAAATTGGGAAATAATTGGGATTATAAATTGTTTTGTCAATCTACACTTCAACCACTAAATTAAGGACATTTTTTAACATGTTATAGCTCATTTGAAATTGTTTGAACACTTTTTACCTTAATTTAACTTTACTACGGTGACTGCATTTTTAACCTCAGTAACTAATATTTATAAATAAATAAAAGTCACCAATTCACTAATTTAAACATTTTTATTTCATATATAGAAATTTTTTATCAAATAATATTTATAATGGTGAGAGAAATTAATTTTAATATTATTGCACATTATCTATAAAAACCATTTTCAGAAAAAGTGTATTTTTATGTTTTAAAATATAACTATATGATAATATTAAAAAAAATTATTCACAAAGACTAATTATTTTATCATTAACTAAATATGGGTTGTGTGGATTTAAATAAATTTATAAAGACTTATTCCACCTTATGGATACTCAATTAAAAGTAATGGACCAATTTTTTTTTATTAAAATAAATAATACTTAGGATTAATTAAGATAGACATGGGTTTTCTAAATTAACCATAGTATTTATAAATGTTTTATTTTACTCTCTAAATACACTTTTGTTAATTATTTTTTAAATATTTAAATTCTTAATACATTTTGGATAATTTCGAAGAATAAACAGTATAGGTATAAACAATACATTTCACAATTCACTTACAAATTATTGTTAAAAACTATTAAAAAATAATTTTAAAATAATATTGACATGATAAATCAAAAAATTAAGTTTATCTTTTCATGGTAAAATTCTAAAAACTCGGAATTTTAATTTTATTTGAAAATATGAAATAAAAAAAATTATTTTTCAATAGAAAAATGAATTTTAAGATATAAACTATTATTATTGTAATTTTGTGTTAATTAGTTATTAAAAAGGTTTTAATCTATTATTTAAGTGAATAATTATGTTTCACCATCATTGTAATGTAGTATATTATGTTTCCTAAAATAGGTATACAAAGCGCCAAATAATACAGTTTTTAGAAAAAATACATTTTTAGTAATAAAATGAGAATATTTTTCATTTAGCTATACTAATTGAATTTTTTCCATGAATTGGAATTAAAAATAAACCTTTTATTTTTCTATATATATATATATATTTTATAATGTGAATAATTTTATTTATACCGGAGATAATTCAATGGCTACATTATGACAGTTATAGTTACTATATATAATCATACTATAACAAAATATATTGTAGTTTTGTTTAAGTTCAGTCTTACATGTGAAGCAAGATGTCAATCAAATTAGATTTATATAGTAAATTTTGGGGGCATGAAACTTCTTCTATAATTTTATTATGCTCTCCATGTACACTTCATTAATCATCCATATGATTCATGAATACTCCTCCCCCATATAATATTCTTCTCCCATGCCATTTACATGGGTCATATTGATCTGAAATACTTTAATGGGTTACTTCCTCCATAGTAAAATCCTTAAAAAATAAAAAAAATGTCCATATATGAAACCACATGATCTATATGATCTGGGAAATCACACATACATTCACCACTTTGATCACGTAAGCCATTAACAAAGGATGTTCTAGATTTGTTTTCCCATATATATAGAACCCAAAGGTTGATCATAATATTGTATTCCCTTGATAATTGGAGCCTCTATCAGGAGGTCACTTCAGTATTTTATCCTAGATCAATAAGGTCATCCACATTTCTGATGAGTTATGCTAGTTGACAGGATTCCAATTGTTAATTTATTCAATAATGGTCTTCCTTGTGAGGTGTAAGACTTATCGATGCTCCCATTGATGATTTCAACACATTGCGACAACTCTGAGCTAAGGAGACCAATACATGGGTGGATATTGGGTGATCCCCATACACATAAACTTATCATATAAAATATTTGGGCCTCCTTCCTTGATGTAAAACCAAACCAATTATTCCCTCATTAATGATCACATCATGATAATTCATTAGTGAGTAGTATTTGGGAATCACAAATGAATAAGCTGTAACGACCTGAATCCGGAGCCAATTAACTAGAGCCCCGTACCCGGTTCACCACATGACCTCAAGCGCGTTTCCCCAAACACCAGACGCTTCCGACTAGCAACGAAGGCCTTGGTGAGTCATTGGGGAAACTATTCCCTCATTTGGTAAAGTATATAAGGAAAATGTAATAATAGTCAATAGCAGAAGTAGTAAACAATATACAATAAATAAAACTAAATAGCGGAATAAATGAACATATAACAATAGTTATAATGATGTAGTAGGTACAAGTATGTAAGGAAATAATCAAACAAAACAATGTGCTGAAATACAACTGAGATTAATGTACTCAAAGTAAACAGAAACTCTAGCAGCATCACAAGCCTATTCTTGGTTCTGTGCTCTCCACCTCATACCAGAAATCATGTACCTGAAGTAGAAGGGCCATAATCCCTATCCACACCTGCAACCATATAACCTGTCTGGACCGAAAAGTAGGAACCAAACATGGTGTGAGACTAATCCTAGTAGGCAAAAACCACAAGATCTATTCCCTACTGTCAGTGAGAAATATAGAACAAATAATGGAAATAAATGTAGTAGAGGAATATGAATACAATAAAGTAAAAAATACTACAAATATCCATTCACATTCAGTTATTAATTTAATCCAATCATTTAATTATCAACCAAGGAACCTAGCATCAGCTCTATATTTCCAAGGCATAGAAAGTAACACAAAAGTTATCTTAGCAAACTACATAAACAACAAGCAATACAAAACCCATGATTGTTCTTTGTATTGGTGGAATCATCATAAACAAGCAAAAAAAATTCACACTGACTCCTTGGGTGGATCTTACTGGCAGACCCCTCAGGTCAAGTAATCATACAAGGTACAGACACTCTGGGAAGCTCTCACTGTCAATTCACCTGAGGTCTGGTAACGATAGCTATAGACTCTCTGAGGAAGAACTTATATATAATTCCCCCAATAGTCTCAATACGTGACTAAGGAAACTATGAGGAAGAAAAAAGTCCAATTCCCATAGGTCTTGCAAACAATACGAATTTATAACAAACTCTCTAGGGAAGCCCTTAATCGTCAATTCCCTCTTTAGTCTACCGCACCATGTTTACATAGCCTTGAGCAGTCTAGTGGTGCATAATCGATTGTAAGTAGACCTATGTAAGTTCAAAAACTACCTAGCTAATAGCTACAAAACATCAAAGGCATATAAATAGTAGGGAATACAAGAAATCAATTATATCAAGGCTGGCAATCAATGCAACAAGGTCTGCCTCACATGCAACCTAATCAGAACAGCTATAAATAACCAAAAAAAGGAGAACTCCCATGGGGTGATCCTAAAACATGATAACAAGCAATCATTATTCATCTAATAGCCTTTATCACAAAAAAAATATAAGGAAGATAATAAAACATGATCTAAACCTAATCCCGAGATACCCGAAACATGGGAATCCATCAGTTTTTTAAAAAAACTCTAAGACGTTCAATGTAGGGCAACAAACAACCTACTTCAATCCTCGGAGATCGATATACTTGATCCTCGGCCAGTGAATCAGCTTATAATGGATTATATCTTCAAAAACTTCTAAAACGTTCAACCTCTGATAACTCTCATAAGAGAACAAATCATGAAATGTGCCCAATGAAGAACCAAGAACTCACCGCTGTGATTCTATTGCAACTGACGGCGTTCGATTTGGATAACCAGTGATGGATCAGTGGCTCGTAGAATATCCACAGTCGTACCCTCTCTCTTGGTAAAATAAGATGGATAATAAGTCATTTTTGGGGTTAAGACGTGACCCCAGTCAGTTTAACAAAAAGAAGTACACGGCATGTACTTTTAGAGTACATGGTGTGTACTAAGATTTTCTGTACTCTGCATTAAGTATCCACCAAATCAAACCTACAGGGCTATGTGTGTGTCCAAGAAACAACCACCACACGGCCTCAAGCGGCATCAATGTACACAGCATGTACACATAAAGTACATGGCGTGTACTTTGAAAATTTCTAGATTCACCTCCTTTTTTCCAAAAATGACCAGAAAGGAAAAACATACTTGAAATGAAAGTCTGGGTTCTTACAAACTTCCCCACTAAATAAATTCATCCCTGAATTTCCCTAGCCCAGTGCAGAAGAAGAAACCCTGAACAACTCTAGCCACTGTGATCGCATATCAGCCTCCCTCTCCAAAGTCTCATCATGTGCACGTCCGTCCTTCCATAGCACCCGTACCAGAGGAATAGACCGGCCACAGAGTACCCTTGCACTACGATCAATAATCCTGATAAGATGCTCCTCAAATTATGCATCATTCTCCATCTCAACCTACTCGGGATGAAAAACATGAAATGAGTCTAAGAAATAGGGTCGAAGCTGAGAAACATGGAAGACATCGCGCATAGCCCGGTACCTCTAAGGTAACTATAACCTATAAGCAACCATCCTAACTCTCTCTAGAACCTCAAACAGCCCAATGTATATCAGAGAAATCATTCCTTGTCTCCTGATCCTCTTGTGTCCCAACCTCGTGGTAACACGTAGGAAAACCTGATCTCCGACCTTGAACTCCAATAGTCATCTCTGCTGACCAGCATATGATTTCTGCCGAGACTGTGCAGTAGCCATCCTTTTCTGAATCAACTGCACCTCTTTTTTTGTCTCCTGAACAAGACGTAGTCCCAGCATAGCTACCTCTCCTGCCTCCAACCAACACAAGGGTGATCGGCATGGTCTACCATACAAAGCATCATAAGGTACCATGTGAATAGTTTCTTGAAAACTATTATTGTATGAAAACTACACTAGTGGTATATGTCTCTCCCAAGAACCTCCAAAATTGAGGATGCATGCTCGTTGCATGTCCTCAAGAACCTAAATCATGCACTCTGACTGGACATCTATCTAGGGATGGTAATTTGTACTCAGATGTACATGTGTACCCAAAGCCCTCTGTAGACCTTAACAGAAATGTGGCGTCAATCGGGCATCCCTATTTGAAATGATAGTACTCGGAACCCCATGAAAGCATAAAATCTAATGGATGTACAACTGTCCAAGCTCATCAACATAGAAGTTCTCCTTAATCGGTAAGAATTGGGCAACCATTGTGAGCCTGTAAATAAAAACCCATATTGCGTCATTCCCTCGAGCCAATCTCGGTAACCCTGTCACGAAGTCCATCGCGACATCATTCCACTTAAACTCGGGAATGGGTAGTTGCTATAAAATCCCTGATGTTCACTGGTGCTACACCTTCACCTGCTGATAGGTGGAAAACGTCATGAAAAAACCAGCAACATCTCTCTTCATACCTAGCCACCAATACTAGTATTGTAGGTCACGATACATCTTGGTGACACCAGGATGAACTAACCCAACTGAGGAATGAAAGTCTCACATCATCTCCTCGCATATATCTGTTTCCACCCATACGCGTCCCTGGAAATGCATGATCTCACCCTCTCCTATGGTCCATCTGGGAAGAGTGTCCTCTCCTAACATTCTTTCTCATAGGAATAGGCCTTCAGAATCTGATAACTATCTCATTTGAACTCGATCAAGAAGGGTAGAGGTAACATCTACATAAGAAAGAAAAGACTGACCCTGTATGTCGGACACCTCTAAATTCATTTTAGAGAACAGAGCCATAAGCTGTCACTCACTGTTGGCCTCCTGAACTGCCTGAATCTCTGTCCTACTGCTCAGTGTGTCTTCCTTAGCGTTTCCTTTCCCAGGCATATAAGAAAGCTCAAACTTGAAAAAATGTAGGTACTCAACCCTCCTCCGCTATCTCAAATTCAAGTCACGCTGCGGGAAGATGTTCTTGAGGCTCTTTTGGTCAGTATATACCACAAAATGCTATCCTAGAAGATAATGTCTCCAACAACACAAATCATGAACAACTGCAACCAAATCCTGGTCATGAGTAGGATAATACCTCTCATGTGGCCTCAACTTCTGAGATCTATATGCAACATCACGATCCTTTTGAATAAGCACGACTCCAAGCCTGATGCGAGATGCATCACAAAAATATATATAACTCTTACCCGGATCTGGAAAAACTAGAATCGGTGCTGAATTTAGTCTCCCCTTCACCTCTTTAAAGACTGAATTGTAGGATTCTAACCAAACATACTTCACCCCCTTCTTAGTTAAGCCTGTCAAAGGCGCTGGTAAGCATGGGAAGTCATGTATAAACCACCTGTAGTATCCATCCATCCCTAATAAACTTCATACCTCAAATACATTCCTTGGATGCTCCCAGGTGACTAATACTCTCACCTTCTCTGGTTCTACTAATACTCCTATCTCTGAGATGAAATTACCCAGGAAGTGAATCTTGTCCATACAAAAGTGGAATTTTGATATCATAGCGTATAATTGATGCTCCCTCAGTGTATTCAAAATGATCTCAAGATGGGTAGCATGGTTGTGTCGATTATGAGAGTACACCAAGATATCGTCCATGGAAACCACCCCAAAGGAATCCATGTAATGATGGAAAACTCTATACATCACTACCTTGAAAACTGATGGAGCATTCTTGAGATTGAACGACATAACCAAACACTCATATAGACGATACCTGCTCCGGAAGGCTGTAAGAGGTATATCAGATGGCCTGAAATGCAACTGATGATATCCAGGTCTGAAGTCAATCTTCGAGAACACTCTGGATCCTCAATTTTGATCAAAGAGATCATCTATCCATGGTAACAGATATCGGTACTTGACCGTCAACTAGTTTAGCGTCTGATAATCCACACAATTCCTAAGGATGTCATCTTCCTTCTTCACAAACAGGACAAACGAACCCCAAGGAGAAGTACTGGGTCGGATAAAACCCTTTTCTTGAAGCTCCTCCAACTATTTCATGATCTCCTAAAACTCAGGTGTAGCCATCCAATAAGGAGGAATGGACACTGGTGCCACACCTAGCACAAGATCAATAGATATGTCTACCTCTCGCTCCGGAGGAAAACCTGAAAAGTCTTCTGGAAAGACATCTGGAAAGTGATAAACCACTGTAGGAAAATCTAACTGAGAAGTATCCTGGTCATCCAGATATATTCTAGAAATCTAGGCTGTAACACTGCCCAACCCATGATACTCTGGTCCAGCTCTGCTCTCCTGGACATTCCATTTTCCCTTGTGAAGAAAAAATCCACTCTCTGGTGATATGAAACTCTCCATACGACAATAGAAATTGACAAAGGCCTAGAATGGAATTAACCATTCCATACCAATAATGACGTCATAGCATATCATCTCCAAAACATAGAGGCTCCATGGAAAACGACACCCCCAACCTCAGGGGGCAGTCTATGCACTGACGCACGCTAGCATTTCTAATTCCCACGTGAGTGTCTAGCATCATCATATCCGTAGAAGTACAAATAGAAAGTATAAGGCTTTCCACAGTGTGCACAGAAATAAAGTTGTGAGAAGCTCCTGTATCGAAATGTGTAGAGGATAAAACTGAGGCTACTAAAATCATACTTCGAACAGTAGAAGGACTAGGATCCTCCTCCTGATGAATCTTCTCTACCGCAAAAGACTAGCCTGCACCGCGACCCTATGTAGTATCTTGAGATCCCTAAGCTAACCCTCCCTAATCTTGACCACTGCATGCATCACCTCTACCCTGGCCTGAACGTCTTGATGAACTCCAGCCCCGAGTCTGTTGCAGAACTGGTAATCCTGATCCTATACACGGAGTCCAAACCGATCCTCCTTCACTAGCCATTAGAAGGATAACCTTGAAAAAACACTACAGATGACCCATCTTGCTGCAAGATCATCACTCCACAGAGTCTCTCGAGCACTGAGGCTTCTTATTCCCTTTTCTTCCACACTGATAGCACACCACTTGGTTTCCAGAGGGAAGATCCAGTCTACCAGAAGGAATACCTCGCTTTCTCGGGTCACCTATGTAGACTCTTGGTGGTGCTTCCTACTGTCTATCTGAAATGAATCAGCTCTAGATGTTGAACCTCCCTGGTCCACAACTCTAGTCTCCCTCATATTTCTCTCTGTGATAAGAGCCTGGTTGACTATTAGTGTAGTTGGAGTCAACTAAAAGACATTCAATTTTGATCTGATATCCGGTCTGAGGCCTTCCTCAAACATCCTAGCTAAGAATATCGCGCCATTACCCAGAACGGGAGTGAAACACCATAACTCTGTGAAGCGATAAGAATACTCCATAACTGTGAGAGTACCCTGCTGCGGGTTCATGAACTCTCTGGCTCTGTCAGCCTGCAGCGTCTCCAGGTAGAAGAAGTTTTAGAACATACGCCGAAACTCATCCCAAGCCATAACATGTTGGCTCCCTCCCTGCGAAACCACATCCCACCATCTCTTGGCGGAATCTCACATCATATATGTCGTGAGTTTAACTCTCCTTTCTGGAGGCATCTCCATGCACTCGAAGATTGATATCATGGCTTCTAGACATGGCTCTAAAGCCTATGGTCATCCATCCCCTGTGCACGTCGGAGGATGCTGCTACCGAAAAACCTGCATCAGCTCTTCCATAGACGGGGCAGGATGATGAGCTCCCTAGACGGTCTACATGAATCTCATGAAACCCTCTCTGAATTGAGTGCTAGCACCAGTGTCTAGAATCATCGCATGTTCCATGTCTGGAACGATAGGAGGAACTACTGGAAGTCCCTAATCTGTCATATTAGGTGTACGATCACTGCCTGGTTTTTGACGTACAAAGGGAGGGTGTCTTAGTGTCATAGCTCTGAAAGGTCAAAAGCATACCTTCAATAAAGATGAACATGGTTGAAACTTATGACAGTAAAATGGAACAGCAAAGAAATACTCTAAAATTTGGAAAAAACATGACTACACGGCATTTAGTACAACTACACGACGTGTTTCTTGAAATTTTACCCTGGGAATGTACCTTGGCCATTCATGGCTGTGTAAACCACCATGCTACACAACATGTTCTCAAACTACTTGGAGTGTACTAACCCTTTTTCTTTCTGCCCGGTTACTCCTACACGGCTAGGAACATGGATTTTCCTAGCAGGAAACTACATGGTGTATTCAAAAGAGACACAACATGTACTAAAAATTACTTACCTAGCCCATGTTGTTAGCGACACGGCCTGACACATGGCTAACCCGACACGGCGTGTTCTAGATGGACACGGTGTGTACGAGAAAGGTAACATCGACCCATGTTGTTAGCTACACGGTCAACTCCATGGTTAACTATACATGTCATGTTCTAGTGGGACACAGTGTTCCCTTGAAGGAATACTCCGGCCCGTGTTGTTAATGACACGTCTGGAGACCCAAGTCATTCTACACGGCGTGTAAACTAGTACACGATGTGTTCTTAAAAGAACATTCACAACCTCGTGTCCCTACCCACACTATTAGTGACATGGCTAAAAACTATATGGCGTGTATTCATATGGTACACGCCGTGTATTCTAGGTTTTCCCTATCATTATCTTTAGAACTGCACCGGAGCCCAGAAAACACAGAAAAACAAGCGTTAAGGTGCCAAATTCCGACCCGTGGGGGCCCATACCCCCCGCGAATCAAATCTTGGCATCATAACAATTCATATAACAAGTAAACCATATCTAAAACTCATGATCTACCAAATTCAGATCCTCGAGGGCCCATAACACCTATAAGACCAAAGTTTAGCATCCATGATAAAGAAGCTCTAAAAAAACGATACCCTATCAACATGGTAGGTAATCTATCACATCTGCTATCACAGCAGCATGCATAGTCTATCACAAAATTCTATCACAAGAGCATGCATTTTCTAATGAAGAATAGATGGAATGGAAAATGCATGACATGTGATTTTCTAATAAGTGTCTATATGATGTCTGAGATGGAATACCCTCATCTAATCGGGTTGCAACAAAATAGAACCACAATCATATAAACAGTAATAGCACAAAACAATTACACCACCAAACGGTGAAATCAAGTAAACTGTAACATTTTCAAAACTAGAAAATTGAAATTTTCGAGGTAACCTGTCTTTTTCCATGTACAAATGTTCTAAAAATCCCGGGCATAGCTATTTACCAATTACCTATTCCGTCATATCCCTGTCTAATGTCGTTAAATAGTAAGTCAATATAAAAGAAAAGAAAAGAACCTCCTCTAATACCAGTTTGTAACGACCCGAATCCGAAGCAACTCAATTAGTGCCCCGTACCCAGTTCACCACATGACCTAAAGCGCATTTCCCAAAATTCCAGAGGCTATCGAATAGCAGCGAGGGACTTGGTGATTCATTAGGAAAACTATGCCCTCAATTGGGAAAGTATACAAGGAAAATGAAATAATAGTCAATAGCGGAAGCAGTAAACATCATATAATAAATGAAACTAAACAGCACAAAAAATGAACATATAATAATAAAGATAACGATGGACCAGGTACTAGTATCTAAGGAAAGCAGAAAACACAGCAACGTACTGAAATACAACTGAGATCAATGTACTGAAAGTAAACAGCAGCTCCAGCCGCATCCCAAGCCTAAGCTCGGTCATGTGCTCTCGAGCTCCAACCAGAAATGATGTACCTGAAGTTGAAGGGCCACAATCCCTATCTACACCTGCAACCATATAACCTGTTTGGGACGAAAATCAGGACCCAAACAGGTTGTGAGACTAATCCTAGTAGGCAACCACCACAAGATTTGTGCCCTACATTCAGTGATCAATATAGAAAAAGTAATGGAAATAAATGCAGCAGAGGAATAGGAATACACAAAAGTAGAAAATCCTACAAATGTCCATTAACATTAATTTATTAATTTAATTCAATCATTTAATTATCAACCACAGAACCTAGCATCAACTCTATATTCCCAAGGCATAACAAGTAATGCAACAGGTATCTCAGCAGACAAACTAAACAACAAGCAGTACAAAACCCAAGATTGTTCTTTGTCCTGGTGGACTCATCACAACCAAACAATCAATATTCACACTAACTATTAGGGTGGATCATACTGGTATACCCCTTTAGTCAAGTAATCATAAAAGGCACAGACACTCTGGGAATCTCTCACCACCAATTCCCCTATGGTATTGTAATGATAGCTATAGACTCTCGAAGGAAGAACTTACATCTAATTCCCCCTGTAGTCTCTATATGTAACCATGGAAACTCTTAGGATGCAAAAAGTCCCTTTCCCACAGGTCCTGAAACCAATACTAACTAATAACAGACTCTATAGGTAAGCCCTTAATTGTCAATTCCCTCTTTAGTCTACCGCACCATGTTCACACAGCCCTGAGCAGTCTAGTCTTGCATAATCGACTGTCACCAGCCCTAAGTAAGCTCAATAACTACTTTTATAATAGATACATAGCATATAAAAATTATCCAATACTTGAAATAAATTATTTTAAGGACGAAAATCAATGCAACAAGGTCTGCCTCACAGGCAAAGTATGCCAAACAGCGATAAACAACCAAAACAAGGGAGAACACCCATGGGGTGATCCTAAATCATGCTAACAAGAAATAATTATTCATCTAATATCCTTTTTCACATAATCAATCTAAGGAAGATAATAAAACATGATCAAAACCCGAACCCGAGATACCCAAAACATGGGAATCTGGCACATTTGCACAAAAACTCAAAGACTTTCAACGTAGGGCAAAAACCACCTACCTCGATCATAGGAGATCGATTTAATTGAACCTTGGATTGTGAATCGGCATAGAACAGAGACTATATTCAAAAACATCTAAAACTTTAAACCTCAGATAACTCTCATAAGATAAAGAATCAAGAAATGTGGCCAAAGAAGAACCAAGAACTCACTGCTGCGATTCTGTTGAAACCAATGGCGTTCGATTCGGATAACAGGTGACGGATCAGTGTCTCGGAGAAGATCTGTGGACGTACCCTCACTCTCGATCGAAGAAGCTTGAGAATAAGATGTATTTGAGGATAATACACGACCCTGGTCCGTTTAATGGAAAAAAAGAAAGTACACAGCGTGTATTATTAGAGTACACGATGTGTACTAACCTTTTCCTTACTCCGCATTAAGCGGCCTCCACATCACCCCTACATGGTAGTGTGTGTTTCCAAGACATGGCCAGCACACGACCTCGATCGGAATTAAATTACATGGTGTGTAAATATAAAGTACACAACGTGTACTTGGAAAATTTCCAGATTCTCCTCATTTTTCCCAAAAACGACCAGAAAGGAAAAACATACCTGAAAATAAGGTCTGGGTTCTTACATAAGATTCACTCAGTCTATTTTTGATTATCTTTTAATAGAACAAGCATCCCACATGGGCCTCATACCATTGTTTAATCCCCCACCATATCTTCTTTTATCTAATTACCAAAATACAAATTTATCCAAAAGGGAATCCCAATACCAATGCCCTATTAAATCCCAAATTGTGTGCCCTATTGAAATATGGTTGATCTATGATCATATAAATAGTTTCACATTGAGTATGAATCATGTTGGATTATAGGCTTTGGTTTATTTCACCTTTATTATGGTTGATATGAATAATAGTTAGGTATATAGAATAACTAGTAGTCTAATTTAATGAATCAAAACGTCATAGATAACGTCCTTAACACAAGGAATTTAATTTTATATTATAGTTTTATTATACAACCTTAAACTATATTACACAAGATAAATTTTATTTCATTCCTATTAACCAAGATACGTATCATGACTCCATGAGGTTCAATCCTGATATTCAAAGCTCTCATCCCTCTATTTGGTCCATATTTTCTAGGAAACCTTATTATTTGGTCATATTTATGATGATACCACAACCAAAATCTAAATATCTCATCCTTCCATTAGGGACATATTAACTATGAAACCTAATAATTAATAAATTTTCTTGATCATACCACACCAAAATTTCAAACATAATATCCAAAATTGTCTCTTCATTAGGCAATATTCCCCATAAAGTTAACCCCACCTCTATGTGGAGGGATAATTACCTCTATATATTACCTTATATTTCACTGTTCCATATTCGGGAATATAATATTAAATTTATATTGTGTCATATTTATTTTTAAATTAAAACTCTTCCCCAATTGGATATAATCCAGGTGAAGATAACTAGAGAGGATCTATCATGCGTAAGTCCCACAAAAATAATATCTAGACACCATTTTTCCAAAAAATATATTATGCATGAATTTGA
This sequence comes from Viscum album, assembly GCA_963277665.1. NCBI lineage: Eukaryota > Viridiplantae > Streptophyta > Magnoliopsida > Santalales > Viscaceae > Viscum > Viscum album. The sequence goes on from OY728141.1 coordinate 1,543,000,355, forward strand.
AATGATTGGAAGTGGCACTCAAAAAATGACCATAAAATATAGACTATTACCCCATCAAGTATCACTAAAATTCATGGGTTTTTATTCCTTTCACAAGGATACATAGAAATCTCTTCTCATGGGTGAATCTTAACACCACATCACTTATCGCCTCCCAAGATGGATATATATTCCACGTTTCCTTTATTTATTGATCTAAATCATAGTATAATTAATCAAAAGGAAAAATATTGAGAACCTAGTGTATATACTTAAGTTTCCATCAAGAATATAGTATCAATAAAATCACGAATACGGGGGTAAATAGTCCCATATTGGGATTTGTAATGGAGTTATAAACATATCTTATTTTCATAATAGAGTCCCATTGTGGAAAATAATTCCCACAATGTGGTGTGATGTGGCTAAAATATCCTCCTAACAACAAACATACATTTCTAATTATCATTTTTGGATACACATATGATGCCTACCTTTGGAAAGTAGGTCTTTATTTACTCAAAACCCCATGAGAATGGATTCACATTTCAGTTTCCAATAGAAACAAAAATTAACAAATTGATCAAAATTTTCTAAACTTTTGATATTGAACTGGTCGAATATTCATTAATAAAGTGATCCTACAATTTATTCACTGTAATGGATACATCCCTGATGACATAATGAATATTATAAACAATTTCTAACCTTTGGTTGTAAGTAATGAATGCATTTTTTAGGGAGGAACATCTCCATAGTACTATAAAAATAATGATGGTGGCCCAAAATGTCCTACATACAATGAAGCCTCATAGTCTACCTCACTAATAGAAGGTTGTAACGAATCCAGTGGAATCTAATACTACCTAAAACTATTTCTAGATCTTTTCCCCGGAACATTATAATATTATCCACCCTCACATTGGGAAGGTGAATGAGTTCACTAATACATCAATTGGTTTTCATAATCCATCCAGAGGGCTACCTGTAATCATCATTTCTATTAATATCACACACTCTCAACTCCTTAACATACAACTAAAGAGACTACTCAGGATTTCGAAGCCCTAGTCACTCAGACTTAACAATTAAAGAGATCATGCAAGCAATTATTGAACACAAAAAACTATAGATTTGGACCATACTTCTATATATAGTGGCCATTAATATATCCCAATGGGAACGCAATATCAGGATCATATCCTTGCATCTATAAAAATAATTCACCAGTGTACTTTTTTAGAAAAATAGGGGAGGTCCATATTCCTTCTCCATAAAAATCCAAAAAAACCCATCAGTATATTCTTATGGAAACAAAGTAGTAGACATATATTCCTACCTAATTTAATAATCTTTATTAAAATACTACAGTGGAGGATTTAGAACTAGCTAATATTTTTTCCCATATTAATTCTAGTTTCTCTGAGTTTCTCCACCATCTCTTGGTAGATTCAAAAGAATATTCTCAATCCTCATTTGAAGAAGAAGAAAACTGTACCTATGAAGTTCCACCCCATAGTACAACTATTTATAGTTTAGAAATATCTTCTGTGAGTAATTTTCTTGTAGGTCCTCCCCATGAGAACATATAAATGGATCTGGGGGATTCCTCCTCTGAAAATCGTGGTGTATGTCCTCTCTACAATGACATCACATCATAACAACATGTTACCCCCTATATCAAAATAATCCTCAAGGAGTTATAATTTTGGGATTCCCTTAAGAGGATAAATTCATATGTACTAAGGGATTTTTTTTAAACAGAAACTATGTGACTTAAGGATCTAAAGAAATGAATCCTATTTTCACATACTCTATGTTTTTCCAATATTAATGTATATTAAATTGAGAGTGATGGGGTTTTCATTGATAAGGAAAATAGGAAGTACCCTCTAGGTTCAGATCAAGTGAAAGAATGTAATTTATATGATTAAGGTAATGTTATGGCTATATATAAGGAGCAATGTAAGGGTAATATATCAAGAATGATATTTTCTATATACATGAACCACAATGATTTTCCTAAATAATTAAAGGATCAACACATACCCAATCTATTCTAGAATCTATGGGAGACTCATAAAAATATCTAGGGAGACAAATTATATTATGGAGAGTATGCCTGCCATGTTGTCTAGGTGACAAAATATTTTCTATACATTGATTTTATATCATTCTCATTGGATTGAAAACCCAAGGTGATAAAGTAAAATGTTTTTATCAAATTACATATTTTAAGGAGTAGAAATTAATTGTTATTAATAATTTTTAATTATCTATCTGATGTTCAAAATATGGGTTTTTTTAGTATGGAGCATTACATTTTACCCCACTTACTAATCTCACCATTGCATCAGAGAGAAGTAAGTGTAATATAATCACATCAGGGCCTAGATTTTATATATTCTAACTAGTTTATTAGTAAATAAATTCACTATTTCATTGGAACAAATACAATATACTCGATGAAAGCATCCCAATGATAGAATCCAACATCATGTTTCCAAAAAAGTTGAGCAAGCCTCCCATTTGATAATCTTAAATCTAAATAGTCCTAAAGCTTCATAAAAATCTCAAATAACAAGAAAATCATTTTTATGAAGTGATTACGATCTAATTTTTTTTAAAATGAAAACATTTAAGATCTAAAAGGCTGCACTAGAAGCTTCCACTACTGCAAAAGATGAAAAATATTATCCCATAGGGATGGGGGAATTTTTCCCACCGCCTCCAAAATTTGTGTGATGAATTGCAGAGAAATATTAAATGGTGATGGTGGTAGAACCATTTTGACCCCATAAAAAGGTATGGGAAATTATTTCCCCCTCCTCTCCCAATGAGTAACTCAATTTTTTCAATACTATGGGAGGTTTCTCTATAGGATGTACATATTCTATTTCTTCAAAAGAATAATCCACACTCTTCGTTGTGGATATGATCAATAAGAATCATTATAAAACCACTCCAGATCATATTATTTTAAATTGTATCTATTATACCATCAAGAATAATGAATTAATCTTTATAGGGGATGTAATTTGACTTATTCAAAAAAGAATTCTCACTATAATAAGGCTGATGAAATTTATTTCATGGAGTGAATCATTGCACAATTAACATTAGCGTGCATCATTAGTGATAACCATGTAAAAAATGTAGGCCTTAATACCTATGAGTAAAAAGTATTGGGGATATTTAAATATAAAATTTGGTCCACATTGTTGCTAATGAAGAAGAAATTCACACAAAATTTCAAAGGAAGATCCATAATATGTATAGAATATCTGAATTCTTATCTACCACCACATCGATGAACTTTGTCCAACGATAAATTGAAAGGATTGGATATATACCATTCTACACAATATGAGGTAGAAAATATTTCTAATGAAGGGAATATAGAACAATATAATGAAAAAAATATGAATTTAAATATTAAAAACTGATTTATTTAAGGGAATTATTCCAAATGATTTTATCACCATAGAAGATCCTAATTAATCATCTTTGGTTGACCCTTTTCGACCATATAAGAATTCATAATATATATTGATAGAGACAAATCTAATAGACTATGTGTCTAATAAACCAATATTTCTAACCCTAATAGTTGGAGACTATCATGAGTACCCTTCACTAGGATAATGGCTGCCATCATTTTTGGGGAGCGACCCCATGCCATCTCACACCAAATCTTGACATCCAACAGAAGAAAATAAACCATATTAGGCTCTACTTATTACCCCAACTAAAGTGTTAGCTATTTGTTATCATGTAATGGTTCAAACATAATTTCTTATCACTATTGAATACCTTACCTCTAAAATAGAATCTATGAAAGGATGTTGTTAACTAGTGTAATTAATAATGAATCTAAGAAGTGAATTGGTGGAAAATCAACCTCCTTAGCCAAACATTGGTGACCCTACATTAAGGAACATTAATGGTGTGTGGGGTATATAGAAACACTTGAATTTTTTTCCTAATGTATCCCCATGATGAGAACTATTTCAGCAGTAATATGCCATTAAACTGATATTTTTTGTGGAGACTGTGGATATACTAGTATTTTTCTAATATATTAACTTTTAAGTGGTGTATGTATCTAATTGAGAAGACCATTGTTTTCAATTGATTTATCCATTTATCTTAATAATAAGAAATAAAGTGATTATTGATCTCTAAAATATTACAAAACATGAAAATAAGAGAGTCGCGTATTTCATCACTAGATGGAAGGGCTTAAAATAGTAACACAATATGATACTTTCTTAAGATAAATTGTTATGAATATTTATAGATTTCCACTATGATGAATTGAAGACAAAAATTACTCCACTTCAACTTTCTAGTGGATACTTGGTATTCAAAGCTATAACACAATTCCTAGGGAATTTAATTCAGTGGACCAACTCCAAATCTTATCATAATCCTGCCATGCTTTAAAAATGCTCTATTAAGGTTGAGGCAATAGCTGTAACACTTAATCCAATAATAGTACAATTTTTTATTCTTAAAACAATGAAATTCCACATGGTTCCTCCCCTTGGATGGCCAAAGAAGCAAAAAAACCTTCATTTGGGGGGATAAAGGAAAAACATTTCCAAGCACTGTGGATCAAAAGGAGAAGAATTATCATTTCAATAATTTATAATTTTCAAGCTATTTTATAGTCGCAATAGAAAGTAACCAACTCAAGTTACTTGAAATACTAGAGTCTCGGTGAAATTATCCAAAAAAATCACCCAGACTACTTCCCCAGCAATTGGAAACTGGGAAAACCCAACTAGGATTAATTTTTCTATAGATACATAATCCAAAATATGGTCAAATATGAGAAATATATACTAGTAAATCATATGACATGGGTAAATTGTTTTATTTTCACTTCCCAAAAGAAAGAAGAAGGATGGAATAAATTCCATCAATATAATATAAAAACAACTATGCCCAGATGACTATTAAATCAATCTGTTGTTCTCAATATGTTCTTAATGTGAAACTAAATAAACTGGTTGTGAAACCAAATCCCAATATAATACATTTGGTAACACCTCAACCACAATCCTAAGAAGTTATATAAAATCAAAGTTTAAAGAGAAAATATTTGGAAGAATAATATCATATAATATCCATCCCAATCAAGAACATATATAACTTCATGCCTGTATAATTGGAAGGATGGAAACCACCCTTCAAAATATAACCCTCATCAAATGAATAGTTCTAATATTGTACGGTAAATTTCCTTCACTTAGTAGAAAATTATTCTACTTAGAAATGTACTTACAAACCTATCTTCCCTTTCCATAATCAAGGATATATTAGAAGAGGACATATGATCTAAGGTGCAAGGGGAAGATTCATTCATCTAGGATCTCAATGTTCATGTCGTATATCTCTGTAATCTATATACACATCCAAAACATAGAAGTATGTAGTTCCATGGGCCCATTAGAAGTACAAATGTTTTATGAATCTTATAGGACTCATTATAATCCTATTATTTTGGAGATTTTTTTTGTAAACATACAACTATCTAGATAAAATTGGGCTGTGAGTAGAAAAGTTTAGTCGAACCCATTATAGAAAAAGAGGTCTGATAACTACAATTAGGAGGGAAAAATATCTACATAGATTAATTTTGCCAAAAACCTTAATCCAAAGATAATTAAAATCTCAAAAAACATATTCCCTTCATGTAGGATTATGATATCCTCAAAAAAATTCTATGTTCCTAAAAAAGAGTCATTTTTATATTCGTATTACCTATGAACTAAGCTATAAGGGGTAGTAATTTAGGCCCTCTCATGTCCTTAAGAATTTTATGTCAATGAATTTATAGTTGAAATTTTCCATGAAGAAACTCATCCAATTAAATTCCACATAACCATATTTTTTTTGTAGAATAAGACCAAAATGCTTCCATACATAGAAAAAACAAGCCAATTTATGAATATTGGAAGCTAGAAAACAATTATGTTCATCTTTCTCTAATCAATAATGTCTATAGAATCTGTCTTATATAGGTTTGGACACAAAACATTTCAGACCATAGTGAAGCTGTTTTGTATCCATCCATTCTAAAAATTCAATGGAGTGAAAAGAGAGAGAAATACTTTGGGAAAAATCATGATTTGATCCAAATTTTGGAGGCCATGTGTCTGACATCGAGTTCACTTCTTTTAATCAAGGCATGGATTTCAACGCTTTATTAGGAAGACGGTGGATTCATTTAATATTATAGATTCATAACCATATTATAAGTGTCTCAAATATTTCATAAATGGACTGGTCATAGTGTTGTAGGTCAACAGTTTCGCTTTTGAATCCCATTAGTATCAATATACAGATGTATGATACTACCAAAGGGAGTGAAAGTATCCACTGAGGGATGATTCCATCTCAATCACTACCCCAATAATCTGAAAATGGCTCCTACCAACCGATTTTATGTTCTCTATGAGGATTACATACATCCCATCAATCATATCATAGAAAAAACTCTAGATTTGTACATGTTAACCTTCGCCTTCATGATATAGGTTAAGTCGAAAGAACCTCACAAGATGGAAAGGGGGCATTATTGTAATGAAGTAAATGATTCCCTTGAAGAAAATATCTTCACATCATATTTTAAATTCTTGGATAACCCCAAATCATTTTTAGGCTCCTAATACACTCCCTCATTATATATAAGAGTGGATAATTCCCCCACATTGTAATTCCCCAATATTTTTATATATATCTTTATTTTAAATGAATTTGATTTGTTTAATAGATTGATTCACATAAAACATCACACTAAAAAACACCATTATATATTTCATTAGGTATTAATTTTAAATAAATATAACCGCATTATGAAATATATGTAAAAAATAAAAATTATATATTTTTGATGATAATGTATTGAATTTGTTTTATAAATTTAGCTAAATAACTATTAAGATATGTTTATGCATAAAATTGCAGCTTTTCTAAAATTGTATTTTTATACACTGTTCATTTTTATTTGTAAGGAATTAATATATTTTTGTTAAATTATGATAAATTATATTTTTAATAAACTAAATATAACTTAATTATAAAGTGGTAAGAAAGAGAAATTAGATGAATTAATATTTTTTCTATAAAAGAATATTTATTCATTATATTTTATGTTTCCATATAAAATTAAAATTTCTAAACTTTAGAATTCTAATTTTAGAAAAAAAATTATTATTTTTTTCCTCAAAATATTATAATTTTAGGATATTTTTTCTATTTTTATGAAATGATTTATCTTTAGGTGAATAGTGAAAACCATTATTTTTATTAATACCTTATAAATTTTTGACATTCACAAAATATGGAATAAAAAATTTAAAATAATTTTAAAACACAAAAATAAATTTAATGAGTAAAAATATTCATTTAAATTTTCTATGTTGAATTTAGGAAACTCGTGTTTAGAATATTGGAAAATTATGTAATATTTTATTTTAATAAAAAATGTTTTTGATATTTTCATTAAATTTAGCTTTTTCCAAGGTGGGATAAAAAAAAATTTCTTTATTTTAATTCCACATAACCCTTGTTTATGTGAAAATAAAATGACTAATTTGATTTAAATAAAAATCATTTATTATTTTATGCTAAACATTATTTTTATGATTAATAATGCATTTTTTCTAATAATGGTTTTTATTCATAGAGATATCAAATTTTAAAATTAATATTTCCCCAAAATTGAAATGTTATTTAATAAAATGGATCCCTTATATTACAAAATAATTTTTAAATTATTTAAAAAAATTCATTTTTTGTTATAAATAGTTTTTACCGATGTAGAAAATGTAGTTGTCATGGTAAAGGTAAATCATAGTAAAAAGAGTTTAACCAAGTGTAAAAGTGATGAAGAACTTTAAAATATGTATCCAAATGAGTGTTGGATGTGTGTTTCCACCAAAAATTATTTCATCACCATATTTTCCACTTTTTAAGCCACTTTCCATGTGAAACAGTTTTTTTATATTAAGAGGTTATATTTACCAAAATGATGTTCCCTTCAATTTTAAAAGTGACCTTCCACCACCCAACAAAAAAATAATAAAAATTATAAGTCTTAGTAGAACCCTATAAATTTTTATTCCCCTATAATCTTAATAAATTTTCTTATTCCTCTAATAAAAATTATTTTTCCAAATACCTCCATTTCAAAGAAGTTCCTCAGGAGAAATCTCAAATTCTCCACATCAGTACTAATCAATCTAGTTTATTTCAAACCTATATTTCTCTACAAAAACAATATTAACCATTAAAATAAGATGAAATATTTTTTATTTATATAATAATATGTTTTTTTGTTTATGGAATAAATATTACCCACCTCTCAACATTTTCATTAGAAAAATGAAAATTTCATAGTGCATAGGTTCAAACTACTGCCTTCAGGAATGATTTGATTTAATTTTCATCACCACCATACAAGTATTGTTAAAGAAATGTATTTAATGAATAAATAAGTTATTTATATCATGATTAATATTAATTAAAATTTAAATACATTCTTATCTTTCTCCAATTCTATAGAAAATTGAGACATCATTCATGGGTATGTGTGTACTTTCGCCTCCATATAGTGACATATTTCATTTTTTTCTCTATAATATTGTATTTATTTTTTAACTATCATGAAATTTTACTAAACATGTTTAAAAAAATATAAATAATATCATTATTATTTTTAAATTATGTTATTATTTCACAGAATAACATTCCAAACCACACTCACCCATCATTTATTGTATGTTCTTGTTTGGGTTGATATAACTACCTACTTGAACAATGTTATAAATTTTTTATAATATAACTATTTTAAACACAAAAAATATTATGATTAAAAACTAATGAGAAAATATATTTTTCATCCTGGTTATGTAAATTTTACATTAACATTCAACTTATTATTAATATACCACCATTTTTAATTAAATTTTATTAAAGGATGCATGTCATTGATTTAATCTCCACAAACCATAACAAAACCTATTTTGGATGAAAATTGAAAAATAATAAAACCTTATAAAAAAATTTTTGATTAAAATAAATTATATTTTAATGATGAGCTTGGATCAATAAATGGGGATCTACATTGACATTATAAATCTTATTAAAAACAATTAGAGTTATAATTGTCCTGTGATGAAAATAAATTATAAAAAACTAGTTAATATATGATATATGACAGTAATTTCATAACATAACTAGTAATATATTTTCATAATTTTTTCAACTATGTGATTAAGTGAGTTATTTTTTTCATACATGATGTTATATCACATTTGATTAAACATGGGTACAAGGTAAGGGGTTTCTCAACACAATTATTGTTCTTTGAGACTTATGCCCTATCCTCCACTTATTTTATTTAGTTTTGTGTTTATATTTAAAAATTTTATATTATTATCATAATTTAAATGAGTACAAAATCAATAATAAACACAAAATCATTTTTTATCTTTTATCAACTTTTTTTAAGGGTTACCAAATTCATATAGGTTTTATTGCAAATCTAATTTTCAAATCATAATTTTTTTGAATGATAAAAAATATGAGAAATTTCTTTATATTTATCACTAAAAACCACTAGAAGTTTATTATCCTATAGTTATTATTATAATTTTCCATATCCTCTCTCAATATCATTTCTGTTGGTAAACAATTAAATTGATGCAATACTTGTAATTAAAACTAAAACCATATCTTATTTTCTCTAGGAATATTACTCCTCTCTATCCATATTTATTTTTTGGATGTCCCTATCCATAATTAAATGAATTTTAAGTTCATTTTATACTATTTTAATTTCTTAAAAAAAAATTATAAAAGAATGTGTTAACATTTTCCACTTATATAGTTTTTATAAAAGCTTCAATTTTTAAGATTTTCCATGAAAAAAATTTCTTTCACTATTATGATCATTCTTATTTATAAATATTATGTTTCATGTTTTAAAAATATTTTCTAATTTATTTTTATTCTTAATTTTTTTGAAAATAAAAACTAACATTTCTATATTTTTCCAAAGTAAATTATTTTTTTAATAATTTCTGAATTTAAAATGGGTTTTTAAGGCTCCATTTTTAATTGTAATTTTAGGAAGTAATAGTTTTAGAAAACATAACATTTTTGAAAACTTTTTATCTATTTCAATGATTAATTTTTTATATTTATTTCAAAATAATTATTTTAAATTTAATTATTTTAATTATTTTAATTTAATCATTAAAAATTGATGAATAACTTCTTTGTTTGTATGAAAATAAAAAACAAATGTTTATATAATACAATTTTAATTTTTAGTTATATTTTCCTCCTTTAATTAGAAAATATTAAGCTCTTATAGATTTAGTTTTTAAAACATCCCTCTAAATTCCATTATGAAGTACTCTTATTTAGTGATTTTATATTTGGTATAAATCGATGTACTTTTGATATCAATTTATGTGATACAGTTTGGAAATGATATGAAACCTATTTTATTTTTATCAATATTCTGGACATGATTAATAATTGATATCTTTTATAGCACGTATGTATGGATACTGATTATTGGGAACTTATATTTCCCATTAATTCATTGGTTCATGTTTTATTTCTCATTATCTCAAAGACAGATCATGGTTTGTTAGCCGAAGCCCAATAGGGTACACTAGTTTTTATCGTAATCCCAAGAAGGTAAACCAGTTGTTAACCCAAGCCTAAGAGGGTAAATGGGTAGATAGACCAGTCCTAAGAGGGTTACTGAGATGTTAGTAAAATCCCACTATATAATGTGAATTAGGTTGTCATTATTACTATACTATTTTATTATAATTATGTAGTGATTCCTAATCCACCATGTTATGGGAATAAATTATTTATGTCTTATCTAATGTGTTATTAGAATCAATTAGTGATGCCTACTATTCAAATTTATGTGATATGGGTTGTTATTTCTGCCCCACTACTTTAAAATTTATAATCTTATGTTCGTGACACATTAATATTCATTTCATCATACTCTTGTTTTGTTGTCTTATTCCTTATGTAAAAATCAAATCCTTGATTTATGTTGTTTAATCCCTATTTAATTATCTATAATCTTCTAATTTTTTTTCTTAGAGATTGATTATTTTATTATACCCCATTCTGAACTTATGATCCATTATGATTCTCAATAGATATCTCTTATGTTACCTTTACTGGCCATCTAATCTCACCCCTTTCTTATTATTCTATTCCTCAGGTTATTAAGATGATTATAACATATGATGTGTCCAGAAAATAGTATAGTGTGGTTCGATTATGGATAAATTTTCACAAGTGTTCTAAAATGAGTTTATTATATATATTCTCATCAATGATATTTGTCCTTTCATTCATTGTATTAGGTGATTAATGTGATATGTAATGATAAAATTATTTATTTATAAGAATTTTTTCTTTTATACATATCACTTTGTATAAAAGATGGTTATAAATTATGTGTTTTATCACTTGAGCTATGAGTCTAGGTATAGGGTGCCTTAGTTGGTATCAAAACATTTTTTAATTAATTTTCATATATGTTATTTTATATTGGGAGATTACATTAGTTATTCTGAATATTAATAATTGAAAAAGTTGGTGAAACTCCAAGGGATAAGTCTCAAAATAGTATGAAGTAATAAAATATTGGGAGTAAACGTCTATTTTGAGTAATTATAGAAATTGGGGGGAATTTCCTTTTAAAATTTAAAGTTGAATGTAAATAAAATTTTCAAAATAAAATTATTTGGATATGATGAAATAATAAAGAGATAAATTGATGGGGCTATAGTGAGTAAATTTAATTAATGTTATAAATATAATATCTAATTAAATTAAGTATAGAAACGATCAAAAAAAATTTATGAAAGTGTTCGAATAGATATATAATGATGAAATTCAATAAAGTAAATGAGAGAAAAAAAATTGATAGGGAGTTTATCTAAACCATGACTTTATCCCCTAAGTTCCCACCCCTCGGATCAATAAGTAAACATTATCAAATTTTTTTATTGGATGTGAACCAGAAACAATTACCTTACAATTTTGGTTTATGAGAACCCTCTTTAGCTTCATTAGTAGCCAAGGAACTTGTCTCACACTTTTGTAATGTGATAAACCATTTGATATATGTTATGAGAGGATAAATGCATGTTTGAGAAAACTAATTTCAAAAATTCTCACAAATATATTTGATGGATGAATACAATTGGGAATGAGAGATTTTATGTAATTAATGAGATTAGTAGAAAGAATGAGGAATGAGGAATTCTTTTGATATGATTTTATAGATCTAAAAATTTTGTATTGATTCAATACTGAGAGATTCTTTAAGAGTACTTTTTATCTTACAAGAGGCCAAGGGACTCCTTTTATAGTCTCCGAGAGGACGAGGATGGTTTGGAAAAATTTTGTACATAATGAAGTGGTGGAAGAACACAATTAAGGTCTATTTTACAACATTTAATGTTGGATTTTACTAGATGCTTCAACACCAATAATTACCTGATAGGTACCATTGTATAGTCAATGTGTTACCTAGATCATTTGGATGCTACATGTTCTCCCCCAGCTAGTGGGTACACCTTCATAGGATAACCATTGGACTCCTAAAGAGACAACGACCACAAATTTACCGTTGGCTCACATGTGATACTCTACCTATATGCCAGTGGTCTCTATTACTGCTAGATTTATATAACACATGGAAGTGACTAGCTAGTGCACTGTAAATGGGATTTGATGCATCCTTCGCTGTTATTTCTTCAAGAGAAGCACCGTACACATCCCTCTTCCTCCTTTTCTAGTTCTTGAGTCAAGTTTTCATGAATTAAAATGAACAAAAGATAAATTCCCAACACATTATCAATAATTTAATATATCTTTAATATTTCATGAACTTCATCGCTTGATATTTAATTAAAACACTAAAAACACATAAAGAAATCATTAGAAACATCTGTGATCATTTTTGATCATGAAACCATCATGAGAGAGATACAGTTGTACCATAATCTACCCCTTTTCTAATCAGGAACACATTACATAAAATGTTTAATTAGGAGAAACTCGATAGAAAGATAGAATGAAATAAAATTTAAGATTTTTCTAAGGTGTTTAAGGAGATTAATAAGTAAACATGTCAAGCATGATATCAACAATAATAAATATAAAATTTTAAAATCTCCCCTATTATAATATTTAAGTACTAGAGGTTTAAAAACTTTTCCACCTTTTGAAAAAATGAAAAAATTAATTCTTTGGAAATTTTCCCCCCTTTAAAGAAAACATTTTCATAATTTTTCCCATTTTTGTGATCACTAAATTTTTCAACACTTTTTTGTCAAAAAAAAAAGGATAGTAAGGATGAACATTAATAGAAAATATATGAAAATATATTTTTAATATATTGAAATATATTTTTTAAAGGAGAAAATATGATTTAAAAAATAATATTGAAAAATACTTCTTTTAAATTCGAAAATCCTTCTTAATTGGTAGAGAGAGAGGTAAGAATATATAAGATAGAAAAAAGAATAGCATAGTTAATTAAAAGTAAAATACAAGACAAAATTAAGATATAAAGAGAGAGAAGATAACAAAAAAGAGGATAGAAGGAGATAATAAAAAGTACATAAAAAAGATACATATTGTTATTATAGTATTAATTTTCATCAAGTAAATCATTTTTCATTATATGGTAATATCAATTAAAATATATTGAGTAAGAAATTTACTTGAAATTTGAAATAATACATTCAAATCTTTCTTTGATTTCAATTTCTTGGAAGACAACTCAAGAGAAACATTAGAGAGGACATTTTATATAAATATTTTTACTCATCATTAATCTTCCTTAAATGAAGTTTCATAATTTTTTAATAAATAGTACATACTTATATGAGTTTTTAAAATGGATTTAGTCTAAAAAATAATAATCATAATATTATAATTAACTTATTTTGAGAAAATATATTTTTTAATGTTTGTAAAGAAGACAAAACATTTAAAAAACTAGATTAATTTGAAAATAAAAGATATATCTTAAAAAATATTTGAATAAAAAATAGATAAACCTAACCTAAAAATTATATACCAGACGAGACAAAGGAATCACATACATAATAAAATAACATGATTAAAAAATAAATTTTATGTCTTTAAAAAGATTTTCATTAAATTCAATTTTTGATATTTTATTAACGAATAAATCAAGATTGTTATAGGCCAAATAAAGAGAGTCACAAGTCTACCATTCCTAATTCACCTTTAATGAATTCAAAATGATAAATTTATATATTTATATATATATATTAGTAATATGACATTCTGTTTCGAAAATATATAATATGGAATCAACTTATTTGATGTGATCTCTTATGAAATGCATCTTGAGGTCAATGGGTTTGGTACAATATTACTGGATATGATTTGTAAAGATATTAATGGAACTATTTTTATGGATAATGATTGTTATATGGTTGAATATAATTACAAATTCTAAGAGAGTGTGCTTTTCTAATAATAATTGGGTGTAATAACTCTTAATTGATATGTATTCTACTTTGGTTGTAAATAGAGAAACTGGATTCTACTTCTTACAACTAGATGAGATAAGGTATTTTACAAGTCGGTTAAATGATCCAATTGTAATTTTCTAATACAGTTGTAATCCACCAAAATCTGCATTAGAAAAACTAGTTAACTTAAAATGACTTCCTTTTGGACAAAAAAACAAAAAATATTTTTAATACTTGAGACCTCGTTGTAGTAGTTAATTGAAATATCCCAAGATAATGCACATTGTAAATTCTGATGAACCTTCAATTATGTTAACATTTAAAAGTTTAATATCTATTTATTATAATTTTTTTATCAAAATAATCTTTTTTTAATTATTCCAAATGATATTAGCTCTAGATTATTTTTTCCAAAAAATGGATTTTTAGGTGAATGGTAAAATATATAGTTTTCTCTAAAATTGAAACTTATACTATTATTAGTATCTCATTATGAATTAGAAATTTTTAAAACTATTTTATTAAAAAAAGAATTTTAAAATTTTATTTATATAGTTTATAATATTAATTATAATTGACAAACCCAATGTAGATATTTTAAAACTCAAGTAATATTTTTCTTAATAATTGTATTAATATTACACAATTTTCATATTAAAATTAATTTTGAACTATTATAAAAATTGAATAAGATAAAATGGATTAATATTTAGAATATGTAGGTCAAAATTATCTAATAATGATCCCATTATTTTTGGGCATAAACATTAAGTTATATTAAGATAGAAATAGATACCATGATAAAACACTTGATGGTAAAAGTACCAAATTAAAGTAGTAAAGTGGTTGAAACATACTGAAAACGTGTCTAGAATTAAGTTTTTAGTAACAAATATAGTTTTCATAATTTGATCCTTTAAGTATTTAATAATGTATCGGTATATTGTTCCTCAAATTTGGCATTGTTTTTTTTTGCCTCATAGGTCCAAAGAATTAATTTATTAATATATATATATATATATATATATCAAATTATGTACATGAATCATTTTAGAATTAATGGTTCTTCTATTTTTTAAAATCATGGATAGAAATTAGGTTACTTTTTTTAAAAAAATTGTGGGGTTTACCTTAGGTGTGATAAAAGGTTGGTTGTCCACTACAAAAAAATAGAAGATTAACAGCGGTTTATTAGAGGGGGTTATGAACAATCCCCTCTAAATTAATTTTAGAGGGCTTAAGAGCAACCCCCTCTAGTCATAAAATTTATAGGGTGTTAAAAACCCCTTAAAAATTGTTTTACATTAATTTTTTTAATATTTCATTTTATTTTAGAGTGGGGATATATGTCCAACCCACTGCTAATTTAATAATTAGTGGCACTATATATTGGGTTGTATTTTGTATGATATATATATATATATATATATATTATTAATTTTTATATACATATATATGTATATATATGTTAAAAACATAAAAGGTGGGCTTCATAACTACCTCTAATTTAAGATATTAGATGGGATTTATGAACTATAACTAATCCCTTTAATATGAAGGGATTTTGAAACCCTTCAAATTTAAGAAATTAGAGGGGGTTTGGAACACCCTATAATTGATAAAATTGGATGGGATTATGAACCCCTTATAAATTAAGAAATCAGAGGGGAGTTTGAACCCCTTCTAATTGATGACATTTTTTGGGGTTTTCAACACCCTCTATGTGATGAAATTAGTGGGGGTTTTGAACCCCTTCTAAATTATGAAATTAGAGAAGGTTTTGAACCCCTTATAATTGAGGAAATTAGAGGAGGTTCTGAACGCCCCTATAATTCACGTCATTAGAGGGGGATGTTAAGACTCTATAATTCAGGAATTTTGAGGGGTTCATGAATCACTGCAAATCCCTTTGATTTTAGTGGGTTTTTAGGCCCCTCTAATTTTTTCAAAAATAAATCTCATATAAAATCATGTTTTATAATTTATATGTGTGTGTACGCATCTGTGTGTGTACATATAATACATAAACATGTTATATAAATGTATTTAAATAAATTATAAACATATTTTTAATTATATAAAGAGATTTTATAAATATTTTAAATAAATACATATACATATAAAGAAAAATATAAACATATATAAATATTGTTATACATAATATAAATGTAATTATAAAAATATTTATTCAAATATATAATATTTATATATGGTTTTATAAATACAATATATTTACACTTTGATTTATATTATACATATATTATATAAAAAAAATTTATATTTTATATTTTTGTATAAATGAATCTATATAATATTATGTATAAAAATATATATAATATAGACAAAATTAAATATAAATACACATAATATATATATATATATATTATAAATATTTAATTATATATATGTTTATATATATTACATATTTATTAAATATATTGTAGTATGCCACATTAATTATAAATATAATTAGGAAATATATAGATCATTTAATTATATTATATATTTCTAATTATATGAATGTATTTAGTTTTCTTTCATATATATATATATATGATATATAATATAAATGTATATAATAACATACATAAATATATAATATAAATGTATTTAATATAATATATGTATAATATTAATGTATTTAATATATAAATGTATAGTATTTATAAACCCAAAATATAATTTTATTTTTTAAAAATAGCTGAAATAATTTAATAATTAATAATAATTAATAATATTATTGTTACACACACGTTCATAGATGAATATATGAAAAAATTATTATATAAATATATATATTATAATTATATTATATCTATAAATATTATATAAATACATAAATACACTCACAAAAATAGAAATGTATTTAAAAATATATGTCTAAATATATGTTTATATATATATAATTATATATATAATTATATATATATATATATATATATTATATATACAGAGATATAATATATATATATATATTATAAACAAATATATTTTATATTATATAATATATTATATATATAAACATATTATAGATAAATATGTACATTATATATTATACACAAATAAATAATATATATATATATATATATATAATTATAATAAAATATATATTATATTACACCCAAATATATCATATATAATGAAAATGATATATTATTTATTTTTCCATTGACAAATATATATATTTATATATATATACATATCTAATTTTTCATTATCTAAAAGAGTACAAGATATTGCATATAGTAAACATAATTCAATGTAGCATAGTGGATGGACGCTTGATAGAGAACTCCCTGGTATATAGTTCGAAACTCGGCAATAATGTTTTTACTGATTTTGGGCCCGGTGGGTAGACTGGCGTGAGCTACAAGCTTTAGTTGTTCATCACCCATGGTAAAAAAGGGGTTGGGCCTCATTTAGGCCCGTCGTCTCAGGTGGAATCTTGTTGTGGAGCGTTTGTTAGGGTGTGGTGTGTGTCTGTAGGGGTCTCAGGGGTGTCTGTTGGGTTGTATGTGGGGTTCCTTCCATGTACTCAGGTGGTGTCAATGGGGTAGTCCGGGCATTTGGTGCGTAGCAATGGGGGTGTCTATGGGGTGTCAATGGGGGTGTCTAAGGGTACTGGGGGTGTCAATGGTTGATGTCTAGGGCTACATGGTAGTTAGCTTGGTGCCCAAGGGCTGACAATGGGGGTGTCTTGGGAGGAGTATTGCAGTGTCTAGGGGTAATTAGGTCATATGTTTGGTTGTCTGGTGGGGACTATGGGTAGTCAGGGTTGCAGCTTCTACTCAATAGTCAGTGAGGTGTCAATGGGGGTTTCTAGGGTAGTTAGGGTGTCTGTATGGGAGTTTCTAGTGGTAGTCTGTGCATCTTAAAGGTATCTAGTGGGTTACCTGGGGGTGTAAATTAAAAGAATGGGTAGTTTTGGGGTGGTTATAGTATAACCCCCCTAAAATTAGACCTCAAAAAATAGATTATAGGTGGTTTTAACCACCTCTAATTATGTTTTTGGAATTTGGGCTGGTAAAACTGCCTCAAATATATTCATTTACTGTGATTATCTGGTAAAATTAGAGGTGGTTAAAACCCCCTCAAATCTTGCCACCGCTAAACATATTCTCACTTTATTGCCACTTCTTCAGAACTACCTATAAATAAATTAGGCTTCCACTTTAGCGGATGTTATGTGGAACTACAGCAACATGTTTTAGAAGACATTGTAACCCCTTCTAAATGAAAAAATAACCCCTTCTAGTCCCCTATATTTTTTAGTGGGTTTCATACATTCCGGGGAAGGAAGTCATTGGCGGGTGTGTTCCATAAATTACATGATTTAATTTTTTTTTAATGAAACACTTAGACATATGGAATATTAATACATAGTTATAGAAAATATCCAGAGTAAGATACATAACCATGGGAGATTATATAGGAGGAATATGAGATCCACTATTGGCATTCACAAACTCGGGATTTTGGATCGATGTCCAAAGATCAAAAAAATTCATAGGATGGATGATGACCAAAGAATAATCTTAATTAACATCACCATCAATCATGTTCTTCCTTAATGATTGATAATTTCTCAATTTGGGGCTTGTTTTTTGTGTACATAAACCCTTGAATTCTTGATTGTTTACCATGGATAATATATCTACATGATTCTTTTAATTTTATTTTTCAAATGAAACAAGAATTTAATTAGAATTCTTGAAAAAAATTATAACTTTTACTTGCTCCCATTATTTACACCATTTTTTTTATGTGATTATAATCATTGGCCATGATTGTATAGGCCAACTATAATATCACTTTTTTATTAAGCCCCTATCATTTTTATTCTTCACATTTTTCATTGTTGGCCCATGGGATTAGAAATTTAACTTTGGCATACTTGTCTAAGTCTGATCGAACCTCTAGATTCATTACGGGTGAATTTTTGAACTTGGTATCAAAGGTCTTTTAATGGATCAAGAGGAAATTGTGGATTAAAAATATTTTTCTAGGGATTGAGACCACATTTTGGTAATGGATTTGTGATGGATCATTCTTGGGTGACGTGAATCTAGATTTTCTATCACTAAAAGATAAGAATTGATGTTCTGAAGAATTCCCCTATTATTTTGGTATCTTGGGAGAGTTAATGGTAATATTTTCAAGGGATTTGGTGGAAATTGTGAATCTTCCTAAGGAATTTTGGTATTCTATAAAAATATTGACCACAAGTCATGTATTTTAAAAGAACATGAATTGTGATTCTTCGTTTAACATGGTGTTTAGGGTTATAGATTGAGATAAACATCACATTCCATTTGTCCAACCCCAAATGTTATGTGATTCTACCAATGTGGTTGGCACATGTTTGCGTAGATTATGTTTGGGACCATAGGTGACTAGAAGATGACACATCATGTGGACAAATAGGGTCAGTCAAGCGATGTTTATGGAATAAAATTTATAGGTCCTTAAGTTGTTCCACCCTCCATGTTCCTCTATTCACATGATATATACGATTACCTGAACCTTTCTATTTAATATATCCTTCTTCAGGTCTTAGATTTGGTCCCATTAGTATCCCACTCTGTGCAGAATTCCATGTAGAATGCTATTAAATCCATTTCTATGGATTCATAGATATGATTCAATGTGATAGAAGTGAGAATATTCTTATAGTTTTTTTAGTTGATGGTAGTGATCTTGTTTTATCATTAGATAGATGTTAGGGTTAGCACTACCCTAACT
Source organism: Viscum album (assembly GCA_963277665.1). Lineage (NCBI taxonomy): Eukaryota > Viridiplantae > Streptophyta > Magnoliopsida > Santalales > Viscaceae > Viscum > Viscum album. Next base: position 1,543,020,649 of record OY728141.1, read on the forward strand.
CACCCAGACATAGGTTCCCTCGTATCCTTATAATGATATAGATTGTACTTCGCCACACTAGAGAGGGGGTGGGTCCTCTATCTATATAGTGTTATTCCACTATCATCAATATATTTTGGTGAATAGTTCCCCCTCTAATGACTGTTCTCCTTTATTTTTCTAGTGTAGTATCAAGGACTGGTCCATCTGCTATAGTTCTTTAATGGTTGTCTGTGGTGTTTAGCATCATATTTGGGACATTTGGGGAAATAGGTATATGCATAATTCTTAGATAAATATGGAGATTGAGATTCCCCTACATTATTGAATAAGGATTAAATATTATCATGTCTAATGTTGGGTTTTATTTCCCTCTTCATATTATGCTTTTGAGCTATCTATTTTATTCAATTTTATCCCTCTCGGATTTTGACACATCCTACGGAGTATGTTTATACTCACCCTTACATGGGATTTTCCCACATGTGTTGTGTCTTGTATATACTATAAGAATATTATTGGAGATTTTGGTATACTTGGTATTATTGTATAATATAATTAATTTGAGGTGATGACCATGTTTTTTGGACAGTATCAAATATATTTTGTTGGTATCTCTTCACCATTACCCTTTTTAAATTATTTTCATATTGGTACATTCATTTCCATAATGGATGGGCATTTATTTTATCCCTTGTATATTTATATTACCTTTATTCACTTTGATGTATTTATAAGAGGTTATTGAATTCATTTTTTACTCTCTAGAAGTTTCAATTTTATTATATCTATTCATTATTTCATAGAGTTATGTGTGTGTATGTGTATAGGTACATTAGAATAAGGCTTCCAAATATTGTTATAAGTGTTCTTGGTGCTTCTCTCTTGCCCCTGGTCAATTGGAGGTAGACATGGGGTGTCACTCCCTGCTTACTTTCAGCTCATGAAGGGACCTGATGGGTTAGTTCAGGATAGATTTTTATCAAAGGAAGGTTTTCCTAGGGTCAGTGTTTGAGTTACATATATCATGATGAATGGTTATGGAACAAAGGCTAATGATGTTGATGTGTCTTGATTTTTTATCTCTAGAAAAATAACCTAGTTATGGTGTGATGGATGATGCATCCATATCCCTAGACATTGAAATCTACTTTTTTGACTCAACATACTATGGTGTTAGTTATAGGAAAACCAATGGAACAAAAATCATATAGGAATGGAGCTTTTGACTTTCATGTAGTCATTGAGTCATCTCCTAATATTTTCACATATGATTGTACAATTTTTTTAATTTTCTAGATACCTTCATAATGATAGTCATCTTGGATTCGGAGATAGGGTTGTTCGGACGTCCAATTGAGATATCTGGACCGAGTACATAAACGTATTCTTGAGGTGTTCCCTCCATGTTATCATAGAGAAGTGTATCCAACCCTTGGGAAGTGTTTGGAACCACATATAGTTGTTAATGGGGATGATCCTATGTATTTTGATCAGATTATAGCTCCAGTGGGATAGGAAAATGTTTCATGTTGGACTAGCATGTTTCATGAGTTTCAGTGATAGAGACCACTATGGTTTCAAGGAAAACATAACCCTCAATATAACATCCCATATTTTAATACACATTAACATGTGATTTATTAAAAGAATATACACTAACTAAAACCCCAAAAGATCATGAGGCCTTATTTATTTGGGTAATTAGGTACATAGAATAACAAATTTCATAAGTAATACAACAACATTATTTAAAAATTCTATAATATGTGCTTATATTTCATAGATCTTCTAAAACTGTATGGGAAAACTTAAGTATGTTCCTTTTAAAGGGGTGACATATAAATCCTAGTAAGATAATAAATTATTCATATTATATGTTAAATAATTACATGTTATCCAAGAGTAATATAATGTTATATTTAGTGGGGTGACATTCATAATTTTGAACAGTGATACATGATATAACATGATAACAAAAGGAAAATGTGGGAATGTGGAAACAACATAAAACATGAAAAAAAACATAAGTTAATGATATGTGAAAATAAATCATAAATGTGTGATTAGGATAACTTCACATTATGAATATATTTCATATCAAGAGATTAAAACAATACCTGATGCATTGGAGGTCTATATAATTCTAGGACCACCACTAACATTCATATTGCGTATATGAATAAGCGTAAAATGTTGATCATTCAACATAAAGAATTATTAAATAAATTTTAATCTGAAGACAAAGGAGTGTGATATAACTTAATTTATATCCCAAATAAATTAAAAATATCTACATATAGGTGAATACCTATGAGTGTAAATTATTATAGGTATTCATTACACAATTATTTTTTATGAAAAAACGTTAGATAATTTCGACTGCATAATAGCAGTACAAAATGATTAATAGAAGGTATTATTGAAATTGAAAGGGGTATATAATAACTTATTAATAATAATTAATATATGATATATGTTTAATAACATATCCCAACATACAAAATTGAAATTAAATTGTGTAATATATTGTAGGTGCTTCAATAAAGAGGGGAAGGGGATGATCCCTCGCCTTGAGAGGGTGAATCTAAAATCATTAAAAGGTCTTATTAAGAGATTTTTAAACTTTAGGAGGGTTCAATAGATGGAAGGTAAGAGTAAATTAGTGAAACAAGTGTTTTTATAACTAATTAATGGGATGATGGGTTAGATTATATATCCATATAGAGGATAATTGTTTATACATTTCCAAGAATAATTTTTGGAGTCAATATGATAAATTAATCAAAACCATGAACCTTCCCATGACTATTTCTAATGGTTTCTTCAAAATAGGAGTGGTTTTAATTATTATATAATTCTATTAATACAACTTTTTAAAATAATTACCATGGGATGTGGAAGTGAGTCATGTTTAAAAGAATTAATTCTGAAAACTTAAAATATAATATTTATTTTGGAGGATTCATTATGAGTATATAAAATTGATCAAATAACTTCATAAGAACATTAAATTAAAAGGTAAATATATATTTGTTTATTCTATTCTTTTATGGAATATATTACATCACTTTTGGGACATTAAGATGCCATAATACACACGATATATTTATACGATATTTAATTTTCACCAGATAATTCGACTGTCTCATAAAATTACGAAAAAAATTATTTTTTAGATTATTTTAATATGATGACTTCAAAAATAATATTTATTTTATCAAATTGATTACCAAATATGATAATTTACACATTTAAATCAAAATACCCCTTTATTTAAAAAATGTCATTTTTTATAGAAATAGTTTCCGACCCTTATAAAAATGGAATTTGACTTCACAAAATTATAATATCATTTGAAATTAAATATTATATAACAATAATATAATATTAAAATATAATTTGTTCCAAATACACTTAAATTAAACAAAACATTTTCTTGATTGAAACAATATATTTCCCAAAAAATCAATCTGTGTTAAATTATATCAGAATCTAGTTATATTATTCTCATTATTTAATAATTTAAAAATAAATATTAAAACGGTATTAATATAATTAATGTTTTGTACAAATTAACATTTTTAAATTCATAATTTTAGGTTTAAGATACACTTCCATTTTATCACTAGTAGATTCCCTATGGGTAAGGTGTATAATGGTCTGAGATTTTCCTGGGGTGGTTCGGTGAACCTAATTTAGGTTGTGATATCAATGAGTTTTAACTTCTCCCATAAAATTTTATTCTCATGTTTTATATATTAAATGTCATCTTAGTATTTTCCACAGAAAATTACAGTGATATAATCTTCCTTATATGCTTCAATAAATGGGCTTCATAGGGTATGATCTTACTGGTTGAGGAAATCACATCCTTTTTTTGTTTCAGTTGGACTTTACCATAACCCTTTATATACTAATCTTAATAGTCATTTTAAATGTCTATATTATCAAAAGTAATGATTCTTAATGGTATTTTAAATTTTATAGATCATATAAAGGTCCTAAATAACCAATGTAGGGAATATGTTTTCTCTAACTTTATTTACTAATAAATGAATTACTAATTTAAAAAATAGTTCATTTAAAAAATGTCAGGGAATTACATTATTCACCACATATAAAATTTCACCCTAAAAATTTTCAAAGACATTGATGAGGTTGCTTCTATTTCATCACTTCTTCCCTTTCCCCTGTCACTTAATCAAACATGTGGTTTATCCACAACACTTAGATTTGGTATGTTTTCTTATTTCATGGAATGGATTCAATATATTCTAGGATCTACACCGTTTTCTCCTCACATGAATGATCATTTTCTAGTGGAACATGTTGAAATTCAGCATATATGTGGGGCCTAGAATGAACTTCCTCAATAGGGAAACATGGAACACATAATTTACGTGAGACAGGATAGGTAGGAGTGTTAGTCAATTGGCCACCACACTTATGTGATCAAGGATCCCAAATCGAATTATGTATCTTGGAAGAAGCGTTCCATTCTTCTAAAACCTCATGAAATTAATCCATAATGATATATAAAGGAACACTATATCTCTGATATCTGAATTGAGGTTCCATTAATGATTTTCTATACATATTTTATGTAGACTTTGGGCATATTTAATATGATTATAAATGGTTTGAACCTTCCCTACCATCTCTCATATAAGAACAGGTATCATCATCTTAGGAACTCTAGAGTTATCCAAACAAGTCAAAGTCTAACACCTCTTCTCATATAGATCCAAATAAGGTTTCATTTAAATGCTAGAGTTTAAACTATTGTAATATGTATACTCTACTAGGGGAATGTGATGATCCCTATATACTTTGAAAACTATTAAACATGATCTTAGTATATCTTCTAGAGTTTGAGTGGTCCTATTATATTGAACATCTATTTAAGGGTGATAATAAGTGTCAATGCTCATTTCAATATAACTTCATTGGTGAATTATTCTATAACAAATCAAGGTTAACCTCTAAGATTGATTTGATACAATAGATAGTGGAACTCCATGAATCCATCCCACATTCCTTATGTATATCTTTTCGTGTTGGTTAATAAATAAATCTTCCATGATAGAAGATAATTGTGTTGAATTAGAAAAGGAGATCGACAACCACCCATATGGAGTTATTTTTTCTAGCTGTTATAAGCATCCTATGATGAAAACCATGTTTATGAATTCCCATTTCCATACTATTATGGGTAACAATTTCACTATACCCTTGGAATTTTTTCATTTGTCTATGAATTTCTAGAATACTAAGAATTAAGATACAAACACCAAAATATTCCTCTTCATGTTATCCCACTAGAAGTTTTACTTCAAATATATGTACATTATAGTGCTTCCTAGATGAATATATAAGGATGAGAAATAAAAATAATCCAAAATTTACCAATTTAGTTATGGTTTTTATGGATCACATACTTGGTTTCCAAAAATTAAAATTATAGCTTTAGTAAAGTGGAATATTGTAGTATTCACTTCCTTGTTCTAGAGAGAATCATCCTTTTTTGGGCCTCTATGATGATGTAAATAATAGTGAGTTTAGTATGGTAAGATGAAGATCCTTTTATTATTCCCATATCCAAAATTTTCATGTCTATGAAAATTGGATCCCTTTTAATCCACATCATTGATAGAGTTGTGGTATAATTTCTACTCAGGGAATTTTCCACTTTTTTCCTTCCTAAGATGATAATGGATTGAAAAATTGTAATATTTGATCATATATAACCACCTACATTGTCTCATATTAATCTCCTTTTATATGAATATGCACTTTATGCTTTTATGATATTCATATATGTCACACCTCTCCCCATAGAAATGTCACCAATTATTCAATGAGAATATCAATGCAGTCAATTCGAGAACTTTGGTTGGATATATATTTTCATGTATATATAATTGTAGAGAGTCATAGGTTATCACTTTCTTATGTTGTCGGAGTACATATCCAAATACCTTTTTGGATACATCACTGTAGATAAATATCATTCCCCACTAGTGGTTAATTTGAGCATAAGTTTAGTGATTAGCCTATCATTCATCCCTTTAACGCTTTACTGAAATTCATAATTCCAGAAAAACATGACTCCCTTATGAATAAGCATATTTATTATAAAGGAAGACTATGGTAACATTATCAAAAATGGATGATAATACCTATATAATCCAAGAAAACTATGGATTTCTGTCACATATGATAATCTGGGATATCATTCAATGGACTTTGTTTTTGTCTGATCCATAAATATCCCTTTATTAGTGATAAAATTACATAAAAAAGTTACGTTCTCCAAAGAAAAATCAATTATATTGTACTTTTATAAAAAAACATTCCTTATGCAAGGCCTTCATAATAGAATATAAATACTCCTCATGTACCTCTTTTGTTTTGGAGTATATAATAATATCATCTATAAATACTACAAATAATTTTTCCATGCAATCCCTAAATACTAAAATCATTAAGTCTGTGAAGACTAGTGGATCAATTGTGATTCAAAATGTAATCACTATGAACTTGTAATGCTTGTACCATGCATGGAAGTCAATATTGACAATATCCTCATTCAACATAATTTATAATATCCTGAATAAATATCCACCTTAGATATGTATTGGGATCGACATAGTTGATCAAACAAGTCATTAATCAATGGAAGAGAGTACTTAAACTTTATTGTAATCTTTTTGATCTCATGATAATCAATGAAAAGTATCATTAACCCATCCTTCATTTTAATAAAGAGTATCGGTGCACCCTAAGGTGAAGCACTTCATCCAATAAACCCTTTATCCATATTATCCTATAATTTTTTCTTATGATCCCCATGATCAATAATGAATATTCTATATGGTGGATTTGATATTTTAAATGATCTGTATATCATATTTATTGGGAAATCCACCATGCTAATAGGATGAGGACCCAGAAATTTTTAGGAAGCATATCAGGGAATTACCTTGCAATGGAAATGTCATCAAGGATGGTGTTTTCTTTTGTATCACCTATTTGTGTTAGATACCCATTATCACAATGAAATTGTATCCATTCTTGAGATGATAGTACCAAAGAATACTCATCTTACTCCATTCACTTTTATATAATCATAGGGATATTTTTTTATGGAGGGTGATTTCCTCCTCTTGGAAACATGTATTATCTGTATACTAGTAAATCCAATCCATGCCTATAATATCATTTAATTATAATAACTGAAGCATCAGAATGTTTTCTTGGAAATTCTTCCCATAAATATTGATAGTTGACAAATTACATGCTTGGGATGTTATAATTAACCCATTTTCATCTTCATCAATAACTCGACATGCATATATTGATGTGGTGTTTGAATAGTTCTACTAATATTGGATGATATGACATAATGCATAAAACAAATATAAAATAGTATGTTCGCAATACTTGAATGAATAACTATCATAATTTTCACCACTTTTTTCAGGATCCACCTTAGTATTTGTGATGGAAAATACTCTCCCTTTCTTGATAGAACATGGAGTCTTTTTTCTTCATTTTGAAAACCGTTGACATATGGCATTGATCATCATAGTTTCATTGTTCTTTGAAGTTGAAAAATTGGATGATTGTTTGAGGGTTGACTAGAGAATTATTTTCTTCTATCTGATTTGTGGTTATCTCCTATCTGTTATCACTAAATGGATTACCTTCCAACCTACACCAATTTCATTTCCTTATACCATTCAATAAATTTCTGAGATTCTTCTAACCACACTTTTAAAAATATGAATGGTGTATTTTCAAACCCCCATGAGACATATTTGTAACACAACTGGAATTAAAACCCATTCTCTATGAATCTTCAGTCCCATGAGACCCTTGAAATTATTTTATCACCATTTTTACTTTGTCGTCGCATCATTCCATTTACTAATTGTTTTAAAATATTCAAATTGCCAAATATTTTCATATAATCAGATTTTTTTCTAGCAATGAAGCATCCAACATTACTTTTAAGAGGGATGATAAAGTCAGGGGTGTATCGTTCAAGTCTTGTGAAGTTATTTTTGTTCACCTTGATTGATTCATCATCCTTTTGTGTTAGGATAAGTAAATCCATCAACATTTAATGTTAGATAGTGAAATGAAAATATATGTACAAAATTATCTTATAAAATTCCTTACAATCCATCATTTTGATCTCCTCCTGAAGCTTCATATTTTTGACCAACATCCACCATTGATCAAATTCTTCTTCACTACAATAAACACCCATCATGAAATTATCTTTCTTAGAGAATTTAAGGATCGAGAATACCATTTAAATTAATTTTATATAATTTTCTATGATTAGAGGGTCCAAATATCTATATAAATTCATTGGCCTTTTCTGCATAATGGTTATAATTGAAAATTTGGATTTCATGAGTGGATTTGGGTATTCCACCAGATTAGAGATTTTATTCAAAAATTGAGTTAATTGAGAAAGTATTGATAGGAAGTTACCAAATCCTATTCCCATAACATTGGTAATATCATATTGGTGTTCATTACATTTCTCACCACATTAGTTATTGATACGTTTTCTCCTATTTTTATCCATATGAATTGAAAGAATTGAAAATTAGGTACGAGTATTTTTAAACTTTTAAATTTTTCCTCTAAGATGAATTGTTACATTTTTATGATAATGGTGTTATTTTGAGCTGAATAGTAAAAATTGGCCATTTTGTATTTTTAACAGTTTTAAATTATTTAGGTAGTTTGGCCATAACATTATCTACACTAATCCAAATTTCAAAATTATTTCTTTTACAAATTCCAAACATCTAGGGCTTCATTTTCTAGTTTTGGACTAAAATATGAATCGGCCATATGGAAGCTTAAAAGAATCTCACAATCGGGAGAAAGAAAACTGTTTTCAGTTCTGCCTAGTATTGGTGTGTGATCCATAACTCATTCATGGTGGGCCCAAATGTTGTGAAATTATGTGGGTGGACGAGAAATGAGTTTTTGAGCATCTTTTATGATAGAAGAACCGAGTGAATTGGACGTTTATAGGGTCATTATGTCACCCTAATCACGAGGATTTCGTTTTGGAGAGTCTGACTGGACAGAATAAAATCTCATAGTACAATGGCCATAACTCTTGGAATACATGTCCAACTCCAATGAGGTTTTTAGGGAAAATGGAAAAGGTAATTATGAACAACATTGAAGAAGGGATAAATGCGTGAAGATGACATTTATTTGGGATACAACACATCAACATCCGGAGGAAAAATTCTGAATATAAAAGGAGGAGAGCTCCACCCTCTCAAAGCATCCCATTCTCCATCCCATTTCTTTCGGGACACCAAGAAGAAGATATTTTTGGCTTTATTATTTCTTTTCTTTTTCATAGTTTTATAAAGCCTTCTTTTTCCCCATTCATATAGAATACCCTTACCATGGGGGGGTAAACTTTTGGAGTGATTGAGGAAGGGTTGGTTTTCTACATTGTATTGTTTGAGTTCTTGGACGCAATTGAATAAATTTCTTTCTTCTTCAATGTTGTTTTCAATTTATTATAGAGGATTTTATTATCAAGTGCGATCATTCTTGAATATTAATTCCATTATTGATTTTTTCCTTGGTAAAATAATCATAATCTCCCTCCACTAATTTCTGGTTTATATACGATGGAATAAACCAGGTTTTAGTGGTGAAGTACTTGATGATTGCCAGTACGTGTAAAAGGTGTAGTGAATGTTCATGATTTTTTGGATAAACAAAAACCAATTGCGTATTGCCTATTTCAATTAAGGATATTCAATACAAATATTTTACACATGAAAGGAGAGTTGACCAAAACAAGATCTTGGTAAGGCTTTCTTTCACAATAATAATTTCACCAAGGAAGTGAGAGGAAACGATTGTGGAAACTCACTTTAATCAACTAAGAAGAAGCGGTTTGAATTAAATTGAAAAAGGATAGCATTACAATTAAGAAATTGACCCCGACCTAATCGCCATTTTAATATCATAATTTTTCAATCATTTTAATTTCAAATTTCATTTCAAAAACACAACATTTTTACCCTTGTTTTAAACTGAAAAATCGTTTTGTGTGCACTCTTATTCATGAGACATACTAGGTCAAACACTTTACTACATTTTCACTTCGGATATAATTTTTTTTCCATGCCCTATGATAGGCATGCGTCAAGGATGCCGTTATAACCTAATATCGTCACCTGGTGCTTGATTCCAAAAATATAGTGCTAGAAGGATTATGTTTTTCTAGTTGAAAGTTGTGGAGGTATATGACTAGGCTTCACATGAGATGATTTGCTGTACGATCTACGCCTTATCTACATTATATACAACAGTTATAGATATAAAATTGAAACATTCCATCATCTCCATATAAATTATGAAATATATATACATTCTGGTATAGTCTTTATCCCCTCATTTGATGCTATAGGTTCGTAAAGGAAGCAACTCATCTATTTCATACATCTACCAGAAGTGTCAGTTGGAACTTTGTGGAGATAGTTTCTTATAGTATCAAGACCCAGCCTTAAAACATTACATAATATTTAATTTTATAAAGGAACATATATTCATTAAAATTTAAGATCTTTTTACGTTTATAGTTTTAGATATTTTAGACACAATACGTACATAACATTCCACATTTATAAAAAGTGGATACTTTAAAACATTATCTGTTTATTCCAAAATACAAGACATTAAACATAAAAACTAATTTCTTTGAAAAGTATTCATAAAATTCATCATGAATATTTTATTTCTATTACCCATCCTTATAACCTGTGAAAAATATTTAAAAAACATGGGATGAGAACAAAAAACTCCATAAGGGATATAAAGAAAGAAATTATTAGTCATGATATAGAATAAAACCCAATAAAACCCATTCCATTCAATCTCATTAGCATTCATAGGGAAATCATTCATTTTCTTTGGGGAATATTTACCATATCACTCTTACATTAACCCTTACACATGGAAGAACCATTCTTCCAACTTCCATCTCCGGAGTACCCAATGCATTGGAGAACTATAATGGGGCTCACCTATCATATCTTGAGTTATAATGGGCTCAACCTAACATATCTTGAACTATAAATGGGATCAACCCATCATATCATAAGCTATAACAGGCTCAACCCAACAGAAACAATTTCCAATGAACATATCATGAATAATACTCTTGATAACAAATTTATACCCATCAGAAAAATTAATACACATATCAAAATACCTTTTTACATAAAAATCAATTTTTAAACAAATATATATAAAAAACACACACAATAATGAAATAATATTCTTAAAAAGTAACTATGAAAACATATAAATGAATCATTATAGTAATAAATAACCATGAATGTGGTATAAACTTCTCATACCATATAAAACAATCTTTTTTTAAATTTTGTAAAAGAGACAATTAAAAGGATTTTTAAAGTAAATTATCTTACCTAGAATCCCACTTCCTTAAAATGTATTCAAAACTCTATTATAATCATTTCAATAGTTTTACTAAGACATTATAGAACTCAAATTTTGTTAATAATTCCTTATATTATATTCTAATAACATTTTCCACCCATTTATAAACAATATTTTGTTATTTTCATTGTTTTGAGTGCATTATTTTCATGGTTTACAATGTAGGTTTGTTTATTTTAATACTTGTAAAAGTTTAATAATAATTTGTAAGGGATAAAATATAAATATTTAGGTCATTTTAAACAATTTCAATTGAATTTAAACATTCCATGATTTCAGTAAAATGGAAACGAAAAATCATCATCCACAAAGGCAGTGAATTGACGCACCATGGATGCTGATTTCGTTATTTAAGAATACAAATAGAAGATGAGATATTTTATGATGAAAATACCATAAACAAAACCACACCCCATTATATATTTAATACTAAATATTTCATGAAATGTTGGATAATATGTGAGCATAAGGCATAAGTGATAATGAATATAAGAGAAAGAAATAAATTAATTTACCATTGGAAAAATTATCCTTGATAACCTCTTTAAGGCTATTGGATGTGGTATTTTTATGGGGAAAAAATCTAAATAATTTTTTAAGGTATTAGGAGGATGGTATTCTATAGAGTTTGGATGAACAATAAGGGTTAAGGTTGTGAAATTTATGAAGTAAGTAGCCCCTTTTTATAATTGAGGTGAGGGGTATCTTAAGAATTACTCAAGATATTAAATATAGTAAATGTATTATAGAATTTAACACTTCAATAAAGGCATAAAACTAAATTTAATGAAATTTTCATAAAAATATACTACAATTTGGCCTTATTAGATATTTTTGGGATTTTAAAAAATATTTTATTCATGAATTTTTTTGTCAAAAGAAACACAATTCACAATCATGACTTTAAACACATAAAAAGTTTCAATTTCTATTTATATTTTTTATTAAAACTTATAAAAATTATAGATACCTATATAAATTTTGAATTGAATTTAAAATATCAAATTATATTTATTTTCATATTCTTTTAAGATCATTAATTTGGTTTATTCATTAATTACATATTTATTTCATCATAAAATTGAATCCATTAATGAAATTATTTATTACCTAAAAATTTAAAATAAAATTCTATGAAAAATATTATTTTATTATATTTCAAAATAATATTCTTTTTCAAAAAACTCTTATATAAAACCTTATATTAAAATATTATACTTATTGAACATCATAGTGTGAAGAAGTTGTTCTTCTTTTTAATAAAATAATATAAAGGGGAAAATGTGATTTATATGGGTCCAAAATATCCCAAATTAAAATATAATAATTATATTAGTTCATACATGATTATATAAAAAACATTACCTACAATTTATGTCATATAATAACTTTTAATATTTTAATAAAAACTTATTATTTATTCTTCTTATCTTATACAAGCACTCCATCATCATTGCACAAGAATTAATGTTAAGTATTTCATAAATAAAAATTAAAATAAATTACATAATATAAATAAGTTAATTATGCTGACATTAAATTTCTATATTTTTAAATTATTTATATAAACTTGTATACATGTCAATAGAAAAACTAAAATTTATTATTTTTCTTTCTCTTGATCTGCGCAAGCATTGCACATGCATTGTAATATGATTAACTTCGTATAACTATAAAATTTTAAATTAATAGAAAAAAAATCAGTAATACATAATAATTAATATATGAGTATTGAAAATTATTTTAAGCACTCAATTATTATTTAAAAATAATGAAATTTTATATTGTTAATGTTGTGCAGGACCTGTATCAGCACGAACAATAATTTTTATTCTAATCATGAATGGAATATAATTTTCATGTTTGAAGTTATTTTAATAAAATAAATTCCTATTATAATATCATTATAAATTTATTAAATAAATTTTCGTAAATTCTATACTCCAGTCATATATTCATGATTTCACAAACAATTTCATATTTTATAAAAAGTGTATTTTGTTACTATTCCCCAAAAACTAAACTTTTTCAGAAAATTCTCAAAAAAAAACCAAGATAATTTCAACATTATAAATTTAAAAATTAAATTAATTTTTTCAAATAAAAAATCTATGATCAACAAATTAAATTTTAAAATAAACAACCATATAATAAATTATTTATCTTAAAAATTTCTATTTAAATCAAGTATACTCATAAAGAATTATTCAATAAATACCTAGGTTGTTACATTCTCCCGACCCATTGTTGAAATTTAATCCTCAAAATTTTTTTACTTATTAAAAATTGTGATACTTTACACTAATAGCATTTTTAGATTCCCATGTTGCTTCTTTTACCATGTGGTTTCTCCACAAAATCGTAACATGGTAAATTACCTTTTTCTACAAAACATGCTCTCAAAGATCAAAAATTAGAACTAGTTTCTCATCATGGGAATATTTATCTTATAGTTGAACAAATTATGAGATCAAGACAGAAGATGGATGTGGAACATGCATTCTTAACATCAAAACATGAAAAACACTTTCAACCTAAGATAAACTCAGAGACAAAGCTACTCGGTAAGAAACTAGTCCAAATTTCTCCAAGATTTTAAAAGGTCCAATGAACCCTGGACATAGATTTAATTTTTACAAAAACACATATCACTTTTACAAAGAGATAGTTTAAGGAAAACATGATCACCAACCTTGAATTAATTGTCCTTACTTATGTTAGATGCATAAATTTTCTGTAAGCTCTGAGATGTCCTCATGTGTTGCTGAATGAATTGAACTTTTTCTTCCATTTCCTCTACTAATTTTGGTCCCATCAACTTCCTTTCCCCAAAATAATTCCAAAATGTGGGAGTTAATCACCATTTTCTATATAATGTTTCAGATGGATCCATCTATATAATTGATTGAAAACTATTATTATGAGAAAACATAACTAAAGAAAGTTGTTGATCACAAATTCCCTGATGATAATTTAACAAGATCATATCATATCCTTAAATGTATGAATTTTTCATTCTTATTATCCATCTAATGATTATGAATAGTTTTTCTGAAATTTAATTTCATTTCGAATAACTTCTGGAGGCCTTTCCAAAAGTTAGAAGTGATCATGTGATCAAGATTTGATACAATATAGAGAAGAACACCATGGAACCTAAAATTTCATAAAGGAATATAAGAGAAAGATGATCTATACAAAGGGTGTCTTGAAGAGGAAGGAAATGAGAATATTTATTCAAATGATCCATAATAACTCAGATTTCATTTTTACCTTGAGATGTGATTGGTATTCCCCCCATGAAGCCCATGGAAATATTTTTTCCTTTCCACTCTCACAAAAGAAACTGTTTAATCATCCGCTTTAGTAACAATCATTATACTTTATCATGTTTACATGTCAAACATTTCATTGTAAAATCTGAAATATCTCTTTTCATTCCATCCCACCAATAATACTCCCGAAGGTCTATGAACATATTTGTTCTTCAATGATGAACTAATAAAAGGGAACTATGATATTCACATGACAATTATTTCATCAATTGAGAATCCAAAAGAACACGTAATCTATTCCCAAACCACAAAACACAATATTTATCAATGTTAAACTTAGTCCACTTACCCTTTTGAACCAATTATACCTTTTTCTGCAACTCACACTCTTCCTTATAAGAAGGCATCATTCTGTCTAATAGATATGACTGCACTATCACATGAAACAAATAGAGGAATTTATTACACTAACAACATTCAAGAAACAATTCATCAAATCATTAACCAAAAGGTCACATTCCAAATATATCATGTTTAATGTATCATTACTTTGATGACTCAATGAATTTGCCACATTGTTTTCTCTTCCATGATAGTAACGAATCTTGCAATCCTAATCCTTGATTACATAAATTCATCTTTTTTATCTCATATTGAAATCTCTTTTAGTGAATATATACTTTAAACTTTTATTATCAGTGTATATTTCACAATTTTATCCATTCAAATGATTCCTCAAAATTTTTAATGAAAAACAATAACATCTAACTCGAAATAAATAGTGGGGTAATTTAACTCATTATGTTACATCTATTGCAAAACATAATCAATTACCTGATCAATATACATTAGGACACAACCAAGTCTTATAAACAACACATCACTATAGATGAAAATTTCACCATTTTAGGAAGGTAGGGTAAGAACTAGAGGATTCACCAATATTATTTTGAACTCCTAAAAAAATCATCACATTATTTTTTACATATTTACAAAATACCATTTTGAGTAAATTTAGTCAATGGAAGATAACCAAGAAATGTTTTCAACAATCCTCCAGTAATATCTTTCAAAACCAAGAATCTTTGGATTTGATTTATATTTGTGGGACGTTTCCAATCTTCAAAAACGTTTGTTTAGGCAAGATCAATAATTATTCCATCTTTAGAAACAATGTGTCCAAATAAAGAAATAGAATTTTAAAAAATTCACACATTCTGAATTTTCCATACAAATTATTTTCTTTTAAGGGTTGAAAAACAAACCTTATATTTCTTTCATGCTCATATTTAATTTTATAATATAAAAAAATTTCATCAATAAGCACAATAAAAAACTTATCCAATGGATCATGAAATATTCTATTCACCATATCCATGAATACATAAGGTGAATTAGTTTAGCCAAATGGTATAATAAAAAAATGCACCTATCTAGTATGGAATACAGTTTTTAGAATGAATACTTACTTCACATTCAACTGGTGGCACCCTAAACTCAGGAAAACCATCAAAAACTATTTCCCCCTGAAGCTGATCGAAAAATTCATCAATATAAAAAAATTGATACTTTTTCTTAATAGTGATGGTATTCGTGGCTCTATAATCATTGAAAAGCCTTCTTGAACCATATTTATTTTTAATGAACAATATAGAAGAACTCCATGGTGATGTGATGGGCCAGATAAATCCTTTATATAATAATTCCTATAATTACTTTTTCAAATCTAAAAGTTTAATTTGAGAAATTTCATAAGGGGGTTTACAAATTGGCTTTTCATTAGTAACTAATTCAATAGTAAACATAGACTCTCAATAAAGAATAACATAGAAAAAATCATAAAGAAAATTATCAAGATACTCATTAACCACTAGCACATCATTAATCTAAATTACCCATTTATTTTCAACAATGTGTGCAAGATAACATTCATTTCCATATTTTTACATTTTTATAGCTTCTAGATTTTTTTATCAATGGTATGGGTTCATTCTATTACACTAACGAAAACTCTTTTTGGAAAATAACTTCTTTACATCTTCTATAATTCTTATCATGATAAATAGAAAGGAATTCTCTTCCTAGAATAACATCAAGCTCTACTAGAGTAAATAAAACAAGGTTTTTAGGTAAAATTTTTCCTCTCAAAAAGATAGTTAGAATGTTATAACTTATTTTATCCTCAATATTTTTTATAGGTATTTTTACCATGATATCTAGATTCATTTCTTGAGGTGTAATTTTATTATTTTTCATAAAATTTTTCAAAAATAATGTAAGGTGTAGACCCTGAATCAAAAAAAACATTAGAAAAATCAATAAAAAAAAAGAAATATACCTGATAAAACTTATTTTGATGGATTAACATCTGCTTAGCTAGTTACAAAAGATTTTTCAAATCACTTCTACCTCCAATCTTGTTTACGTCCCCGTAAGTGACTAACATTGGACACACATTAGAAAAATTTCATAATTCCTCATAGTTAAATCATCTCACCATAAGAGTCACTTTAATTTTTGGATCATTTACCTTGTACTCAAGAGATATATGCCCAAACATTACACATTGGTAGCACTTCCCATAATTTAAAATTCATTATCTAATATTCTTTTTACCATAATTTTGACAAAAAGGGAAATTCATTTTCTTACCTCTTGATTTATTTAAGGAATTATTAAATAAATCATTCCAACCAAACTACTTCTTATTATTTTCATATTGAGGCACATACGTGTTAGAAAACACCATCTAAACTGTTTCATCACAACTAACAAGTTTCTGATGTATTTTAAACTCTCATGAAGCCAAATAAATTCATCAAACTACTTTTAAACCAAAGTAAAATTTATTAATTTTACAATAATAACCCAAGTAATATATAGTACATACCTAGATAGTCTCATAAAATTATCTTCATACATTGCAATAGATTCATCATCTTGATACCTCAGTTCCAATAATTCTTTCTCCATTATAATTTAAACTATTTTAGGAAAATATTTTCTATGAAAAAGACTCATAAAATCACCACATTCCAGACTGTCAGGATCATCTTTTTGTCTCATATAATTAACAAGAAATCACTATTAATCATCTTCACCTTCAAAACTAAAAATTTATAGTGTTACATTTTGTCATTATGAACATCCCCAGATGTCAAGTATCTTTTCTAGAGCATTGATCCATCATTTAGCTACCCCTAGATCTAAGTTCCCACTAAAATATGGAGTATATGGCCTCATGAAATTCTCCAAAAAAGAAAAATTTCATAATGGTAGACATAGATACTCTATAGAATAGGTAAAAACAACATTTATCTCTTAATTTAACTAATATATTACTATAACAAATAGCTCAGTTCCAATTCCCACCATTCCAGGATGTAGATTCAGAAAGATAGCAGCCTCTCAGTACCTTCCTACTTCAGCTTACATGTTTCCTCTATGAAAAACCACTCTGAACAGACATATCATATATAAAAAACATTTTAATCATTAAATTCTAACCCATTTAAAATTAAAAATAAATTAAATATCATTTTATTATTCTTTTAACATCATCCTAACACCTAAGGTTATCAAAACCATCATTTTATTCAAACAATAAGTACCCAACCATAAAACATTACATTTATTGATTTTTAGTAAAGAATATTATTTATTTCACATTAAGGATCCTTTAATGCTTATAATTTTATATAATTATGACATAATACATATATAACATTACACATTCATAAAAATTGGATATGTCTAAATAATATCCATTTAGTCCAAAATATAAAACATTAAAAAAAATATTATTTCTTTGACAAATCATTATAACATTAATCATGAATTCCTTTTTTCTATTAACCAACCATTAACTTGTGAAAAACACATTATAATCTTCAGATGATCAAAAAAATCTCAGTAAGGGATATAAATAAAGAAATCATGAGTAAAGTGATAACACAAAAACCAGTAAAACCAACTTCATAAAAACACATTAGCATCAATAAAAAATTCATGATGTTTCCATGGGACATATTCAACATATCAATATTACATTAGCCCTTACACATGGAGTAACCATTCAGTCAATTTCCATCTATAGAGTCCCCAATGCATTGGAGATCTATAATGGGGTCCAACAATCATTTCTTAAGCTATAATGCGCTCAACCCAACATATATTTAGTTATAATGGAACTCAGCCCATCATATCTTGAGTTATAATGGGATAAAACCAACATTAAACCTTTCCAAGGAATATATCATGAATAAAAATCTTGATTAATCATTTAAACCCACCTTCCAAACACATTCATAAATCAAAATACACTTTCCTATAAAAATCACTTTGTAAAAAAATATATAAAAACAGCACACATAATAATGAAATAATATAATTCCCAGATAATGATGAAAACTTATAAATGAATCATTATATTAATAAATAACAATGAAAATGGGATAAACCACTCATTTTGTAAAAAATATAACTCTTCATGAATTTTGTAAAAGAGATATTTAAAAGGATTTTGAAAGGAAACACCGTTACCTCGGGTGTGAAGTCCTTAAAATTTGATAAAACCTCCTGTATAATGGTTTTAATAGTGTTATTAATATATTACTTAACTAAAATCATGTTTATATTTCCTTTCATTATCTTCTGGTAACATTTTCCACCCTTTACGGACAATATTTTTTTATTTTCATTTTGTGGGGTGTGTTCTTTCCATGGTTTTGAAGGTCATTTTATTTCCGGTCTTCTATATAAAAGTGTAATAATAATCCAAAATTAATAAAATATATATATGTGTTTTTGTCTGTAATTTTGAACAAATACAAGTGAATTAAAACTTTCAATGATTTTGGTAAAATGGAAATGAAAAATCATCATTCATGAAGGTGGTGAATTGACGCACCACAGATGATGATTTATTATTTATGATTAAAATAAGAAGATGAGAGATTTTATGATGAGTAAGATATAAAAACAAAAAAACTCCCATATATATTCTATACTAGATTTTTCATGAAACATTGGATAATATTTGGGGATAAGGTATAAGTGAGAATGAATTTAAGAAAGAAAAAAAAAGCAATTTACCTTTTGAAATAAATATCATTGAGAACCTTCTTAAGGTGCTTGTAAGTGGAATTTTTATAAGACCATAAACATAATAATGTTGTAAGGTATGATGAAGAGTTAATTTAGAATAGTTTATCCCAACAAGAGGCCTTAAGGTTATGAAATTTGTGATGTAAGCAACCCCTTTTTATAATTGAGGTGGGGGGTAACATTGGAATTACTCAAATTATTAAAATATAATAAATATATTAGAGGGTTTAAGTCTTCCAAAAAGGGATAAAACTAAATGGGATTACATTTTCAACAGAATATAATCCCATTTTTACTTATTATAGATTATTTTTATTTTTGAAATATTTTAATAAAATATTTTGTATTCACGAAAAATAATTTATTAAATTAAACACAATTCAGAATCCGGACTTTAAACACATTAAAAAAACTTTTCAATACAAATTAAATTTTTTTATATATTATTCATATTTTATAGACCTATATAAATATTTAATAAACATAAATATATCAAATTATCTTAATTTTACAATTTTTTAAAATCAATCAATTGATTTATTCTTTAATAAAATACTTACTTTATCATAATTGTTCAATCCATTAAGTTAATTATTTGTTATTTAAAAATTAAAAAAATGTATATGAAAAATATAATTTTATTATTTTTAAATACAAATTTTTTGTGAACAAATGTTCTTGAAATAATCATATTTAAATATTATACTTATTGAACATTATAGTGTAGACAAGTTTTCTTTCCTTTTAATAAAATAATATAAACGGACTAAAGTAATCCATGTGGGACCAAAATGTCCCAAATTATTACCTAAAATTTATATTGATCAAAAAATTATTATTTAAAAAATTTTATCTTCATTTAGGTTCATTGAATATTTCAAATAATTTCATTAAAAATATTTTATTCATTCTTATTATGCTTATAGAAGCACTGCATCAGCATTGTACTAGAATTAATGTATCCTATTTCACATAGAAAAACTAAAAATAGATTACTATCATAAAAATAAGTTAATTAGGTTCAAAATCTATTTCTATATTCATTAATTATTTATATTCACTCATTTAAATTTTGAGATAATATCATAAATTTTTTATTTTTTCTCCTCTTTCCATACGTAAGCATTGCACGTACATTCGGATAAGATGAATGTTATGTAACTATAAAATTTTAAATTAATAGCCAAAAAAATAAATACTAATTAATAATTAATAAATTAATCTTGAAAATAATTTTTAGCATTCCATTATTATTGAAAAATAATGAAATTTTACACAGATAATGTTTCGCAAGCACTACATCAGCACAGAAAATATTTTTTATACTTATCATGAATAAAATATAATTATCATGTTTAAAGTCATTTCTATACAATATTCCTATTATAATATAATTATTTAATTATTAAATAAATTTTATAAATTTTATATAACAATTATATCTTCGTGATGTCACAAACAAATACCGTATTTTTAAAAAACTGTATTTTTTACTATTCACCAAAATTAATTTCTTTTAGAAAATTCTAAAAAATTCATAACAAGATAATATCAACATTCTGAATTTAAAAATTAAATTATTTTTTTCAAATAAAAAATATATAATTTAAAAATTACTATTTTAAAATGAATAACCATATAACAATTTTTTTATTATAAAAATTACTATTTAAATCAAGAATACAATTAAACAATTTTTTCTATAAATATATTGGTTTTTACACATAGGACCCGTTTTTCTCTTCAACGAAACCTTATGATGTAATTTAGGTTAAGTACTATTTTGATATAGTGTCTCTCATGAAAGAATGTCACTATATGAGAGTTAGATTTCTATGGGTTGATGGGATGCGGTTCACGTTAAATGGAAAAAATTACATTTGAAAAAATAAATGGGGCTCATGATCAAGAAACTGAAGTATATGAACCCTCAATGGGAGAATTTTTCACTTAGTTTATCATCCTCTTAATATAGATGGATTCATTTAATAGTGGATAAATATAAGAACATATTTTATAAAGATGTTCCAAGACCACCTCTAAGTTGGGAGATTGAATTATGCATTACCATGAACCCCATTACCAAACTAATATATTATGTGACATATAATATTTTCCCTAATAAGATCTAGGATATAATGGTGCAAATGGAAGACATTCATGATAAGGGTTCTTTTGGACATAGTGTGTACCCCTTGGTGGCCCTATTGTTGTTTGTGAAAAATATGGACCATAATTTCAGGTTATGAATATATTAATATCACCTGAATCAGGTTATGATAAAGAAAAATTACCCCTTATTGAGTATTTATGAACTCTTCATCTATTTAAAAGGTGAGATATGGTTCTCAAATATTTACCTCAAGTTCAGCTACCATCGGTTAATAGTTCACTAGGATGATCTTCCAAATTCAAAATTCTTGTATCGCTATGGGCATTTTGAGTCCTTGATGATTCCTTTTGGGGTGATAAATGACAATCCAATGTTCATGTCACTTATATAACAGATCTTCTAGCCTTTCATTGAAAACTTCATTGTCATAATTATTGATGAAATTATCATTTATACTACTTTTGAGTATAATAATACATATAATTTGAGGATGGCCTTCAAATTACTCAAGTAACAATAATTATATGGTATTCTATTAAAGCATCACTTTTGGATTCAAGAGATTCACTTTTTATGGTATGTCATTTCTAAACATGTTGTATAATTCGAAATGGAAAATTTGGATGTAGTACTCACTTAAGAACCATCCAAGATTGTTCCATAGGTTGGGTGCTCCATTAGTTGGGAAAGGGTACTATCAAAGGCTTGTGGAACCTTTTTCTATGACGGAAAACCTTTTGAAAAATATGATGAGGAAAGGGAAATACTTTTATTAGATTGATATGAGTTAGAAGGCCTTGAGGAGCTAATGTAGAGGCTAGCTAATACTCTGGTGTTGAGACTTCCAGAGTATGGAGTCATGTGAGTGGTATTTTTAAATGTTTTTGGAGTGAGTCATGGATATATATATTGATATAGAGGTAGGAAATGATTTTTTATGGGTTTAGGAAGTTGATACCCATGAATTGAACTACATGACCAAAAACTATCAATTGGTATCATTAGTATTCTCCCAAAATAGGTAGATGAATTATATTCTAGTTCGGTGTTTTGTTGTTTCATCAAACCACTAATGTATCAGGTACATATTTACATAGAGAGAACTCAACCTAATACAGATGTGATGGTTGGAGTTCATGTAGTACTATGACTTCTAGATAGTCAATACTAAATGAAAGTGTAATGTTGTAGAAGATTCCCTTAACAACAAATCTCATTCTCACTGGGTGGAGATGGAATTAGAGAAATTGGCCCCATTATAGCTAAACCTATCAGAGGAGTTAGGAGAATCTATTCTTCAGTCATTGGTGGTTACACCGCCACTTCATTAGCATATGGTAGAGGATTAGTTGGGTGATGTCGACTGTAAAGTTTTACATGACCATGTATCCTCATGATACAAACCATATAAGTTTTCTTTAAGTGTGGATTACACTATTCTTTTCCAGTTTTATATTCTAGTTCCAGTTGTAATACATGAGAATGTTTGGAGATAGTTTTATACCAACCCCTTGGTAGTACATCTAAAAGTGTAAATGATGTACAACCTCCCACAGAGGTAGTTTTTGTTTAATAGAAATAGGTGAAGAGTTTATGAGTTTGTTCTTTATACCTCGCATGTTAGCAAGTTATGTATAAACATAATATTCTATCAACTCTGAATCAACCTATTGATATATCATAATAGAAGTGGGAAGGAATTTATATGGATTTTGTGATGGGGATTCTCAGGATAGTTAGAGTCCATAACACTATTTAGGTTATTATTGATTGTATTTCTAATTCGTGAAATTTTATTTCCATCAGGGTGTATTGTTTAGTTGAGATTTTGGGATGTTTTTACATTAATTAAATCATCCATAAACAAGTTTTACCCATAATTATCATCTTTTTTTGTGATTATCAGTTCATGTAATGGGTTTTTAGGGGTTTTAAAGAATCTTATGGGACCCATTTGGAATGATCATCAATATTTAACCACATAAATATAGATCGATTGAGTATATAATTTGGGTTTTGAATGATTTTTTGAGAGAACACATGTCATACTTTAGAATGTTCTGAGAGGTTAAATTTATTACAATGGAGTTCACCTACAATAATAGTTATCAATTTACTATCAGTATTTCACCATTTGATCCATTGTATGCCAGAACCTATAGGTCACTCAAGTGCTGGAATGATAATGGAGAGAATCTCTTGTTGGGATAAAACTAGTGAAAGAAATGATAGATAAGGATCTAATGATTTTTCAATTTTAATAATATTCCAAATTTGATAGAAATATTACATAGACTGATATCATTTTCCATTGTAGTTTGATCAAGGAGACCATGTTTTCCTAAGAGACACCCCTCGGAGATTTTTATAGATATTTTATTAGGTTATCAAGAAAAACTTGGTGATAATCGGGCCATTAATATCTTACAAAGGGTTTGTGAGGTTACATTCTACTTGGACTTACCCATGTAGTTTGATTGGGTGCATGGCGGCTTCCATGTGTTATATCTGAGGAGAAAAATTTATAACCTAACACCCAATTTTTATTACAGTGAGATAAAATTTGAGGATGGATATACCTTATTTGACTAATTAGTGGAGATAGAGTTTCAAAAGTATAGAATCCTACATGGGTGGACCATTCCTTTTGTTTAATTTCATTATCATAATGGGAATTTCTAGGAAATCTTTTATGAGTGAGAGAGATAGACATGGACTCAATACCCTCACCTTTTTTTGTATATTTTGATTTTCTGGGAAAAAACTAGAAGGTACGGAGAATGAAGCAACTCTGATTTTCAAAATCTAATCCTTTGAATATTTCATTATGTATCTCTTGATTTTTCTATGTAGTTGGCATGTTGTTTTGTGTGATGTGGATCCCAACAAATAATATATAAAATATATTATCTATATTAAAGTATGAACATGAATACTTTGATAATAAAAAAGTATTTTCATTTATTGGAATATTAGATAAAAATTTTGAGATCTTGGTTGTTTCTAGAATTCCAGATTTACCCAAAGTGTGATATGTGGTTATTCGTCATTAGATGTTCCTTGGAAGATAGTCATTGGTGGGTGCGTTAAGGAAATTAAATGATTTCATTTATAGAATTTTTTTTAATAAAAACCTATCCCTACCCTTTATTAATACATGGTTATAGAAAATATTTATGTTAGGTTTCTTAACAATAAGATATTAGAGAGAAGGATGAGGAGATAATATATGATCACTGAAAATCTTGGGATTACAGGTCAATGATGAATGGTCAATGATATTTATAGGAAAATGATGAATATAGTGGAATATTCGATAACATTTCCATTAAACTAGTTACCCATCAATGATCAATTTTTTCTCATAGTAGGGCTTTGTAGAATTCGTTCCCTTATAATTGGTTTGAGAAGGTAATGGAATGCTACTCGTCCTTATGTGACATTCTCAAGGCTCTAAAGGCTGGATATAAATTCCAAGGGCTTCAATGACAATTGGGGAATGATTTTCCCATAGAATAAAAGAAACCAACCAGATCATTAATAACCAACCACAACTACATGTTGCTTGTCATCAATGTAAACCAATAAAATAAATTAACAAGATACAATCATACAACCAAACCAATTCCATAATATTTCCAAAAGACCAATACAACTAAACCACAACAATCCAAAAATAGAGTACCAAGTAGAAGACTAAACAACAAAACCCAAATAATTATTGACACAGCTCCACAAAAAAACTCCATGCTCCAATCACCACAATACCTCACAAGAATCCTGATGATGAAATAAAAAATGTGATGCATTACCATTATATGTGTCCTAGAGTACATCCTATTAAAAATCACCAAAGTTCCAAAGTAGGGGGTGAGTAATAATAATCATTATTTTTCCAAAATTTCTTCCCTACAGATTCCACTAGGGTAGATCCATTAATTATTTTTTATAAAACAATTAATATAAAACATAAAACAATGAAACAATTTCGAAGAAGTCATACACACCCTTGCTAATCCATTTTACCCAATAAATATTATCACATCCAAATTCTCCATGTATAGTTGCCTACCCTTTCCAATTATATTCATAAAGTTCCACACACCCGACTTGGTGTACCCATGCCAGTGTAACTTCACATCTATTCATGTTCACCCCTCTTCAATTATAATGGTACTTCATTCCAATTTTTTCTTTAATTGTGGCGATTCACTTCCACTATCCATCCCCTTTTTATATTGCTTCTTCCCTCCCACATTCCATATGTTTTAACACATGCATATGTAGAATTTACAAAAACCACAACACACATGTAAATAAAAAAATTCCAACTCATATCAACAACCATTTTTTAATACATACTACCATACACTTTCCAAACCAAATAATACCTTATGAAAATCAACAATTCCAAAATCATAACAAAATCACTTATATAAATCACACAATTATTGAAAACACACTTAAACCATTATTAATTCCAATCCACATTTCAATAAAAAAAGTTTATTAGAAACCATTTTTCATAAAACATTTTCATAAATCAAACAAGCCATTGATTTCAAAATGAACATTTTAAAATCCAACATCAAAGAATATTTCACCACAATAACACATTTTCCCTAAAATTCAAAAATCATCACAAAATGGGTTTCAATCAAGATTCACACATCACACACACAATAAATTTCAATAAAAACCAATTAATTAAAATTAAGCCTCCTAGTTCTAGGAAAATTGCGTGGATAGTGAATCCACCTACCTTAGGCTTTTAAAAAATCGACCAACTTCCCATCTTCACCCCTAATCTAGAGGTATCCTCCACAAAATTGCCTTAAATACCATTTTTTTAACACCAAATGGCTCAAATATCACAATTTCAGGAAATAAAAACCTTATATCTACATGTGATGGATGTACATGTAGAAAACTGGGAGAGAGAGTGAACTATGTCAAAAGGAAAAACCAACAAGTATCCAATACAGAAGGCATGACATATGAGAATTGCCTTTACCGCACTAAGAAAACCCTTAGAAATACCATCAAGAAGAGTAGAATAGGTTCCCTAACCCCTAAGAATATAAAATATTTAGTTTGGTTTTTATGTGATAAGGAATGGGTGTTTAAGGATAAATCCCGAGTGGCCCGATTTTTAACACACCCCCTAATGACGTGCATAGTTAACTCGCACGGTTAGGAAAAACTTTTTCTAACCATGCACCTAATAATATTTAATGTGGGACCCTGTATGGTTGCCTGAATAGTTAGAAAAACCATGCACTGATTGTTTGAAAGCTCACTATCTCAATATGAATAGTTTACCTAGGTGGCCTCAATGTTTGGAAAACTACGCACCTTAACTATGCACAGACTGGGTGACAGCCCACTATCTCAAGATGCAAAGTTTTCCAAGGTGGCCACATAGTTTGGAAAATTGGGCACCATAACCGGGTTGCAATCCCTTATCCATTGCCCCTCCTTTCACAGTTTCCTAGAGATTCTTCACAGTTTTCACCATTAGTCCTCAAACTATTCACCCTTATTAAATTCCCAAAATGTTTCCAAAACCCTTCCAAACTCTCCCAATAATTACCCAACCACTTTATACACATAAAATGAATAAGAAAAGGTTATATAACTAAAACTAGGGGTGCTGATTTCTACCCACCAGTTGATGTTCCATCTTTAGAAATTAGAGATCCATTGATTTGAGGAATTGTTTTAGGTCATTGCTCAACCATCTCTTTCTCCCTCTCCCAAGCCTCCTCTTTAATCTGACCATGTTTCCAAAAATCCTAAACTAGACTGATGATTTTACCACACAATAAATTCTCTTTACTATCCACAATATGCACTGGCATGTGCACTAATAAATCATCAAGATCTAGCTCAATATGATCCCATGTAATCAGATGTTTAGAATATAGTTGATACTTCTTCAACTGAGAAACATGAAACACATTGTGTAATGAACATGACCATTGTGGGAAATCCAATTGATATGCCACCGCACCAACCCACTCAAGTATCTCAAAAGGCCCAATATACATGAAAGATAATATACTATTCTTTCCAAAATGATGATGTAGAAGCCTAGGAGATATTATCAAGAACACATGATTTCCCACCTCAAATTACAACGTCTATTAATGAATCTCAGTGTGTGATTTCTGATGAATCTTATCCATCTCCATTCTCAACCTGATGAACATAATCTTCTTAGTAGTATCTTGGACAAGGCTTATCCCAACTATCAAGTATCACCTCTTTCCACCAAAAAAAAGTGGAGAAAGTCATGGACGCCCATACAATCCTTAAAATGGAGCCATATGTATCGAGGCCTCATAATTATTATTATAAAAGAACTCCACCAATGGAAAGTGCCCCTCCTGTGAGCCACTAAAATCCATCACAAAATCTTGCAACATATCTTCTAATGTTTGTATCATCCTCTTATATTTCCAACCCATATAAGGATGATATGTCATACTCATCATCAAGTGAGTCCTAAGGGCTTGTTTCAAGAATTTCCATAAACGAGACGTGAACCTTGAATCCCTATCTGATATAATCAAAACTGGAACAACATGCCTCTTTACCACCTCAA
Source organism: Viscum album (assembly GCA_963277665.1). Lineage (NCBI taxonomy): Eukaryota > Viridiplantae > Streptophyta > Magnoliopsida > Santalales > Viscaceae > Viscum > Viscum album. Next base: position 1,543,049,255 of record OY728141.1, read on the forward strand.
GGATATATATTTTCTGCATATTTTCCACCATAGAATATTCACGAATACGGATGAAATAATCTGGATGTCTGACCCAATCCAGAATCAGCAATATGGAATCATGATTCCTAACTATTCTTGGGAGACCTATAACAAAATCCATCTCTATCTATTCCTACTTACACAAACGTATAGGTAATGATTTCAAAATTCTTTCTAGTTTCTAATTTTTAGAATTGACTTTTTGACAAGACAATTATATAAAAAAAACTCGACCACCATCCTTCTCATATGATCCCACTAGAACTATTATTTCAACACCTTATATATTTTCTATATTCTTTAATGAAAACCCATATGGAATGATAATAAGAATTGATTAGTTTTTTTTGACAACCCATTAGTACAACCATCCAATTTGGAACCCACAATTCAGATTTTCCATCTATTTACCATCATTAAATGTTATCCCCACCATTCAGTTCCAACCTCATTTTTGCAGACTCTAAATCAGGAATCTACTCCTCTTTAACCAAACCAACCTAGTGATGAACCAACAAGATCATAAATAAAACATTTATATCACCCTGGTCTTCACCTTAAAACCACATGTCTGCTATAATTGACGTCCACTCCCACTGATTCAATGCATTTTTTACCACTAGATCATATAACTTCCTACTTAATGTATATGTCACTAAATTTCATTTACACAGTGTGTACACCAAGACAAATTCAAACATCATAAGGTAATCCATCTGTCTCCTCTACCTAATATTCAAATATCTCTAAAAGAAAATTTGATTCAATCTCTTATGATTAGTAAAAAACTGTTAATTTCTAACTAAATAGATAATGATGCCAAATTTTCATTGCATGAACCACTACCACCAACTCAAAATCTTATGTTGTGTAGTTCTTTTCATGTAACCACAATATCTGTGATCCATAAAAAACCACATGATACCCTTGAATGAGAACAAACCCCAACCCCTATCTAGATGCATCATAATACACCACAAACCCTTTACCTTGTTCAGGAAAAACAATGATTGGTGCTTATTTAAGGAAAACCTTATTCTCTTCAAAGGACATCTGACACTGCTCATTCCATTGAAATGGAACATTATTCCTTGTAAAAGCTTTTAAGGGAAATGATAATCCAGAGAGTTCATGAAACAAGTGTAGATAATACATATCTAGAACAAGGTATATCTTTAACTCAAAAACATTCTTCGATGGTTGCAAAGAGATAAAAACATGTAACTTTTATGGATCCACTGAACACCCTTCTCAGAAATGACATGGAAAAACCTCTTATATCAAAAAAATAAACTTTTATAGTTTGTAATACAACCAATGATCTCTCGATATCCCCAACACTATCACCAAAAGTTTCTCATGATCATCCCTTTTCTTAGAATACACCAGTATATCATCAATAAACACCACTACAAAAGAATCCAGATATCTTTGAAATATCTAATTTATCAATTCTATAATGTTTTTTGGTGAATTTTTCAAAAAAAATCCATAAAAAATACTTCTAATGGCCAAATCAAATTTTCAATTATATTTTTAGAATATTTTCCTTTCTTACCCGCAATTGATGATATCCTAATCACAAGTAAGTTTTGGAGAACCACTATGCTCCCCTTAACTGATCAGAAAGTTCATTAATTTGTGGGAATGCGTATCAAATCAATATCATAACATGGTTAACCTTAAAATAATCAACACATATCCTAAGAGTTCCATCTGTCTTTTTAGCAAAAAAAACTGGTGCTACACATGGGACCATGCTAGGCCGGATGAACCCTTTGTTTTCTAACACTTCTAACTACACATTCAATTCATTAAATTCTACTGGTGTCATCCAATAATACATAAGTTAGATATTACTAGTCCTTGTTAGGAGGTAAATTGTAAACTCAACTTATATTATAGGGGAAACCCTGAAAAGTCTTCAAGAAAAACATCCATAAACTAATTGAAACCCACTAGAAAACTGCTTCCACCAACCTCCTCCAGCGATGCTATAGATAAATACTCCAAATGATATGCTATTTTCCTAACTTCTGGTTCCAAAAAAATCATTTCACTTTCCCTTTCACTCTTTTATCCTCTAAAGAGATGTTCAATGCCACCACCCATTTTGAAACTAACCATCTGTGCATAACAAAAAATTTGTGCCTTAAACATCATCAACCAATCCACATCGAGTATTATATAATAAACATAAATCTCAAGCACTGAGAAATCACACATCAACTCAACACCATTGGCACAGATACAAACTTCAGTACATAAAATGTCTTGACACTCACTTTGACCCAGAGGAGTATATATTTTTTAAATAGAAGGAATCATTTCCATAATTAAATTGAAAAAATAAATAGCATAATAAGAAATGAAATAATGTGATTCACCCCTATCAAAAAAAAACTTTCACAAGTAAGAATTCAAAATAATCATACCTATAATCGTTGATGGTCCTGGCTGATCATCCACCATAACATGATCATCTCAAAATAGTTGCTTGTTATCTATAGTTTTTCCTTTATTACTCTCATGATACTTCCCTTACTGAGGAGCCATGGTATTCCAAGAATCGCCAAGACTAACTCTTCTCTACTATTGATGGGTATGCTACCTCCCCTATCTTGTTAAGGCATAGGACACCTATGACTAATGAGGAGTGTCAGGAATACCCTATCCCATAACATTGAGAATATATCGCTAAAGATTCCCCATCTTCTGAAAGTTATGACATAATCAGGGTTGTTCAATAGAATCCTTCTTTATGTGGCATGTCGAACCACCCTAAAAATATCCTAGCCTTCTTTGAGTATTCATTGTAAGATTCATCGATCTTGTCATCAAATTTTAAGCCATACTCCCACAGTATAAATAAGTGTCCCTCTTCTTCTTTTTACCTTTATTAGAGTTCCCACCATTTTCTATGTGTATAAACACGCTTCCCATACTTGTATCCCCTAAGATATCCCTTTCACCAATAGTTTCACTATTCACCATTTTTGTATAATATTGTATACATAGTGACGTAATTTTGGAATGAATTTCCTACCTCAACCCTACTTCAAAAATATGTCCCTACAATGATGAACTATCAGCAGCCTCAGTTGAAAACAACAATAAGATTATAAATTTAGATGAATATTATATCACCAAAAAATTTTCCTTCTTCAAACTAAATAAATACATTGTGAACTAAATTCAAAATTTGTGACGGTATAATTGGTTGTTAAAAAATCCCTCAAAGCCCTCAAATATCATACCTTGCTCCATTACGGCTTATACCACCAACTCCCACCATTATCATGTAATATATTCCAACATATATATCACTAACTTTACATTAAACGTCTCTTGTGTTTCCATGAAATCAAATATTCGATTCATCATGTTCAAACAATCCTCCTCCCTTTCTGTTTTTGAATAACCACTAATTAGGGGTGGATTTTTCTTTAAAAACTAAAATATGTGATCTAGATGCTTTGGATCATCCACTCTATTCTAACATTCCATTAAATGAAATAATGAACTATTTTCTAAACAAGCTATTGATTCACCTAAGTATCAGGTGTAACAACATTTTCACTATCTTCCTCTGGTAGGTCTCTACACACCTACCTGGTTCTATTTCTATCTATACAAGAATCATTATAAATATCACTCCCTATAAACTGAAGTCTTTCATTTTCAAATTCAATTATATTTTAACTACCGCAGCCATAATTTCTGAAAGCCAACATTTTCCAAGTTCATACATTTTAGTTAAATCCATCATTTTTTAAAATTTTCAATTTTCAAAATACCAAAACCCTTCTCTTTTCCAAAATCACATATTAGAAAAAAAAAATTCATAGATCTTTTAAAATCATAAATTCACATAAAAAACATAGATAATTATTCTAAATGAAATATGAAATCTTACTAAGAATTTATTACTACCATGAATTCCATGCTCATCTCATTGGTTACACCAACGACATTGAGAACACCCTCTTATAAGTGTCTCCAAAACACTTAAATACCCCACTCCACAGTAACTTGAAGTTCATCATTAAAGGGATAGATACGTCATTTTATGAAATAAATTTCATGTTCTGATGATCCTATTCCTTTCTACCATCCAAACTGAATGAATAAACTGAGAATGAGTACCAAATCCAAGAATACCAATCAATTCCAAAGAACCGAACAAAAAAATTTTACCTGAAAATCAAGGACCGAATAGACTAGGACCACTTGTAATGCCCCTTCCCTCCTAATTGTATTGATAATCTGGTGGAATACTACTCAACTTTGTGGGACAATCCCTAGGAATGAAAGGCTAGCAATAAATTCTGGGGGATTCAAGAAAGACTTGGTGATCAGTTTTCCCTTAGAATAAATCATCCAACCAAACAATCCGTAACCAACAACAACAATATGACGAATGTCGAAAATAAAAACCAATACCAAAAATTAACAACAGACAACCATAAAACTATCCCATTTCCCTAACAATTCCCAAATACCAATACAACTAAACCACAATAATATAGATTCAATGTTCCAACTAGAATACTAAACAAAAAACCCAAATAATTAATGACACAACTCCATAGCTCCACACCATAATCCATGCTCAACGCACCATAATACCACACAAGAATCATGATGAACCACTAAAGAAATGATATGCTTTAACTTTACATATTTCCCAGAGTACAATATCTTCAAAATCACGAAATTTCCAAAGGAGGGGGTGATAATTAATACTCATTTGGTTTTCCCCAAATGAATTCCCTACACACGACACTAGGGTAGAACCCTTAGCATATTTATATAAAATAATTTATATAAAACATCAAGCATTACAACAATTTTACGAAATTGAAACACACCCTTAACAATCCATTTTACGCAACACATATTAGCACATAAAAATTTATCCTTATGTGGTTTCACACACTTTCCAATCATATTCATAATGTTCCAAACTCCCAACTCGGTGTACCCATGATAGTGGAACTTCATATCCAAGTGGGTTTGCCACTCTTCCTTTATAGTGGTACTTCACATCCACTTATCCTTGATGGTGGTCCTTCATATCCACTATCCACCCCCTTTTATAGTGCTTCTTCCATACCATTATACAACCATTCCAATATAAGCATAAATACTTAATATAACAAACAAGCATGTACCATTTACGAAAACTACAAAAACATGTCAATCAAAAATTTACAACTCATATCAACAACCACATAGAAATCCATACTACCTAAAAATTTCCAAACCAAGAAATACCTCATGAAAATAAATAATTAAAGAAACATTCCAAAACCACTTCAATAAATCACCCATATATTGAAAACACCCTTAAACCATTATAAATGACCATCCACATTTCAATAAAACACCATTTTTATTGGAAACCATTTTCCATAAACCATTTTCAATAATTCAACCAAGACAATAATTTTTAAATCAATATTTTAAAATCTAATAATAAATTACATTTCACCAAAATAACTCATTTTCCCCAAAATCCACAAATCATCACAAAATTGGTATCAATCAAGCTTCGCACATCACATTCTCAATCAATTTAAATCAAAAACTATTAATTTTAAATTAATCATTCTCGTTCTATAAAAATGGATTTGATAGTGAAGCTACCTACCACAGGGTTTTGTGAAAATGACCCATCGCACAACCACACCCCAAATATTGGTTAAACCTCAACCAAATTATCTTAGATGCCTTTCCCTAATATCAACAACCCAAATCTCACCATTTAATGCAACAAAAACCCATGATCTAAATTATATGTAAGTATATCTAGAGAACTAGGAGAAAGAGAACTAGATCTAAAGAAAAAATAAGAAATAACCTACAGAGAATACATACTAGAGAAGAATTTCTTTTATCGCACCAATAAAACCCTTCTAAAGCCTCTAGGATGAGTGGCAGAGGTGACCTGACCCTTAAGAAGATACAATCCTGAGTGGGGTTCACACAATATAAGGAATGGTTTTTTTAGTGTAAATATTAACTGACCCTATCTTTAAAACCACCTATTTAATGTTGTATACGGTTAGGAAAAACATGCTCGTACTGTGAACCTGATACTACCTCAAGAGGGACCCTGCATGGGTGGCCTACATGGTTATAAACAACCATGCACCAATTTTGATAAATCCCACTATCTCAAGATTCATGGTTTACAAGGGAGGCCACATGTTTTGGAAAACTGCATGCCTTCACTGTACGCCAAGACCTTATCTACTACCACTTTTTACATGGTTTCGTGGAGATGCTGCATGGTTTTCACAATCTTTTCTCAAATGGTTTACCCCTATAAAAACCCCAACCCCTTTCAAGCTCTATCAAACACTACTCAAACACTTTATACCCATAAAATGGAATAAAAAAGGCTTGCATACCTCAAATCGAGGATTCTATAAGCTCATTATTTTGTGTATTTACACCCTTAGGTTCTTGATTATGGGTTGTATATCTTCTTAATGAGTTTATTTTTTTCTTCTAATGAACCAATAATTTTATTTCAATCCTTGAACCTAATTACGTTTTTTCATTGTTCCCATGTTTTAAACATATTTTGGTTTTCAATATTATAGTTTTTGGTTTCCATTGTAATGGACAATGATAATATCACTTTGATATTATATATATATCTCATAAATATTCACCACATTCTTCTTTTTTGGACTATGGAGTTAGTTATTAGACATTTATAAATCAGTTAAGGAATGAAAAACCTTTATATTTATGATGTCTTCCGAATAAACCTTGTGATCAAGGGTTTGAAGATAGATCATGAGGTAGCATTGTATTTTGGATTTTGTTCTGGGGAATGAGACCTTGTTTTACTAATGATAGGTGTGATGAATCATACTTGGGTGAAGGGAATATTGTTTTCTAGCCACCAGAGGCTGGAAATCGATGGTCAAAGGTGTTACCCTCTGATTTTAGTAACTTTATTGAGTCAAAAGTGAGCCTATGGTATAATTGGGATATGGGGTGAATCTTCCAGTTGAATTTTTGAATTATATGAAAATATTAACTTAATATTATGTATTATGAAAGAACACATTACATGTTTCTATGCTTCACATGGAGTCTAGGGTTACGGACCATGTTAAATATCACACACCATGTGGTCAGTCCACATACCATGTGATACAACCCCATTAGATGATCCATGGGTGGGGAGTACGTGGTTAGGACCACAACACACAAGAAACACCATGTCCCCATACTAACTTGTTAGGTGGAAGAACATGGTTTGTCTAGTTGTGTCTAGGGAAGAAAATTCTTAGGTTATTAGGTGTTTCAACACATCATGTGCACCGATGTGGTTGTCATGTACTTTTCTCTGAACCATTCACCTTCCATATATCCTTCTTATCTCAAATTTGGTCTCATGAGAATACCACATAAGTAGAATTCTCTTTAGGATGTGATGGTGGCCTTAATTTTGGAATCCGATATAACACTTGTTTTTTGTATGAGTGTGAAACTTCTTCTAGAGATTATTGGATAATGGAAGTGTCTGTATTTGATCATCAATGATATTAGGGGGAATAGGTTCCCACTTATCCTCTAAATTGGTAGATTTGATACTCCCCCACTCTATATAGGGCACATTTCCTCTATCTCTATAGTGGTACACACATATTATTGAGCATTGGTAGGGAGAAATTCCCCTACTTGAGATAGTACTTCCGTAGATATGTAGTGATGTTGTGAGGATTAGGACCTCTAAAATTGTTTTTTTGAGGTCATTTGTTGTTCTTTTCATTATATTTAAGACCTTTGGAGCTATAGGAAAAACCAAACCATTGTTCATGTGTTTTGTGGACAACCACATCCATGATGTAATGTGTTTAGTTTTCCTTCACCTCAATATAATGTTGGATATAGGAATATTATTAAAGGAAAAATATAATGTTTATGATATCGTTAAGAAATATTATGTGATATTATATAACTTGTTAATGATATGATCAAAAATATATAATCATTAATTTAATCATTTAAAATGAGTATGCTAAGAAGATAATAATTTATTCAAATCAAGTATGATTTTCATATCAATTAATTATTCTTATAATTACTCAAAATTAAGATATATCACACTAATAAAAAATAAATAATATTGCTATTATTCTATTAAAATTATTTTACAATAAAACTACATCTTAATCATTCTTTAAATTAGGGTGTGTTCATGTTTGTGTCTATTAAACAACCTAATTTAATAACACTACAAATTTATGCCATTAATGAAAATGGGAAAATAATTACTTGTATAATACCATATAAATTCATTAATAATTTTTTTCTTTTTGGATATGCAATATCAATATTTGATTCATTAATTATGAAAACACACATTGGTCATCAAGAATCACTAAAACATGCTTGTTATTTTTTTCATCTTCAAGGATAAATGGTAAAATGCTCATGAACGTAATTTAAAACATCATGAATTATTACAATTTATCCCTGATAGTATCTTTAATGGCCTAGTAATGATGAACATTGGAATATGAAGAATTACAAACATCACTATTATGAAACAAGTATAAATGATGAAAATTATAAACATGTGATGTGGAAAAATTGGAATAATTCATGTTGATAATGAAAATTTATGAAGAGTATTAATGAAAATGGATATTATTAAGCTTTTAAATTAATTTATTAAGATGATTATTTTTTAATACAATATATAGATGTACAATCATGAATGTTAGTACAATAGATAATGGTTTTCCATATTTAATTCCTCTACTTGAGACATGTTTTGTATAATTCACGTAATTTATTTTATATGGTGTATATATAATACCTTGGTAAGATTTTATATTTTGAAATTCCATTATTCATAGTATTTCAAAATAATTTTCAATCCGACTCTTTCAAGAGGGTATGATGGAATTTATAACCTATCTATAAGTGGGGATTTTCAATCTCAATTTTTTTATTTTGGGATAAGGTTATATTCACCACCTATTTTCTTATGGGTGGTGCGTAAATTGTAATATAAGTAATTTAAGATATAATTTATGAAATTTAAGTGGTTTTCATGTTTATATTGTTATCCATACTTCAATTCTATCTAAATCGAGAGTTTCCAGAATTATTGTAAAAATCAATATTTTCCATGTTGGAAGTCCCATCCTAATTTTTTATAAAGTAAAAATGTTTGTAGATTCCATCGAAAATAAATCTATGTCTATGTATGAGAAGGTGTATAAAACTTTGGTAGAGATTTTTCTCTGGGTAAACACCCAAAAAATGTTTTCTAGAGAACTATATCCATCATCACCATGATGCATGTTGAATAGGATTAAGAATGCACACCTGGATAGAAACTGCTAAGGGATATGATTTGAAATATTCACACTCAATTTATAAACCATGATAAAATGATTTTTCAAACATATCCCTGGTCTCATTCTAATACAAGTTATTGAATCAAATTTTTATCTTAAATGGATAACTGAGCAAATTATAAGTGGATTTACCAATATATTTATTTAAAAGGTCACCACATGTAACATTTCTAACACCTCATGGATTCCATGTTTAACAAGGGATGTTATCCTACATATACATAGTATTTTATTGAATGGGAATTATTTGATTTATATATTTCTCAATATAAGGATAACGATGTTTTATATAGTATAATCTTCCTCGGGGAATGGTATGAAAGGTCTTGATGAATCTTATAGTGAATGAATTGGAGTTAATTAGGCGATGGGTAGGGCCCAAAATTATATATCCCCTTAACGCATCAATAAGTCTCATGATTAAAAAATATATTCATTTTGTTATTTACCTATTCCCATGATTGGAAAAAATCTTGGAAAAGGGCCTTGATATAAATATTTGATGTCTGGTATTATATATTCTATCATTATGAGATCAATGATTAAATTTATCCAAGTTTTCATACATTATCATGGATATATCATGCAATTAGTTTTTGTTTATTATAGATTTTTTTTCGTTTGTTATTTTAATTTCAATTATTCCATGTTTATTTAATGTAAACTTCCATTTTATTTCACCCCTTACATAGCATATAATCTAACCCTTATTTTTTTAATTCCCCAATAAACCTAGAAGGGGGATATGTGTAATTTTCAGGGATATAATGGAAGGTATAATCATGTTTATAACATATGTTCATGTTTTATCTTATGCTTTTACATATAATGTTTGTAAGTATCTATTCTTACATGACTACTAAATTTTTTTATCATTTGGGAACTCCCGTATCTTGAACTAATAATGTAATATAACTACCGGCACTAGTTTTTTGGAGTTTGGGATCTTAAATAATTATGACCTTATAAAAAAATCTCCTTTATATATTTACAATTTTATTGAAAATAAAAATATAGAAAAACACTAAGTAGGATATCTAAATTCATGGATGTTTGATAAAATTTACTACCAGTCATATATATATAAATATTTTTGTCTAATGGATTAATGACTTCATCCAATGGTAACATACAATTTTTACTCATGATTTTACAACTTTACTCATTGTGATCCATTCTGAATCTTTTTAAGAGTTTATTAGTATATTTTTTTGGTTTAGATAAATACCATAATTTCATATAAAAATTTTATAACTAATAAAGAATCTGATTCCACCCAAAAATATCATTCCATATTTTATTCATTAAATAAAAAAATTATACATTGGTAGATCCAAAAAACACACCGTGAACATAAATTTGAATGATTAATAAATCATTTTAGATTTTTTTTTAAAAGGGGAGTTGAATAATTTTTTTAATTTTCAAACCATTTAAAAGAAGATAATTTGAGATATTTTTATGCTAATACTAGCAGGTATGGTTTTAAAAAATAATGATATTTTTATAAATTTAAAACCAAATTTGAAAATTAGGATTTTCAAAAAAATGGGTTTAAAAAAAATTTCAAAAATGAAACCAATTTGAAAGGAGATTTTGATATAAATTTTAAAGAGTTTTAAATTAATATGATAGGTGAATTCCAAAAAGAATCAACTATTTTCTAAATAATCGATGGGTGTAAAGGTTACACCATATTTTATTTCTTTTTCTTAGTTATAAACACGAAAAATTAGAAATGATTTATTTCAACTAATATTAACTATATCATCTGGATTATTTATAAAATCTAAATTAGAGACAATAACAAGATTATCATTAAGTATCTTCACAAGAGTTCACATATTTTCTGAAGTGAATTTAATTAGTGGATCCTGGGTGGAAATTTCCCAATTTTACTCATTAAGGGAATTGTTAAGGTTTTGAGGTTTAACATGAGATACAAAGACAAGATGTTTAACTTCATTTTAGATCGATCTACAAGTATGAGTTACTAAAATTAAATCTCCAATGACATTTTCAAGCGGATATATATTAGATATTTTCAAAACATTAGTACAATAATTTAATGTTGATTCTTTTTCTTATTGAATTTCTTCAAATTGAAATGGTTAATTTAAAAATATTTTTAAAAAATATTCTTAGAAAATGATTTCGTAAAATGTTCATCAAATAACCCTGGATTTATTTTTTTCACTATTTTTATATTATTTTCAAATATTCGGAAGTACATTCTTGATATGGAGTACCTAATAAATATAACTTTGTCAAATTTAGAATAATATTTCCCAATATTGTCTTCCATACACAAAATAAAACATTTTCAATGAAAAATATTAGAAATATAACTGTGAGGTTTTTTTCTAAAGTTTATAAGGGTTTTTGATGAAAATGTTTTATGAGAACACAAATACTGATATACTATGCAGTATTCAATGTCTTATACCAAAAATATTTTGGAAAATTAAAATCATTTCAAAGAGTATGACCAAATTCATAAATTGTTCAATTTTTCCTCTCTACTACTCCATTTTTTTGATGGGTTCGAGGAGTAGATAAAGATTGATTATAGCCTTTAGAAGAATATAAACCTTAAAATTACATGTTATTGAATTATATCCTATGATCACTATGTATTTAAATAATTATAAAACCTATTTTATTCTTAACTTATTTTATAAAAATTAATGAAGTATTTATAAGTTTCACATTTATGAGATGATAAATATAGCCATTTGAAACCTGTAAAATCAACAATAATTACAATATTATAGGGTTTTCCTCCTATAATTTTAATTTGGGAAATACCTGAAAGATTCAGATGAATTATATATAAATATTTTTAAGAGTAAGTTCCATTTTTATATTTAAATGTGGATTTTTTTTATTACCATATTGTCATGATTCAAAAACCATGTCATCTTTCAAATACTATTTGGGAGGATCTTGTACTAGTAGACTGTCATGGATTGTTATATGTGATTTTATGAAACACTAACTAAGGATTATTTTCAAAATACATATCTCACTAACCTGAGCACTCAAAAAAATCTTATAATGATATTTTAAATCGATATTATAAAAAAAATTAAATCTAGAAAAAATAAATAAATAAAATTATATTAGAAAACTATGAAAATTTCCTTTTAATTTTTTTTAAAAAAACTATCTCATTATTAACTAATTATTAGTAAACTATGATTCAAAAATTTTAAAAATGAGATATTTTTAATTATATTTGAGTTATAAAAACCAATCGTACCATTATTGATCATATTACCCTTAAAATGATCACAAAAGGTAAGATTAACTCCTTCAAGTTTATCAATTGGATTACATTCCGAGTGGTGGACATAATGTGTCTTGAAAAGAAACAATCAAGGTTCCACTGTTATTTTTGGGTTTTACTCAAAGGACACATTCTATATGAAAACAAATGATTACATATTTTGGTATTTGTACAAGCTTCATTCCATTTTTGTTATCCAATGAATATTTATGAATATAGATTTATTTAGAATGGTGTTTTATTTTAGGAATATTATAAGGAATATGGATTGATTTTTTCTTCCCATGTTTTTTATTATTTTAATAACATTCACAAATTAAATGACCAATTATTTTATAATAATTGCAATTTTTGAACAGTATTTAAAAAAATTATTTTTTCAATGTATTTCTTAATGTGCTTGAATCATTTGTGAAACAAAGATAAACCTAATATTTTTCCATGTATTTGTGAACCCAAAGTTTTATTTAAATTGTTTTACCCTTAGGTTACTTTTGAAAGATAAATTTTGACTTCTTTTTGTGTGAATTAGACTATATCAATATCTTATTTATTATTGAATTTAATGGGTAATGATTATTTTTCATTTATGATAGGATCCTTATATTTTTGAAGTTGTTTTTTTCTCGAATAAATTGCTTGTATCTATTTTTAATACATTTATATAATGAATAATGTTAATGAAAACCATTTTCTATTTTATCTCAAAACTATTTTATGTCTTCAAAATTAAGTTGAGTGGATGAATAATAATTAGAAGATGAGTGAAAATAATTTTGAGAAGTAAAGGAAGATGAATAAATGTCAAGTGGGGAACTAACCTTGGAATCTTCATCAAACATTTCCACAAGGTACTTGGTGATTGAGTAACTTGATGAATTTGAAGGTGTTGAGTCTACAGATTCCTCACATTCACTCTGCATTGTGACTTTAAAATAATTTTTACCCAATTTCTTTTCATTAAGATTCTTCAAATAAATAGGACACTCTAGATTGATTTAAAATTTACTTTTTAAAATCAAAAAATTTCATTTCTAGATTCATATTTTGACTTACCATTTTGTATTGGTATAAAAAAATTATTCTTCTTGAATGAATTTTAAATTTTTTCGGTGAGTCAAGCATAGTCTATAACATAAACACCATATGGTTAATCATTGATATCTTTTATTGAGATGGTTTTATTGACTTTTTTGACTTCATTGGCCTCTATTTATATTTGCGACTTCATCGTAATTTCATATATAATTAGGGATCTGATGAGTTACTCAATGACTATCTTGTTCACATATTTATCATTATGAATGTATTTCACTTTGCTGTCCCTAGGTCTAAGTAAAACCCATAGTATTTTTTAATGAGAATTTTGGTAGATAATTTATCACTAAGTGAATTTGTACCATTCCAAATTTTAGTAAATATCATTAATTTTCCTATAATAAATTCATTAGGGTTCTTAGAAAGACATTAAAAATCATGATGATACACATCCAATCAGGTTTCCTTTATGTTTTTCATACCTTTTTGTGCGATTTCTAATAATTTCTGTATTTTACAATCCATTTTTCAAGTAGAAACATGATTAAAATAATTTCTATCAAGGACACAATGTATAGAATTCATAAAGTTTATATTAAGTTAAAAATACTTAAGGTATTTTAAATTACACATTTCTTCATATTCATTAGTTGGAACATAATCATGCATCACCATTGGCCTAATTAGGTAACTAATACTATTATGAAAAATTAACATTTGATTCTTCCAATAGGAGTAATCGTCTCCATTAATGATAAGACCATGATAAGGAGAATTATTTTCCATAAAAAATATATCAAACATTTAAATTGAGTATCATTTGAAAAAAAAATTGGAAAAAAATATTTATGAAAAGAAAACAAATTGATATAAATAAAAAGAACTCCTTTTATACCAATTATTGGTTTGAGTAAATACGGTAAGAGGGGGGATGAATTATTATTAAAAAAGTAAATAAGAATGTAAATTATAATATCAAAATAAACTGATCTCTATATAATGAAATAATAGAGGTGAAAATGGTTGGGTGATAGTTAATAAATTTTACTCTAGTTATAAATATAATACAAAAGTAATTTAATTGAATCAATGATAAAATTGAATATATTAAAGCTTGTGAATTGTTATAAAATAATGAAATTTAATAAATTAAAAGTTATATAAAGTAAATTGATATAGTGTTTGTATAAAACTTGTTTTTAGACCCCAAATCTTCACCACTCAGCTCAAGAATTTAATAGTATAAATACCTTGAAAATTGTGGGGATCAAGAAACCCATCCCTTGTAATTGTGGTTTGGGAGAACCCCCTTGAGTTTCACTGATTTCCAAGGAACTCATCCCTCTCTTTAATAGGGTATGAACCCATTAAAAATCCACTAAAAATAACTTTGAGAGATTAATAAAATTGGGGATAAGATATTTTAGAGATTTTTTGGAAGCCTTTAAGATATTGTGAACTTTGGAAGGCTTTGGGAGAGGAATTGAGAGATCTAGAAATTTGGTGTTGACTCGATCTGGATAGCTTCATTGGAAGAAAGTAAAATTTTCCAAGCGCACATGGGACTCCTTTTATAGGCTCTAAATGACTAGGATGGTCATGGAAAATTCTGGATGTAATGAAAATGTAGAATATTTCCATTACTGTAAGATCACAAGTATTATGAGTTGAATATTTCACACAGAATCTAAATATTCAATTATTGGATGGGTAAAATATTGATAAAATATTATGAAAAGAATATTTATTTTTAGAATACCTCAATGTGATAATTATTGACTTCTAATGAGTATAAATAGGTATATGGGGTATTATAATATTCAATGGGAGATTTGGGCATTGAAATCCCAATTTTGGATGAAAATAGCCTGGGTGTATGGTTAGCACGTAGTTAGTGCTAATGTACTCTCTAAACCATGAGGCCTATTGGTATGGGTATACTTATTTTTTAAACTATTCAAGAGCTCTAACATGTCGTGAGGCTTAGTGAAAGGTGTAGAAGGACTCAGACAGTTTTCGAAAATTTGTACTATATCCATGAAAGGTAGAAGTGTTTGGGAAATAAAACCAGTATGGTTAAGTAGGGTTTCTTAAAAATGGGGACTAACTATAGACCTCATTAAACATAGAAACAATTACCATTTTCTTCCTCCAATATTTAATGGATTTTTAACTCCTTTATCACAATTTTCATTGAGTATCTCCCCTGTGAACTCCCTCTTCCTTCCTCCTTCCACCGTGTGCTATATCCTTATTTCTTAGCTCAAATAAAACTTCATCGGATGTTTTGGAATCCTAGAGGTAAGTTGTCAACTCTTCTAGACTCTGTTGTTTTCTTCTATTTCTTCCTCTTATTTTGGCCTAACTATTTTTTTTTGTCCTAATTCCACAAGATCATGGTGTAGTCAGTTACTAATGATAGAGATTTTTCTTTTCCAAGAATAGGATAAACCAGGATGTCTCCTACAAATCACCGTGTTTTGTTTCATCGAGGTATATTAATATGGAGAATTTATAAAGATTTAAATCCTATATTAAGTTTTCATTGATGTTTTTATTGAAAATATTGTGTAATAATTATTCTCAATTCAAGGATGGTAATTTTCTTCTGGTTGTTAGTGATATTTCGGTCATATTTCATGTGCGATGGGATTTCCCAATGTTGTTGTAAGCTATATGCCAGTTTATAATTTTTTTGAAGTTTATTATATCTATTCAATAAATTTAATTAATTTAATATTAATTATAATTAATTAATTTGTGGTGTTTAGGTTATATAACATGGATTTTTATTCATTGGATGAGCTTATATGGGACTTTGTAGCTACTGTCGACCCTTATAAAATAAATGGAAATATTTGTAAAATGTAGGAGGTCTGTCATACCTGCCATGTAGTGTGTATTCATGTTTATAGTTTTTTGTGTATGCTAGAATCACCCCTGATAGATATTCCCCCAGTTTAATTCATAAAAATGTTTTTTATTTAATTAACCATGTTTTTTAATGGATGAACAACAGGGGTCACTAACAATTCGTATACACTAGCTGTATGCATTAGCCAATAATGGTTTAGGCTTTACTCTTAAGATGAAAAGTAGCTTATATGACTCTCAAGAGGTGACACTGTTCATGGTAAGTCATGTAATCTTTTGTACAATCCCTGTTGTAAAAAACATCGGCATACCATGATTGGGATTGGTTTTTAGACTATCCAAGAGAGATTGTGGAATCAATAATAGGTCATAAACCATATCTTGAAGGTTTCATTAGTGATATGACCATGTATAGTTGGAAGGGCCATGCTAACCTTTTAATGATACCATGGAATGTGATGTATTATTGTATCTTTTGTTGACCTGAGACCGTGTAACTAACATAGAGGATCCCAAGAGGGACTCCTCCACTTATTTATGGACATATAGAATCCAAAATTAGATGCCTCTTCAGTGTCTTAATCAATGGGGAAGTTGGTACCCCAGTAGTTGATCTACCCTAACCTACAGCAGTATGAGTTTTGGTTGTAGATTTTAGCAGGTTTAACCTTATCATTTGTACCCAACTTTCAAGGCAAGTGGGTTGGGGTAGTTGTTGTGGGATTATATGTTCAGTTACCCTTGCTCTTTTATTTTTTCATTCACTTGGTTTTTTTATGCCATACTTTTTTTCACATGTCTATCTTGGTACTCGACACTTGTGGACTTACGTGATATTATTCTAGGATGAGTATTCCCATAGGTACTTCCTAGTATCTATCATATGAGCCTTCTTGATTGATGATGATATCCTCTAGTGATTCCAAGTATGATCCCTAGGATCAGGTGGATTCTTTTTTACATTATTACCTATAAATTCTTGGGTATGGAGTTATTGGTCAAATTATTAAATGGATCATGAATTATTATCTCATTTTAAGAGAAATTACTTATAGGCCTCCTAATTTTTATCCACCACAGTGTTTATCCAAGATTTTTTGTTTTGATTTCCTACAATCTAGCACCTAGGATCCTGACATCTTATTAGATTCAGTCATGGATTGAGTGGATTGTGTAGGACACCTAGCAACCAAATCAATTCCTTGTTTACAGGATTTCCAACAAATACCTAGATCTATTATTATATTTAATACAGGAATGTACGGGTGATCGTAAAATTAGAACACTTATCCCTTAATAGTGACATATCTTGCTTAGAGATATTCTGGCACTTCTTAAAAAAGGTATCATCAATCTGGATTATAGACCTAAGGATCATTAGTATTATACATGTAATTAGTGGTAATACATCTATCTCAATTACCTATATAAAATATGTCTACTCGATTTGGATCAAATTCCCAATAATTGATTATGGATTTATTTTATCCCATTACTCCCATTTTTATCTTGGTCAGTCTGAGCACATTTCATGAGAATAAACTTATGACAACATTACTTTTCATGACTTTTTCCTTTTGGTTTATTTTAATAATTCGTTTATTCCTTATTATTTTTATTCTGATGATTATCTCATACGTACATACAATAAATTTATTGTCTATGTATAAGAATGCATCGGTGGTTCCCTTATGAGTTTTTTACTCACAATGTACATACGACACCATTTCACTAGAGTACCTAGGCTGACATTCACTTGTACGATGAAATGGGATGGGATGAGGCTCGAAGATGAATGATTATGATGGATAAAATTTGAAGGGGGATTTGAGTATGTCTTTCATATTGATGTTAGTGAAAGAGCCATGTACTTTTATGTATTTCCATTATTCATGTACATGTATCCAAAATAGTGGGTGATTAGTTTTGGATGTATGACATTGTATTTCACGTATTTATAGTATTTAATTATTTATTACTAATTGGTTTATATTTATAACCTATTACTATGATAATTTACTACTTTTGATGACGAATGATTATTTCCACTATTTTTATTACTCTGATATGAGTAAATAATATCCCCAATGACACACCATAGGCACCCTCTACTATTTGGTAGCCTTTGGCTTATGGGGAGGTTCACTTGAGGGGTTGTCACTAACTGGAATGGTCATTATTTATAGAGTGATCTAGTTCAAGATCTTGCAAATTTGTATCAGAGGAGTTCCTTTCATGTTTAATTTCTATTTGGGATATGATAGATTGAGGTATTAGAAATTTTTCAGTGCCTGTTATGGATATCAGATCGGTGCATCCAGAACACTTGTTCCAATAAGAATTCATGGTTACAATAGAGAATATATTTTTGTTCTTGATATTCAATTTTGTAGTTTTATATGATTTTCAATTTGAAATATACACATGTAGTGATTATTTTATGGTTTATTATATATTTTTGGATCATTTCCTATTGGAGTGAGGCCATTTATTTTTTTGACTCTTGTTCATTAGAGTAAAGATGAATTTGTTCATGCCTCATAGTTATCACAAAGGGTCTTCATGTTATACTCCTAGTGTGTTTTTTAATACTAAATATAGAGTCTAATTTTTTTATGTGATAACAATAATCTGAACAGTGTTTTCATATATAGGATCTTAGTGGAATTAATCTCAATTGGGACAACATGTATATAAATTTCCTTTTGATGGTAGGTCATGTGGATCTAAAG
This sequence comes from Viscum album, assembly GCA_963277665.1. NCBI lineage: Eukaryota > Viridiplantae > Streptophyta > Magnoliopsida > Santalales > Viscaceae > Viscum > Viscum album. The sequence continues at coordinate 1,543,068,604 of OY728141.1, forward strand.
AGAGTTGTATGATATTGAGGCTGATGAATCAATCATCACTCAAGGGAGTTTTAGTGACTCAAGAATGTTGGTGTATCACATGGTTCCCAAATATTATACCCCTTTAGGGTTTTTGTTTCTGATATCTGATTACTTAAAGCTCCATTAGCAGCCTATATTTTTTTTCCTTCATAGCTTTGAATGGAATTCTACATAACCAAATTGTGTCGGTGTCGTAACACATAGATCATTGAGATGATGTTTTATGTGTTTTATTGACCCTTATAGGTCAATTTTGGATCTTTATTCCTTTATAGTAAACTCCTTTATGGATGTAACCATTTTAGGTGAGTTAACTAATTATTTTTAACAACCTTTATGGTGTTTTCAAATCAATAATTTTATAATGTTTAACTTAACCAACCTATTTTTAAAGTTTTTTAGTCAAATATTAGAGGTTGATTCTGATAGGTACATGAAATTTAATAGTAAACTAGAGCATAAAGTGGGTATTACCCTATATGGATTCTTGATGAGGATAATTTAATTTTATTTCTTTTACTTGACATCATGTCCCTCTAAAGACTACTTCCTTATGAGGATACTCAAATAGGATCGAGGCCTGGTAGTCGAATTCTTGGAAGTTGTTGCCTTAAATTTTTAATATTCTATAATTCTCATTTAGTTAATAGTTACCAGTGGGTTATACTTAAATATGTTTCTAATTACAACTTAAATGTTGTTTTCCTCTATAACTTGTAATTAAAAACCTATATAATTGAACCCATGTTTGTAGTTTTGACCTCATAGTTTAGTGTTATCTTTACCTCCTGTACAGATATTAGACCTTTTGGCTAAGTGGTAGGGACTAGTGACCTATTTTGATAATTGATTGGTAGGCCTAGGTGGGAGACATGGAGGCCCTTAGCTGTGATTCAGACCCTAGTAGGTTAAAATTTGTTTAATATAGGGAAACATGTGTGTAGGGTTGTCCCGGGTCTATGGTTGACATTTTTGGTAGTGATATTGGTTATAAAATCTTGTTCTGACTAATGAATATAAGTTTATTAGTTAATTTGATATAAGTATGTTGATATCTTTGGTCTTTTAGGAAGCACCCATTTTACATTGGTATCGAGATTGCCTTTGATGGTTAGGACTGTTCGGGGGTGTGTCCTTGTTGACTAGTGGTTCCAAGGTTTCTAATGAAGTTAAAGATATTGTAGATTCTCATGAATAGAATGAAACTAGGTTATGGGTGGTCATAGAATAAATCACAGAAAAGAAAAAGTGACCAATTTGGAAGAGGGGTTCCAAGGGAGCTTCTGGAATAATGGGATTAATGTGTCATGTATCATAGTCGGTAGGGCTTTAGAAACACATGACTCACAAAAAATGTGGTCTGAGTAGTTTAACCTATTGGTATGGTATTATAAACCCATTTTACTGGGTAAGATATTAATGATATGTATTGGTTTAGTGTGATAAATATTAAAATAAAACATTTTTGAGTAGTCGGGTTATGGGTTGTAGTGATCGTGAACTTGTTTTGATAGGCATGATGACAAGTATACTCTTATGTTGGAGATTCAAATGTTGTTTCAGGTTGATAATAATCATTGGAAGGTGGTTTCAATATTGTATATCATTGGATAAGTAGAATTGGGTACTATTATATTTCATTATGAATGTCAGGTACTGGTTTGAAAATGGGCTTGGGTAGATTTTGATCATGGGTATCAGGCCCAATGTAGCTTCAGAAAATACAAGGGTGTTTGATCAGGGATGTTAAAGTGTTTGTACTTTATCATGGAAATATAAAATGATAGTCAATTGTTTTTATAGTGACTTTTACTAGAATCTGGTTACATTATTTTACTTTTGAAGCCAATTGTTTTCAAAAATAGTCATCCATATGTGGTTTCACATGAATTTCTCTTGTATAATCAGATACAGTTAGTGAGTAAATACATCAAGCATTCCCTCTAGGTGAGATGGGTGTAGTGTAATAGCCATCCAGATTTATTCAGGGAAAATCTAGTGTATTCAGGTTAACCTTGGTTTGTAATAATTTTATCTTTTAGATAAAATCGAGGACCAATATAAGTATTCTCTTGTATGGCTGATGATATTGAGATGCAATGACAATATTTTAGGTTATAAGCTATGGATTATGTTTCTTATTTATGTTTTGATAATTTTAATGAGTCTTGGAACTATTTTTTGTGATTTATGCATAGTAGGTTTGTAGATGCGTTTGAAACTGTGTTGGGATTCTGAAACACATCATGGATATTTGAACTATGTTCACATACCAAGTAGGTTAGGTTATTCATTTTTAATCCCACCATGTATTTTTAAGGATGATAAATATTATGGTGGGGAGGATGTAAGATCACATGTTTTAAGAGTTGAATATTTCACATGGAATTGGAATTTCTAATTACTGCTTAGTTAAAATCTAGATTTGAGATTAGGAAAATAATTCTTATGGATAGAACACCTCAATGTACTTTTTTACGTCTGTAATGAGGGTAGGGATAAAACTAGAGTGCAATAAATATCCTTTGGAGCTTTAGTTATCGAAATCCCACTTTTGGGAGAAAATATTTTAGGGCGCCCAGTTTGGGCTAACCATGCCCCCCAAACCATACGACCTATTTTATAGGTGCATCGCTTGTTTAAAACATATGGGTTATCCAAAAGGCTTTAAATATTATATAAGATTTACAAAGGGACTCACATTGTCATCAAATGGTTAACTTAACCATGTGTTTAATGTACACAAGGTGGAAGTGTTTAGGTAGTGATTCTTACATAGATGGTGCATGTTTTTCTTAACAATGTATCCAAACAATGAACCTCATTAAAAAGGGCTATAACTACAATTTTTCTCTCCAAAAATAAAATATTAACCCTATTTTATACCTCATTTAACCCAATATCACCCCTACATGTTCCCTCCACTTTCTCCCTTCCTCGGTGGGATATATCCAACGTTACTATTTTGAATTGATCTTTGGCGGATGTGTTGGAATCCTAGAGGTAAGTATTAAACACTATTTCTTCTTAGTTTTCTTCTTTTAATTATAGATTCACAAGATATGTATTTTTGTTCTCATGCCATCAGAACATGGTAGAATAAAATAATTTTGAGTGATTTTTTGATCTTCCTAGTAAGAGGATGACCTGAGAGGTTGTCTGCACTTTATAAAATGTTTTTTTATTGAGGTATGTTTCTTTGATATATATATATATATATATATATTTAATCCTAAATTAAATTTCATGAATGTTTGTATTAAATTTTTTTCTTATATTTTATTCCTGATTCAAGGATGGTAATGTGATGCAGGTCGTTGGAAATCATTGGGTCAAAGTTCTGGTGCAATTGGGTTAGACTATGAGGCTTGAGCTATATGTCATTTTGGGAAAAATGTTAAGTTAATTATAATTTTTTAATTAATTAATTATAATTTAATTAAAATTAATTAATTTCATGTGTTTGGGTTATGAAACACTGATCTATATTCCTTGGTTGATCTTGGACGAGCTTGGAAGCTTTTGTCAGCCCTTGAAAAATAAATGGAAATATTTGTAAAAGGTGGTCATTCTATCATACCAACCCCATAGTATCTATGAATGTTTATCATAGTATTTATATACTTGGGATTTTCCATAATGACAGTTCCTCCTATTTAATTTATACCAATGGATTTTTAATTAATTAAACTAGTTTTTTTATCGTTGATGAATCCTAGGAGTCACTAAAAACACATGTTTTCATGCCTAATGTTGTGTCCAATAATGGCCAATAATTTTCCCTTGAGACACCATGTAGATACTAGAACTCTCATCATGTGAGTTTTCACTTTTTAAGGCATGTAATACTTTTTACAGTCCTATATGGAAAACTATATATAGGAAAGGAAAGGGTTGTCTTGGTAAAACATCCTAGAGAGACCTTGGAAACAAGATTGGTCCATGACCCATAAACTCACGATTTCTTTAGGGATATATCCTCATGTTGATGGTTAGGTCATGCTACCCTATTCATGATGAAGTGGGATATAAAATCCTTGTGTGTCAGGTGTTGACATAAGTTCAGGGTGTTGATATAGAGGACCCCAAGAGGGATACCACCACTTATGTATGGACATAGAGGATCTGAAGTTGGATGCATGTGTCTTGATCTAGGGGACCCAATGTGTTCCACATATTTTTACCAACCCTAACATGGTGAATATTGGGTTTTTGGTCGATATGGAAATGGTTTTCACCGTTAAACGCATACCAAATTTATAGGCCCAAGGGAATGTTGAAGTAGTGATGGGTTTATACATTTTCCAACCATCACTCATTTATCTATGCATTAAATTGTAATTTTTGATGAATCAATGATTTCTAGATGTTATTTTTTGTACACGTCCCTTGGGGCCTAATGTGATATAATTCCATGATGGGGATTCCCAATATTAGTTCTTGGGATCTATATTTTGGGCATACTTGATTGATTGTTACCTTATCGGTATACCTAGAGGTATATCCTCAGATATTTATTTTGAGACTTACTATTTTAGACTTTCATTATCAGGATTCCAAGGCACATGGATCCTTCCCTATATATGTTAAAAAAAGATGATGTTGTCAGGTGAGTGAATTTACCCCAAGAACTAGATTAATAATATTCTTAGGGATTGATCATGATCTCCTTAGATGATGCCTAATATGAACTCTTGGATTGGGTGGACACACCATTTCTACATTACCTAAAATTTCAATAGACGCGGAAATTGAGACTTTTATCAAATTGATCAGGAGTTATTCTCTCAATTCATAATATAATTACTTACAGATCACATAAGGTTAATTCCCCTTAGGATTTATCTACGCTCTAATTTTGTGATTACCTATAGACCACGACCTAGGAATTAATCATCAGACTGGATTTACACATGGCATGAGTGGTATGCATAGGGAGCCTAGAAACCAGATCCGTGCCTTATTTATAGGACGCCCAGTTTATACCTATAATCCTTCATAATATTTATAAAAATTGAGTATGGGTGATCCTAGGGTTAGGAAATTGATCCCTTGTAGTGAAATATCTTTATCTTAGCCATTCTGTCACTGGGTGAAGTAGGTATCTTCGATCAGGATTACAGAAACAATAATCAAAAGTATTATACATAGATTGTGTGGTATGACATAAAAATCAATTCCCGAATCTCGAGATATAAATTTTATTAGGATCATGGACCAAAGAAATTATTATGGATTCATTTTATCCTTTTACTTCCAGTTGTGTCTTGGCTTGGGAGAGAACATTTCATGATCAGGCACTTATACCAGCATACCTTGGTACCACTTTTCTTTCTATTTATTCTATATGGTTAGTTATTCTATTATTACTTTTATCCTAATGTATATATCACAGATATGAAAATTTCATTTACTAGATATATTTGATATCGTTTTTTTGGTTCCCAATTAATTTTTTTACTCACACCCACCTCAAGCTTCCATTACACTAGGGTACCTGAGAAGAGATTCACTTGGTTGAATTCATAATATGGGGTAAGGCTGAAGAATGATAGAGTATGATGGATTAGATATACGTGGGAATATGGGAATTCTATTCATATTAGAGTTCTCTTTATATCATTTTACTGTTAATTATATTCTTAATTTCCCTAAATTTGGTTAGCCCAGTGGGCGATCAATGTAGTATATATATCATAGTTGTTCAGGACATTATTACTTTTCATTTTTTTACAACTTGATTTATATTTATTGATTCTAAAATATGATTATTTAATGTTATGGGTTATTTTTAGTTATTTTAAGGGTTTATATTACTCGTATATTTTTTCATAGTCTCCCCAATAAAATACCCTAAGCCCTCACTACAAGTCAGTAACCTCAAGCATATAGGGAGGAAAACTTGATGTCTTGTCACTAACTGGGCTGTTTACTATTTAATGATTAATACAGGTTGAGACCTGAAAAATATAAAATTTAATGTAGGCTCAGCATAGATACATTGATGCCACCGAATACCGATTAGTCACTATTGAGTAGCTGGTGAGTGGCCTAGAACTATGGTCTACTAGAATTTCTACACCAGCTAGTCAGTACACCTCCAACAACTAGTCAGTGGACTCCTAGAGAGATTAATGCCACATCCTTTATCATCAACTAGCTAGTGGGACTCAATTGTATATCTTATTGGTATCTGATAAAACTGAAGTAACATGACACATAGAACTAGTTGGATGGTGCAGACAGTACAACTCTTTTGAGAGGAGCATCCTCTACTTCACTCTTTAACCTTCTTTGGTTCCTAACACAATATTCTATGAACATGAATAGAGAGAATATTTATTCACAAGATTTGATGAATAATTCATGATATATTTAATATTACTTGAATTAAATAACTTTTTATTTAATAAAAACACTAAAACATACTTAAATGAAATTTTTAGAAACATAGGATAGTGTTTATGATAAAGAAAACATCATGAGAGAGAGAGGTGCAATATAAAGAGTTCGTGATTTCCTATAAATGAAAAATATATCTAGATACTATAACTGGATGAAGGAATAGGATTATATTAATCTAGGGGTAAAACCATAAAATTGGTTTTTGGTTATTAATTTGATCTTCACTGGATGCAGGATGAAGAGTCCTAACAATAATCCCAGTTTGATACTCCTAGGGGGTATGCTTTTGTTGGTCACATGCTCTATACTAGGCATTATAAATTATCTACATCCAAATAATTTGGTAGATTATGTTAAGAAGAATGATAGAACCCATACTAAATCATTATATCTTGAAGCAAGGGTTATAATAGTTAAATTTTATGATTTTTAGGCGCACATGATAGTGGAAAAGAGTAATACATATTGTGGATAAATATTTCATGCGATTATTTACATTAATTAGATCATGATACTAATTATTCATAACTCAAGATAACCCCTTATAATTTTATTAATGGATATATCTAGAAGGAACTGAGTTAAAATTTTATGCTTCCTAGTAATGATTCAAGTATCACTGAGAGAGGGAGGTGGTGAATTAGTGATATATTTTTCTTTTATGTTTCATTATTTTGGAAATAACCTTCACCACTTGTAAAATTTTTCTTTCCCTTATAAACACATTCCAAACACACATCCATAAGGACATGAGAATTTAAACTAATTTTTTAGAACCCCCTCAGGAATCTACTTTCATGAAACTCACAACCTTCACGAAAAAAATTTCCATCACTGAACCAACTGCATTCTCAAAGCTCAATAATTCAACGTGAAATATCTCATCACCATGATGAAACCAATAATTTAAAGCATTGGAATATATCAAGAATTTTGATTTATTTTCATGATTCTAATGATATCAAATAAATCCCACTTCATGGAGCTCCTATAACTTTGTGAAATCAAAGTGATTTCATATTCCTCTGATTTTTCTTACTACAAACGAAGTTCGGGTCACTTTGTATTTATAGGGCTTCCCCTTCGCGATGCTCCACCGCCTCTAGAATAATTTTTAGATAAATCAAAATTCTATTTTTGTTGAAACTCAATTCATTATTATACATTGATATTTGGAATCTTCATGGATCTCCCCATGAAACTATAACACACTAATGACACTCTATTTCACGTAATCGCGATGAATAGTGTTAGAGTCTTCATGCCTTCACAAAACACTATTTTCGAGAATGATTACCAGTACATATTATCCCACTTACAGTCCTAAGGCTTTAATCACAAGTTCTCAAAATAACTTATGATATATTTGATATACAAACCAGAAAAGAATCATTATATTTTCCAAAGAAATTATTATAACTTCTATATCATCCAGCAGTATCATTCATTCAAAATTAAATAGAATTTCCTAATAATTTTGAATCTGATTTCCGGAGTATAAAGATTAGTTTCATCACACACTAAACAATGTGAGGTTATTTCTATTCTTCTCAAACATCATTAAAAAAAATACATGAAATTGATACTCTTCCTTATCATATTGGTCCTAAAAAAATGGATATAATGAAAAATGTGGTAGTAGACATAATGTGATGCCAAATAACCTAGAAGTTAGCGTCAAAAATATTATAGTTATTCTCACACAATTATTTAAAGATATTATTAACAACATGATTCTTTATAAATATCCAAACACACCAAAAAATTGAAGGATAAGTTTTTTATAATATTAGATCATGAGGATAATCAAAGAATAAATATTCGACTTCCTACGTGTCAATAATATGGAAATAATCTCCTGAGGGAATGTCTTAAATGTATAATAAAATTTTTCAAGTGTAAAATTATTAGCCATAGAGCTCATGATTATCGATATGGGGTGAAAAATATAATAAATTTAATGGATGTGAAGAATTTATAATGCCTAAAATTTATAGAGTTTGGGAATCATAAAAATAAATGCCCTTATCCAATGGTAAACGTGGATAATAGATCATAGTAACCTCTTAATCCATGATGTAGAACACCAATAATTTACAAATAAACATAACATTTAATCCATGAAACATTGAGTTTTTATGAAAAAATATTTTTTTATAACCTATATGATGAATATAATGTTTATGATTCTATGATATGAATTTTGAAAAACTAAAACACACAGTTACAATGGGTAAGATATTTAGAGTCCGATAGGATCAACTTACATTTTTTGTGAATATTAATTTACCCATATGAATAGTAATGTATCCTTATAAATATTAATGTAAACTTATGAATAGTAACCTCACCTATTTAATTATAAAAAAAATTTAGTCACCATAGAAATGGGAGTGGATATTATAAAAATTAATAATTATGTGTTGGTATTTTGATGAGTGATAAATATTTAATAAAAATTTAAAAAAAATAAATTCATAAACATCATTTTCATAAAATTTATTCCGAATTCAATATTTTTTCCTATGTTTTTATGATAATTTTATGATACCACATTTAATTTTTGAAAGTATTATAAAATAAATTTTAAATTTAAAGTCTTTATTTTTTAAGTAAGTAATGATTTTGTTTAAAAATTAAATTTATATTAATTAGAAACTTATTTTGATAAAATGGAGTTTATATTTTAATTCTATATGTTGAGAATGGTTAGGTTATATTTTTGTGATTTTTCTAAAATACATGAATTTTTGGTGAATAGTGAACTTTTATAGTTTATGATTTATGCTAAATAAATGAATTTTTGTATCATGCTTGAGTCATGTATAATGTAAATGGACATCATTTAGAACACACATACACCTATTTCTATATGTAGTTACATTAATCAAGAATATTCATAGTCTTGAACAAAAGTAATAAAATAATTATTAAAGTAACAAAAAAACCCTCCTCTCCTACACTATAAAAACCACACCTCACTCTATGTTCTCTTCACTTATATAATACATGAAGCTTATCAATGTTCTACCAAAATAATATTACCTAGTACCACACCATTTCCAAGAGCTCTTGGTCTTTCTAAAAGACAAAAACCCCTTCTTTAAGGAGATTCTCAAGGAGGAGTACTCAAGAGGTAAAATTCTCTTCCTTTTTCCTTTGAATTTCTTTTAAGTTCCCTATTTAATTATTATCTCCTCACCTCCTCTGTAAAAAAGATCATGATAAAAAAATATCATATATATATATGGTAATTATATCATGTTAATGTAATATCCATCATGAATCTCCTTACCCCTTCTCTTTTATTTTGAAAATGAAATCATCGTCCGGGAGGTTCCGATTCACATCTTTCGTGGATGATGAACCTTTATTATTCAATTTATCCTTATATTATAGTCATGAAAACAATTTAATGGTTTAACTAGATATTAATACTTTTATTATAACCTATTTAATATTCAATAAATAGTATATATACATAATATTAATTCATACAACAAATCTAGTCTGTAATAATTGAAATATTTCCAAAATGATCTTCTTAAAATTTTCATCTAATAAATCAACCTCATATCATTTAACAAATGAATTATAATAAAAATTAATCTCATTAATGTCAATTATTATTATATAACATAAATTTTTTATAATTATATCTATTCCACATGAACTCCATTATGCATAAACACATGAACTGATTATGAAAACCATGAAAACAAACACTCTAGAATGACATAACTCTATCTTATAACTCATCAACAAGGAAATAAGTGAAAAAAATAATGAATAAAATATATTTGGATGATTTTATAAATATATTAATTAATGGATTTAATTTTATTATACAAAACATTAAGGTCAAGAGAAAAATACATTCGGACATAAGGGTTACCTCTTTCACTACCATTTTTTTAGATATTCCGTATTCACCACTATTTCATGTGTATATTGTATGTATACTTTCCATTGATGTATCACTTCATTAATACCATTATTTTAATGGTATTAAATTAATAATTTTATAATTATTAAATTTTTGGCATATGATTTGATTAATTACAAAGTGGTAAAGGATTCCGCCTGAATATTCATTTTTTCCTTTGGGTTATTCCTTTACTATCCTTAACAAAACATAATGCTTATTTATTTTTTTGTAAATATTCTATATTCTTCTTTTTGTCCCATAATCTTATATTAATATCATTTCATCTTTTTTTGGTGATTATAAGTTTTAAAATAGTTCCCTTATTAATTCTTCCCAATAAAAAAGCCAGATTCAAGGGAATATCTTGAATTCTTACCAATTTTCAAGTGCACTATGTATTCTATTTTAAGACATTTTTTTCTGTAAAATACAAATATTTCTCATGAAAATTATCTTGGTTCATTTCTAGTTTTATAAAAACAATCATTCCCTTCCGCATTAAAATCTCTATGTTATTTCCTTAAACCGCACTTAAATGATTTATTTCTAAAGATTCTTTAAAAAATCTTTTCACATGATTTCACATCAATGAGCAAAATTTTATGCCCAAAATATAATTTAAATATCCTCAAATTTTCTTTGGTAGGATAAAAATTTTTACAATATTATTTTATGACAAATACAAATGATTTTCCAAAAGAAATCTTCTTTCCAATGTAAAAAAGGATTTTTCTTGTCTCAGTTTAACTTTTATGTGATATATGACTTGTTCACAAAATATTTTTTATATGTAGAATAAATACTAAATTTAGGTATATCATATCAAGAGCCTCATTATTCACAGGATATTCTAAAGGATTATGATTTGAATGTTTCAAGGTGGCATGGGACAATTTGGAATGTTTAAGGGTTACTTCTTGAAGAGTTCTTCAGTTGTCTCATTTAAAAGTATCTTAATCTATGTAGACATAATTTGTGGAATCTTATAAATCATTAAGGTTCATACCTTAGGATATCAACGAATTTTTTTAATGGTTTATATTTATTTTGAATCTGGATGTTATATCTTTATACCATTCACCATATTACTCTGAATAGTTAGTGTTAATGTTTAATGATTGGTGGAAGTTATTTACATTTCATATGTTAGATTAAATATGAATGTTTATGTTGGTTATGTGCACCCCTTTCATATATTTAATTCATTGAAATTATTATGTGATGGGTGGGGCCTGATATAGCCCCTCTATGCATCAGTAAGTCTCATGAGACAAATTAGTTTGGGTTTTACCCAATCATATATAGTCTTGAATGAGGCCTTGATAGAATGATTATAATGTCTGGAATTATGAATTCCTTCATTATAAATCTAGTAATAGATAGTATAAATGGTTATAAAACTAGTATAATACTCATGTTTATGTTTTATTTGGGTATTATTTATTCAAATATTATTACTTCAATGTTATACTCAAGTTTATTTTTTAAAGGAAAGTTTTTTTTGTTATTATATATGCTTAATGTTTATGTATATTATATATTATGTTGTATTCATTAACCTTATAGAGCAAATGAGCTCACCCATTTTGTATGTTTTATTTTTCCAAGTATGTAAGGAAGTATATTATGAATGAATTTTAGGGATAATCTAGGAGTTGTGGATGTTTATAATTGAATTTATATAACATATTTCATTTCAAGTTATAATATTGAACTAATGTATGTATCTGGTTTTCAAAAACTACTAAACTACCCGGTCCTATAGGATTCGATTACTTATAATCAGTCCAATATAAAAAAATAATGCATCAGCTTTGGGAACCTGTGGTTGGCGTGTTACACCAGAGAATAACGGAGGTCCTATGAAATCACTACTATTTAAGTGGAAAAATATAATTAAGTGGTAAAAGTTACACTTATCCTTCTCCCCATATTCAAAAATTCCTTATTGGGTTCTATTAAAACGAGTCTATTATACCAACTATGTTCAATAAGTTCATATAATCACCACCCAAATGTTTTGATATTATGATGAAAATCATTAATAATTATTGTATCTCATGTCTAGGTTTATTACATTGCATAATGAATGTCTTATTATCCTTACAGTAAATAAATTTGATGTGATTTTGTAAATGGATTGTATATATCTATCTAAAATAAAAATTTAGTTCCAAAATAGAGAAACAACATTTCATATTTCAAACTAACCAATGATCATTTATCAATGAAAATATTAATATGATCTCTCTTAGTTAACTAATTCTATTATAATATTTATTATACATAATTTTGAGGGATTTTTATCTTGAATTTTTGTTGAAAAATAAATATTAGTGTCATCTAATTATATAGGAAAGATATGTTTCTCCTAAGACTAGAAAGTTGGTACCTCTCAAAAAATTTATCTTCATTCATGCCTATATTTTAGATAACCTTATTTATTTTCACTAGAATGGGATTGCAACATCCCAAAATTCCACGGTATTCTTCTCTTTCAATAATACAATAGTGTGTATTGTACACAACTTCGAGTTCTAACACACCACAACCTATCAAACTAACCGTTTTGAATAGTAATATCCACTTTTTAAAATTTTATCAATTTTATCTTTCAAAATTGACTTTATTATTGGATTCATAATATCGAAATTAGCTTAGGGTAAATTTTTGGTATTTTTCTGAAAACATTCAATTTTTGATAAATAGTGAAAAACCCTGAGTTATAGTTTAAAACCAAAATTTTAATTAAATAATTATTTATTTTATAAAAAATTTGTTTTTGGTAAAAATAGATACATAATACCTATATAAGTTCAATGTAATTCATTGGAGTTAGTTTATAATAATTTTAGATGTATAAAACTTTTATTAATCTTTTTACCATCTTTTACCCACCTCCTAGGAGTATTTCCAAATTTACATAAAACTAAATTTTACCACTTCTGTGAATTTAATTTCAAAAATATGAGAGACGTAGTTGATATCAGTAAGTAAAATGTGTTTCAATAAGACAAAAATATTTTTTTGTGAATAGTAACTTTTTCTTTTATTTACCACGATTAAAAGTAAATAGGGTAACTAAGGGTAAAAATAATAATATTATTACCCTAAAATATGTCCTAATTTTATTGGATATGTGTAATTAGACCAAAAACAAATTTATGAACAAAATAAAATCCTTTAGGTCCACTTGTATTAGATTATTACATTTATTATTATTTAATTCAAAGAAGAGTTAAAAGAGTTAAAATCAAAGTTTAATTACTAAAACATTTTTAATATAGGGTTATACATTAGATAAATTCGACTATAAATATTCAGTAGAAATATAAAAATATTTCATACATAATTGTAATTAATTTACATTTTTTAGACATTATATAATTTAATTTATTTATGACACAATGATGATGCAGTAATTACTTTATCAATGAAATATTAAAATATTTGATATTATAAATATCCAAATAAATGTAGTTTTAGAATTTTTATGAATTAAACTAATTTTTTACAATTTTATGACATTTTAGGGTTGGTTAGATGAATTTTTTACTGATTTATAATGATGTTATAAATTTAGCAAAAACAAAATACCAAATAGTGTCAAAATTGACCTAAAAGATATTTTAAAACAAATATTATATTATTAATTGATATTAAATTAATAAAAATATAAGGATCAACAAAAAGACTTATATAATGATACATGTATCATTAATGAACCACTCGGGGTTCTCTTGGATGTTTATAGTAATGTTATGAACCACATAATGTAGAAATACAAAGAGACATGGAAAATGTCAAGCTATTTAACTAAGAGTTAAATCTAGAAGATAAAGTTAATATAGTGAACCAAACCGGTCTAAAACATATTGGTTGAGTGGTTTTAAACCCATACCCACCTTGGAATTTAAATAATTCATTTTTAATCTATTAGAAACTGAAAATTATTTTATTATAAAATAATATTTCTAGCATTTCCTAAGATTCCCCTCACCCCTCTTATATAATGGAACTTCCCCTTCTCTCTAATTAACACATTAAAATCCATTTGAATTTTCCAAACCCTACCCAAATACCCTCTAAAATTTCATAAACTCTTTATGAAGGCCTTAATTTAGTCAGAAAGACAACCTAAGTAGCCCTTTTGATCAAATAAAAATGAAGAACCTAAATAAGAGGTAAATATGTCATCACCTCTTTCAAGTTCCTTTATTCTTCCATTACCTCTTTCTTTGTTGTTTATATTATAAAATAATAACTCCAGTATCTTCTATATAAAATGGATTTATTATAAATATGGTAAAACCATATTAATTATTCTATCCATCCTTTGAATGACATGTCACCATAAATGCATATGTATGCCTTACCGTCTCCACGTCGTGGTGTAATTGTTATTCAATACATTATTATTTGTATGGGTATAATAATGATGTGTAATTAGAATAAATAATTAATATAACATAATAATTATTCTCTATATATGATAACCATCCAATTATTTAATATTTTAATTTAAAAATGATGATATTGTCGCTCGTGTGTACGTATGGATTACTATTTCCATGAACGCAATGAGATTCATTCCCCATCGTATCCATTAAATACAAATTTTAATTAGATGATTAAAAATAATTTTTAAATACTTAATATAATGCTGTATATAAATAAGATAAATCCTATCCATAACAAACATTACTTATCTAACAATTCATATAAAGGAAAAATAATCAGTTAACACCCGAAACGACGATAATACTAAGATATTATTAACAAAGAAATGTTAAAAGATCATGTATGAAATCATATTAATGTATATGATTCTAGTATAATTTAATAACAATTATTTTACCATTATAATATATTTTAACCTACCCTCAACCAAGGAAATGTATAAGGTAAGGGTTAATTTCACAATCTCTATATTATCTGAGGTTGTTTTTATGTAAGTATCTACTTGGACCTCTTTATCATCCACATCCATGTTTCTTAAAAATGAATTTCGAAACATTATTAATATTTTATAGACTATGGGTTAAATTCATTTATACCCTTTTTTGACTTGTATATGAATTTTACAATGGATTCACTCTAACATCTTCAAAATAAGGAACTTTGTGACCTTTTCGCCAAAATTAAGGTAAGAATGTTTTTTTATCTTATACGACCGGTGTGGCTATTTTCTGCCATTATAACATCGTCAATGCTTCCCTTACAAGATTATAAATATATTTTCAAATATCAATGTTTTCTTTTATAATTATGTGAGTTTTAAATGAGTTCAAAATAGAAAGAGATACTTCTCTAAAAAGGTTTTTATTTCATCTATGTCAACATCCTTTGATGGATTTTAAGTTTGTTTGATGTTGCTTTATTATGATACAAAACATCAATATTTTATTGAAGGTTTTGTGATATGTTTTATAGTGGATGTATTATTTAATACCATTCATGGTTTATGGATAAAGTATTGACATTTCATATGCCAGTTTCAATACGAATGTTTATGTTATGTTAAAACTTTTCATATGAGGAATGAATTGGACATAGTAAATGATGGGTGGAGCCCGCTATATCTACTTGATGCATCGGTAGGTCTAATGAGATAAACTAGTGTCTTCACACAATGCCTTGACAGAATCATATTTTTATTCTTGGAACAAGGCCTTCACTATGTGGTTATGAAAGTCTAGCACTATGCACTCCATCATTATGAAAGTGGTTATAGATATTGCTTGTTATTATTCGACTAGTAGAATATCCATGTGAGTAAGTAAATGGAATTATTTTGATTTTACCTTAGACATATTATGATGAAGTTAAATTTTAAAAGGCTTTTGTTTTAGTCTTATAAATTGCCTTAAATGTTTTTTCTTATTTATGAAAATTTCGGTATATTGTTATCCTTACTAAGCATCTGAGCTCACCCATTTCTATGTTTAATTTTTCCCAGGATGCGAAGAAGTATAATATGACTAACCTGCAGGGATAGTCTTTGGGATCTCAATGTTGTCTATGGAAACAATGTTGTTGTATTTTTTCATTTTATGATGTAATGTAAACCTTATAAATGTATCTAGTACATCCAAGGCTACTAAACTAATCGATCTTTAGAGACTTGATCTTCTGTGATCATGCCAATGATACATAATAATGGACCGACTCTGCATAACTGGGCTCAGGGCGTTACAGTGATAATAAAAATTATTAGGATGAAATTTTTTTAATGTGGAGAATTTAACACACCATAATTTTACTATAAATCTTTAATTTATACTAATTTAATATTTTTAATAGCTATCTTCAAAATAAAAATGAACTAAAGAAAAACTATGAAAAATTTCATTAATTATTCAAGGAGAATGTTATTGTAAAACAATTCTATTAGAGATTATAAATAAATTTACCCACATTATTAATAACATATATAAATAAAATAAATATTTTAAATACTAACCCATATATAAATTTAAATAAATATAGTCAAATAATTAATAAGATCCTTTTATTCTAAAAATTATTTTTCTAAATAATCACTTTTTATGTGCTATGAATTTTTATTCATAGAAACAAAATATATTATTGTTATATGATAATAAATTATATTTTCAATAATTTAACACTAATTAAAATAAAAAATTGATTGAAATATATATAAGAATATTAAATCTTTTTTCTAAAAATAGTTTTAAATTATATTTTATTAATTCATTTAAAAGAAATATTACTAAATTTTTAAATTTTAAAAATTAAAATTAAAATTTATTTTTATTTTGAAAATAAAAAATAATATTATGATACATTTTTTTTATTTTTTTTAATAATTGATTTCTAGGTAAATAGTGAAAAAATGTAGTTTTTATTAATATCGTAGTATTTTTTTGAAATTTAGTTACGCATGTTATAAATCAATATCAAATAATTCATGAAAAAAGTTTATTTAAGGAGTAAAATTAATCATTTAAAATACTATATTGAATTTATAAAACCCCGATTTAACATTTTGGAACAGAACTAGTATTTTATTCTAATGAAAACTATTTTTGATAATTTTTTCATTAATTTTTCTCATGGTGGATTTCAATTCTGGCTAGTTTTGAATGCCAAAAAATATTATTTGTATAATAAAAATCCAGAAAAAGTAGTTGAAATAATTATTATAGAAAATTTTATCCTCAACATTATTTTTATGTTTAAAAAACACATTTTCTAAAAATTTAGATTACGTGTAATATAAATTAATATTAAAATTAATTTTTCTCACCCTAATACCTATATTTGAAAAAATGGTTACCTTATATGGAAATAATAAATTCAAAATTAATTAATAAGTTTTTTTCATTTTTATTCATATAAATTAGTTACCTAGGATAAAAATTTATAAAACACCGTAAAAATAAATTGAGGTAAAAAGACTTTAACCAAGTGTAAAAGAACAAAAACATGTCTCAAAATGAGTGATTGGGGTGTGTCTTGGCGAAAACATAAATCCTCTACATTATTTTATACTTTGTAATCCAATTTTCATGTGTAAAATATTTTCCTTTTATATTTATATTTTGAAGTGGTTTTATAAATATTTAACTTCTTATAAATATTTTACCCTCTGTTTTTTGAGAATTACCGAAACAAACATGCCACTGATTTCATATCCTTTGGATGTAACTAAAAATGTAATGGAATGAAATTGAACATTTATAAATCAATAAAAAACATTATTACAGTACCATAACTAATATTTTAATAATGATGTTCATATTAATAAATGAGGATCAACATCGATATTTCAAAGCATGTGCAAAACAATTAAAATTGAAAACATTCGATGATGATAATAAACTATAACTAACTTGTAATTTAATAATAAATAATTATAATTTAAAAATATAAATTGTAATAAATATTAATAAAATGCTATAATATGTTATAATGAGAGTTAATTTTTTTATGTAGAATGTTAGAGCATGTTTCATTTTGAATGAATATATGGTAAGGGGTTTCTATTCTCTGTTTTTTGATATTTGAAACTAATCCATATACCAAACTTGCTTTATTTTTTTTATTTGTGTATGGATTACCCATGTATTTATTTTTATCATATTTTAAATGAATACCAAATATATTATATTTTCAAATCATGTATTATATTTCAAGGACTTTTGGTTTAAGGTTTACCAAATCCATAAAGATTTTATCATCAACATAATTTAAAAATATACATTTTTTTGAATGATAATAAATCTATGGAATTGTTTTTATCTTTCTCATTTAAACCCTTCCCATTTTCAACTCCTCCAGTTATTATTTAGATTTTACACGTCATCTCTCTATTTAATTTTCCTTGGTAAGTAACTTTTCTAATGTGATTCTTTTATGTGACATCAAACAAGCCTCCTCTTTTTGGTTAGGAAAATAATCATCCACATCCCCCATAATTTTATTGATATATTCATACATACTTCAATAATTCATTATGTAATTTTTCTAATATTTTAGTTTCTTTAATGTAGTTTTAAAATAATGTTTTAAAATTTCACACATGTTTCATTTTGAAAAAAGTAACCCCTTTTAACATTTTTTTTATGAACATATCTATCAATTGTTTTGAGAATTATTCTTTAAAAATTATACTTCTCAGGTTTAAAAAATTATTCTTAATGGTTTTGAAAATAGAAGAAAATATTGGTATATTCTTTAAAAGTACCATTTTATTTTTTAAAATGGTATTATGGATTTTAAGTGATTTTTCAAGGATATATTGTTGAATATTATTTTTAAAATAAAAATCCTTCACCACAATCCTAAATTGTTTATGTATTTTTAAGGATCCATTGTTGATATTTATTTTTAAAATAATTATTTTAAAAAAAATCCTTTTTAAATTTATTAAAATGGAGATTTTTAAAAGTTATTAAAATATTCCTCCTTTAATGAAAATGATAGGAAATTTTTCTAAAATAATATGTTATGTTCTTGTTATAATATAATCCTTCACAATAAAATATTTATATCATATGTTGTTATATTTTATGAATAAAAACGCAGCTGAATTTATGAGATACTCCTTGGGGGTGATAGAATTTTTTTTACTGATCGATCTAAGTTTGATATCATGTTATACGATACTAATTGGAAATAATAAAAAGCCCAATTTATTTCAATGTGTTTTTAAGACATGATTAATTATTGATATCTTATGGAAAAAATATGTATGGATGTTTAAGGGTGGGTTCCTATATCACCCTCCAATTCATTGGTTATGTTTTATATATCATTATCTCAAAGATGGTACACAAATAGTTAGCATAATTCCTAGAGGGTATATGAGTAAATAGTTCATTCCCAAGATGTTACATGTGTTATTATCCAAAACCAGAGAGGTTAAATGAGTTTTTATCCTAATAAAAATAGGGTACTTGGATTATTATCCCAATCCTAATATTTTATGAGAATGAAGTGGTGTTTTATAATCCATTATAGTATGGGATTCATCTAGTGATGAATTTTCAACAATGTAATGGGTATTAATAAATTATGCATGTTCTACATTGTTATTGTAATTATGTAGTGATTCCTTCTCCATAATTTTATGGGATGTATGTAGTGATTCATGCTCTTCTATTTTAGGATTTATGAGATTATGTTTGTGCCAAATTTATATATATTTCATCTTACTCATGTTCTATCAGATAATGTTGTGTGTTATGATCAAATCCTTTATTGATGTCTTCTGAACCATGTTTAAATATGTATAACCTATTAATTTTATTTTCATGGAAATTAATTATGTTCTCATTCCCAAATGTGTATCTTATTCTCACTTATGATCAAAAATTATTTTCTTTTATATTTAACCCAAATGATCATTTGAGTCCACCCATCTCTTTCATTTTCATTCCCCATGTTTTAAAGATTATTATATCTTTTCATGAGTATATAAAGGTGTCTAGTGACGTTTTTTGTGGATATATATTGTTCACAACTATAATAAAATAATTTTATTATACAAGTGATCCTTAGCGACACTAAAATTTTATAACATCTACTCCAAAAACCTAGAGAATTTGTTATTTTAATATATTGTCATGACATACAAGGAATTAATTCCCAAATAATCAAATATTTTAGTAGTTTTTGAAAACTAGGTACATTATTGAATATCACATTACATTTGAAAACATAAAATTGAACATAGTATTTTATTTGGGAACATTATTATTACCTTAATCATATCCATGATTATCAATCATTGAATGATATCTAGAATCATAGGGAATAAAACCAAAATAAAAGGGTGAGCTCATATTCTCAATAAGATATTACATATAGTGTAAACAATGATAGAATAAATAAAGAATAAATAATATGGACAGAATGTATGATGATCAAATAATGTAATATAATTTTGAGATGATCTTTAGACTTTTTTATTGGTATCACAATTATCTTAAAAATCACATGTTAATCAATAAATTTTTTTATAATAATGTAATTCATAATTTTAAACATCATTATCATTCCATCAAAAAAAATTCTAAGACATCATAAAAATACCATCAAGGCCTCATGCCAATAAATAAAATATAATTGGGCTAGAATACACCAGATATAAAATCTAGTTTGTCTCATGAGACCCAAAAATGCATAAGTGGGCTATATAATTCATGGACACACCCATCACCTAATAAGTCCAATTCATTAATAATATTAAAAAACAATTTAACTTAACCAACCTTCCAAAATAAACAATAACTATCCACATTGTAGGAACTAACATATATAATGTCAATACCTTCCTAACTAAAAATGACTATAATCCAGCTAGATAAATATGGAAGATGGTATAATAAGATTATATACCTATTCAAGCATGATATTCATCAATGTGTGTTGTAATAGAAAAAAATAAAATATCACCAGATGATTTTATAAGGACAAAATCCTTTTCATTTTGAAACCACTTATTTAAAATCAAAAAATTCACAAAATATTTGGGAATAAACTATTTATTTAAAAATAACCATAGAAAATTTTAATGTAAGAATCAAGGAAAATAATATAATTCATAGTGTGAAAAGTTAATCAAACTGTAAATGTTAAGAAAACATACTTTTTTATTTTTAAAGAAATCCAAAATGATATATATATAGGAAATTTAAAAAAAAACAATTTAATTTTAATTTAAGTAAAAAATAGTTTTAAATGGCAGTGATAAATCATTTAAAGGTAAATTAGATAATTCATGAAAATTTTCTAGAAAACAAGGACCTAAAATAAAAAGCTCATCGACCACAGAAGAAGTAAATTTAATTTTATTCAAAAATGTTTTCTCAATTATATTTAGTACAAAAGAGATGAAAATTAAATGAAAACATGTTATTTATAGATATTACCAATGGAAAATAAAATTCTATGTGTTATAAGATATAAATATAATATAATTCCCCTAATATAAACTTTATCATAAAAAATCCCAAATTAGGATGTGATAGTGAAATAAACTCTTACCACTTTGGTAATCATTGAATAAAAACCTTGTGAAAGAGAGAAACATAGATTTATTTTTAAATCTCCATAATTTATATGATAAAAATAATAAAATAATTTAATGTTAAATATATACACCACACAATATATGAAAGTGATGAATATTTCATGTGTCTCACAGAAATAAAAGTGAGATAGGAATACTAATAAATATCAAAAAATTAAAGTGAGAATTAATAAATGAAGTGATTATATATAAAAAATATAAATAAAAAATTTAAATAAAATTTAATATAATTTTAATTTATTACAGACATTGTATTTGTATAACATAATCAATGACTTAGAAATATAACCCTATGAAATGAAATTTAGTTAAGAAACCATTTACCTCAAGCTTGAATAACCACATACATAATTTATCTCCATTATAATAAACATATATTACTTTATAAAATATTAACAACCATTTTAAGGTATAATACCTTTTTATTATCCCTTTTATATCATTTATTATAATGACTTATATATTTATTAAATCTATAAAGTTTAGTTCTAATGTTTTGAGGACATTTGATTTATAATCGTAGAACAAATTAGGTAGGTAGTCCATGAAAAAAGGGGTCATTGTTCCATCGTATATTTAATTTTAACTAATAATTTTTTTTAATTACTATGAATTAAATGTAATTCTAAAATGATCAATGAAATGTGGTAAAGAAATATGAATCGCATCTCCTCATGAAGGTGGTAGTCCACATGTACACATGAGCAATGTTATAATTTTATTATTGTTGGAAGGCTAAGAAATTAAGTAATATATTATATTTCAAAAATCTTAATTATAGCATTAATATCATAAATATTAATTAAATTATTTATAACAACAATCCATGAAATTTGGTGATGGAAAATGAATCACATCTCTATGTAGATGTGGTAATGTACACTTACGTATGAGTAGTACTTTCACTCCCCATTTGATAGAAAATATCTATTAAATGGTTGTACCATAATCCTAAAAAAATATAAATATATTGATCATAATGGATTAATAATGTTATGATTCATACAATATATTTAGATGGACTATAACTAGAAATGAACTTTGAAAGAGTCTAGTAATATAGTCACCACTTCTTCAGGGGGGATCTTTTGGCATAAACAATAAGATATGTTATGATTTTATTAGAATAATACATAAAGATATAGGAAGTGGAGAAGTAATATATGAAGGTATTAGGTCAAGAATTTTTTATATAGATTTTATAACCTCTATTAATAAAAAAGAATAAGATATCCCATTTTAAAAAGTTGGGAAAGGACACAGCTGAAATTAGTTAAATAAATTGGGTATAATATATATAATAATAATGTCACGTTTCAAAAAATCTCCATAAATTATATGGAAATACAATATAAGGTCAAAATACTATCAACCAATTAAATTTATACATTTTTAATTTACATTTTATACCTTATATTTGGTTTTAACTATATCATTAACCCTTTTTAACATTAACCATCGTAACACATTTTTAGTATTTAAGGGTCATAAATTTACTTATAATATGAAAATTGGGAAAAATGGTCCATTAATCAAATTTCAGATCATTTATCACTTGAATTGTCCATTTAAATATATTTTTTAATTTTTAAATCTTTTAATTAGATATTGTTATTCATGAAATATCATTAATGTCATTTTGGGGACTATTCTCCTAATTTGACTTCAATAATATCAATATAGTAATGGAAATTAAATATAAACAAATTTTATATCAATTATAATTTATAATTACATAAAAAAATATTTTAATACCACACTTCATCCTAAAAATTTTAATTTAATTATTTTTAAAATCAGTTACCTTGATTTTTCTACTATTTCCACAAGTATTGTATCAACATTGCATAAGTGTTTAAGGAAATTACATCATCACTAAATATTAAAAAATTATATCATATAATTAAAGTATCCATATTAAAAATAATCTCTTATTACCAATCATAAATTCTATTTGTCTTGAAAAAATAATATTATATATATTACAATAAAGAGACTGAAATCTTCAAATTTTATTAACATAAAATAATATAAATTTCACTATCAAAGAAAAATGGGACAAAAAGCCCTTATATTAAAATTTATGATGTATATAGTATAATTAATCTTTTCAAATTAAATAAATGAATGTTTTTTATACATATTGAAATCCTCTTCATGTAATTTTTTATCATAACAGCCCAGTTTACCCTTTACCATGGTGAAAAATATTTACTATGGTTACTATCCATAATGAATAAAAATAACGGATTCCTATTTATTAAATTTTAATTTAATAATTAAAAATATGGATTCTATTTTTAAATATTATTTTTATGTAATTTTATGAAATCATTTTTTATATGAAATCATCAAACGCAATGTTAAATTGTATTTAAAAAATATTTTTTAAGAAAAAAAATGAACTTAATCCAAAATCTAATATAAGGTTTCGTACTATAGAATTATTTAAAATAATTTTAATAAAATGTAACTTATGTTACATTAAAACCAAATGTGGAACAAAATTTTACTATTAAATTTGTTTCTTTTGTGAAAATAAATGATAGTTTTACAAAAAAATGGCATTTTCCACTATTCACTAAAAAATAAATCTTTATAGAAAAAATTGAAAAAATTCACCCTAGGATAATTTTGAAATGATGATTTAAAAAAATTATTTCTTCCATCCAATAAAAATACTAAAAAATTTATAAATTAATTTTATTTTTCATGAATAAAATGAAATTAAATTCATTTCATCGAAAAAAATCTTAAAGCATAAAATGACATTTCTGAAAAATGAGTACATATTAATTATAAATTAATAAATTAATTTAGTTTATATAAATTATATATACATATTTTTTATAATATTTTTATTCCTATTCATACATCAAATTTAATAGATATTTTATAAAGTTTACATTTAAATAATATTATTTTTATAGTTTATCGATGTTCTCTTAAAGCTTAGGGTTGCGTGTTAATATAGCTATCAAGTATAATATACTATTAAAATAAATTTTGAGGTTTATTTATTCTCCCCACATTAATAAATTTCTTCTAAAAAAGTTTAACCTCGGTAATAAATGGATATTTATTGAAAAATATCTTTGTTGAAAACCCAAATCACACAAATGGGTACTAAAAATTCCTTTGAAAAGTGAATGTGGGAAACGAAATTATTATCAGAGATAACACATAATAGGGTTTATAGATGAGTAAACAATTATTAATACGTTTATATATGGTCATATAGGAGAATTATATTGTAAAAATAATAATATAGAGTGGTCTATAACATTCATATGAGAAATTTATTAACCAATATACCATATATCAATAGGGGTAAATATGACCAAAATTTTTTCAGAAATGATGGAAATGTAATTGATTTTTTTACAATACCCCTTTCCTATAGA
Organism: Viscum album; assembly: GCA_963277665.1. Lineage (NCBI taxonomy): Eukaryota > Viridiplantae > Streptophyta > Magnoliopsida > Santalales > Viscaceae > Viscum > Viscum album. The sequence continues at coordinate 1,543,093,922 of OY728141.1, forward strand.
TGAGGTATTATATTACCATCAATATAGAGGATATAAGAAAATATTCTTTGTTTATTTCATTCCCTTTTACAATTTATGTTTTTTTCTTCAGTTATGATTCAATAAATTTCAACATCTAACCCATCCCTTACTCTTATAAATTAGTATTCATGATGAATTTTCCATTCTTGAAGAACTAAAATTAACTTTTGGTGAACTATAACATCCAGTAATGGGTAATAATTTATTCCACCTATCTCTAATAAAAAACAAAATGGTTTGAATAAGGTAAAATAATATATAATATGAATAAACTAACATATGGATAAAAACAAAATTAATCTCTAAACCCTCATAAATGACACCCAAAGTTCATAAAAAATAATTCCATAAACAAATATCCTTAAAACTCTTCAAAAGGTTCTATAAAAAGATGAAACCGTACTTTTTAAAATATTATAATACATATTATTCCAGAATCAGAAAAACATTTATATAAGAAAAAATTATTCACATAAAAAAATGTTTATACCCTAATCATATATTCAGATAAACCTGTTTTTATTTTCAATAAATAACCATAATCAATATAGAAAACTACAAAAAACATATATACTTCAACATTTGAACAGAATATTTATTCCTCTAATAAAAATCTATAAAATATAATGCTATTATGTTTTCCTTAAAAATATAATATTTCTAAACAATATATAAAAATCTTCTAAAATAAAATTTATCACTTAGTCACAAAATCGCTTCTCAATCCCATGGTTTTCTATAATAGAAATAATATATTCAAAAAATGTAATAACATTTTTATACAATTTGACTATATTAATGTGAAATATCAAATTAAACATAAATTTTACTAATACATTTGATATTATTTCAATAAAATATAATACCCTTCTTTCTCGAATTACCTTTTTTCTAAGACACATACTTAATTAAATGGTTTTATTCCATAAATTTATCTAAAAATGCCATTAATCAACTTAAACTCTGGTCACATATAACCTAAATATTGGTATTTATTCCTTTAAACTTATGATTCTCCATAGATTTATCAACCCATTTTATATTAGTTTTATCCAATATCATTATGGAATATAATATGTTTAAAAAGATTTTATCCCCTCATTTATCATAAAGGCTCGTAAAGAAAATATGAATTCATCCAATCATATACACCAAGAGGTTTCTGTTAGGTGTATAGTCTTATGACCACTCATTGTTTACCAATGAAGATTTATTACATTTTAAATAATACCCTTTCAGATTTTTAACCCTTAGGTGAATCGGTGGAATAGTCATATCCACTTTACAATATCCAAATAATGATGTATTTTATAGGAAAACCACACAATCTCTTCTTTACCCAAGATTCATGACATTACAATATAAAAATACTTTTTCCCTATAATCTATTATATGGTTATTTTCTCTAATGTATTTTTTCCTAAATCTTGTTCTCAAAGATCCTAAGAAATTTATTTTTTTTACTAACTATTACACCCCAACACTAGTAACCTTGATTCGGTGGTTATTTTACTGTATCAGAACAAGATACAAGTAATTTAACAAAGAAAGATCAAAACGTTTAGTAGTATTTTAAAACTACATACATTCTTGAATCTCACTTTAAATTTGAAAACATAAAATAAAACATAGTAGTTTCTTTTATAATATTATTATTTCATCTATAATATCCTTTTAATAAGGGAATTCATGAAAAAAACTTTCATAAAATAAAAAATGCATTAATAATATGAACAGAATAAATGATGATCAAATAATTCCAAATAAATAATCACATTATCATGAAACTTATACAATGATTCCATAATTACTCGAATAATCACATAGATTTCAATAAATGGTTACATAATGGGGGATATATATTGTAAGAAATCATAACCATATTGTCAAGGCACTTTTCCAAGACATCATAAACAAATTTTTATGTCATCATGCCATGACATCATAAATAATTGGTCCGACATACACCAAATACAAAGGTAAGTTTGTTTCATGTGACCAACTAATGTATCAAGGGGATATGTAATTATGGGACTCACTCATTACTTAATATGTCTGATGGATTAATTATATGAATATATAATAGAACATAATAAATATTCCATAAAAATTAATAACCATCTATATTAGAATAACTAAAATACAGAATAGCAATACTTTCTCATGTCAATATGATCATAAGCCATCCAAATAAATATTGTGGGGTTTATAATTAGAGTATATCCCCAATAAAGCATAATATTAATCTTCTTAAGTTTAAATTAATAAATTAAATTAAAATATCACTGAAATAATACTTGAGAAAAATATATTTTTCATTTTGAAACCACAGATTTAAAATCTAAAATATTTTAGAATATTAGGAAAACAATTTTATTTGAAAATAATTTGGATACTTATAATGAAATATTAATGTTAAATAATAGTTTTGATGGAAAGAAAATGTTTTCCATTAATGTACATTAAAAAAATTCTTTTTCCATTTGTAATGAAATAGAAATGTTCCAAAGGGGAAACATTAAAAAATCATTTTTAAACTATTTCAAATAAAGTCATAGATAGTTGAAAATTTCCAGAAAATTCATTGAAATGTAAAATATAAAATTCATGAAAAACGATTTATAGAACATGGAAATATAATATAAAACAAACAAAGAGTAAATAATGTTAGAAATTATAAAAAAATTCTCAATTAAATAAAATAACAATGAGAATAAATTGAAAGAAAAGATTGTAATTTTTAGAAATTAAAAAAGGAGGATAAAATATATTTGGTGTAAGATAGAAATATCATATAATTCTCCAATAAAATTTTAAATATAAAGAATCTTGAATAAGAATGATATTTTTAAATAATCCCTTATTATTTTTGAAATCAGTGAATAAAAACTTATTAAAGAATGAAAATTAGATGGATTTGTAAATCACTATGATTTTTATGGGAATAATCATAAATTTCATTCATATATAGTATATAAACCAAAAACAATAAACAAGTGGTGAATATGGAGTAGTCTTAAGAAAACAAAATTGAGATGGGAAAACCTTACAAATATCATAACAATTAAGTGGGAATTTATCAATGAAGTTATTATATGTAACATATGTAAATAGAATTAAATAATTGGTAAAAATTATTAAATAATCAGTTGTTATTGTATTCTTAATATTTGTGTAACATAATCAATGAAGAAGTAATATAACCTAATGAAAATAAATTGATTTAATAAACCCCTTTCCTCACGTCTGAATCAACTTGTACATGATTTTCCTCTTGTATAATTAAATTATATTAATTTTATACTTTAATACGAATCTTTTTCTATAAAATTAAAAAATTATTATTCCATTAATTTCATTTATTATGATTCATTATATATTTTTTAAATCAGTTAAATTCAAGGCAGATGTTTTGAGGATGTTTACTTCATAGTCATAGAACAAATTTAGCAGTTTGATGATGATCACAGATTTCATGATTCCATAATCTATATAAATTTAGTCAGGATGTAATTATCATTTTTATACATTAAATAAATTTTATAATAATCCAAGAAAGTAGGTTTTGAAAAAAGAATTACATTGACTTGTGCAGTTTTTAATCAACATGAACGCATGAGACATTTAAATTTTTTCAATGAATGAATGTATAATAAGGTATGTAATATATTTTATTACTAGTATCATAATTATTTCATTAATATCATATATATTCATTGAATCCATCATAATAACCATCCATGAATAATAGTGATGTAAAATTAATCATATCATTGTATGGAGTAGGTAGTCCACACTTACATATGAGTGATAGATTCATTTAACATTTAATGGAAAAGAGGTTTAAAATTATTCATATCAAGCACCACTTGAAAAATATAATGGGATTTTATTCCTTGAAGCTCTTATAGGTTAAAATCTTCATAAATAATCCTCTATAAAGACTCCTCTCAACAAAAATACGGTTGATTGAGGTTTCTCGGTTGAGGATGGCCTTGAAACTATCCACCAACTAGCCCAAATGTTTATGTTCTTGATTCTGGGGTGCATTTCTTATCTTAAAGGGGATAAACCCAGACCCTCTCCTTATCTGAAACCTCATATATCTCATTCCTATGTATTTTTAAATTATAAATATTTCAAATTTTTAGTGGTTATTTTCATGTTCTTTTGAACTCTTAGGATGACATATATTGAGATTAGAAGATAGGTAACATTCAAATTAAGCCTGATATTTTTTGCATATCAAAATTGGATTATGCTTTTAAAAGTTACACTCATAAGAAAACTGTGGTTCTAATTAGGGTTTGGTTGAATGGTCTTAATTGGTACTTTTGGCACCCAAAGATCTTAAATGACATCTCCCCATGTATTTGAGTCTCTCTAAAGATAGGTCAGGGAACTTTAAATGGTGAAGTATATATCTATTCTAGAGTCGTGGTTGAGTAGAATTTGGATTCAAAACATCCACCAATAATTAGCTTCAATATGAAGGAATATCGAATAGAAGATAGGATAAAATATGAAAAAAAGACTCCCTACATCAAATTATAAAAGATCATTGGTCATTCAATCTTGAATTGTAGAGGGGTGGGAAAACAAGTCACCCTACCTAATAAAAAAATGGACAAAAATTAAAGAAGAACAAGTAGAAAAAAGTTCATATTCTGGATAAACCTAATCCTTAAAAAAGAAAAAAGAAATGTGGGTAAAAAATAAAATGACTTAAACCCCAGAAGGGATGACTTTGAAAAAACATGGTCTAAATTGGTGGAAGAAGGGGATAATACAACCGAAGAATAATGAATTATTGATGAAATCAAGAAACATATTAGGGATATACTCACACAGTGTTAACATGAATTAGATCTAGAGGAAGTCGGGTCCTACATGGACTCACAGAATGAAACTAAGAAGATTGGTAGTTTTTTTAGCCTTAATTCTCTAGATGTACTTAAAGATTATAGATTGCCCAATTTTGAATCTCCACTTTCTCATTCGACTGATGATTCGACTGAATGTCCAACCACAAATACTTATGAAGATCGACACCTATAATATCCTTTTATTGAGATCACACTAAATGTTGTGTATGATATCAATGGTAAGGAAAGGATTCCAATTTCTCTGATACATGTAGTGGATAATAACAGTGATATGTAGGCTGAATATAACTCTGATATGCAAGTAGAAAATGATACTAATAAAAATTTTGGGGGTAATACTTCCCCATTTATGGTTTTGGTAAATATCACAAACAAGGAAAAGGATTCTAATACCTCCACACATAATTTCACAACCAAGGATCAGCCTCCTCACACTGGTCATCCTAGATAGGGCTACATTTCTGCATCTCTTGAAGTAAATAGTACCTTCATCACCACTTATTCAAGAGAAGGTATTCTTAATATTAATCTCCCTATTAATTATATGGTTAAACATGTAGTGGGATTCTTTACTCCTAGCCCCAACAAGGCTAAAATAGTTTGAATATCCTATAGTAGGATGAGCTATAGGAATAAAAATAAGGGTTTTCCAAACCAAAACACAAGTTTCAATGAATATAATATTTTTTAATTTTTAGGGAATTACAAACTCTAAAATAGTTACTACATTAAAAATATTTCTTTTTACTCGTAAACCTGTTATATTTTCTTTTCCAAAGATTAAAATTAACTTTTCACCTACTTCTTCTCACTACAAACATAGTGGTTACTTTAATCTTGGTTATAGAAATAGTAACTCTCCTTTTGAAACTCTTCGAATATTTACTCATTCTTCTTTGCATAATGTTAATGTTTATAATGTTTCTAGAAAAATCTTTACATGTTAGATAACCTAATCAAACTCACACATATTATTTTCATTTTTTATGCTAATAATAGGTATTAGGATAAAATAAATCTTTTATAGGATCTTACGTCATTAAGAATTAACATTCATGAACCATGGATAGCGGTTGGATACTTTGATTACATCCTCATAACTAGTGAGAAAATGGGCCCTACCCACTCTGTTATCTCCTCTAGAGAATTTAAAACCTTCATCGAAGATAACAATTTAATTAAAATCAGTCATGTATGATCCAAATACAGTTGGTGTAAAAGTCATTTTGAAAGGGTAGTTTCTAGTATGATTAACAGGGCTTTCTCTAAGGATAAATAACTCAGCTAATCGAATACCATCTTCCACATAACCCTCCCCAAAATCAAATATTACCATCATCTGGTCTTGGTCACTATTTCCATTATAACATCTAAGCATGTTCTCACTTTTATATTCAACAACGCTAAGACTTCCAAAACTAATTTTGAAAACATTATTGAAAACACATAGAATTCAATGAAGATTTTCCAAGATTCCTATTCTTACACCATAAAGTTAAAATTCCTTAAACAAAATCATAAAGGATGGTATAAATCAAAATCCAGAAAGAATTGACAATAAGATTTCTAATTTAGAATACAGTTTCAACAAAATAGAAGCTGTAATCACTAGCTCAAAATTTAATATTTATCCTCAATAATAACTAAATATCACATCCAATCTCAATGACATTCTCTTCATTAAAGATAACCACCAGAATAATATCTTTAGATCTAAATGGATAAAGGATGGAGATAGGAACATTATGTTTTATAATTCTCTTCGTAAATTCAGTAAATCTTATAGGCCACCCTCTTTCCTTAAATATGGAGATAACATCATTGATGCCGAGGATGGTATTTTCAATCATGTTGTTGCCTAACTTACAAATATTTTTATTGAACCTAACATCAATAAAAAAATTCTTCCTTCTTTTATTCCTGTCATTATTAATGATGAGGCTAATTTTTTCCTGACATGTATTCCTTTTGATCATGAGATTAAGGAAAGTATATTTAGTCTTAACTGTGACAGTGCCCAAGGATCTAATGGTTTCAATAAGGTATTTTTTTTACTACTAGCATGTTATAAAACAGATGTCTTCATGTTGGTTAAATGTTTCTTCATCGGTGGTACTCTTCTTCATGGTATTAATTACAAATTCCATACTTTAATTTCTAAATTTGATAATGCCTATGAGATTCATCTATTAGTGCCAGTTACTTTTATCAACACTGTTTATAAAATCATTACTAAGATACTTTCCAATAGACTTGTATCTACTGTGAATAAAATAATCTCTTAGAATCAATTTTGCCTTTTCAAAGGTACAACCATTCAAGATTGTAACACCCCAAACTTCCACAGTACGCTTCTCTTTGAATAATACAGTAGCGTGTGTTGTACGCAACTTCGAGTTCTAACACACCACAATCAATCAAACTAGTCGTTATCAATAGTAATACCCACCTTTTGAAATTAAATAAATTTTATATTTTAAAAAGGACTTCATTTTTGGATTTGGAATATCAAAATTACACTAGGGTGATGTTTTGGTATTTTTTTGAAGACTTTCAATTATTGATGAATAGTGAAAAACACCGAGTTATAGTTTAAAATCGATTTTTTATTTAAATAATTATTTATTTTATTTAAATTATTTTTTGGCCAAAATAGAAACATATTACCTATATAAGTTCAATTTAATTCATTGGAGTTGGTTTATAATAATTTTAGATATATAAAAATTTTATTGAACTTTTCACCGTCTTTTACCCATCTCCTAAGAGAATTTGCAAATTCACATAAAACATAATTTTACCACTTCTCTGAGTGGAATTTCAAAAATTTGAGAGACACGATAAATTTCAAGGAGTTTAATGTGGTTCAATAAGATAAAAATAATTTTTTTTTGAATAATAATTTTTTTACTTTTATTTACCACGGTTAAAAGTAAATAGGGTAATTAAGGGTAAAAATGATATTATTATTACCCTAACACATGTCCTAATTCTATTTTATAAGTATAATTAGACCAAAAACAACCTTAGGATTAAAATATTAACCTATTTTGTCCACTTGGATTAGATTATGACATTTATTATTATTTAATTTAAAGAAGAGTTAAAAGGGATAAAATCAAAGTTAAATAACTAAAAAAATTTAATATAGGGTTATACATGAGATAAATTCAATTATAAATATTAATTAGAAGGATAAAGAAATTTATTACATAATTATATTTTATTTATAATATTTTTAAATTAAATAATTTAATTTATTTATGACACAATGGTGATGCAGTAATTACCTAATGAATGAGATATTAAAATAATTGATATTATAAATATAAAATTTAATTTAATTTGAGACTTTTTATGAATTAAAATAATTTTCTACGTTAATATAAAATATTAGGGTTGGTTATATTAATTTTTTTCGAAGTAATAATTCTTTTATGAATTTAGAAAAAACATAATACCAAGTACTGTCAAAATTGGCATAAAAGAGTTTTTAAAACATATATTATATTATTAATTCATATTCTATTCCTAAAAATCGATGCTTCAGAAAAATGATGTATATAATGATATTTTTATAATTAACTAACCACATGGTGTTCTCTTGTAATTATATATTAATTTTATTAACCATATAATATAAACATACAAAGAGACATGGTAAATGTCAAACTATTTATCTAAGAGTTAAATATAAATGATATGGTTAATATAGTGACCAAAACCTATCTAAAATATATTGTTTGAAAGGTTTTATACCCCTCACCACATTATCATCCAAATATGTAACTTTGGACCCATTATAAACCGAATTATAATTTATTATAAAATAATATATTTGGTTTTTCCTAGGTGCCCCTCACCTATCTTATAAAAGGGCACTCCCCCTTCTCTCAACTTCATACCTTCAAAGCCTTTTGGCTCGGCCAAACCCATCCAAAATATTCTCTAAAATTAACTCACTTCAACCTAAGGGCCTTATATTGATCCGAAATCCAACCTAAAGATCCTTTTTGATCAAATCAAAAGGAAGAACCTGAAGAAGAGGTAATGTTTTCACCACCTTCTTTCAAGTTCCTTTCTTTTTCCACTTCTTCTTTATTTGTTATTTCCATTATAAAATAATAAATCTAGTATATTATATATATTGTGATGTTACTATAAATATTGCACAACAATATTCATTATTCTATCTATATTATGAATGATAATGCCACCATGCGTGCGTATGTAAGGCTTACCGTCTCCACGACGTGGTGTAATTTGTTATTCAACACTATGTCATTTGGCTTGATATAATGATGAGTAATATGTATATAAATAATGAAAATAACATGATAATGTCTCTGTAATATTAATATACCATCCAATTCCACACCTTTAAGGAAATTATTTTGTCTCTCGTGCGTACGTACGGATTACTGTCTCCACGACGCGATGAGATTCTTTTCCACATTCACCATTCATCAACGGTTATAATAATATATATTACTAATATGCTTGTAATATATGACATAATAATGATACCGGAGATATGTATATATTTATATATATATATATACTTACAAATATTTTATTCACTTACTTCCGTTCAATACATTATGAAAACGAAAACATCATTTATGCGTACGTACAGACTACCATCTCCATAAACAGTGTTTTCCATTTCATATATATATCTATTATACATAATTATATTATAAATATATAAGATATATAAATCATGTTTTATATTCTGAATGTATTTAAATCTTGATCTAAGTGACACAATCAAGAGTAACAAGTATAAAACGTATGATACAGAAAGCGATTTTTACCTGAAATGTTAATTTAACATGGAAATTATTATTAAATGGGAAGTATAAATTCAATAATGAATAAATTATGATATCATAAATATTAATATGGTTCAATTATAATTAAATAACATACTACGGTCTTCATACAAGAGTTTAAACGTACCATTGACTAAAGGAAAGTGCAAGGTAAGGGGTTTTCATCTGACTCCTTATTCCTATGATATTCGTACCATATTGCAACTATTAACTTTTGTGTTGTGTATGTACTGCCCATAGTTGTATTCTTTATGTAATACACTTTAATTTATGTTTATTTACATATTCATTGTATGCTACCTCTTTCATGGGGTGTATGTTTCGTAAGTTACCAAATCGGTAAGGGTTAATTTCACAATCTCTTTATTATCCGAGGTTGTTTTTACATACGTATCTACTGGGACATATTTATTATCCATGTACATGTTTCAAAAAATAGTTTTGAAAGGGATTCTATTAAGGGACTTTTTACTAAAACATCATTTTAAATGTTTTTAATATTTATTCTTCGAAACCATTTCTATTAATGTCCATGTTTTTAAAATGGTTTTAAGGATTTATTTAAAGGGACATGAATGTTTTAAAATTTTAATTACATTCAAAAGATTCAAAGTGGAATGTGACACTTTGATTCTAAAATGTTTTTAAATGTCTTCCTTTATAAATATTGTGACTTTTAAATGTTTTCATGAAAAATGGATATTTCTTTCAAAGAGTTTTACAAATCATTTTCATCTATGTCAAAATCCTTTAATGGATTTTAAACTTGTTTGATGTTGATTTATTATGATACAAGTCTTACTTATTGTATTTCAGGTTTTTGGATATGTTTGACAGTGGATGTGTTATTTTTATACCATTCATGGTGTATGGGTATAGTATTGACATTTCATATGCCAGTTTTAATATGAATATTTGTGTTATATTCAAACCTTTTCATATGAGAAATGCATTTTACTTAGTAAGTGAAGGGTGGATCCCACTATAGCTCCTCAATGCATCAGTAGGTCTCATGAGACAAACTAGTGTCTTGGCACATGGCCATGACAAAATCTTATTTGTATTATTGGCACAAGGCCTTGACTATGTGGTTATGATAGTCTGGAATTATGCATTCTATCATTATGAATGTGGTTAATGATATTGTATGTGATTATTCGTCTAGTAGAATATCTATGTGAATAAGTAAATGGCATTACTTCATATTATTTTTTCCATATTATGCTGAAGTTCAAGTTTAAAGGGATTTTATTTTAGTTATACATTGCCTTAAATGTTTATGCTTATTTATGAATGTTTCCGTTGTCTTGTTATCCTTTCTGGGCATCTGAGCTCACCCCTTTCTATGTTTTATTTTTCCCAGGATGTGAATAAGTATTTTATGAATGACTTGTATGGATTGTATGAGGGGATATGAGTGTGTTCTATGGAGACATGATGTTGTTGTAGTTTTTCACTTTATGTTGTAATGTAAACTTTATGAATGTATCTAGTGATTCTAAGGCTACTAAACTAATCGATCTTTCGAGGCTTGATCTTTTGTGATCATGCCAATTTTATGTAATAATGCACCGACTCTGGGTAACTGGGGTCAGGGCATTAAAAAGATTGTATCTTCCATTCCATTAAATGCATAAATCTTTTAAAAAACATAATAGGGGTGGTGGTATTTCCATTAAAATTGATGTTATAAAGGCTTTTGATACCATTGATTGGGTATTTATTTATAAGGCCCTCAATATTTTTTGTTTTAACAATATATTTATTAGCAGTATTAGAACTCTCTTTAATTCGGATTGCACATACATTTTAATTAATTTCTCTCAAAGGGGATATTTTAACTACACCAAAGGTTTAAGACAAGGAGAACCCCTCTTTTTCATTCTTTTCCCTATTACGGAATACTATTTAAGTAGGCTAATCACTATAATAATTGATCAAGGGAGACATATTTCTATTAATACATAAAGGACTTTTACTATGACCATTAACCTCCTCTATGTAGATGATATCATTCTGTTCTTACAAGAAGGTAAAAGATATATCTAAAATCTAAACGATTATCTATATCATTATGAAGAGATATCTAGCCAAGCCATCAGTTGGGTTAAAGCATTTATCATATTTGGAAAAAGGTTCCCAAACAATAGAAAAACCAACATTATTAATGATTTAGATATAAAACAAGTATCATTTCCTTTCACCTATCTTGGAGTACACATTTTCTTGAGAAGACCAAAAATAGATACTTCTCTTAGATTTTTTTATCAAATTCAAAATCAACATTCTGGTTGGAAAGTAATATCCCAATCTATGGAAGATAGAGTTTTTTTTCAAATATACAAATGCCTTAAAAATGGTTTACTCATTGATGGTATACAAATTTCGCATTGTCCTTATTAAGAAAATTGGTCTCTTCATAAAAAAATTGTGGATTGTGAGCACTCTTGTAAGGAAAGTTGTGACTACCCCTTGGTCCAAATGTTGTAAAACTTTAAATAAGGGTGGTATGAGAACTAAAATTATCAAACATTTCAATGATTCCTTAGAAGATATAATTTAATAGAATTTACTCCATAATTAATACATCCCTATCATGTTCTGTAAAGATAGATTATTTAATAAGTTGACAAAGGTAACTTGACTCACATGGACTCTTATATCAGGACATTAATTAAAAAATCCTTCTCCAGTAATATGTATAATTATAGATGGATTTTTTCCAAAGATCCTTTTATGAACTCTTGTTTAGATAACTAGTCGAGTTCCCCTCTTATTTCTATTATAGTTCCAAGTCATTTACATGATCACATTGTTGTCTCTATTAATGATTTATCGAACTCATCCAGATATGATATTTTTGATAATGTTAATAGTTTTATTGATAATTATTATTTCACTACTATAAAAGATTTTCAAATTTTGCAGGTGGCTAAAAATTGTTTACTTGAATACAAAAAATATTATGATCACTAGTTTGAAATTATATATAATAGTTTTTATTGGTTAAAAACTTTTGATAATCCTTGGATAAAACCTTCAAGACTCACTCTATTCTAGGGAATTTCTCACAACTAGGTCTCCGCTGATACTTTTCTCCAATCTTTGAGGGTCCAACGTTTCCCTAAATGTAGTCTTTTTCATCACCATATAGAATACACAAACCATCTTTTTCATTTGTGGCCTACTACCGCTAATCTATGGAAATATGGTCTTTATCTTTTTGTTATAGATGGTTACTTTTGGATTAAGTCAACTCTCAATGCCAATTTTGTGATGCTTATAATTCCTCTAATATGATCAAGAACCTTTTTTCTTGCTATGGTTTTTGAGATTCTTCATGTGATCTAGTATGGTAGAAATGATTATTTACATCATAATTTTTCATTCAGTCTTTGTGCAGGTCGGGATAGGATACATGCTTCCATACATGAAGCAATGAAAATTTAGCTGTTGAATTATAACAATTCTAATTCTAACCTCATCATCAACCAGTACCTCAGTTTTGTGGTATATATATCCAACCTCGACATATGTTTTTAGTATTTTGGAAATATCTGCTCCCATGATGGACCAAAGATAACGTTTATGGCACATCTAGAGGCAATTTGTGTCCCTCGTTATTTAGATTGATGTACATAGACCACCTTAGAAGCCTTCTTTGTTTCTTTTATGACTCGTTTGGATTTGCTTTATCTTTGGAGATAGAAATGTTAAGTGTTATTCATGCAATAACCTTCGCAATGTAGAAAGGCTGGAATAATATATGTATTGAAAGCGATTCAACCAAAATCGTGCAAACCATATGGAATGGCATGGTGCATCTTATGTGGACACTCACAACATGATTGTAGAATTGCCTCAACTCAGTAGTATAGATTAATCATATCTTTATGAATGTGTTTTAGGAAGTGAACATGGTTGCATATGGACTTTTCAGTAAGGGGTTTGACCCTGATATCATCTAGTTGGACTTCCTTCTTGTGGATCTGACTCCCCTACATGAGAAATATTGTAAATGAGTCCCTTATTTTCATCTCTTGTAATATTTACTTTTATTTTTTCAATAAATGTACCTTGGTTTTTTTGACCAAGGCTCTACCTTTTTAGAAAAATAATAACAACTAAAGTATGAAATATTCCATAAAAGGGATTACAACTTCTTTGGGAGACCTCTTACGAATTATACCTTAATACATTTTAGGATATAATCAAAACTATAACAGGTGATATATGAAGTGTATAAGAGTTGTATAAAGGTATAAGGGTATGTATTTTGTAAAATATTGTGCTCAAAATTTAGGAATAAAGTATAATACTTAGTACCATTTTATAAGTGATGGAAAGGGAACACTTGGAATTACTTTAAATATTTAAATGTGATATATATCATAATCATATCAAGTGTAGTTAAATGTAAATAATTTTGAAGGTAGGATATGATAAGGTTGAAATAACTACAACCATAAAATTTAGACTTGCATAAGTTACATTTTAAACCTTATTATCGGGTCATACCCCCTCATTAAACCTTGTTAAACATAAACGTGGAAACAAAATTTTTATCCTCTAAGGGTCTTAAATTTTTTTCTAAGGTGAAAAGTGGCACAAAAATGGTACATTTATGAAATTAATGTCTATTTCCCATCACACATTCCCTCTTTCAATGTTTTTTATTTATAAATTGTTTAAATAAATATAATTATCCCAAAATATTATTAAATTAATATTTTGGATTATTTAATTAATTTGACTCCAATGACATCAAAACAGTAATAGAATTCTAACATAAACACATTAACCATTAAGTATACATTATAATTACCTTATAAATTCATGGAATATACAATTCTTTCAAAAAATAATATTTTTTATATTTTTAAATTCAATTACTGTGATTTTTTTACTATTTCCACAAACACAATATCAACATTTCGCAACTATTTTAGGTAATTATATCATCAATAAAAAATAAAAAAAATTACTATCATAAAATTAATGTATTCACAAAAAAATAACATATTACTTATAATAACTTATTTTTATAAAAAAATAAAATATATTATAGATATTAAAAAAGGTGACATTTTTAAATTTTATTAACATAAAATAATATATATGTCATTATCAAAAGAAAATGGGGTTGGTGTTTTCTCCTAAGAGATTTTCCCAGGAGGAAAATAGATACACCTCAACTATAAATGTGGTTCCAGCACTCTATCATCCTTCATCCCATATTATTCTTATGAAAACTGAGTTTCCTCTACTTCTGCATCTTTTATGGATCATAATCTTGGATTTACTCTTCCACGTTCTTAAGGGGTCATTTGGAAGCCTATAAAAGCCCCTCATCTTTAATATTTGATGTTGGGTTTTATTATCCAACAATTTTGTTCTCTAGTTCTTCGTTATATTAAATTCCTACATGATTTCTCTATTTTTTATCTCGAAGGGTACTAATATAGAGATTTGGTCTCATGGATAGGATCTAGTGCTCACCTATTTTCAGATCCCTATGTCGTAGAGGGGTGAAAATCACTATTTACATCACATTAATCATTGAATTTATACTTGATAATATTTTTCTCATCTTTTAATTAATGTTAGGAATGTTTTTTGTATTGAAAAGTACTTCTCTATCCTTCAAAATATTGACGAACTCCTACAAATTTATAGGTTGCATCTCTTAATTACAAAATCTTCAAACACTTACCTAAAAAATAAAATGGAACCTAAACACCATATATTCAAATATATTACATTATTGTTTGAATTATACTCATCCCATAAAATATATTCAATGGTTAGATAGATTCTTAAAGCCTTATCAAATTATTTTTAACCTTAATATTTATATTTAATTTTTACCATGGTGAAAAATATTTATCATGGTTATTATTCATAATGAACAAAAATGAAAAGTTATAATTTACTAAATTATAACTTAAATATTCCAAATATGGAATCTATTATTAATTATTCAATTTCTAAAAGTGTAGTAAATCAATTTTAATATAAATTTGTAAAACAAAACGATAAACGGTTTTTAAAAAAAAATGTGTTTTAAGCATAAAAATGAACATAAAAAAAGATAATGTTGATTTCTATGGAATTATTTAGTTTATGTTTAATAAAATGGATGTTATATTACTTTTGAACCAAATTTAAAATATAAATGGACTCTTATATTATATTATTTAAATAAAATAAATTTTCATTTTCTGAAAATCACAATATTTCTATATCAAATGCAAATTTTATATTTAAAAAGAATCCAAAACAAATCACCCAAATCTGATAATAAAAAAATTTAAAAAAATTATATTATTCCATCAAATAAAATTTAAGAACTAGTATAAATTTATGATATTTTCAACACATAAAATATAATAAAATAAATTTTTAATGAACAAATATTTTTAAAGTATAAAATAACTTTACGAAAAAAAATTAGTAAATCTTTACTATGAATTAAAAAACCATTTTCATTATATAAAACCTTTCTAAATTATTTTTAGAATTTTATATTTCTTTTCCTACCTTTAATTTAACTATTGGGTAATCATGCTATCATTTAAATAATAATGTTATTTTATATTATATTTTTTTCCCTTTAAAGCTCGATGTTGTGTGTTACGAAAGCTATCAAGCATAATATTATTTTAAAATAAATTTTTTGGGACCTAAAAACCGGTATTTCTAGGGATTTTTGGATTATTGAGAGATTTAATTTATAAATTATAGAAATGTATGTAGGTTTGTTTGGAATAATACACATAGTATATAAGCTATTTATAAATTATTTTTCTACAATATACTAGATAGTGTGTGTTTAGGGAACCTCACACATCATCCCCTGAATCATAGTATATTAGCATATCATCAAACTCTGATGATAGCATGAATGAAGGAAAAACGTCCAAATTTCCCTTAATAAAAATTCCTTCTCTATAACATCCCTATCCTTTTACATATATTATTACATTATTTTCAATCATCATTTATAATAAAATAAAATCAAAGTATTATAAAGTCTAGTGTCCTTTGAATATTGGGTACCTAAAACTGAAAACATAAAAATAGAATAAAACAAATTTATATTAATCATCCCTTTTGATATCATAACTTTATTTCAGATCTTACATCTTCATAAGATAACATGGGGAGTACATAGAAAAAAGGGATGATTTAAAAATTCATGTAAGGTAATAGACATAGAAATAAAGCACAACACGTGGGTTAGAATAAATAACATGATGATATAAAAAGTCATGGAACATTAATAAACATATGGAAGAATTATATATTGTAAATTAGTTCATGTAATCATGGAAAATTTAGAATGTGGTAGATACATACCACATTACATAAACATGAGTGAAAGCTAACTACCAATACTATATCAGGTGGTGGAAAAAATATCATAATAAAAACAGGTTTACTTCTTATTTCAAAATGAAATATCATGAGACTAAAACATTATGCAATGAATTTTATTTCTATCTATATTATCCCTTCAAAAAATGTTCAGGAATATGTGTCCATGTGATAATAAAACTTAAACATAAGGGTTACCCATGGAAATAAATGGGTATTGTAATCAGGGTATATAGCATAAAAATGGGTGTATCATCAAAGAGTCAATGAAATAATGGATATAAATAATAATTGGATATTTAAAAGGTTATATAGGCATTAATCATGATAAATTATTTTCAAATAATGTTAGAACATGTAAAAATAGTGTTTAAGAAACTTTATAAATGAGCCTCTTTAGTGCTGATTAAAGGAAAATATTATAGAGTCTTTAAAGAGGGTAATGGAATAATTGTTTGAATAAAAACATAAATGAATTTAGATAGTTATTAATGATAAGAAATATTGTTTTATAAAAATATTGGATTCTTAAAATATATTATTGAGTTTACATTAAAATGTTATGAATTTGGGAGGTTTTGTTTAATCGTGCTTGCTTCTCGAGGAGAATCGAGAAGTTGATATTATAAATCATGAATTTCCCCATAAAATAAAGATGAATGGATCTAGATTTATACGTTTGTAACATATAAATGGAATATTGAATAATTATATATGAATAATTAAGAATTAAATTGGTTTAAGGAGATAGAAAGTATAACCCAAATGTAATTGGGTGGTTCAGATGGAATCTCTTACCTTATGTGTAAAAGTGTTATGCAATTGCACTAAATGTCATGTATAATAAAATTATATACATTAATAAATTAATTAATAACCCATTATACACATATTTTATTTTTTATAATTTTATTTAGTTTATTTATGGCTTTTTATGAGTAGTAATATTCAATTTCCTCGTTTTAGGAGCGTTTGTTTTATTGGTTTTCATTATTTGTTCGCTTGTATGCAAGTGTAGAAGTTCATGTAAGAAGAGAATTATTCTCCATAATTGAATTTATATAATATTAATGAAATTATACAAGTTTAATTTGTCTTATATATCATTTGGTTATATATTATTATGGTGACTAATTAGATATAATGTTAATGAAAATGATTTGATTTATTTTGGTAGTTTTTATGACCATCATGAACATATATCATTTTATTGAATATAAAGTTTATTTATCTATTATAGAACATTATATAAATTATAATATATGTAATAAAATCTTATTTAACCATAATTATGGTTTCATTACCATTCTTGAAGACGGTAATGTCAAATAAAAATGCACCGTCCACAATAGCAGTAAATAGTCATATCACGTATAGTGTTTTCATTTTTAGAATAAAATAAAGATGTGAGATATTTGATGATGGATTAGTTCATTAACACTATAAAATTACATTTGATAAAGTATAGTGGATTTATAATCGTACTTTTGGATAGGGGGTCGGATAATATAAGAAAATAAAAGAAATTTGAAGAAAAATTAAAGGAAAACGAAAGACGATTTTCCTTCTTGAACTTCTTCTCCTTGAGAACCTCCTTAGGGAAATTGGGTTAAGTATTTTTTGAGACAAAAGGATCCTCGATGTAGGGTAGAAACTCGAGAATATTATAGGGTGGAATTTAGATAAGCTTCAAGTCTTGGAAGGTGTGAGGATATTAGGTGGCGAGGGGTCGTATTTATTGGGGGAGGAGAGGGGTATTTTTTTATATATTTCATTATTTTATTATTATGGATAAATACTATAAATAATTTTACCCTTATTACTAAATACATTAAATAATTAATGATATAATGATATTATGGGATTTAATCAGCCATACATCTCCCATGACTCAACATATTTTGTATTTGTTAAATACTATAAATTACTGTATTCCATTATTCACTAAAAATTCTAATATTTTCGAAAAATATAAAAAATTCACCCTAATCACATTATTATGTCAGGAATTAAAATATTTAATCCAGTTTATAAATAAATTCTAAATATGATAAATTTGATTTTTAATTAAAATCATCATTGATTCAAAAAATATAAATTATAAAATTTTAATTGATTTTAGAACACTTTAAAAAGTTAATTAAGGTATCATAAAATAATATTATTATTATAAGACAAAAAATTATAAATTTATGAATATATATTATTTTAAAAAATTATATTAATTATAAAATTTTTCTTAAATATTTATGTCTTACAAAAATACCAACACTTAATTAGTCATGTTTAAAAAAATTATTTACTTATTACATGATATAAATATATCATATTTTCATTTATAAGATACCAAAATTTTATTTATACTTTCATAGGTTGTGTTATTATTCTATTGACCAAATTATTTTTCCTAGTGGTCACATTACTATTCCAATGATCAAATTACTATTTGATTGTAATAGGTTCTTTAATTTCTAGAGATACCTATTATTTAATTAATTCATAATTTATAATGTTTTTACTATGTTATCTATGTGATTATATTTTATTTATAGTATATGAGATAATGATAAGTTGGAAACTTTCATTGATAATATTCGGGGTTATTACATTCTTCCCCCTTATCAAATTTCTCCCTCAAAATTTTATTTTAAATACTAAGGTGAAAAATGGTGAGGGTACTTCTCCTTCATCACTTCCTATCATTCCCATGGTGTATCTTCATACTTATAGTTCCTCCATAGTACTTTTACTACGTGTGTAGTCTTGTTACATAGAAATTTATCTCTACGGTCCAAGATCTTCACTAGATGTTCTTCATATGAGAGGTCATTCTCCAGTTGTACCACCTCCAGATTCAGCACATGGGATGGATCAGGTATGTAAATCCTCAAGAGTGATATGTGGAATACATCATGTACTTATGACATGGTATATGGAGGTTATAGTCGATAGGAAACAACCTTTAAATGATGAAAAATATCTAAGGGGTGATATACTTTGGACACACCATTCATTTCTTACCAAATATCATGATACTCTTCCATAGAGATATGTTGATGAATAACATGTATTGAACCTTAAAACTGGGTCTCATCAACGATTGTCTACATAGATATTCTATTGACTTTGGGATGACTTAATTTGAAGCTAAATAGTTTTCACCTTTTCTACCATTTCTTAAACCATTTCATGTCCTATAAACTTATGTTCACCAACTTCATTCTAGAATTTCAGTGGTCTACATATTTTCCCATATCAGGCTTCATATGGAGCCATTTGGATTCTTGAGTAGAAACTATTGTTGTGTGATAATTATATCAGAGGTCAATTTTTTTCCCATACTCCACTGAAGTCTATAGAACATGCTCACAATATTCCTTCTAGTTTATAAACATTTTACTTAAATTGGATATCATTTTGAGGATGGTGGTTTGTAATAATTTTCATCTCATTGTTTAGATCAAGTTAAAGACTTTTCCAGAAGATAGTGGTGAAACTCATATCTCAATCGGATACAATTAATAGTGGTACTACAAAGAGCATGGCCTCTTCTATGATGTATATCAATATAATTTGATTGAATGAGAATTGAAATTATGTTGAAATTATGTGATATGTCTTTGTAAGATGATCCACAATCACCCATAAAAATTTATTTCTTCTGGATGTATTTAGAAGTATGGTGACAAAGTCCATGGAGATGTTTTTTCATTTCCATATTGGTATGGATAATGGGTGCATCATCCCCTTATAATTTTTCCTCTAAACCTTTACTTGATGAAATACCAGACACTTTAATGTATATACAGTTATCTCATTCATTATATTGTCGCACAAATATTTCTCTCAGTGATATATATACATTTTTGTGCTCTCTAGGTGAATAGAGAAAGATGAGCTTTATGATCCATTTAGATACTCCTTCGTTATCTATATATGGGATGGTAAACATAATTAAGACCTGAATCTTATGACTCCATCCTCATAAATTTTAAATTTTAATGATTTACAATTTATGATAGATTTTACCCTTTTATAAATTTCCACATAATTTCTTTGAGAATCCTTTATATTCTCCATAAGAGATGGCTGAGAAATCCTTTGAGAAAGGATTGAGGATTTTCATTAATTAATGATCCCTATGTCCATCCTATTTAAACACAAGAATATTTTATCCTACTCAATTCACGAAATTTTTAATTTTGAAAGATCCTCTCTACTTAGAGCATCTTCAACATTAATTTATTTTATAATATGGATGTAGATTGAGTATTAGTAATCCTCGATGAGTTGTATCCATATTTGTCGGAATATATTAATCTATTTATATGTGAATATATATATTTTAGGCTCTTAAGATCATTTTATTTTTAAAAATTATGCCCATAAATATAATGTGCTACATTTTCAATGTGAATATCACAAAGACCAACTCCAGATCATGTGTGGGATAGTTTTCTCATGAATTTTCAACATCCTTGTGTCTTATTCTTTCACTTTAAAATTTTTCATTGGTATAAAACCTAATACATTATTTTAATCATAATTATATGCAAAAAATAGATCCAAAATTATTAGATGTTTGAGTATTGGCAAGAGGACAAGCATATTTTTGAATCCTTTGATGAAGTCTTCACATTCAATAGCCCATAAAAACTTTTCCCTTTTCTGATTCATCTTGGTTAGTGGTTTTGAAAATTGTGATAATTTATTCACAAATTTTCGATAATAACCATCTAGACTAAAGAAACTATGGATCTCTATTACAGATTTTATTCTAGCCCACTCTTCGGTTAATATTATCTTGGAAGGGTCTATATATATTCCTCTTCTAGGGATAACTAGCCATAAAAATGATGCCACTTCTATCCATAATTCAAATTCACTATAATTTTAATATATATTCTCCATTATAATTTTTTTCATAATAGTATTCAAATGCTCCTCAGGTTCCCCCTTAATCGTGGAGAATATTGAAATGTCATCCATAAAGACTACCACAAATTTTCAAGGTAATCTGTGAAGAATATTCATTAAATACATGAATATTGCTAGAGAATTAGTTAGTCTAAAAGGCCGCACTATGAACTCGTTATTTCCATAAATTGCTCGAAATTAAATATTTGTAATATCTTCCTTCCTAAAATTTACTTGGTGATATCCCGGCCAAAGATAAACCATAGAAAAATACTTGGCCCCATGTAGTTGATCGAAAAAGTCATCTCTCCATTGAAGGAGATACGTGTTTTTATTGTGATATTTTTTGAGATAATTATAATTAATTTAGAGGCACATATTTCACCCTTCTTCTTGATGAAGAGAACTGGCGCACCCATGGTAAAGCACTAAGACATATATAGCTCTTGTCCAGATTGTATTCCAACTTCTTCTTCAGTTTCATCAACTCAATGGTGTCTATTCTATAAGATTTCTTTGACATAGGAAGAGAACCACGAATAAGATCAATTGAAAACTCAACCTCTCAGTTACTAGTGAGAATAGTAAATTCTTCTAGAAAGACATCATTATGGTCACTTGGAATAGGCATGTCTTCTAGCATGATTCATTCCTTTGCCTAATTCATTTGAACCATATATGATTTCTCATAAGAAAATAATTTCCATAATTGAGGCAATAATTATATAGTAGATCCTTCCTCCACATTACACTTGTAATGAATTGGAGGATGATTCGAGATTTGAGGAGTGATATCCCTTTATCAAGAATTGAGGTTGGCATTGTATAATGATATCCAATACATTAAAAATATATAATCAAACTCCCCCAATGGAAGTAAGACAATATTTTATAAGAGGTTCATTACAAAAACATTAACCAAAGAGATTTTATTTACTTTGGTTGAAATAATTTCCTCACTTTATATTCTCATAGATAACTCAAACTCCATATTTTGAGGTGGTGTTTTAATAGTTCTACTAAACATGAAAGATATGAAATAATATGTAGAACCAATACAAAATATTAAATTCACTATTCGTGGATGAATAACCAGTTTACCTTTTACCACATCATTGTGAAGTTCCACCTTTTTAGTACTGATTGTATATTCCCTTCCTTGTTTCCTTGGATGTTTTTGTTGACGATTGGCTCCATCAACCCTTGAATTAGGGAAGTGGATCACATAATTCCCATTATCCTTGTATTTAAAATACTTAACTATAGGATGAGTTTTGATCTGAACCTTTTTTTATTCATCCACATCCATGTAATTATTGATAGTCCTTTAGAAATTATTATCCATAGGCCATTTTCTTCTACATTTAAAGCATCTCCTAGTTCCCTTTATATAGTTCCCAAGATTCTTCTTCCTAAACTTTTGACACGTGAGAAGTTGGGTTTTTATTCCATTGTGGGATTTATCTATTGATCCTCCCATATTAAACTCAATTTTCCACTTTTTACATTCTAGACCAATATACCACTAAGAGTCTCTGATATACATTTCAAATTTAATGGAACACTGGAATGTCTTCTTATAGCAGTCAAATTATTGAATCGCTAAATATTTTCATATTCAAGGGTTTAGTTGACTAAATAAGTGATCCGCTTTGTTTTCAGTCTTCATGAAGATTCCATATACATATTGTACAAGCATTCTAAATTTTTGTTCATGCAACCCAATAGACTCATCTTCATTTTTCTTTAATCAAGGGAACTCCCTATAAAAATAATATGGAGAGCTCACTAGTTTTTATTTCTTGAAATATATTTAATTCAATTCCACCCAATCCATGTAGTCAATTTCTTCCATTGACCTTGTATTTTTTATTAGTTTCTAGCTCTGATTGGCATCCCCATAAAAATAATAAACCGAGAGCATAACTCTCTCTTTTTTTGGGAATTTAAAGACAAATAATATCTTCTTAGTAGAGTAAATCCAGGTATATATGATGATTGGATTTGAAGATCCACTAAATATGTGAGGCATTTTTTACATAAAGGATTTGATCACAACATTCTCTTTCATAGTAGAAGGAAGGTGTTCCACAAGTTTCAAGTTATTATTCAAAACATGATCTATTTGATAAATTATTGTCATGATGTTTTGAGCTCCTCTTCCTATCATATTTTTAATTTCTTTAGGTAAATCGTCACATTTCCTATAACGTTCATTATTATCATGGGTTCTTTAATTTATAGACATTAACTAAGAAAAAAATTAAAAATTAGGGGGGATTAAATAAAAAGATAATAATCAAATAAAAAGGGAACATTTAACATAGAAATATGAACTTATAAATCAAAAGAATATCATAAAATGTGATTCCTTAAGATTCAATATAGGTTATCTATGGTGATATAATAATCGCTAGGGTTCTCACTAATGTTCCCTATTCCTAATATACAAAAATAACTCAACCATTTTCTGATACCAACTATATCAACCATGTCCGTTTAAACATAATATTACATGATTTAAATCATAATTAACCATAAAAACATACCAATTATAATAAAATCAGGTGTCTATAGAAGAGTAGGTACATAAAACTAAAAACATGGAAATAGAAAAAAAAAATTATATTAATAATCTCTAGTGGGATTCTAAATTCTGTTGAGCTCTTGGATATCCCTAGGATAAATTGGGGAATACATAGACAAAATAGAAGAGCTAAAAATCCTAATAAAGGAGTAAATATAGAAATAAAGCGCATCACATGTGTTAGATGACAAAACCTGATGACATAAAAAGGAATGGAACATTAATAAAAATATAGAATAATAACATATAGAACATGGGATCATGTAATAATGGAAATATCGGATTGTGGTAGCAACATAAATGATGACATAAACACAAGTCAATGATAACTGCTATGATTTTATCAGATGGTGTTCAAACTCCCATAACAGAATCAGGTTTATTTTTTAGACCAAAATAATGTATAATGAGAATAAAACATTACCAAATGTATTGGATCTCTATATGGGTTCACCCTTCATAAAATTTTCATTAATATGTGTTCCATATAACAATCAAACATAAACATAAGTGTTTCCCATGGAAAGAAATGAGAATCATAATCTTGTCATGAAGTAAAACAAATTGGTGTATCATAAAAGTGTCTATGAAAGAAAAGATTTAAATAATTCATGGACTTTAATAAGGTAAAATATGAATACAAATTAAGTGAAAAAAATGAAAAAATAGTTTTTAAGAATCTTTATGAATGATCATATTTATGGCGAATTAATGGAAAATATTAAGGAGTCTTTAAAGCGGCTAATGAAATAATAATTTTCATAAAACCAAAAATTAACATAGATAGTTTTTCATGATAAAAATATTGGTGTTTTAAAATACATTATAGATTTTACTTGAAAATGTTTAGAAGTTGGGAAGTTCCATTTAGTCGGGCTTTCTTATAAGGAAGAATCAACAAGGTAACCCTAAAATCATTTATTTCTTCCTTAAATAATGATGAATGGATATTTGAAACATAAACATGAAACAAATCAAAAGAATATGGAATAATTATACAATAATAATTAATAATAAAATTTTCTTAAAGGGAGAGAAATCATATCCTAATGGTAATTAGAATTATTGGAGATAATCCCTTACATTATGTCTAAAAGTTTTCTAAACTTGCACTTAATTTTTTGGATAATCAAATTAGTTCCATTAATTAATTAAATAAGAGCCTATTTTACATTTAATCTATTTATTATAATTTTATTAAAACACATTAATTGGTAATACATTTCATTTTTTATATATTATGTGGATTATTCATTAGATTAAATGTTAATGAAATTGATTTAATTTATTTTGGCAGTTTTTAAGACTATCATGAACTTATATCATTTTATTTAATATCATGTATATAAAATAGTTAGAGAATATTATATAACTTATAATATGTATAATAAAATCTTATTTTACCGTAATAATGGTTTCATGACCATCCCATAAGTCGTTAATGAGAAATGAAAATGCATCATCCATGATGGTGGTAAATCGACACATCATGGATGATGTATTCATTTTTAGAATAAAAGAAAGAGGGAAGAGATTTGATAATGGATTATCCCATTAACATAATAAAATTTCCATATATAAAATATACATTATTCATACTTCCAATTTTGGATAGGGATATGTGGAGAGTATTATAAAATAAAATAAATTGAAAAGAAATTTAAAGAAAATGATAGATGATTTTACCTCTTGAACTTCTTCTCCTTGAGAACCTCCATAGGGAAATTAGGTCTGGTCTTTTGTTGAGACTAAAGGATCCTAGACTTGGGGTTAATACTTGGGTATATTATTTTTCATAATTTGGAAAATCTTCAAGTCTTTGAAGGTTTGAAGAGAATATGTGGTGAGGTGGTATTTATAGGGGATGAGAGGGGTATTTTTTATTATTATTGTCATTATTTAGTTATTTTGGATCAATAATATCAATAGATTTGATAATTATCAATAAATATATTGAATTATGATGTATGTTTAGAGAATATGGTATTAAATCATCCATACATCATCTAGGACTCAATATATTTTGAACTTGTTAAATAACGTAAATTGTCATATTTCACTATTCACAAAAATTCAACTATTTTGGAAAAATCCCAAACATTCACCGTAACTATTTTTTTACATGAAAAATTCATATTTTGACACAATGTTATGAATAAATTATAAAAATTATAACTTTAATTTTTAATTTACATCATCATTTATACAAAAAAATATTGATTTTAATATTATAACTGATTTTATGACACATTCAAATTTTAATTAATGTATAAAAGAATTTTCCTTTCATTATTAGACAGAAATATTAATTTATGCGTAATTTTTTTAAAATCATTATAATAATTATTAAGTTTTAATTAAATGTTAATGAATTGAAAAAATACCAATGCTTAAATTATCATTTTTAAAATATTTTTTTACTTGTTCTATGATATGAATATATCATACTTCCATTCATAATATACAAAAATTTTAATTAAAATTTCACAGATGAGGTTATTATTCTATGGGAAAAATTACTATTCTAAATGGTCACAATACTATTACAATGGTCATGGAATTATTCCATTGGTATAGGTACCTTAATTTTTACAAATACATCTTATTAATTTCATTCATCATTTATAAAGTTTTTTCTATATTCTAGATGTGATTTTATGTGAT
This sequence comes from Viscum album, assembly GCA_963277665.1. Taxonomy (NCBI): domain Eukaryota; kingdom Viridiplantae; phylum Streptophyta; class Magnoliopsida; order Santalales; family Viscaceae; genus Viscum; species Viscum album. The sequence goes on from OY728141.1 coordinate 1,543,121,209, forward strand.
TTATACTAAATCAAATAATAAAAATCAGGGAATTTAAATTGAAAAAATTATGGGTCCTTAAATTATCACCATTTCCTTCTTGATCCAAAAAAATCTCTTCTCCATTTTTAAATGATTAAAATGTCCACACATCATTTTATGGATCTCAAAACCCATATTCATTCATTAAAAACTATAATAATGATTCAAAAGATAGGGATTAACAAGATGATATTGGATATACCCCTCATGTATTCATGGATGTTTTTTTTGGCCACCATTGATAAACGCGGATATGTGAATATTGTTATGGAGGAGGATCTATGAACCAAATTGATAAGTTCCTCCATAACCCATGAATAGAAGAAAAGATATATCTCCTTTATAGAGAAACATTAGGATGTGTTTATATGGAATTATACAATTATTGTTTGGTTGGATATTTATATGGTGACCCATCATATGGGAATTTCATAGGATCACTATGTATACAAACAAGAAATGAGGAAAATGTATCCCAAACACACTTCCAAAGTGGGGGATATACTTGATAAAATGATTAAGGGAAAAAAATTCAAAGAGGTCCAATACTTGAAATGACTAGAAAAATCATCCCATTCAAAGAAAAATAACTGGAATGCCAATTTTTTCATTGATTTCAATGATATCAATAGTAACTACATGAAATATTATTTCCCTATTCTAATCATGGAACTTCTAATAGATGTGATTATTTTCTTTCAAACCATTTCCTTTATGGACAGACATTATAGAAACATCTAAATTAGGTTGGATCCCAAAGATGAAGAGGAAATATTATTAAGGGTTCCCCAAGGGGTTAACTATTACCATGTAATAACCTTTGTCTTGAAGAATACAGGAACCACATACCAATGTTACATGCATCACATCTTCAAATATTTAATGGGGAAGATTATCGTGTGTTATAAAGATGAAATGGTGATCAAATTATATTAATTATATTATTACCTATAAATATGGAAACATTATTCAACTAATAAATATTGAAAAACATAAATGTTAACTCCTTTATGTTCTCTTTCAGAGTGACATGAGGAAAATTTATGATCTTTTTGGTACATCATCTTTGTATCAAAGTATACCCTTAGAATCCCAAGGCTACATTTTATATCCCCTTCCTCAGGGCCGCAAGGAGTTTAGGGTACTCTAATGATGAATCTATTATATTATAAACTTCATATATAACCTTGTTAGATGATTTGAACCATTCACAAGATTGATGAATAAAGTGTTCACTGACTAGTGGTGTCATAGTTTTCAAGAGGCTTTCAATCATCACATGAAATACCTCTTTCACCAACCCATCATAATGATTCTAGAAGCATTGTAGCCTCTTATCTTTTATATGGAAACTCTAAATATATATATTAGTGATTTTATCACCTATATAAATTATGTGGTAAAATAAAATAGTCTTTACTACCTCCATTGGACAATTCTTGATGTGGAGACACAATATTATTGCATTGAGAAGACATAACTCATGTGAATCCCCATGGTTCCAAATTTGAGGCGCTTCCTTAAGCATCATCAGGTCCACTAGAACTATTTAATGGATCCACTGAAATATAACCTCAATAATCTCATGTTGACAAGATTTTATTCAGGATGGGTGGTGTCACACCCATGACTTTTTTTAAATTCATTATTCACTTAATTTCCATTCTTGATTTGTTTTGGGGGTTTACCACTCATTTTGTTGAAAATAGTGGGTTTTGAAAATTTGGGCCAAACCCTGAGCCCAAATCCAGATTTAAAAACAAATTTTGATTCTTCTATAACTCCATCAATTTTTACTATTTTATACTCATTCCACTTCCCAATTGGCATACCCTAATATATTAAAATCACCATATCCCTTTAAACCACATAGAAATCCCAAATCATGATGGATTTGGGTTTTTAATTAAGGTAATGGGCCTTCCCGTAAGCCCATTTCCTGATTTAAATTATTTTTTTAAAATTTCAATATCTCATTTGTTCTTTACTGTTTTCCGGTGATTTTACCTCCCACTCGAAGCCAAAAACCTCATCCTCACTCCCTATATCGCTTTTTCCTCTTTAGAGCTCAAATACCCCGCGGAGTTGGACGATCTTTCTCAATATTTCTCAAATCGACCAGATTTGATGAGGTGAAATGAATCTTTCATAACTCCTTCAATTTTCATCCTTTTCACCCCATTTAAGTCCCCAAATGACCTAATATGACTCCTTCGGACCTCCATATCAGTTTTGGGTACTTGGAGATTCATATATTGGTGGATTGGGGCTGATTACTTCAAGATATTTCAAGTAAGGGAATTCCTTTTGGTTCCTTCCATCCTCTTTTAGTTTTATTTCCTATTTCTTGAAGTTCCTCATGTCCAGAAGATAGGGTTAGATCCTAAGGTCTAATTTGGTATCTTTTGGGTCAATTTTTGGTGGTCTAGGTATGGATTTATATTCCTTGTGGTGCGGCGGTGGTGCGCTTAAGGTTTCGCACCAAGTTTTGAGGGTTTCGACTCAAAAGGTAGGTGATTCCATGTGTAACCATTTTATGATGAGTTACCTTGCTTGTTTTATTAATTTAGTATGTTTATAATCTGTCTTGTGTGGTTTGAAAACTGTTTTTGATGAATTTGGTTAAACATTTAATTTTTAGTTGTATTTTAGCTTGAAATTGGGTACTTTTCATGTGTGACTCTTGGGGTAATGTTTGGATTTAGTTTAGAACATATGAAAGTGATTTATTAATCTTGAAAGGGGCTGCCAATTCTGTTTTGTTAATTCCTTATTATCATGTGGGCCTTGAAAAGAGGTTTTTTTTAATGTGTTTAAGGTGTAAAACCGTGTTGTACTTTTTGAAGGAGATTTATGAAAATGTGTGTTTTTCATGTGTATCTTTGTGGTATTATTTGATGTATTTTTATAACATTTGGGGGTGCTTTAATAATTGTTTTAGGGCTGAAAATTCTGTTTTGGATTGTTATTGTTATGATTTTGGTTTTGAATGAGGGGTTTGAAATGGGTTTAGAGTGCAAACAATGGTTATACCTCTTGGGTTTGTTTTATAAAAATTGCAAATGTTTTATTTTGTTAAACAAAGTTGGGAAAGGGTGTAAATGTACTATTTGGGTGAGTGTGTTCACCTAATGTGGTTTTTTGAATGGTAAAGTGGTGATTTGAGATGTCAAACATTTTTAGAATGTTTTATAAATTGCCGAAATGTTTTACTAAATTGTGTTTTGTGTGCGAAACACGGGTGTGGGATGTTTTGTGTGAGTTTATTGATAAAATGAATTGTGAAGGTGAGAAGGGTATTATGTGACATGTGTGTGGGATGTTATGTGAGTTGAATATCTTGTAATGGTTTTATAAAATCGTTTAAAGGATTTGTGTAAGTGTTAATGAAATGTGAAAAGTGTTGTAGGGAATTTTGGTGTGAGTTTGATTTCAAAATGCATTTGAATGAATAGTGGAATTTTTGACTTGTGTGATGTACATGGGGCTGTTTGGTTAATGTGTGATGTGGAATTGATATTTGCATGTGAAAACTATACTTCTTGGATTGTTGAACTTGTTTGAGCACAAAGGGAAAACCCGGGTATCTAGGTGGGTGGACGTGGACTAGTATGCTAGTGAATCCGTGGGGTTTGGCCTTAGTTTCACTTAGCAAGATTGATGCTTACAACTCTAACTAAACAATGATGATGATGATTGGGGACCACTAGGTTATGGGTATGATCCCTACTAGTGGCTCGTGCACGAGAACCGATATTTTTTGTGGTTACTCTCACCGAGATACGAGGTACCTGGGACCCACAGCTAGCTAGTGCCTAGGGGTTATTTCCTATTACTTGTTCTCATTAGATCCTTTTTACTTACCGTCGGTATACGGTATTGTTGGATGAAAAATTCAGTAGCTTTGTTAGTTATTTTAAAATTGCCGTTCCTTTAAAATTATCTCACATGAAAACTGTTTTCATTTATTATTTCATCCTTTAGAAAATTGTAACTAGCATTTCTTATTTACAAAACATGCAATGATTTTTGTCATGAAATGTTTATCACATGGAATCTCATAGAGGTGGTATCCTACTGGGCTTTCTCTCACACCCTACTTACACCTTTTGGTGTAAGTAGACTTGCTTATTTTATGTCACAGGTTTGGGTACAGGTTTTATGCCTTTGGTTCGGGTTTTTAGCGGTCCATCGTGATGGAGTGTCATGGAGATGGCTTGAGGGCAGTGCCTCTATCCATGTGGAGGCTCTTGGGATGTATTTTTTTTGGGTTTGTACCTTTGTAATGGTCTTTAAAATTGTTTAAAATTGTGTAATTCTGTTCTGAATTTTTGAAAAAGATTATTTGGTTTGAAAAATCCAGATTCGTTTCATTGGATTCTTCTGTCATTTTAAATTTATAAACTTGGGTAAATCGTTCCCAATTATCGTTTTATGATACCCGGGCACTTGTGACAGCCCGTGGGGATCGGGAACGCCCTTCGGGACTTGTCACGGTCTGGGTTTGGTGCCGGTTTTGGCGGCGTCCAGATTCGGTTCGTGACAAAATGGTATCAAAGGAGGTTCGCTCCATTGGAGTCATGTTATTTGGAAAATAGTCGGGATAGTCTAGAGTTATGATTTTTGGGAAATGGAATTCTGATTATGGGTAGTGTGCTTGATCACCACACCTCATTTCAGGATTAAAGTCACCAGGGGAAGTTGGGATTTGTCTAGGTCTTTTGGTTTTCATGGTTTGATGATGATTAGGGGAAATGAAAAAGGAGTTGGGTTAATGGTCTCAATGAGCTCACATGGTCTGGCAAGCCATGTGGAGCCAGGGATATTCCCTAGAACACTCTCTGTGATAGTGAAGTGATTGGAATATGGCCGCCAACCATATTTCCAAGTCACCCACTGAAACCAGTTTCCTCTCGCATTGTCTGGTGTTCTTTAGTTTTGAAATCTTGTAACTTTGGTTTTAAAGTGACTTCGTTTTAGGAAGTGTAATGTTTTTGTGAAATGATTTTCAAATAAATATGGAATGGTTTGATTTATGAAATGGCAGAACTGAATATTCAGAATTAATTTGAAATGGAAAATTGTGTTCTTACACCTCTTTTGAAAACAGAAACTATATTTAAGTTGGTTTTGAAAAAGTGTTCCCATTAGAGTTTTCTAAACTATTAAAAGTTTTTTTAATGGGATGAGATGTTTTGAAATTGATGTAAATAAATTGAATGTGAGTTTTTATTGGAGCGATTGTGCCTTTATGAAAAGTTTTTTTTAATGCGGTAATTTGGGTTCGACCTCCTGGTTAGCGGTTTTGATAAGAATGATGTGTTGGTTGACCATTTTGGTTTTGAAAAGTGGAAAGAATCAGTGCATTGACCTTTGGTATTTCCATGAGTTACCACATGCATGGGGTTATATGGGATGATAGATGGTTGATGGCATGACTGGATGAGTGCCAGGACGGATATGAGGAGGGTTACTGGTGTGGCACAAAAACATTCATCTGTGAGGCCCATGGGGTACCATTGGTGGATACGCTCACCGATGAACCATTTTTTTTCAGAAATGGTTTTAAAGAAAAACATGTTTTCTTGATGAATAGTTTGGGATGGTTTTTATTATGGGTTTTTGAAAATGATGATGTTGTGGGATGTTTTGAGTCCAAGAACCCCTCCTGTTCGAACTGTTTTTTTTTGTTTGTGTTTGGTCGAAAAGCTGGGTAAAAGGTCCGGTTAGTAGTCTCCTATGATATATGTTTCGGGACACCATTAAGATGGTTCCATTAATGAGTTTGGATCTTTTTTGATGCATGTTTTTACCAATTAACCATCTTGGTTGGGTCCTTGGGTTCTCTCATTGGATAAGGTGCTCCCCTCTTAAGATTTAGTGCACAACTGAAGTGAAACACGGATTGTTTTGCCATTGGAAAATCCTCCAGTTGATCAATGTAAGGAATCTTTTCTTGAGATTTGTAGAATTATTCTACACCATTTACTTTCTTGGTTTTTTTTCGGATCCTCTTGTTGCGTAAGAGTGCTCGTGGATGGTTGAAAGAGACCATAGTTTCTTAAGCTACCTAATTCGTCGAATGTGAAGTTGTACAATATTATGTGAGTCTATTTTTTTTCAAAACTGTTTTTCCTTTTGGGAGATCTCTACATCCTCTATTTTAGAGGAATGTGTTTATATGTGTCCTTTATTTCTGTTGTTTCTCACCCGAAGAAGCAGGGTGTGATGTGGGTGCATCCTCTAAACCCTTATTTCAGTGAATTTAAAAGTTAGGGTAAAGTGAGTTCTGGAGTGTGTTATGTCTGGGTGAACCCATCTCAGATTGTGTGTAGTTGTTTGTAGAATCATAAGAAGAAATTATATTTGGGGGTTTCCAAATCCTAACTACGAGGTTGAAGATGCTTCAATCATTCCAGCTCCAGCCATAGGTCCCGGAGAGAAGCTGGCACGTAGTCAGAGGAAATCCCAGGGCAGTTTTTAACCTTGAACAAATAAATGTTCTTAGTATGAAAGAAGGGAATAGTTTAAACATTTGTTGTTGTCATCTTGCTTCATTTTTTCACGTTCGGTGGAAATAGGTGGCGGGCCTCATCCCCATGTTATCTCCCAATGACTTTCTTTTCCCCTTTGGTTTCCTTTGGGTTTGGGGGAAAGGTTTTAGATATTTCTAGACATGTTGAGTGAACACTTATTAGTAACCATTCCCTAGAAAACCATGTAGGTATAAGGATCCACATGGTTAGAACATAGTTTCCCAAACTGTGCGGGCTAACCGTGTTGTCGTCCCAACTCTTTAAGTTTTGGGGTTTTTCTATGCCGGCCTATATTGGTCAGTTAAGATGGATGGTTCTTATGGTGGGGAGATCCACTATGAGTCTCATGTATATTATTTTGAAAATTCCTAATGGGATTCTACCCCTTGTACTGGGGAGTTTTTTCGGGGCTCCCCTTTTAGTGTCTTGATTCTTTCTCGGAAAAAAAAATTAAGTTGTCTCTTATGGTTGGGGAGCCCAATTGTGTATCCTTGTACCAGTAACTCACTTTTTTACTTGGTCTTAGATTGGATGTGGGTAGTCTTGCTCGGAGCTATATAACCACATACATCATCCTTGAGTAAACGTTGGGATTGGAGATTTCCCAATTGTTTAGTTATATCAAGGGAAGTGTAACCTTGTTCGATGTTCTTGTTGGTTTGGGTAAATTTCTTGAGCCTTTTTCAGATAGTGTTTGAGGAGTTTTGTTTTAGGATAAATCTTGAATGTGCTTGATAATTTCAGTAATGAGGTGTATGTTTTGGTTGTGAAGTATTTCTTCCTTAATTGATCACTGGAGGTGTTTTGACCTTTGGGGGCGAAGCTTAGCAAATGAGTCCATTTATGCCTTTCGGTTGGGTTTGGTTTTTTCTTTATCCGTGATGTGGCTTTCCAAAGGTGGAAAGTTTTATGGTGGGGAGAATTGTCACACCCATGACTTTTTTTAAATTTATTATTCATTTAATTTCCATTCCTGATTTGTTTTGGGGGTTTACCACTCATTTTGTTGAAAATAGTGTGTTTTGAAAATTTGGGCCAAACCCTGAGCCCAAATCCATATTTAAAAACAAATTTTGATTATTCTATAACTCCTTCATTTTTTACTATTTTATACACATTCCACTTCCGAATTGGCATACCCTAATATATTAAAATCACCATATCCCTTTGAACCACATAGAAATCCCAAATCATGATGGATTTGGGTTTTTAATTAAGGTAATGGGCCTGTCCGTAAGCCCATTTCCTGCTTTAAATTATTTTCTTAAAATTTCAATATCTCATTTGTTTTTTACTTTTTTTAGGTGATTCCACCTCCCAATCGAAGAAAAAAACCTCAGCCTCACTCCCTATATCGCGTTTTCCTCTTTGGAGCTCAAATACCCCGAGGAGTTGGACGATCTTTCTCAAAATTTCTCAAATCGACCAGATTTGATGAGGTGAAATGAATCTTTCATAACTCCTTCAATTTTCATCCTTTTCACCCCATTTAAGTCCCCACATGACCTAATATGACTCCTTCGGACCTCCATATCAGTTTTGGGTACTTGGAGATTCATATATTAGTGGATTGGGGCTGATTTCTTCAAGATATTTCAAGTAAGGGAATTCCTTCTTGGTTCCTTCCATCCTCTTTTAGTTTTATTTCCTATTTCTTGAAGTTCCTCATGTCCAGAAGTTAGGGTTAGATCCTAAGGTCTAATTTGGTATCTTTTGGGTCAATTTTTGGTGGTCTAGGTATGGATTTATATTCCTTGTGGTGCGGCGGTGGTGCGCTTAAGGTTTCGCACCAAGTTTTGAGGGTTTCGACTCAAAAGGTAGGTGATTCCATGTGTAACCATTTTATGATGAGTTAGCTTGCTTGTTTTATTAATTTAGTATGTTTATAATCTGTCTTGTGTGGTTTTAAAACTGTTTTTGATGAATTTGGTTAAACATTTAATTTTTAGTTGTATTTTAGCTTGAAATTGGGTACTTTTCATGTGTGACTCTTGGGGTAATGTTTGGATTTAGTTTAGAACATATGAAAGTGATTTATTAATCTTGAAAGGGGCTACCAATTCTGTTTTTTTAATTCCTTATTATCATGTGGGCCTTGAAAAGAGGTTTTTTTTAATGAGTTTAAGGTGTAAAACCGTGTTGTACTTTTTGAAGGAGATTTATGAAAATGTGTGTTTTTCATGTGTATCTTTGTGGTTTTATTTGATGTATTTTTATAACATTTGGGGGTGCTTTAATAATTGTTTTAGGGCTGAAAATTCTGTTTTGGATTGTTATTGTTATGATTTTGGTTTTGAATGAGGGGTTTGAAATGGGATTAGAGTGCAAACAATGGTTATACCTCTTGTGTTTGTTTTATAAAAATTGAAAATGTTTTATTTTGTTAAACAAAGTTGGGAAAGGGTGTAAATGTACTATTTGGGTGAGTGTGTTAACCTAATGTGGGGTTTTTAATGGTAAAGTGGTGATTTGAGATGTCAAACATTTTTAGAATGTTTTATAAATTGCCGAACTGTTTTACTAAATTGTGTTTTGTGTGCGAAACACGGGTGTGGGATGTTTCGTGTGAGTTTATTGATAAAATGAATTGTGAAGGTGAGAAGGGTATTATGTGATATGTGTGTGGGCTGTTATGTGAGTTTAATATCTTGTAATGGTTTTATAAAATCATTTAAAGTATTTGTGTAAGTGTTAAAGAAATGTGAAAAGTGTTGTAGGGAATTTTGGTGTGAGTTTGATTTCAAAATGCATTTGAATGAATAGTGGAATTTTTGACTTGTGTGATGTACATGAGGCTGTTTGGTTAATGTTTGATGTGGAATTGATATTTTCATGTGAAAACTATACTTCTTGGATTGTTGAACTTGTTTGAGCACAAAGGGAAAACCCGGGTATCTAGGTGGGTGGATGTGTACTAGTATGCTAGTGAATCCGTGGGGTTTGGCCTCAGTTTCACTTAGCAAGATTGATGCTTAAAAATCTAACTAAACAATGATGATGATGATTGGGGACCACTAGGTTATGGGTATGATCCCTACTAGTGGCTCGTTCACGAGAACATATATTTTTTGTGGTTACTCTCACCGAGATACGAGGTACCTGGGACCCACAGCTAGCTAGTGCCTAGGGGTTATTTCCTATTACTTGTGCTCATTAGATCCTTTGTACTTACCGTCGGTATACGGTATTGTTGGCTGGAAAATTCATTAGCTTTGTTAGTTATTTTAAAATTGATGTTCCTTTAAAATTATCTCACATTAAAACTGTTTTCATTTATTATTTCATCCTTTAGAAAATTGTAACTAGCATTTCTTATTTACAAAACATGCAATGCTTTTTGTCATGAAATGTTTATCACATGGAATCTCATAGAGGTGGTATCCTACTGGGCTTTCTCTCACACCCTACTTACACCTTTGGGTGTAAGTAGACTTGTTATTTTATGTCACAGGTTTGGGTACAAGATTTATGCCTTTGATTCGGGTTTTTAGCGGTCCATCGTGATGGAGTGTTATGGAGATGGCTTGAGGGCGGTGCCTCTATCCATGTGGAGGTTCTTGGGCTGTATTTTGTTGGGTTTGTACCTTTGTAATGGTCTTTAAAAATTGTTTAAAATTGTGTAATTCAGTTCTGAATTTTTGAAAAAGATTATTTGGTTTGAAAAATCCAGATTCGTTTCATTGGATTCTTTTGTCGTTTTAAGTTTATAAACTCAGGTAAATCGTTCCCAATTATCATTTTATGATACCCGAGCACTTGTGCCAGCCCGTGGGGATCGGGAACGCCATTCGGGACTTGTCACGGTCCGGGTTTGGTGCCGGTTTTGGCGGCGTCCAGATTCGGTTCGTGACAAAATGGTATCAAAGGAGGTTCGCTCCATTGGAGTCATGTTATTTGGGAAATATTCGGGATAGTCTAGAGTTATGATTTTTGGGACATGGAATTCTGGTTATGGGTAGTGTGATTGATCACCAAACCTCATTTCAGGATTCAAGTAACCAGGTGAAGTTGGGATTTGTCTAGGACTTTTGGTTTTCTTGGTTTGATGATGATTAGGGGAAATGAAAAGAGAGTTGGGTTAATGGTCTCAATGAGCTCACATGGTCTGGCAAGCCATGTGGAGCCAGGGATATTCCCTAGAACACTCTCTGTGACAGTGAAGTGATTGGAATTTGGCCGCCAACCATATGCCCATGTCACCCACTGAAACTAGTTTCCTCTCGTATTGTCTGGTGTTCTTTAGTTTTGAAATCTTGTAACTTTGGTTTTAAAGTGACTTCGTTTTAGGAAGTGTAATGTTTTTATGAAATGATTTTCAAACAAATATGGAATGGTTTGATTTATGAAATGGCAGAACTGAATATTTAGAATTATTTTGAAATGGAAAATTGTGTTCTTACACCTCTTTTGAAAGCAGAAACTATATTTAAGTTGGTTTTGAAAAAGTGTTCCCATTAGAGTTTTCTAAACTATTAAAAGTTTTTTTAATGGGATGAGATGTTTTGAAATTGATGTAAATAAATTGAATGTGAGTTTTCATTAGAGCGATTGTGCCTTTCTGAAAAGTTTTTTTTAATGCGGTAATTTGGGTTCGACCTCCTGGTTAGCGGTTTTGATAAGAATGATGTGGTGGTTGACCATTTTGGTTTTGAAAAGTGGAAAGAATCAGTGCATTGACCTTTAATATTTCCATGAGTTACCACATGCATGGGGTTATATGGGATGATAGATGGTTTATGGCATGACTGGATGAGTGCCAGGACGGATATGAGGAGGGTTCCTGGTGTGGCACAAAAACATGCATGTGTGAGGCGCATAGGGTACCATTGGTGGATACGCTCATCGCTGAACCATTTTTTTTTCAGAAATGGTTTAAAAAAACATGTTTTCTTGATGAATAGTTTGGGATGGTTTTTATTATGGGTTTTAGAAAATGTTGATGTTGTGGGATGTTTTGAGTCCAAGAACCCCTCATGTTCGAACTGTTTTTTTTTGTTTGTGTTTGGTCGGAAAGCTGTGTAAAAGGTCCGGTTAGTAGTCTCCTATGATATATGTTTTGGGACACCATTAAGATGGTTCTATTAATGAGTTTGGATCTTTTTTGATGCATGTTTTTACCAATGAACCTGCTTGGTTGGGTCCTTGGGTTCTCTCATTGGATAAGGTGCTCCCCCATTAAGATTTAGTGCACAACTGAAGTGAAACACGGATTGTTTTGCCATTGGAAAATCCTCCAGTTGATCAATGTAAGGAATCTTTTCTTGAGATTTGTATAATGATTCTACACCATTTACTTTCTTGGTTTTTTTTTCGGATCCTCTTGTTGCGTAAGAGTGCTCGTGGATGGTTGAAAGAGACCTTAGTTTCTTAAGCTACCTAATTCGTCGAATGTGAAGTTGTACAATATTATGTGAGTCTATTTTTTTCAAAACTGTTTTTCCTTTTGGAAGATCTCGACATCCTCTATTTTATAGGAATGTGTTTATATGTGTCCTTTATTTCTGTTGTTTCTCACCCGAAGAAGCAGGGTGTGATGTGAGTGCATCCTCTAAACCCTTATTTAAGTGAATTTAAAAGTTAGGGTAAAGTGAGTTCTGGAGTGTGTTATGTCTGGGTGAACCCATCTCAGATTGTGTGTAGTTGTTTGTAGAATCATAAGAAGAAATTCTATTTGGGGGTTTCCAAATCCTAACTACGAGGTCGAAGATGCTTCAATCATTCCAGCTCCAGCCATAGGTCCCAGAGAGAAGCTGGCACGTAGTGAGAGGAAATCCCAGGGCAGTTTTTAACCTTGAACAAATAAATGTTCTTAGTATGAGAGAATAGAATAGTTTAAACATTTTTGTTGTCATCATGCTTCATTTGTTCACATTCGGTGGAAATAGGTGGCGGGCCTCATCCCCATGTTATCTCCCAATGACTTTCTTTTCCCCTTTGGTTCCCTTTGGGTTTGGGGGAAAGGTTTTAGATATTTCTAGACATGTTGAGTGAACACTTATTAGTAACCATTCCCTAGAAAACCATGTAGGTATAAGGATCCACATGGTTAGAACATAGTTTCCCAAACTGTGCGGGCTAACCGTGTTGTCGTCCCAACTCTTTAAGTTTTGGGGTTTTTCTATACCGGCCCATATTGGTCAGTTAAGATGGATGGTTCTAATGGTGGGGAGAACCACTATGAGTCTCATGTATATTATTTTTAAAATTCCTAATGGGATTCTACCCCTTGTACTGGGGAGTTTTTTCGAGGCTCCCCTGTTAGTGTCTTGATTCTTTCTCGGGAAAAAAAATTAAGTTGTCTCTTATGATTGGGGATCCCAATTGTGTATCCTTGTACCAGTAACCTACTTTTGTACTTGGTCTTAGATTTGATGTGGGTAGTCTTGTTCGGAGCTATATAACCACATACATCATCCTTGAGTAAACGTTGGGATTGGAGATTTCCCAATTTTTTAGTTATATCCAGGTAAGTGTAACCTTGTTCGATGTTCTTGTTTGTTTGGGTAAATTTCTTGAGCCTTGTTCAGATAGTGTTTGAGGAGTTTTGTTTTAGGATAAATCTTGAATGTGCTTGATAATTTCAGTAATGAGGTTTATGTTTTGGTTGTGAAGTATTTCTTCCTTAATTGATCACTGGAGGTGTTTTGACCTTTGGGGGCGAAGCTTAGCAAATGAGTCCATTTATGCCTTTCGGTTGGGTTTGGTTTTTGCTTTATCCGTGATGTGGCTTTTTGAGGGCGGAAAGTTTTATGGTGGGGAGAATTTTCACACCCATGACTTTTTTTAAATTCATTATTCATTTAATTTCCATTCCTGATTTGTTTTGGGGGTTTACCACTCATTTTGTTGAAAATAGTGGGTTTTGAAAATTTGGGCCAAACCCTGAGCCCAAATCCAGATTTAAAAACAAATTTTGATTTTTCTATAACTCCTTAAATTTTTACTATTTTATACTCATTCCACTTCCCAATTGGCATACCCTAATATATTAAAATCACCATATCCCTTTGAACCACATAGAAATCCCAAATCATGATGGATTTGGGTTTTCAATTAAGGTAATGGGCCTGCCCGTAAGCCCATTTCCTGCTTTAAATTATTTTCTTAAAATTTCAATATCTCATTTTTTTTACTGTTTTTCGGTGATTCCACCTCCCACTCGAAGAAAAAAACCTCGCCTCACTCCCTATATCGTGTTTTACTCTTTGGAGCTCAAATACCCCGCGGAGTTGGACGATCTTTCTCAATATTTCTCAAATCGACCAGATTTGATGAGGTGAAATGAATCTTTCATAACTCCTTCAATTTTCATCCTTTTCACCCCATTTCAGTCCCCACATGACCTAATATGACTCCTTCGGACCTCCATATCAGTTTTGGGTACTTGTAGATTCATATATTTGTGGATTGGGGCTGATTTCTTCAAGATATTTCAAGTAATGGAATTCTTTCTTGGTTCCTTCCATCCTCTTTTAGTTTTATTTCCTATTTCTTGAAGTTACTCATGTCCAGAAGTTAGGGTTAGATCCTAAGGTCTAATTTGGTATCTTTTGGGTCAATTTTTGGTGGTCTAGGTATGGATTTATATTCCTTGTGGTGCGGCGGTGGTGCGCTAAAGGTTTCACACCATGTTTTGAGGGTTTCGACTCAAAAGGTAGGTGATTCCATGTGTAACCATTTTATGATGAGTTATCTTGCTTGTTTTTTTAATTTAGTATGTTTATAATCTATCTTGTGTGGTTTGAAAACTTTTTTTGATGAATTTGGTTAAACATTTAATTTTTAGTTGTATTTTAGCTTGAAATTGGGTACTTTTCATGTGTGACTCTTGGGGTAATGATTGGATTTAGTTTAGAACATATGAAAGTGATTTATTAATCTTGAAAGGGGATGCCAATTCTGTTTTGTTAATTCCTCATTATCATGTGGGCCTTGAAAAGAGGTTTTTTTTGAATGAGTTTAAGGTGTAAAACCGTGTTGTACTTTTTGAAGGATATTTATGAAAATGTGTGTTTTTCATGTGTATCTTTGTGGTATTATTTGATGTATTTTTATAACATTTTGGGGTGCTTTAATAATTGTTTTAGGGCAGAAAATTCTGTTTTGGATTGTTATTGTTATGATTTTGGTTTTGAATGAGGGGTTTGAAATGGGTTTAGAGTGCAAACAATGGTTATACCTCTTGGGTTTGTTTTATAAAAATTGCAAATGTTTTATTTTGTTAAACAAAGTTGGGAAAGGGTGTAAATGTACTATTTGGGTGAGTGTGTTCACCTAATGTGGGTTTTTGAATGGTAAAGTGGTGATTTGAGATGTCAAACATTTTTAGAATGTTTTATAAATTGCCGAAATGTTTTACTAAATTGTGTTTTGTGTGCGAAACACGGGTGTGGGATGTTTCGTGTGAGTTTATTGATAAAATGAATTGTGAAGGTAAGAAGGGTATTATGTGACATGTGTGTGGGCTGTTATGTGAGTTGAATATCTTGTAATGGATTTATAAAATCGTTTAAAGGATTTGTGTAAGTGTTAAAGAAATGTGAAAAGTGTTGTAGGGAATTTTGGTGTGAGTTTGATTTCAAAATGCATTTGAATGAATAGTAGAATTTTTGACTTGTGTGATGTACATGGGGCTGTTTGGTTAATGTGTGATGTGGAATTGATATTTTCATGTGAAAACTATACTTCTTGGATTGTTGAACTTGTTTGAGCACAAAGGGAAAACCCGGGTATCTAGGTGGGTGGACGTGTACTAGTATGCTAGTGAATCCGTGGGGTTTGGCCTTAGTTTCACTTAGCAAGATTGATGCTTACAACTCTAACTAAACAATGATGATGATGATTGGGGACCACTAGGTTATGGGTATGATCCCTACTAGTGGCTCGTGCACGAGAACAGATATTTTTTGTGGTTACTCTCACCGAGATACGAGGTACCTGGGACCCACAGCTAGCTAGTGCCTAGGGGTTATTTCCTATTACTTGTGCTCATTAGATACTTTGTACTTACCGTCGGTATATGGTATTGCTGGCTGGAAAATTCAGTAGCTTTGTTAGTTATTTTAAAATTGTTGTTCCTTTAAAATTATCTCACATGAAAACTGTTTTCATTTATTATTTCATCCTTTAGAAAATTGTAACTAGCATTTCTTATTTACAAAACATGCAATGCTTTTTGTCATGAAATGTTTATCACATGGAATCTCATAGAGGTGGTATCCTACTGGGCTTTCGCTCAAACCCTACTTACACCTTTGGGTGTAAGTAGACTTTCTTATTTTATGTCACAGGTTTGGGTACAGGTTTTATGCCTTTGGTTCGGGTTTTTAGCGGTCCATCGTGATGGAGTGTCATGGATATGGCTTGAGGGCAGTGCCTCTATCCATGTGGAGGTTCTTGGGATGTATTTTGTTGGGTTTGTACCTTTGTAATGGTCTTTAAAAATTGTTTAAAATTGTGTAATTCAGTTCTGAATTTTTGAAAAAGATTATTTGGTTTGAAAAATCCAGATTCGTTTCATTGGATTCTTTTGTCGTTTTAAGTTTATAAACTCGGGTAAATCGTTCCCAATTATCATTTTATGATACCCGGACACTTGTGCCTGCCCGTGGGGATCGGGAACGCCCTTAAGGACTTGTCACGGTCCGGGTTTGGTGCCGGTTTTGGCGGCGTCCAGATTCGGTTCATGACAAAATGGTATCAAAGGAGGTTCGCTCCATTGGAGTCATGTTATTTGGGAAATATTCGGGATAGTCTAGAGTTATGATTTTTGGGACATGGAATTCTGGTTATGGGTAGTGTGATTGATCACCAAACCTCATTTCAGGATTCAAGTAACCAGGTGAAGTTGGGATTTGTCTAGGACTTTTGGTTTTCTTGGTTTGATGATGATTAGGGGAAATGAAAAGAGAGTTGGGTTAATGGTCTCAATGAGCTCACATGGTCTGGCAAGCCATGTGGAGCCAGGGATATTCCCTAGAACACTCTCTGTGACAGTGAAGTGATTGGAATTTGGCCGCCAACCATATGCCCATGTCACCCACTGAAACTAGTTTCCTCTCGTATTGTCTGGTGTTCTTTAGTTTTGAAATCTTGTAACTTTGGTTTTAAAGTGACTTCGTTTTAGGAAGTGTAATGTTTTTATGAAATGATTTTCAAACAAATATGGAATGGTTTGATTTATGAAATGGCAGAACTGAATATTTAGAATTATTTTGAAATGGAAAATTGTGTTCTTACACCTCTTTTGAAAGCAGAAACTATATTTAAGTTGGTTTTGAAAAAGTGTTCCCATTAGAGTTTTCTAAACTATTAAAAGTTTTTTTAATGGGATGAGATGTTTTGAAATTGATGTAAATAAATTGAATGTGAGTTTTCATTAGAGCGATTGTGCCTTTCTGAAAAGTTTTTTTTAATGCGGTAATTTGGGTTCGACCTCCTGGTTAGCGGTTTTGATAAGAATGATGTGGTGGTTGACCATTTTGGTTTTGAAAAGTGGAAAGAATCAGTGCATTGACCTTTAATATTTCCATGAGTTACCACATGCATGGGGTTATATGGGATGATAGATGGTTTATGGCATGACTGGATGAGTGCCAGGACGGATATGAGGAGGGTTCCTGGTGTTGCACAAAAACATGCATGTGTGAGGCGCATAGGGTACCATTGGTGGATACGCTCATCGCTGAACCATTTTTTTTTCAGAAATGGTTTAAAAAAACATGTTTTCTTGATGAATAGTTTGGGATGGTTTTTATTATGGGTTTTAGAAAATGTTGATGTTGTGGGATGTTTTGAGTCCAAGAACCCCTCATGTTCGAACTGTTTTTTTTTGTTTGTGTTTGGTCGGAAAGCTGTGTAAAAGGTCCGGTTAGTAGTCTCCTATGATATATGTTTTGGGACACCATTAAGATGGTTCTATTAATGAGTTTGGATCTTTTTTGATGCATGTTTTTACCAATGAACCTGCTTGGTTGGGTCCTTGGGTTCTCTCATTGGATAAGGTGCTCCCCCATTAAGATTTAGTGCACAACTGAAGTGAAACACGGATTGTTTTGCCATTGGAAAATCCTCCAGTTGATCAATGTAAGGAATCTTTTCTTGAGATTTGTATAATGATTCTACACCATTTACTTTCTTGGTTTTTTTTTCGGATCCTCTTGTTGCGTAAGAGTGCTCGTGGATGGTTGAAAGAGACCTTAGTTTCTTAAGCTACCTAATTCGTCGAATGTGAAGTTGTACAATATTATGTGAGTCTATTTTTTTCAAAACTGTTTTTCCTTTTGGAAGATCTCGACATCCTCTATTTTATAGGAATGTGTTTATATGTGTCCTTTATTTCTGTTGTTTCTCACCCGAAGAAGCAGGGTGTGATGTGAGTGCATCCTCTAAACCCTTATTTAAGTGAATTTAAAAGTTAGGGTAAAGTGAGTTCTGGAGTGTGTTATGTCTGGGTGAACCCATCTCAGATTGTGTGTAGTTGTTTGTAGAATCATAAGAAGAAATTCTATTTGGGGGTTTCCAAATCCTAACTACGAGGTCGAAGATGCTTCAATCATTCCAGCTCCAGCCATAGGTCCCAGAGAGAAGCTGGCACGTAGTGAGAGGAAATCCCAGGGCAGTTTTTAACCTTGAACAAATAAATGTTCTTAGTATGAGAGAATAGAATAGTTTAAACATTTTTGTTGTCATCATGCTTCATTTGTTCACATTCGGTGGAAATAGGTGGCGGGCCTCATCCCCATGTTATCTCCCAATGACTTTCTTTTCCCCTTTGGTTCCCTTTGGGTTTGGGGGAAAGGTTTTAGATATTTCTAGACATGTTGAGTGAACACTTATTAGTAACCATTCCCTAGAAAACCATGTAGGTATAAGGATCCACATGGTTAGAACATAGTTTCCCAAACTGTGCGGGCTAACCGTGTTGTCGTCCCAACTCTTTAAGTTTTGGGGTTTTTCTATACCGGCCCATATTGGTCAGTTAAGATGGATGGTTCTAATGGTGGGGAGAACCACTATGAGTCTCATGTATATTATTTTTAAAATTCCTAATGGGATTCTACCCCTTGTACTGGGGAGTTTTTTCGAGGCTCCCCTGTTAGTGTCTTGATTCTTTCTCGGGAAAAAAAATTAAGTTGTCTCTTATGATTGGGGATCCCAATTGTGTATCCTTGTACCAGTAACCTACTTTTGTACTTGGTCTTAGATTTGATGTGGGTAGTCTTGTTCGGAGCTATATAACCACATACATCATCCTTGAGTAAACGTTGGGATTGGAGATTTCCCAATTTTTTAGTTATATCCAGGTAAGTGTAACCTTGTTCGATGTTCTTGTTTGTTTGGGTAAATTTCTTGAGCCTTGTTCAGATAGTGTTTGAGGAGTTTTGTTTTAGGATAAATCTTGAATGTGCTTGATAATTTCAGTAATGAGGTTTATGTTTTGGTTGTGAAGTATTTCTTCCTTAATTGATCACTGGAGGTGTTTTGACCTTTGGGGGCGAAGCTTAGCAAATGAGTCCATTTATGCCTTTCGGTTGGGTTTGGTTTTTGCTTTATCCGTGATGTGGCTTTTTGAGGGCGGAAAGTTTTATGGTGGGGAGAATTTTCACACCCATGACTTTTTTTAAATTCATTATTCATTTAATTTCCATTCCTGATTTGTTTTGGGGGTTTACCACTCATTTTGTTGAAAATAGTGGGTTTTGAAAATTTGGGCCAAACCCTGAGCCCAAATCCAGATTTAAAAACAAATTTTGATTTTTCTATAACTCCTTAAATTTTTACTATTTTATACTCATTCCACTTCCCAATTGGCATACCCTAATATATTAAAATCACCATATCCCTTTGAACCACATAGAAATCCCAAATCATGATGGATTTGGGTTTTCAATTAAGGTAATGGGCCTGCCCGTAAGCCCATTTCCTGCTTTAAATTATTTTCTTAAAATTTCAATATCTCATTTTTTTTACTGTTTTTCGGTGATTCCACCTCCCACTCGAAGAAAAAAACCTCGCCTCACTCCCTATATCGTGTTTTACTCTTTGGAGCTCAAATACCCCGCGGAGTTGGACGATCTTTCTCAATATTTCTCAAATCGACCAGATTTGATGAGGTGAAATGAATCTTTCATAACTCCTTCAATTTTCATCCTTTTCACCCCATTTCAGTCCCCACATGACCTAATATGACTCCTTCGGACCTCCATATCAGTTTTGGGTACTTGTAGATTCATATATTTGTGGATTGGGGCTGATTTCTTCAAGATATTTCAAGTAATGGAATTCTTTCTTGGTTCCTTCCATCCTCTTTTAGTTTTATTTCCTATTTCTTGAAGTTACTCATGTCCAGAAGTTAGGGTTAGATCCTAAGGTCTAATTTGGTATCTTTTGGGTCAATTTTTGGTGGTCTAGGTATGGATTTATATTCCTTGTGGTGCGGCGGTGGTGCGCTAAAGGTTTCACACCATGTTTTGAGGGTTTCGACTCAAAAGGTAGGTGATTCCATGTGTAACCATTTTATGATGAGTTATCTTGCTTGTTTTTTTAATTTAGTATGTTTATAATCTATCTTGTGTGGTTTGAAAACTTTTTTTGATGAATTTGGTTAAACATTTAATTTTTAGTTGTATTTTAGCTTGAAATTGGGTACTTTTCATGTGTGACTCTTGGGGTAATGATTGGATTTAGTTTAGAACATATGAAAGTGATTTATTAATCTTGAAAGGGGATGCCAATTCTGTTTTGTTAATTCCTCATTATCATGTGGGCCTTGAAAAGAGGTTTTTTTTGAATGAGTTTAAGGTGTAAAACCGTGTTGTACTTTTTGAAGGATATTTATGAAAATGTGTGTTTTTCATGTGTATCTTTGTGGTATTATTTGATGTATTTTTATAACATTTTGGGGTGCTTTAATAATTGTTTTAGGGCAGAAAATTCTGTTTTGGATTGTTATTGTTATGATTTTGGTTTTGAATGAGGGGTTTGAAATGGGTTTAGAGTGCAAACAATGGTTATACCTCTTGGGTTTGTTTTATAAAAATTGCAAATGTTTTATTTTGTTAAACAAAGTTGGGAAAGGGTGTAAATGTACTATTTGGGTGAGTGTGTTCACCTAATGTGGGTTTTTGAATGGTAAAGTGGTGATTTGAGATGTCAAACATTTTTAGAATGTTTTATAAATTGCCGAAATGTTTTACTAAATTGTGTTTTGTGTGCGAAACACGGGTGTGGGATGTTTCGTGTGAGTTTATTGATAAAATGAATTGTGAAGGTAAGAAGGGTATTATGTGACATGTGTGTGGGCTGTTATGTGAGTTGAATATCTTGTAATGGATTTATAAAATCGTTTAAAGGATTTGTGTAAGTGTTAAAGAAATGTGAAAAGTGTTGTAGGGAATTTTGGTGTGAGTTTGATTTCAAAATGCATTTGAATGAATAGTAGAATTTTTGACTTGTGTGATGTACATGGGGCTGTTTGGTTAATGTGTGATGTGGAATTGATATTTTCATGTGAAAACTATACTTCTTGGATTGTTGAACTTGTTTGAGCACAAAGGGAAAACCCGGGTATCTAGGTGGGTGGACGTGTACTAGTATGCTAGTGAATCCGTGGGGTTTGGCCTTAGTTTCACTTAGCAAGATTGATGCTTACAACTCTAACTAAACAATGATGATGATGATTGGGGACCACTAGGTTATGGGTATGATCCCTACTAGTGGCTCGTGCACGAGAACAGATATTTTTTGTGGTTACTCTCACCGAGATACGAGGTACCTGGGACCCACAGCTAGCTAGTGCCTAGGGGTTATTTCCTATTACTTGTGCTCATTAGATACTTTGTACTTACCGTCGGTATATGGTATTGCTGGCTGGAAAATTCAGTAGCTTTGTTAGTTATTTTAAAATTGTTGTTCCTTTAAAATTATCTCACATGAAAACTGTTTTCATTTATTATTTCATCCTTTAGAAAATTGTAACTAGCATTTCTTATTTACAAAACATGCAATGCTTTTTGTCATGAAATGTTTATCACATGGAATCTCATAGAGGTGGTATCCTACTGGGCTTTCGCTCAAACCCTACTTACACCTTTGGGTGTAAGTAGACTTTCTTATTTTATGTCACAGGTTTGGGTACAGGTTTTATGCCTTTGGTTCGGGTTTTTAGCGGTCCATCGTGATGGAGTGTCATGGATATGGCTTGAGGGCAGTGCCTCTATCCATGTGGAGGTTCTTGGGATGTATTTTGTTGGGTTTGTACCTTTGTAATGGTCTTTAAAAATTGTTTAAAATTGTGTAATTCAGTTCTGAATTTTTGAAAAAGATTATTTGGTTTGAAAAATCCAGATTCGTTTCATTGGATTCTTTTGTCGTTTTAAGTTTATAAACTCGGGTAAATCGTTCCCAATTATCATTTTATGATACCCGGACACTTGTGCCTGCCCGTGGGGATCGGGAACGCCCTTAAGGACTTGTCACGGTCCGGGTTTGGTGCCGGTTTTGGCGGCGTCCAGATTCGGTTCATGACAAAATGGTATCAAAGGAGGTTCGCTCCATTGGAGTCATGTTATTTGGGAAATATTCGGGATAGTCTAGAGTTATGATTTTTGGGACATGGAATTCTGGTTATGGGTAGTGTGATTGATCACCAAACCTCATTTCAGGATTCAAGTAACCAGGTGAAGTTGGGATTTGTCTAGGACTTTTGGTTTTCTTGGTTTGATGATGATTAGGGGAAATGAAAAGAGAGTTGGGTTAATGGTCTCAATGAGCTCACATGGTCTGGCAAGCCATGTGGAGCCAGGGATATTCCCTAGAACACTCTCTGTGACAGTGAAGTGATTGGAATTTGGCCGCCAACCATATGCCCATGTCACCCACTGAAACTAGTTTCCTCTCGTATTGTCTGGTGTTCTTTAGTTTTGAAATCTTGTAACTTTGGTTTTAAAGTGACTTCGTTTTAGGAAGTGTAATGTTTTTATGAAATGATTTTCAAACAAATATGGAATGGTTTGATTTATGAAATGGCAGAACTGAATATTTAGAATTATTTTGAAATGGAAAATTGTGTTCTTACACCTCTTTTGAAAGCAGAAACTATATTTAAGTTGGTTTTGAAAAAGTGTTCCCATTAGAGTTTTCTAAACTATTAAAAGTTTTTTTAATGGGATGAGATGTTTTGAAATTGATGTAAATAAATTGAATGTGAGTTTTCATTAGAGCGATTGTGCCTTTCTGAAAAGTTTTTTTTAATGCGGTAATTTGGGTTCGACCTCCTGGTTAGCGGTTTTGATAAGAATGATGTGGTGGTTGACCATTTTGGTTTTGAAAAGTGGAAAGAATCAGTGCATTGACCTTTAATATTTCCATGAGTTACCACATGCATGGGGTTATATGGGATGATAGATGGTTTATGGCATGACTGGATGAGTGCCAGGACGGATATGAGGAGGGTTCCTGGTGTTGCACAAAAACATGCATGTGTGAGGCGCATAGGGTACCATTGGTGGATACGCTCATCGCTGAACCATTTTTTTTTCAGAAATGGTTTAAAAAAACATGTTTTCTTGATGAATAGTTTGGGATGGTTTTTATTATGGGTTTTAGAAAATGTTGATGTTGTGGGATGTTTTGAGTCCAAGAACCCCTCATGTTCGAACTGTTTTTTTTTGTTTGTGTTTGGTCGGAAAGCTGTGTAAAAGGTCCGGTTAGTAGTCTCCTATGATATATGTTTTGGGACACCATTAAGATGGTTCTATTAATGAGTTTGGATCTTTTTTGATGCATGTTTTTACCAATGAACCTGCTTGGTTGGGTCCTTGGGTTCTCTCATTGGATAAGGTGCTCCCCCATTAAGATTTAGTGCACAACTGAAGTGAAACACGGATTGTTTTGCCATTGGAAAATCCTCCAGTTGATCAATGTAAGGAATCTTTTCTTGAGATTTGTATAATGATTCTACACCATTTACTTTCTTGGTTATTTTTTCGGATCCTCTTGTTGCGTAAGAGTGCTCGTGGATGGTTGAAAGAGACCTTAGTTTCTTAAGCTACCTAATTCGTCGAATGTGAAGTTGTACAATATTATGTGAGTCTATTTTTTTCAAAACTGTTTTTCCTTTTGGAAGATCTCGACATCCTCTATTTTATAGGAATGTGATTATATGTGTCCTTTATTTCTGTTGTTTCTCACCCGAAGAAGCAGGGTGTGATGTGAGTGCATCCTCTAAACCCTTATTTAAGTGAATTTAAAAGTTAGGGTAAAGTGAGTTCTGGAGTGTGTTATGTCTGGGTGAACCCATCTCAGATTGTGTGTAGTTGTTTGTAGAATCATAAGAAGAAATTCTATTTGGGGGTTTCCAAATCCTAACTACGAGGTCGAAGATGCTTCAATCATTCCAGCTCCAGCCATAGGTCCCAGAGAGAAGCTGGCACGTAGTGAGAGGAAATCCCAGGGCAGTTTTTAACCTTGAACAAATAAATGTTCTTAGTATGAGAGAATAGAATAGTTTAAACATTTTTGTTGTCATCATGCTTCATTTGTTCACATTCGGTGGAAATAGGTGGCGGGCCTCATCCCCATGTTATCTCCCAATGACTTTCTTTTCCCCTTTGGTTCCCTTTGGGTTTGGGGGAAAGGTTTTAGATATTTCTAGACATGTTGAGTGAACACTTATTAGTAACCATTCCCTAGAAAACCATGTAGGTATAAGGATCCACATGGTTAGAACATAGTTTCCCAAACTGTGCGGGCTAACCGTGTTGTCGTCCCAACTCTTTAAGTTTTGGGGTTTTTCTATACCGGCCCATATTGGTCAGTTAAGATGGATGGTTCTAATGGTGGGGAGAACCACTATGAGTCTCATGTATATTATTTTTAAAATTCCTAATGGGATTCTACCCCTTGTACTGGGGAGTTTTTTCGAGGCTCCCCTGTTAGTGTCTTGATTCTTTCTCGGGAAAAAAAATTAAGTTGTCTCTTATGATTGGGGATCCCAATTGTGTATCCTTGTACCAGTAACCTACTTTTGTACTTGGTCTTAGATTTGATGTGGGTAGTCTTGTTCGGAGCTATATAACCACATACATCATCCTTGAGTAAACGTTGGGATTGGAGATTTCCCAATTTTTTAGTTATATCAAGGTAAGTGTAACCTTGTTCGATGTTCTTGTTTGTTTGGGTAAATTTCTTGAGCCTTGTTCAGATAGTGTTTGAGGAGTTTTGTTTTAGGATAAATCTTGAATGTGCTTGATAATTTCAGTAATGAGGTTTATGTTTTGGTTGTGAAGTATTTCTTCCTTAATTGATCACTGGAGGTGTTTTGACCTTTGGGGGCGAAGCTTAGCAAATGAGTCCATTTATGCCTTTCGGTTGGGTTTGGTTTTTGCTTTATCCGTGATGTGGCTTTTTGAGGGCGGAAAGTTTTATGGTGGGGAGAATTTTCACACCCATGACTTTTTTTAAATTCATTATTCATTTAATTTCCATTCCTGATTTGTTTTGGGGGTTTACCACTCATTTTGTTGAAAATAGTGGGTTTTGAAAATTTGGGCCAAACCCTGAGCCCAAATCCAGATTTAAAAACAAATTTTGATTTTTCTATAACTCCTTAAATTTTTACTATTTTATACTCATTCCACTTCCCAATTGGCATACCCTAATATATTAAAATCACCATATCCCTTTGAACCACATAGAAATCCCAAATCATGATGGATTTGGGTTTTCAATTAAGGTAATGGGCCTGCCCGTAAGCCCATTTCCTGCTTTAAATTATTTTCTTAAAATTTCAATATCTCATTTTTTTTTACTGTTTTTCCGTGATTCCACCTCCCACTCGAAGAAAAAAACCTCGCCTCACTCCCTATATCGTGTTTTACTCTTTGGAGCTCAAATACCCCGCGGAGTTGGACGATCTTTCTCAATATTTCTCAAATCGACCAGATTTGATGAGGTGAAATGAATCTTTCATAACTCCTTCAATTTTCATCCTTTTCACCCCATTTCAGTCCCCACATGACCTAATATGACTCCTTCGGACCTCCATATCAGTTTTGGGTACTTGTAGATTCATATATTTGTGGATTGGGGCTGATTTCTTCAAGATATTTCAAGTAATGGAATTCTTTCTTGGTTCCTTCCATCCTCTTTTAGTTTTATTTCCTATTTCTTGAAGTTACTCATGTCCAGAAGTTAGGGTTAGATCCTAAGGTCTAATTTGGTATCTTTTGGGTCAATTTTTGGTGGTCTAGGTATGGATTTATATTCCTTGTGGTGCGGCGGTGGTGCGCTAAAGGTTTCACACCATGTTTTGAGGGTTTCGACTCAAAAGGTAGGTGATTCCATGTGTAACCATTTTATGATGAGTTATCTTGCTTGTTTTTTTAATTTAGTATGTTTATAATCTATCTTGTGTGGTTTGAAAACTTTTTTTGATGAATTTGGTTAAACATTTAATTTTTAGTTGTATTTTAGCTTGAAATTGGGTACTTTTCATGTGTGACTCTTGGGGTAATGATTGGATTTAGTTTAGAACATATGAAAGTGATTTATTAATCTTGAAAGGGGATGCCAATTCTGTTTTGTTAATTCCTCATTATCATGTGGGCCTTGAAAAGAGGTTTTTTTTGAATGAGTTTAAGGTGTAAAACCGTGTTGTACTTTTTGAAGGATATTTATGAAAATGTGTGTTTTTCATGTGTATCTTTGTGGTATTATTTGATGTATTTTTATAACATTTTGGGGTGCTTTAATAATTGTTTTAGGGCAGAAAATTCTGTTTTGGATTGTTATTGTTATGATTTTGGTTTTGAATGAGGGGTTTGAAATGGGTTTAGAGTGCAAACAATGGTTATACCTCTTGGGTTTGTTTTATAAAAATTGCAAATGTTTTATTTTGTTAAACAAAGTTGGGAAAGGGTGTAAATGTACTATTTGGGTGAGTGTGTTCACCTAATGTGGGTTTTTGAATGGTAAAGTGGTGATTTGAGATGTCAAACATTTTTAGAATGTTTTATAAATTGCCGAAATGTTTTACTAAATTGTGTTTTGTGTGCGAAACACGGGTGTGGGATGTTTCGTGTGAGTTTATTGATAAAATGAATTGTGAAGGTAAGAAGGGTATTATGTGACATGTGTGTGGGCTGTTATGTGAGTTGAATATCTTGTAATGGATTTATAAAATCGTTTAAAGGATTTGTGTAAGTGTTAAAGAAATGTGAAAAGTGTTGTAGGGAATTTTGGTGTGAGTTTGATTTCAAAATGCATTTGAATGAATAGTAGAATTTTTGACTTGTGTGATGTACATGGGGCTGTTTGGTTAATGTGTGATGTGGAATTGATATTTTCATGTGAAAACTATACTTCTTGGATTGTTGAACTTGTTTGAGCACAAAGGGAAAACCCGGATATCTAGGTGGGTGGACGTGTACTAGTATGCTAGTGAATCCGTGGGGTTTGGCCTTAGTTTCACTTAGCAAGATTGATGCTTACAACTCTAACTAAACAATGATGATGATGATTGGGGACCACTAGGTTATGGGTATGATCCCTACTAGTGGCTCGTGCACGAGAACAGATATTTTTTGTGGTTACTCTCACCGAGATACGAGGTACCTGGGACCCACAGCTAGCTAGTGCCTAGGGGTTATTTCCTATTACTTGTGCTCATTAGATACTTTGTACTTACCGTCGGTATATGGTATTGCTGGCTGGAAAATTCAGTAGCTTTGTTAGTTATTTTAAAATTGTTGTTCCTTTAAAATTATCTCACATGAAAACTGTTTTCATTTATTATTTCATCCTTTAGAAAATTGTAACTAGCATTTCTTATTTACAAAACATGCAATGCTTTTTGTCATGAAATGTTTATCACATGGAATCTCATAGAGGTGGTATCCTACTGGGCTTTCGCTCAAACCCTACTTACACCTTTGGGTGTAAGTAGACTTTCTTATTTTATGTCACAGGTTTGGGTACAGGTTTTATGCCTTTGGTTCGGGTTTTTAGCGGTCCATCGTGATGGAGTGTCATGGATATGGCTTGAGGGCAGTGCCTCTATCCATGTGGAGGTTCTTGGGATGTATTTTGTTGGGTTTGTACCTTTGTAATGGTCTTTAAAAATTGTTTAAAATTGTGTAATTCAGTTCTGAATTTTTGAAAAAGATTATTTGGTTTGAAAAATCCAGATTCGTTTCATTGGATTCTTTTGTCGTTTTAAGTTTATAAACTCGGGTAAATCGTTCCCAATTATCATTTTATGATACCCGGACACTTGTGCCTGCCCGTGGGGATCGGGAACGCCCTTAAGGACTTGTCACGGTCCGGGTTTGGTGCCGGTTTTGGCGGCGTCCAGATTCGGTTCATGACAAAATGGTATCAAAGGAGGTTCGCTCCATTGGAGTCATGTTATTTGGGAAATATTCGGGATAGTCTAGAGTTATGATTTTTGGGACATGGAATTCTGGTTATGGGTAGTGTGATTGATCACCAAACCTCATTTCAGGATTCAAGTAACCAGGTGAAGTTGGGATTTGTCTAGGACTTTTGGTTTTCTTGGTTTGATGATGATTAGGGGAAATGAAAAGAGAGTTGGGTTAATGGTCTCAATGAGCTCACATGGTCTGGCAAGCCATGTGGAGCCAGGGATATTCCCTAGAACACTCTCTGTGACAGTGAAGTGATTGGAATTTGGCCGCCAACCATATGCCCATGTCACCCACTGAAACTAGTTTCCTCTCGTATTGTCTGGTGTTCTTTAGTTTTGAAATCTTGTAACTTTGGTTTTAAAGTGACTTCGTTTTAGGAAGTGTAATGTTTTTATGAAATGATTTTCAAACAAATATGGAATGGTTTGATTTATGAAATGGCAGAACTGAATATTTAGAATTATTTTGAAATGGAAAATTGTGTTCTTACACCTCTTTTGAAAGCAGAAACTATATTTAAGTTGGTTTTGAAAAAGTGTTCCCATTAGAGTTTTCTAAACTATTAAAAGTTTTTTTAATGGGATGAGATGTTTTGAAATTGATGTAAATAAATTGAATGTGAGTTTTCATTAGAGCGATTGTGCCTTTCTGAAAAGTTTTTTTTAATGCGGTAATTTGGGTTCGACCTCCTGGTTAGCGGTTTTGATAAGAATGATGTGGTGGTTGACCATTTTGGTTTTGAAAAGTGGAAAGAATCAGTGCATTGACCTTTAATATTTCCATGAGTTACCACATGCATGGGGTTATATGGGATGATAGATGGTTTATGGCATGACTGGATGAGTGCCAGGACGGATATGAGGAGGGTTCCTGGTGTTGCACAAAAACATGCATGTGTGAGGCGCATAGGGTACCATTGGTGGATACGCTCATCGCTGAACCATTTTTTTTTTCAGAAATGGTTTAAAAAAACATGTTTTCTTGATGAATAGTTTGGGATGGTTTTTATTATGGGTTTTAGAAAATGTTGATGTTGTGGGATGTTTTGAGTCCAAGAACCCCTCATGTTCGAACTGTTTTTTTTTGTTTGTGTTTGGTCGGAAAGCTGTGTAAAAGGTCCGGTTAGTAGTCTCCTATGATATATGTTTTGGGACACCATTAAGATGGTTCTATTAATGAGTTTGGATCTTTTTTGATGCATGTTTTTACCAATGAACCTGCTTGGTTGGGTCCTTGGGTTCTCTCATTGGATAAGGTGCTCCCCCATTAAGATTTAGTGCACAACTGAAGTGAAACACGGATTGTTTTGCCATTGGAAAATCCTCCAGTTGATCAATGTAAGGAATCTTTTCTTGAGATTTGTATAATGATTCTACACCATTTACTTTCTTGGTTATTTTTTCGGATCCTCTTGTTGCGTAAGAGTGCTCGTGGATGGTTGAAAGAGACCTTAGTTTCTTAAGCTACCTAATTCGTCGAATGTGAAGTTGTACAATATTATGTGAGTCTATTTTTTTCAAAACTGTTTTTCCTTTTGGAAGATCTCGACATCCTCTATTTTATAGGAATGTGTTTATATGTGTCCTTTATTTCTGTTGTTTCTCACCCGAAGAAGCAGGGTGTGATGTGAGTGCATCCTCTAAACCCTTATTTAAGTGAATTTAAAAGTTAGGGTAAAGTGAGTTCTGGAGTGTGTTATGTCTGGGTGAACCCATCTCAGATTGTGTGTAGTTGTTTGTAGAATCATAAGAAGAAATTCTATTTGGGGGTTTCCAAATCCTAACTACGAGGTCGAAGATGCTTCAATCATTCCAGCTCCAGCCATAGGTCCCAGAGAGAAGCTGGCACGTAGTGAGAGGAAATCCCAGGGCAGTTTTTAACCTTGAACAAATAAATGTTCTTAGTATGAGAGAATAGAATAGTTTAAACATTTTTGTTGTCATCATGCTTCATTTGTTCACATTCGGTGGAAATAGGTGGCGGGCCTCATCCCCATGTTATCTCCCAATGACTTTCTTTTCCCCTTTGGTTCCCTTTGGGTTTGGGGGAAAGGTTTTAGATATTTCTAGACATGTTGAGTGAACACTTATTAGTAACCATTCCCTAGAAAACCATGTAGGTATAAGGATCCACATGGTTAGAACATAGTTTCCCAAACTGTGCGGGCTAACCGTGTTGTCGTCCCAACTCTTTAAGTTTTGGGGTTTTTCTATACCGGCCCATATTGGTCAGTTAAGATGGATGGTTCTAATGGTGGGGAGAACCACTATGAGTCTCATGTATATTATTTTTAAAATTCCTAATGGGATTCTACCCCTTGTACTGGGGAGTTTTTTCGAGGCTCCCCTGTTAGTGTCTTGATTCTTTCTCGGGAAAAAAAATTAAGTTGTCTCTTATGATTGGGGATCCCAATTGTGTATCCTTGTACCAGTAACCTACTTTTGTACTTGGTCTTAGATTTGATGTGGGTAGTCTTGTTCGGAGCTATATAACCACATACATCATCCTTGAGTAAACGTTGGGATTGGAGATTTCCCAATTTTTTAGTTATATCAAGGTAAGTGTAACCTTGTTCGATGTTCTTGTTTGTTTGGGTAAATTTCTTGAGCCTTGTTCAGATAGTGTTTGAGGAGTTTTGTTTTAGGATAAATCTTGAATGTGCTTGATAATTTCAGTAATGAGGTTTATGTTTTGGTTGTGAAGTATTTCTTCCTTAATTGATCACTGGAGGTGTTTTGACCTTTGGGGGCGAAGCTTAGCAAATGAGTCCATTTATGCCTTTCGGTTGGGTTTGGTTTTTGCTTTATCCGTGATGTGGCTTTTTGAGGGCGGAAAGTTTTATGGTGGGGAGAATTTTCACACCCATGACTTTTTTTAAATTCATTATTCATTTAATTTCCATTCCTGATTTGTTTTGGGGGTTTACCACTCATTTTGTTGAAAATAGTGGGTTTTGAAAATTTGGGCCAAACCCTGAGCCCAAATCCAGATTTAAAAACAAATTTTGATTTTTCTATAACTCCTTAAATTTTTACTATTTTATACTCATTCCACTTCCCAATTGGCATACCCTAATATATTAAAATCACCATATCCCTTTGAACCACATAGAAATCCCAAATCATGATGGATTTGGGTTTTCAATTAAGGTAATGGGCCTGCCCGTAAGCCCATTTCCTGCTTTAAATTATTTTCTTAAAATTTCAATATCTCATTTTTTTTTACTGTTTTTCCGTGATTCCACCTCCCACTCGAAGAAAAAAACCTCGCCTCACTCCCTATATCGTGTTTTACTCTTTGGAGCTCAAATACCCCGCGGAGTTGGACGATCTTTCTCAATATTTCTCAAATCGACCAGATTTGATGAGGTGAAATGAATCTTTCATAACTCCTTCAATTTTCATCCTTTTCACCCCATTTCAGTCCCCACATGACCTAATATGACTCCTTCGGACCTCCATATCAGTTTTGGGTACTTGTAGATTCATATATTTGTGGATTGGGGCTGATTTCTTCAAGATATTTCAAGTAATGGAATTCTTTCTTGGTTCCTTCCATCCTCTTTTAGTTTTATTTCCTATTTCTTGAAGTTACTCATGTCCAGAAGTTAGGGTTAGATCCTAAGGTCTAATTTGGTATCTTTTGGGTCAATTTTTGGTGGTCTAGGTATGGATTTATATTCCTTGTGGTGCGGCGGTGGTGCGCTAAAGGTTTCACACCATGTTTTGAGGGTTTCGACTCAAAAGGTAGGTGATTCCATGTGTAACCATTTTATGATGAGTTATCTTGCTTGTTTTTTTAATTTAGTATGTTTATAATCTATCTTGTGTGGTTTGAAAACTTTTTTTGATGAATTTGGTTAAACATTTAATTTTTAGTTGTATTTTAGCTTGAAATTGGGTACTTTTCATGTGTGACTCTTGGGGTAATGATTGGATTTAGTTTAGAACATATGAAAGTGATTTATTAATCTTGAAAGGGGATGCCAATTCTGTTTTGTTAATTCCTCATTATCATGTGGGCCTTGAAAAGAGGTTTTTTTTGAATGAGTTTAAGGTGTAAAACCGTGTTGTACTTTTTGAAGGATATTTATGAAAATGTGTGTTTTTCATGTGTATCTTTGTGGTATTATTTGATGTATTTTTATAACATTTTGGGGTGCTTTAATAATTGTTTTAGGGCAGAAAATTCTGTTTTGGATTGTTATTGTTATGATTTTGGTTTTGAATGAGGGGTTTGAAATGGGTTTAGAGTGCAAACAATGGTTATACCTCTTGGGTTTGTTTTATAAAAATTGCAAATGTTTTATTTTGTTAAACAAAGTTGGGAAAGGGTGTAAATGTACTATTTGGGTGAGTGTGTTCACCTAATGTGGGTTTTTGAATGGTAAAGTGGTGATTTGAGATGTCAAACATTTTTAGAATGTTTTATAAATTGCCGAAATGTTTTACTAAATTGTGTTTTGTGTGCGAAACACGGGTGTGGGATGTTTCGTGTGAGTTTATTGATAAAATGAATTGTGAAGGTAAGAAGGGTATTATGTGACATGTGTGTGGGCTGTTATGTGAGTTGAATATCTTGTAATGGATTTATAAAATCGTTTAAAGGATTTGTGTAAGTGTTAAAGAAATGTGAAAAGTGTTGTAGGGAATTTTGGTGTGAGTTTGATTTCAAAATGCATTTGAATGAATAGTAGAATTTTTGACTTGTGTGATGTACATGGGGCTGTTTGGTTAATGTGTGATGTGGAATTGATATTTTCATGTGAAAACTATACTTCTTGGATTGTTGAACTTGTTTGAGCACAAAGGGAAAACCCGGGTATCTAGGTGGGTGGACGTGTACTAGTATGCTAGTGAATCCGTGGGGTTTGGCCTTAGTTTCACTTAGCAAGATTGATGCTTACAACTCTAACTAAACAATGATGATGATGATTGGGGACCACTAGGTTATGGGTATGATCCCTACTAGTGGCTCGTGCACGAGAACAGATATTTTTTGTGGTTACTCTCACCGAGATACGAGGTACCTGGGACCCACAGCTAGCTAGTGCCTAGGGGTTATTTCCTATTACTTGTGCTCATTAGATACTTTGTACTTACCGTCGGTATATGGTATTGCTGGCTGGAAAATTCAGTAGCTTTGTTAGTTATTTTAAAATTGTTGTTCCTTTAAAATTATCTCACATGAAAACTGTTTTCATTTATTATTTCATCCTTTAGAAAATTGTAACTAGCATTTCTTATTTACAAAACATGCAATGCTTTTTGTCATGAAATGTTTATCACATGGAATCTCATAGAGGTGGTATCCTACTGGGCTTTCGCTCAAACCCTACTTACACCTTTGGGTGTAAGTAGACTTTCTTATTTTATGTCACAGGTTTGGGTACAGGTTTTATGCCTTTGGTTCGGGTTTTTAGCGGTCCATCGTGATGGAGTGTCATGGATATGGCTTGAGGGCAGTGCCTCTATCCATGTGGAGGTTCTTGGGATGTATTTTGTTGGGTTTGTACCTTTGTAATGGTCTTTAAAAATT
The DNA here is from genome assembly GCA_963277665.1 of Viscum album. Classification (NCBI taxonomy): domain Eukaryota; kingdom Viridiplantae; phylum Streptophyta; class Magnoliopsida; order Santalales; family Viscaceae; genus Viscum; species Viscum album. The sequence continues at coordinate 1,543,154,732 of OY728141.1, forward strand.
GTTTAAAATTGTGTAATTCAGTTCTGAATTTTTGAAAAAGATTATTTGGTTTGAAAAATCCAGATTCGTTTCATTGGATTCTTTTGTCGTTTTAAGTTTATAAACTCGGGTAAATCGTTCCCAATTATCATTTTATGATACCCGGACACTTGTGCCTGCCCGTGGGGATCGGGAACGCCCTTAAGGACTTGTCACGGTCCGGGTTTGGTGCCGGTTTTGGCGGCGTCCAGATTCGGTTCGTGACAGGTGGTCAGCCTTCAATAGTTATACATACATTTAACGTCATAAAAAGGTTGTTAAGGAATAGAATTGAAAACTAGAAAGTAGTTTATCCATTCCTCAGCTATAATATGGAGGATATCTATGATAAAAACATTATATTTGAAAAATGGGATCTCGTGACTCAATAAATTGGTATCATGATTGGATGGATTTTCCCCATAGTGTACTACCACTGAAAATGTAGTGATTCCAGAAGATCTAGGTAAGAATGAGAATATTATCATTAGCTGATGAATTTCATCCTATTTAAAATCCAAAACATCTAATAGACCCTCCATAAGTAGGTATTTTATGGAGTACTTATCATATGAATTTAAGTGTACATGTACATCATGTTATATAGTAAGTACATCCTAGAGCTCATGGAACCCACCAGTTAGGAACCAAGCACTCTTGTTGTATCTGAAGACATAAGTATTTTTGGACATGAATGATGAAATAATCCATTGAATTTATCAGAAAGTTTCTTGACAGTTATATAAATATAAATATATTTCACTCTCCTATAATGTTATTGAACACTATAAAGTACTCTTGGACATTTTTCACTTGGATAATTGATGTTATGGGGCCATGTCCCCCCACTATAGTTAATCAATTCATATACATCCTTACTAAAACAAATATATTCTCCGAGTGGGAATAGGCGATGCACCTCAATTAATCCACAAAAAAATCCTTAATAAACTTTATAAAGACCAAAATAATTACATGGTTAGGTTCCCCCACTTATAATATTTATGAACAATAGAAATGTAGAGTATGGTAATCAAGGATATGAATTTCTAAAAAATGGAAATATTGAAGACTTCAATAAGGACCTATCAAATATAATTGATTAGACAATAAAAAAACATATTTTAATTACATTTTAATGGTATTAAATGTTCATTTTTTATCTTATGGTCCTGAGTTAGTTGATTTAAATTTTGAACATCCATTCTCAACATTTGTGAGCTTCAGGCCTAATGTTCACAAATTCAGGCCTAATGATTCATCTGATTTTAAGGAATGTAATTATCCATATTTAAATTTGCTTTTTTTGTGTACAGATGTACTCTTAATGGTAAAAATATTTCATTCAAGGATCAATGGAGGATTTATAGATGATGATGATGATATTTTGTGATTAAAAGAAACCATTTTAAAGAAGGCTGATTGGACACCTGCCCACTGATGAGAATGTGGGGGCCACATTATAGGCCCACTGAAGCCCAAATTTTGTGGGATGGTATATGAATATATAATAACAAAACATTATTCATAAGACAGTGCTAATTAGGCGTCCATGGAGGTTATTATGGCATCCTAAATAGAATATCAAAATCTGGGCCAGAATCTGTGGCCCAGAATGTTAGCCCACTAAATCGGTCGTAACTCCCAATCCACAACTCCAAATTGGCAAAAATGTTACAGTCGTCTAGAAGACATCAAGGGACAAAAAATAATTTTAAATAGACTACCTATATTAGTCTATAAGCTTTCCCATAGAGGATGATCTTTATAGGGGAGACAAGGAGGATAAAAAGTAAAGGAGGGAATCAACTTCACCACAACTTTCCACCACCCTATGGCCTAAATTAATTTAATAATTGGGAATACATTGATTAAGGTTTGGCCTAAGTCTTACCAATTTCCTATGTAAGGAAATTTTCGTGAGGAGAAAGATATATCTTGTTTTTTATGTAATGATTTTATGCCAAATATCCTTTGTAATGTTTTCAATTTCCATGTAAGTTTTTTTTTTGTATTTCTACGTTCTTAATCAATATATTTCTCCGCTATTCTTATAATTTATCTCATAGAACTATATAATCACAAATTATAGTAATATATCTATTTTGTGGTGAATAATTTCACACATATGTTTGAATTTCATTCACACACACAGAGGATTTCTCGTTATTTCCGCGGTTTTAATTTATTCAATCCAGATCTTATAAGCCATCATTTGAAAACCATTGAGAGTATACCATCAATGGAGGGATAACCATTTAATGAGTTCATCATTGAAAGATTTAAAGTCTCTATTGAATGTCATTTTATGAACTAATTTTTTTTAATTGGATAGCTAATTTAAGACTTCCATTCTTCAGTTATTTCCACTATTCATCTTCGCTGTGTTTGAGGAAGCTAAATCCAAGTCATAAAATGACCATATACATTGGATAGAGCATGAATTTAGTTATCTAAGTGTGAAGCGGATTAGTAATTGAGTTTATTTATCATCAAACTAGAAAATGATAAAGGTAGTTTTATTTTGAAGAATGGATTCATCAAGAATTAATAAAACCAAATTTGTCTAAAGAAGTAAAATCACTTCAATCCACCCAGAGCATAATCCTAAGATCAACCCATTTTTATTGAATTTAATTCACCTAGGTTTCTTAGTGTTATTTAAAACCATCTAAAAAATCATCCCACTTCATAGCCAAAAATCCATCTCATAGGTTGTGTATCTTAGGTATCTTCTTATGTCTTAGTCGATTCGACAACCCAAGCTAGACTACAAGGACCGTTCTACCTTCATATCTTGGGTAAATATGAGCATGAATCAAATTTTGGTGTCGTTTCTAGAGAAAATGTAACTATCTTAAAACAAAACCTTCTTTCCTCACCCTCATTCCCCTATTATCATCCAAGATCTCTTATCATGTACCTTTCTCAGTTTTTTTCCTTTTCGTGCATGTCCGCCTACACCCTCTATAATTCAAACATTATCGTTAGGGTGGAATGTCCTAGGATAGGGAAGTCAAGTGAACCTAGGGGATTGTTTCCATTAGATCATATTTTTCTTGATACTCCATAATCAGAAATTGAATCAATTCTAACAGAGGATCTTCCAATATTTTAAATTGTAAATCCTTGGGGGAATATCAAATGGGAAACCAAAATCAAGAAGCTCCAAGCCTAGGGAATGTAGTCGATCAAACCATAAATGACTACCCCACTGCATCTTGAACCAATACCCCCTCATTTGTTATACAAAAATCCCTACGAGATACCAATTACATCTTTAGACCCCATTTCCTAAACCACCTTCCATCCTTTCACAAGATGGAGTCTAAGATTCCCTACCTTCATGTTAAGGAGTTCATTGAAATTGTAGAAACCATGTGTCCCCCACATCAACTAGAATCAGCTAAGATGAGGCTCTTTCATTTTTAATTTAAGGATCGAGCTAAAAATTGGCTACAAAACATTATACTTGTATCAATCTACTCATGGGACCAATTACAAAGTGAAATCTATGAAAAATACTTCCCTCATCAAAAAAAATTCACTTAAAAGTGCATTGAAAACTTTTTTAAAAAGAGGGAGAGTCATTCTATGAAAAATGGGAGAGGTTCAAAGACACCCTAAACATGGTTCCAAATCATGGGTTTTCAATACCTAAAAAAGTGAGAATTTTTTATGATGGGTTGGTCTCGGGGAACAAACAATTCATTGACATGATGTGTAATGGAACTTTTTAAAACAAAGCCTCAAATGAAGCTTATGATTATCTCGAAAGACTGACAGAAGAAAACCATACATGGATAACTTCACCATATTCGGAAAATCCAAAAAGGACTACTTGAATTCATACACTTATAGAATAGTAAAGCCTTAGGGTTAAACTCTCATCACTCTCTAAGAAGGTTAAAGAGATAGATAATACGAAATTCCATGAAATCTAAACTCTAGACCTTGTTTGCACAATTTGTGATAAACATAACCATAATACAAAAACAACTTCCAAAACATTCCATCCATAAAGGATGTTCTTTTAAGAGGACTACTAGAAGAAGTAAATGCTTTGAACTTTCAAAAGTCTCAATACCAAAACAACTTAAACCCAAGGTATAATGACCACCCATGCTTCAACTGGAAAGATAACCAACAACCTAGACAACCACAGGGAAAACAGCCTTACCCCCATCAGAACTACCAAACCCATAACCAGTTCTAAACCCAACCTATCCAATACCAATAACCACCAGTCCATTTTCATAAAACCATACCATATCAAAAATATCCCCCTGGGATAAACTAATATTCTCAATCACCCCAAAGTATTTCACAAAGCCTACTAGAACAACTTTGCAAACAAATGTAAAGGATGAGCTCAAAAGTATCTTCCATAAAACCATAACTCCAACGATCAAAACTGAAAAGGAACCCATGCCTACACAATAAATTCCGAAAAAAATAGTAAGGAGAGAGTAAAGTTGCACTCAAACAATACATGAACAACTAAAGGTTGTGACTATTTTAAGAAGAGGAAAATCAATTGATAAACCTGAACAACTAATTCAGAACCTCTCTAATGATTCAAACTCAGATGAAAATTAAAATGAATCAAATGATAAAACTGAAAAGCACGATAACATTTTCAATGAATCTATTCTTCAACAAACAACCCCACAACCTACACCATTTCTTTAACGTATGAGGGAGAAAAATAATCCTGAATTGACTGAAACATTGTGGGAAATCTTCTTACAAGTCAAGTTGAACATTCCCCTTATCAATGCAATCCAAACCATACCTTCCTACTCAAAGTACCTTAAGGACTTGTGCACTTTTAAAAAAACTATTCACATAAAAACCAATTCCTTTTGGATGTTAATGTGAGTTCCACCATTCAAGGGACCATTCCCCCTATGTTGAAAGACTTGGGTTTCCCTTACATCAATGTTGAACTAGGGGAGTGAAAAGTTGTCAATTCCTTGTGTAACCTAGGTGCTAGTTTCAATCTCATCCCCTATGTTGTGCACTGCCAATTAGACCTAGAAGAGCTCCAACTCACATCTGTCACACTTAAACATGTTGATCGTAGAATTAGGGTTCCGAATGGGATTTTAAAGTACGTTCGGGTAAAGGTTGAAAACTCCATCTACCCTTCTGACTTCATTGTCATCCACAACCACCCAAAATTAGTAAATAAGAAACCAACCACAATCATCCTTGGTCATCCTTTCCTTGCAACAATCAAATTTTTTATCCATGTTCGAAATGATAACATGACCATCATCTTTAGAAACATGAGTCTAGACTTGAACATTTATAATGAAAGCTCACAAATAGGGGATAACAAGTAAATTCATGAAGTAAACATGATAGTAAGCCTTGATGATGAATTCATAGAACATAAAGGAATATTTGATGGATGTTTAAGACATGTTGAGATTGATTTCCTTCATTCACATGAAATAAGTTTATCTCCTTGGGTAGAATCATTTTCAAATTGCTCTTATGATGAATTCTTAGGTCCAACAATCATTGAAACCTTTTAGGAAACCACTATCATGTAGACCAATCAAACTTCCTTCCTGAAATCTAATCAAACCAATATTATAGATAAAACATCTACACATGGGGATTCAATTCTATCTAAAACTCTAGGAAACAAAATCAATCTTGATCTAATATCCCAATATTATGCTGAAATTATGAACCAATCTAATCTTTAATTGAATGAACTTCCCGCTGCACTCAAGTTTTCCTTCCTAAGGGACAATCAAATACATCCTATTGTCATTTCTTCTTCTCTTGAATCCAATCATGAGAGGATGCTTCTAGATATTCTTAGGAAACATAATAATGTCATTGGTTTGACCCTATATGATATTCCTAGGATTATCCCACTAATCGGGACTCATAGGATTGTTCTAGAGTTTCATTCAAATCCATATTGTCAACCTCAATGGAGACTCAATCCTAATCTCATGGAGGTAGTAAGGAAAGAACTTCTGAAATTATTAAAAGATGGTATCATCTATCCCATAGCTGAGAGTCAGTGGGTGAGCCTAATCCAAGTGGTTCCCAAGAAGGTAGGAGTCACACTGATAACAAATAAGGATGGAGAGGTTCTTCAAACTAGGGTGAGTAGTAGATGGAGGGTCTACATTGACTCTAGGAAGCTCAACTCATTCCCCAAGAAGGTCCATTTCCCATTACCATTCATTGAACAAGTCCTTGAGAGAGTGGAAGGTCATGAGTTCTGTTGTTTCTTAGATGGGTACTCAGGGTACAATCAGATTGAGGAATCCCTAGAGGATTAAGGGATGACTACATTCACATGTCCATTCGACACCTTTGCCTTTAAACACATGTTGTTTGGGTTATTAAATGCCCCTGGAAACTTCCATCGGTGCATGATGGGAATCTTCTCAGGGATAGTAGGGTATTTTCTTGAGGTCTTCATGGATGACTTCACTATATTTGGAAATAAATTTTAGGGATGTCTTAGAAATGTGGTGATAGTTTTTTCCAGATGTGAAGAAATGAATCTGGTCATAAACTGTGAAAATGCTATTTCATTGTTAAACAGGGGTTATTCCATGGCCATATGGTCTCGAGTAGGGGGTTTGAAGTTGATAAAATGATGGATAACATCCTTTGTCACCTTCTATCACCCATAGCTGTTAAGAAGGTGAGGCCTTTATTAGGACATTATAGTTCATATAAAAGATGCATCATGGACTTTAGTTCAATCTCTCATCCCCTTTGTGATCTCCTAGTAAAGGATGATTAATTTGTTTGGAAATAAAGCTATGAGGGTTCATTCTCAACCCTCAAATCCTCACTCACCTCTCCTCCCATTATGAAATCTCCAAATTGGAACCTTCCTTTTGAAAGTATGTGTGACTCCAGTGACTTTGTTGTAGGAGTTGTATTAGGAAAACATTGTGATAAAACTCCTTATGAAATTTTTTATGCAGGAAAATAATTAAATGATTCCCAAATCAATTACACCACCATTGAAAATGAGTTAATTGCTATTTTTTTAGCCATAGATATGTTTTGGTCCTACCACATTGGATCCCCCATCAATATGTTCAGTGAAAATTCTGCACTATAATACCTCTTCAAGAAACAAGATTATAAGGCTAGACTAATTAAGTGGATCCTTCTCATACAAGAATTTGACATCACAGTCAAGGAAAAAAAGGCTGCTGAAAATGTTTTTGCTGATCACCTCTCTAAGATATAATTCAATCGAAGAATTTATCACCTCTCTGTGTATGATTCATTCTCTGATGAACACCTATACTCCATGAGTGACTTTCCTTGGTATACCAACATAGACAACTTCTTAGTTACATGGGTCATTCCAAAATTCTTAGTGACTCAAGATAGAAGGAAATTCCTTTTACATGTCAAGAAGTATTCGTTTGATGATCCATACCTCTATAAGTTCTATCCTGACCAATTCATTATGAGGTGTATCCCAAAATCTGAACCAGATTCCATCCTTAAGTTCTACCATAGCGAGGCACGTAGGGGTCACTTTTCCTCTAAGAACACATCTGCTAAGACTCTTCAGTGTGTTCTTTTCTGGCCCACCCTCTCAAGGGACTCCTACAAAGTTTTTCAAAGTTGTCCTATAGTCAAAACGTATGGTCCATCACAAAAAGGAATCGAATGCCACTCACTCGCATTTTAGTGGTTGAAATCTTTGACTGTTGGGGAATTGATTTCATGGGTCCCTTATAAAACTCTAGGGGATATCTTTAGATTCTCTTAGAAATTTATTATTTCTCAAAATGGGTTGAGGCTATTACCACAAAATCCAATGATCATCAAACTATGATTAGATTCCTAAAAGAAAAAATCTTCTCTATATTTAAAATTTTTATGGCTATAATTAGTGACTTTGGAACTCCTTTTATCAAAATTCCATTCCCATCACTCATGGACAAGTATGTAATTTCTCATAAAGTGTCCACCGCTTACCGCACACAAACAAATGGTAAAGATGAGCTAGACAATTGAGAAATTAAACAAATTTTTAGAAAATTGTTAATCCATCTAGGAACAATTGGTAATACAAACTCTTTGATTCTATTTGGGCCTATCGAACTGCATTTAAAACCATTTTAGGAATTTTTCAATATAGGTTGGTTTATGGTAAAGAATTCCATTTTCTGGTGGATATTTAACATAAGGCGTTTTGGAAAATTAAGAAAATTAATTATGATCCCTCATTTCCTAAATAAAAAAATGAAATTAGATCTAAATGAACATGAAAAACTTAGGATGGAGACTTATGAAAATTCGAGGCTCAATAATGAAAAAGTAAAAGTATAAAAATCTCAAAACCTTAAAACCAAACACATTGAACCAGGAAAACCTATTCTTTTTTATAATTCTAAACTTCACTTACACCCGGGATAATTGAGGTCTAGATAGTCAGGTCCATACATAGTTCATTAGGTGTACCCCCATGGGGCTGTTGAAATTCAAGATCCCACCATTTGTCAAACATTTAATGTTAATGGTCATAGAGTCAAACCATTCATAGAACCATTCCAAAAAACATGAACTAGATGAAGAATTGTGTGAACCTACCTTAAATGATGATAATAATTAATCAATTATGGGTCCAAATCGAGCTAACGACATTAAAAAAAGCACTACATAGGAGGAAACCTGTGGTTTTATAGTTTCCAATCATTTTGTTGTTTTAATAAACATTATATTTCGAATAGGATTAGTGTATCATTTTGATATAGTTTTACTCTACCTCAGACTGTTGACGTGTTGTTCTATTATGAGTATGATGGGTATGAAAGGGGAGAACCATATTCATCTATGTCATGAGGTGTGATACTTGAGTACTACATTACCCAAAAATTAAAAAGAAGAAAATGTATCATCAGTTTGATTTCAAAAAACAAAAAAAAATGGAAAACCATAAAAATGATGAGACTTGGTATTAAATAAACATTTTTGTTGTTTTTTATGCTTTGTTCTTGTTTGTATGGTTTATAGACTATTTTGGGTGATACATATTCAATCAATGAGATGACTACATCTCCCATGAGAACAAAGAGTGATTTGGTAGCACCACAATCATCATTATGAATCCACTGGGTGAACCTGTTCCATACCACTTCCAACTCATTCCCCCCCCCCCACACACTGCTTTCTCCTCTATTTTCTTTTCAAGAAAATAGGGACAGTTTCATTCTATGTTTAGGGGTGTGGAAACAAAATGTTTGTTAAAAAACAATGACAAAAAAAGAAGTAAAATTCTTTTATCATTTATATAATAACATCATTTCTCACATTAAAACTACATAGTAAATAATTTTTATTTCCTTGACTCTTAATTTAATTCAGGATTAAGTTTTCAATCATTCATTTGGAAAGTTTGGTTGTCCAATGATAATTTTCATCATTTTTATTTTCATCTATTAAATTAAAATGCCACAATGCATGTCCTCTATACTGTGGGGTACTAATTTTAATTCTTGGGGTCCAATAATAAATAGCATTGGATGGTTTGATTTTTATGAATAATATGAGTATTCAAAAAAATAAAAATAATAATTTGCATATAGAGCAATGGATCGATAAAATGTGAGGCTTTCGGCACTTGGGGATCTTGACTCTAGAGTTTTTTAGCCCTGAGTTTTTTACTCTATCTCTGTTTATGGTAATATGAAAATGTTTTTATCATGTTAACTCGAGATGATTACCGATAATGTGGTCTTCAATTGGTGCCCTAATGCCTTTGATCCTAGGATTCATCGCAAATGTCTTGCTTTAAAGGTTAATTTTATTAACTACAATCTCAATTACTATGGAAACATTGCAATAAAATCAAAAAAATAAAAAATAAAAAAAATGACTCCTCGTATTAGGATTAAATGTGATTCCACCTAGTGATTCCATGATTTACCCCATGCATGGAAATAAATCCCCATATCTATTGGGATTCACAACACATAATTTCACCTAATTGATTTAGAAGAAGTATGATGATGGATTTGATCAAAGGAATGGGATTTGTATTGGGATCTTCTTTTAAATATATCTTGTTTTAATTTATTTTGATAGGTTATAAAGATATATTAGTGTGTAGTTGACATTGTGAGCATTGTTTTTTACAATGTTTTTGGAAAAATTAATTCAAGTATGATCATTGAATTATTTTCTCAGGACTTGAAAATATCATGTTAAGGGGTGTGATTATCCAATAAAAGTAAATATGTTAATTAAATTTTAAGGGTATTAAATGTTAATTTTTTATCTTATGGGCATGAGTTAGTGGATTTTAATTTTAAACATCCATTATTATCATTTGTGCACTTCATGCCTAATGTTCACCAATTTAGGCCCAATGATTCTTCTGATTTTAAGGAATGTAATAATAAATATTTTTATTTGATTTTTTTGGTAATGGATCTAAACTTCAATATGAAAATTTTTCATTTACGAACAATGGATGATTCATAAAGGATTATGGGGATATTTGGTGATGAAAGGAAACAATTCTTGAGATGGTAGATTGGACACCAGCCCATTGATGAGGATGTGGGGCCCACAATACAGGCCCAATAAAGCCCAAATTTCTTGGGATGATAGAAGATATATAGAGTAACAAAAAATCTGTAGGATCCAATGCTAATTCGGATACCATGGTGGTTGTTAAGGTGGCCCAAAAATAATATCAATATATCTGCCAAAATCTACGGCCTAGAATGTTAGACCACTAAATTGGCCATAACTCCCGATCCATGACTCTAACTAGACCCATATTTTATAGAAGTATAGAAGAAATTTAGGGACACAAAATTCTACTCTATGGCCTACTGAGATTCTGTGATATGCTTTAACATACATGATGATCTTTAGAGGGAATACAAGGAGGATAAAAATTCAAGGAGGGAATCAATTTCACCACTATTTTCCAGCACCCTAAGGCCTAAATTAATTTTATAATTGAGAATAAACTAATTGAGGACTGTCCCAATGCCTCCCAATTTCTTATTTAAGGAATTGGTGGTGAGGGGGAAGAGATATCTTATTTTTTGATGTAATTTTATTATTCCAAAGTTCCTTTGTAATGTTTTTAATTGCCATGATAGTTTCTTTTTTTGAATTTATATGTTCTTAGTCAACATATTTCTCTTATATTATTCCCATTTATTTAATTAAAACTGTATAATAACAAATAACAGTGATATATCTGTGTGGTGATGAATTATTTCACACATAGGTGAGAATTTCGTTCACACACACGGAGGAGTGCTAGTTTTTTACCTGGTTTTAATTTCATCAATCTAATTCTTATAAGCCATCATCCGCCAAACATTGAGAGTATACCATCAATGGGGGGATAAACATTTAATGTGTTGATCATAGGAATATTCAAAGTCCTGATTGAATGTTATTTTATGAATAAATTTTTGTTAATTGTCAAACAAATTTAAGACTTTCATTTTTCAGTTATTTCCACTCATCATTTTCACTGTGTTTGAGGAAGTTAAATCCCAGTACTAAAATGACCATATACCTCGGAGAGATCATGAATTTTCTTTTCTATGTGTGTAGGGGATTAGTAATTGAGTTTAGTTATTATCAAACTAGTAATTGTTGAAGGTAGTGTTATTTTTAAGAATGGATTCATCAAGAATTAATAAATACAAAATTCTTAAAGTAAAATTCATTCAATCAACCCCAAGCATAATCCTAATATCAACCCATTTTCAGTAAATTGAATTCACATAGGATTATAAGTGTATTGAAACCCATCTAAAATCAAAACCATGTTTTCCACTTCATAGCCAAAAATACATCTCATAGGTTTTGTATCTTAGGTATCTTCTTTGGTCTCAGTGGATTCGATAACCCAAGCTAGACTACAACGACTGTTCTACCTTCATCACTTGGGTAAATATGGGCATGAATCAATACTCTATAATATGATATAAAATGAAAAACAAATTGTGTCTTCAGAAACACTTTATTTCTTTATATTCTTATCAGTCAAATATTTATGCTTCTATACAAGTGACCCCATATTAACTTGTATACCGAATAGAGTTAGTCCCAACTATAAAGTCCAAATTCACTCATTCCAAATTAATATTTTAAAATATCTCTAAAATTATGATAAGTCTCTTAATAATTTGGATGATCTATAATGACTCAATAGGAAAAGGTTGTTAATTTCTCACAACCTATAAGTTCATCAAAATCTAGTTTCATGATAATTCAATAAGAACATTTTATTTCACTCATTTCTCCAAGGAGATAACATATTGAATATAAAAACAAAAATTATACCTAGGAAGAAGCCTCTAAATCAGGAATACCTTATTCCATAAATAATATCTACTCTAAGGATTTATAAACCATGATCATGATTAATATAGAGATTATTACACCTCCCATCCTTGAGTGGTTTCTCAAAAAGTAGATTTCATAGTTTTAACATTTGTTCACACATCCCCATCACGTGATATAAAACTATAAAACCACTTCTCAAATTCATGATGTTAAACTACATAGACTTTTCCTAGCTGCAGGAATTGAAACTAAGTATCACCAATGTCTATGTCGCATGATGAAAAATTACATGAAAACTTCATTACCGTGTGATTTTAAACTACACAGTCATAGTCCTAGCTTTATTAATATGAACTTTACATATAATTTTATCCATCCATTGTGATTTTAAACTATATTGATTTTAATTATAATGTTCATGATGTTATATTTAATAAAATTTGAGTCCTTTTAATATGATTTAAAATTGTGGTAAGTATGTTACAAATTACTCTGGAATGTGCTCCGGTTTAGAGAGAGTAATCTTATAATTTCCACTAATTTCTCACACTGAGAGTAACTCAAATGAGAATAGAGGTTATATTTTATTTTCCAATTATCATGATTGAGATCTAATATTTCCAAAAATAAGAAACACAACCCTAGTTTCATGACATGAATCTATGAAACATCGGGTCTGGCAAACCCAACCACACGAAGTGTTTTGGAAAGGTATGTGAGCCTTCGTTTCCATACACAAGTACCAAATCTATGAAATATTTTTTTATGTGTGTTCCCTTCCTTCATTTATTTGCTGAAAATGAAATAAAATTACCCATGTAATAACTATGTATGGATTGATTTCCTATTCTGATAGGATACGTAATGATTTATAAACATTTCAGGCCCTACCATAATAAAAATTCCAATTATACCACCTATTTTTTCTCATCATTAGAATCATCATACTATTTTTCTATGGTTATTTATCCTTTCTTAGAATTCTTATAAGGGAACCTTACACATTTCACTTCTCTTTCAGGTATATGAATCTAGTCCATTTGGTGAAACCACCTTTATAAGCTATGTATATATTGATTCACATTACAATAGGACACATAGAGACACATGGATCTCATATCATAGGCCTAATAATAAATCCTCATCACTTCTAACCCATTTATCATTACAAGAAATTCAGATCTACATGAGAGTCCTCTTTGTATAATATGTTCATATCTATCAGTTTACATTAGGGAAAGAGTTCCCCCATATAATCTTTTTCATTCTTGTAAGAAATTAAACTGTATAGAACACAAATCCTATTAACATGATGTTAATCTTCATGACATGTGTCCCAATCATATGATGTAAAACTCCATTACATATAGTCTGTCCAAAATGAACATAAAATTCTTACTATTTCTCTCTTGTACAAGATCTGAATCATTATATGATACTTCTTAGAACTATGTGTAGCTTGATTCTTATTATTTTAATATATATATAGTGACTTCAAAATTTCTGAACCTAAACAAAAACCCTAATCAAATTCCTACTCAGTCTGGGTTTTTGAATCCCCTTTCATTCACTTTTGTTTTTCTCACAAAACATGACATTGATGCCGGGATCCATTCATTTTCTGCATAATTTAGATCTATAGGAAGTAATACACCTTTCATAGAATCATATCCTATATTTTGGGGTTTCCCATAAAATGCCTTATTTATTATATATGAGTTATATCTAGGGGAAAAATACAATTAAGAACTATGAAATGCACGATTCTAGATCTTATATGATATTTAGTGACATATGGATCTACTATCCTAGGATCATACATGAATTCCTAACATTTTCACCATTTATTCCTTACATGATACCTAGATCTATATAGGATTTCTAGGTGAATAACCCTTTTTCACCAATTTATAGACTTTCACTAAGATGAAAAGGCCTTTCATTCCTATGTAAAGGTCTGATCTATATGGAATATTTCTCCTAAACTAAATATGGTTGGGTTTCTAATTGTTAAGTATATGTAATGACTCTTAGACCCCTTAGAGTGGTCCCAACAAAAAACATTATTAGCATTAAAACCCTTACTTAATGTGAAGGGATGTGTCCTTACCACATAATGTTAGATTATATACCCAAATTCTTAGATACAACACTTTAAACATCACATCCCATTTTCCTTACCATATTATGCTAATGTACATGGATAGGGTCCTCATCATATGACCATAAACTAGGAAACTTTATTTAATGGAATAAAACTAAAAATACCCATGTGACTGATAACCACAACATTAAACTATATAAACCCCCTTTCTAGGATGGCATATTTTTTCAGTTGACTCTAATTTTTATTGGGTTTCCTTTTAGCTGGCTATATAGATTGTCCTAGATCTCTGGTGAAGCTATGTGGCCCTTAAACCATAGTCAAATTAAGATGCATTTTCAAAACCCATTATTCCAACTAAAATGAGAGAAGAACATTGGATTCAACATCATTTCATAAAAATTTATCTCATAAATATTTTCAATACACATTTATGTTGTCATTAGGTTACTCAAAACCTCTTTTTATATACTTTATACATTGAACCTACTTGTTTCCTTGATTTTTTTTGTTACACATGGACCTAACAACTAGATGATTTATTATCCTATGGGGAAACCCCTCCAATATCTATACACCCAAATAAAACCTCACAATGAGACCCATTTTTTGAATATAGTTAGTGGTCATCCCTATTGTTCTTATTCCATAGTATCATCTATTGATTTGAGTAAATAAACATATGATTTATTCATTCTAATATATCGATATTAAAATTGATTGATGTGCCTTTGATGTTACATAATTTTGTATCGTACACATTCTAAAATTAATAAGTGTGAAATATTTGGTCCATGTCGCATGGATTTATGTTTCATGGAGGATAGGGTCCTAGTTTCAAGACCCTAAACTGAGTGATATTTGGTCCATCCAATATGAAATTAAACTACTCGGAGTTGGAATATTGATACAACATTGAATTATAGAATTCCATTTTTTTGTAGGATCAACTTAGCTCAAATTGGGTTTACTTCAACCCACTACCACTTTATTCCCAATATCCCATACCGAATTATCCATGGTACATTGGATCCAAAATTTCATGAAAATACTTTTAGACATCTTTCTCTCATAAATGAAACTTCATATTCTGAGTTTGAGAATGTAAGAACTAGGTTTTTGACTCAGGTATGGATCCGTTTAAATTTGGAATAATTATT
This sequence comes from Viscum album, assembly GCA_963277665.1. NCBI lineage: Eukaryota > Viridiplantae > Streptophyta > Magnoliopsida > Santalales > Viscaceae > Viscum > Viscum album. The sequence goes on from OY728141.1 coordinate 1,543,170,344, forward strand.
TATTTTTTACCTAATACATATTCCAAGTTAGTTAAAGAAGGTCACATGGCAGTTTGAATCTCATTTTGAGCTTAGAACACTAATTTTTGAGAGAAATGGGATGGTCACGTAGTTAGAATTAACTATGAGAGTCATTCTGTGTGATCAGTTATAACCATGCGGAGTTGTATAATGGTATGGTATAGGGAATATAGTTTTCAACTACTGTGTGCCAGGGGATGCATAATCGTGCCAAATGTCTACAGTTTTTAGCATTGGAGTTTCACACGGTTAGTGCATAGTTTCCTTAATCATGTCTCCTAATCATGTGGGTGGCCCTCCTTATATAAGAATGCACTTGGGTGGCAAACAGTTTAGCCAAACATGTGGCCAATCCATGTGACCCTTTTTTTGGATGATTTTGTAAAAATACCCTCAATGACTTATTAAAATTAACCCTTATTTTTTATTACTCTCTAGTGGATATCCACCCCTCCAATGTTCATTTTGGATCTCCATTTTCCCCTCTTCAGTAGACTTCAATAATATTCTATTGTTCTGATTCTGATCGAATCAGCGTTTTCTTGTTGGATCTACAAATTAAATGTCTTAATTCCCTTTTAACCATTATTTGTTCTTCTTTCTATCAACAATTTTACTTTGATAAAGGATTATCTAGAATATTTTTAGGGAATTTTCCATTCTTTATATCTCTTAAAATTTGGTCCAAACCATAGTCTAATAATGGACAAGGAGTGTTTTACGAGTATGAGGTTGGTGGTCTATAAATCATCCCTCAAGTTTTGTCAATTTATAATTTCCCATGCCTGCATGCCGATTTCATTGGAAATATCTTGTCTAATTAATGTGACTTATTTATAGTCATTAAAACTATGTTCTAAGACCCTTGTTAAATATTTAATCCATCATTGGTGGTTACATCTACAATATTGACCACCAAAGTAGGGGGTTTCTATATTAATGGTTCTAGTATCTAGTTATGCCTTAATGGTTTATTATGTCCTTTCTGGTCCACCATTCAGGTGTGATACATGACCCTTCTAATGTTTACCCCTTTCATTAAATGAATTTTTAATTGTAAATGGATAGTACCATGTTTTCTTCGCACATTACCTTTCTAAGGTAAGTTCCTCAAATTTATAAATAATTAATTAATTGAAATGTGAACTATATTTTATATAAATGACTTATTGTAATGTATTTTATTTGAATGGATTGGTTTCACATCCATATATCCCCTTTTCATCTTTAATGGAAGGTATCGTAGTGAAACTTATTGAATTCCTATCACTTAAATGAATTAGTTTAATCGTTGTAATCCCTTAAACCCTATCACACTAATGAAATGAAATGGATTGAACCTAATAGCTTATTAAATGGAATAATTAGTACTTGGACTTAATTATTAAATGAATCAATTATAAGGTGCCTATTTGTATATAAAACATGACATATTTTTAGGGGTAGTCATAATTGGGATTTACTTTGGATTCCCAAAGGAATTCAATGAGAACTCATAGAAATCATTCCGATTCAGGATGCTAGATGCCTTGGTTGATACCCACCTCAGTACTCGATCCTTGTCTATCATTTGACACCTGGTATGAAACTATAGGATACCTCCTATACAATTATAGGATGACTTGGATATACTCCTTGGATGCATCGTGGCTTCTACAGACATGATATTCCTTGGTTACATAATTGGGTATAGCCATTGCTTATCTCATTTTACATTGGATGCTTTTCTTGGACTCAGTTAGAATCATTATTTTTGGAATTTTGTGGATGATTCTACTTGGATTACACTCTTACCCCTATAGTCAGGCTATAGTTATCAACTGATTTTTCTTGATCCGTGAGGTTAAGGTTTCCTTGGTTGTCACCTTGGAAGCTCTTCATTATTAAAAACAATACAACATGCTACCTTGGATTGTCACTATTATTATGATAGGATTTAAATGATGGTATTAACTCATGTGACCTATTTATATAAACTCAATCTTAATTAATTAATGTACTAGTTACATGTTCACACACCAACTGAGGGATAAATAAGATACATGGTTATTTAGACAGTGGTACTACTTTAATTTTATATATGCATGCTAGAACACTTTTTCAATTTATATTACATTGACTAGATGTTAGATTCCATTGGTGGTGGACTACTAAGATTCATGTAACAAACTATCTGGTCCACCATTGGCACCCACGAAGACTAAATGTATATTGGTATTGGTAAAGCGAAGTGTACAACTTTAGAAACTTGGTTCCTTTATTAAATTAGGATGGAGCTAGGTCTAAAGGCCATGATTAAGATGGATGTTGGAAGCCGGCTAATTTAAGGCAAAAAAAGGCATCTTCTTCCTCTGATACTAATCTAGGGTTGGAGTAGGAGGTTCTTCAGGCTGAGCTGATTTCACTGGTTGGAATTGTGAACATTGAACAGATTTCTCAAGATCTCCTTTATCCTGATGATTGTATGCTGATAGAACCTAATATGTCCCTCATTGGTGTACCTGAATTCACCCAAGAGAATGGTATTTCCCCCTCCTTATGTCTACCTGTTGTAAGTGAGGAGCCTTCTCCTGATAACCAATCCACTGATGGTTGTGGTGTTCCTGCAAATGATGCCCAGGAGTCCCTGGTTGATGGTAAGGATGGTATGGAAGGGCACACTCCTGATTCTCAGATGAGTCTCAATGGCGAGGATGGGTTGCCTTAGCCCATGGAGTTTAATTTCATGAGTGATGCTACTGATTCGTCTTCAATGGTGCAGGATTTCCAGAAAGTCCCTCCTCAGGTTCATAGAGATGTTGATGGATCTGTCCAGGATGGACAAATCTGTTACTCACAGCCCCATGGGAATGACTTGGTTGTCGTTACTGGTCCTCTGGATATGGAAAAATCTGTCCCGGACACTCATAATTTTCTACTAGGAAAAAATCCATAACCATAATCATGTGGGTGTGATTGGGAATGAAATCTTTGTCGAGTGATTTTCTAGTGAATGAAAGTTATTGTCTAGTGGATAGGAACATGCAGGCTCTAGGTGAAAATTAGGTTCTTGATGGTGATGGGTCCTTTACCCAAGTCCTTGTTGACAAGGTTTCCTAGAGGAAGATTGATAATGATGTAGTGGTGGGTCTTATAAAATCTCCAAATCAATTCATCCCACTCTCTCATGTGTTTTGGGAAGATGATACTGGGGATGATCAATCTGATTATGGTTCTGATGATGTCCCTATAGAGAGTGGAATTACTGAATCAGAATCCCTCCATGAAGGAAAAAGCAGCAAGGGGAAGGACAAGGATAAAAGAGAGCTTACTAGGGGTGGGACTCAAACAAGGGACATGACAAACCTACATAAATGAATATTTTTATGGAATAGTCAATGGCTTGGGAATGACCCCACGGTCAAGACCCTTAGACATATTGTTATGACCAACAAACCGTTGATTATTGGTCTTGATGAGCCAAGGATGAGGTTTGTCAATTGGAAAGATTTCAAATGGGAATCCCTTGGTTACTCCTTTGTTAATCATAATATTAATGGGCACAATGTTGAGAGCCTTTGGTTACTTAAACATGACTCGATCAATTTGCTTTCCTGCACCCAAGGGAATGAAATTGTTTCTAGCTATGTTGAATGGAATGGGACCACCCTTTTGGTGTCTTGTGTCTATGATGATAACTATTATTTTAAGAGGAGGGAATTATGGAGTTATATTGTTTATATCTCCACTTAGATTCTATATAATTGGATTATTATAGGCGATTTCAACACTGTGTTGTGGCCTGATGAGAAAACTGGATCTAATTTTAACCGGGTTGCTACCAAGGATTTTTTTCAATGTATTGATACTTGTAATTTGATTGAATTTTTTATGGTTGGTGTGGATTTTACCTGGGGAACACACACTCTGAATGGGAGGCAGGCCAGTAAATTGGATAGGTTCTTTGTTCAGGTTGATGATAGAAATGATCCCATCAGTGCCTCTGGCCTTCTGCTTCCTAAAACACACTATGATCATAACCATTTGGTGGTGGATATCTCCATTGATTGTTTGTGTTTAGATCATATTCCTTTTAAATTTAATAATTTCTGGCTAGTGTCTAAAGGGTGTTGGGAGAATGTTATTTCTATATGGAGCTCTTGTAATATGGGATCTGCTTCTCAAATTCTGTCTTCAAAGCTGAAAATCACTAAGATGTGGCTGAGGGAATGGAGTAAGCTTTCTTTTTCTATGTTTTATTAGGATATAAAAGCTACTGAAAGTCACCTTTCTTGCTTTCAGAATTCAAATCAATTGAATTCCATGCCCTGAAGTGATGAAATCCATGCTTTATCAAAGTTGGATGAATTGCTCAACACTAAGGAAAATCTGGCCAGATCTATTTACAATATAAGGTAGTTGAAGGAATAGGATAGGAAATCTTGATTTTCCATCATCTTCATAATGAAATAAAATTCAGAAGGGGATTCTCTTCCTTAAACATTAATGGAAGGCTTCTAACTATAGATAATGACATCTCCAATGAAGTTGTGAGCTACTTTTCAGATCTCTATTTAGAAAATGGGACTAACATATCTCATATGATTGCAAAAAATATCACCCCAAGTATTTATGATCTGACAAATAACAAGCTTGTGGAGGTACCTAGGGGAAAGGAGGTCTGGGAATCCCTATTCTCTTTGAACATTGATAGGGTTGCAGGTCCATATGGTTTCACTAATAAGCTCTTCATGTTTAATTGAGATTTTGTTCATGATGAGGTTATTAATGCAGTCAGAGAATTCTTTTATACTGATTCCATGAATTATGGTGCTAATTCCAATTTCATTGATCATATTCCCAAGAAGGAGAGTGCAATTGATATTAAAGATTTTAGACCGGTTTCTATTGGCAATATTGTCCCTAAGTTCATCAGTAAGATAATTTCCAAACGGTTGGGCAATGTGGTTAAGGGACTCATAACCCTGAATCAATTTGAGTTTGTGTTGGGAAAAAGTATCCAAACGTGTATTTTCACTGCCTCTTAATGTATTAATGATCTGAGAAAAAAGTGTGAAAAAAGTTATTTTTACGATGAAATTTGATATTTCTATGGCCTTCGACACAATGAAATAGAGTTTTCTTCTATCTATTCTTGGAATTCATATATTTTCTATAAGGTTCATCAATCGGATTCACAACATTTTTAAGAATGAAAGGTTATCTATTATGTTCAATGTCTCACCTAGGGGTTTCTTTCAGTTCATCAGGGGTTTTCGGCAGGGGGACCCTCTCCCTGGACTCTTGTTTTACCTTATAGAGGATTATTTGAGTGTCTACCTTAATAGCCTCATTCAAGCTGGCTTATAGAATCAGATTAAATTCGGTAGGGATCTTTATGCCCCCACCCATATTTTTATGCGGATGACATAATGTTATCTGATAATGCTAACAAAAGGACAGTGTCTTCAATTAAAACCATTTTCAATATTTATGAGGATGTGGCTGGGCTGGCCATTAGCTTTCAAAAGTCCTTTATTGTCATTGGGGAGGGAGTTTCCACCAGAATGTAAAAAAAATCACAAGATCTCTTGGGGTTAAAAAGGGATCATTACCTTTTACATATCTTGGAGTCCCCCTTTTTTGGGGACGTGTGAAAAGGTATCATCTTGAATCTATATTCTCATGAACTATTTCAAAGATGGAAACTTGGAAAGGGAAAGCTATGTCTCAAGTTGGGAGAATTTGTCTTATCAACTCGGTGATCAACTCTGTGTTTGTCTATGTGTTTTCCATATACAGGTGGCCAAAGAAATCTCATAAAAAAACTCCAAAGGCTTATTAGAAATTTCAGATGTACTACTTCCATCTATGAAAGGAATTTGGTTGTGGCGGCATTGAAATATTTCATTAAACCAGTTGAGATGAGTGGGTCTTGGAATTAAAGATTTGGGGCTATTTAATGAGGCCATGCTCAGTAAGTTCACTTGGAGTCTTATCACCTCTCAAGACATTTTGATGTAATTCCTCTCAGCCCGGATTATCTCAAGGTTGTGAGGTGGTTACTCTTATTATCTTTCTTCTAACATTTGGCCTACTTTAAAGTCATCTTTTAATGGGTTGATGTCCTATTCTAAGTGGATTGTTTGTAGGCAGTCTTTACTGAATGCTTGGAGCACTACTTGGCTGACCAGACCGATCCAAGAGGATATTGATATTCCACCTGATGTGTTGCACTTTTCGATTGCTGATGTGAAGGATGATAGATGATGCATTTTTGAGTTCATTCCTCCTCAGATCAAAGATGAAATTCACATATACAAATGCATTGGCAAAGACACTCTTGTTTGGAAACCAAGCTCAAATGGTGTGATTACTTCCCGGGCAGTGTATCAATCCATGTGTGATGGGTAGAATGTAGCCCCTAGGTGGATTTCTACTTTCTGGACCATCTTCATCCCTCCTTTATATCACTTTCTTATCTGAAGGATATGGAAGAGAAGGCTTCAGGTGCACTGTACTCTTCAAAGGGTTGGGATCCAGCCTATCTTGGCCTGCCCTATCTGTTTCGTTGTTTTGTAATCAATTGATCATATCTTTTTGTATGTCTCTATGATCTGCAGGCTATGGAAGTATATTCCGGAAATGAAAGGGTGTTGTTTGGACTTGGGATCGCTTGATGGCCTTCTTTATTCAGCAGTCACTACCTTCTACAGTGATCAGGTCCGTAATATTCTAAAGGTATTTGTTTCAGCAACTATTGGTTTCATTTGGAAGGCTATAAATTGTCAGGTTTTTTAGGATATCAAGCCAACATTCTGGTTAAGTGTGAGGGCGATTCATAGGGAAATTTTCAAAGCCTACAGAGTGAAGGTTGGATGTATGCATAATGGGTTGAATGATCTTGTTATTTTGAGGAATTTTGGTATTGTTGGAAGGGCACAAAAACCATTGGTGAGGAAGTCAATCAGATGGATCCCTCTAATTCCCTCTTAGGTGAAGGTCAATGTTGATGGGGCGGCTTCAGGTGCACCAAAGACTTCAGGTTGTGGTGGTGTCTTCCATACCTATTGAGGATTCATTAAGGGCTGATTTTATCTTTATATTGGCCAGGCCTCTTACATTGAGGTTGAGGTGTGGGCTATGATTAAAGCTATCAGATATGAAGTTCATTATGGTTGGAGATTCCTTTGTCTTGAATCGAACTCAATGGTGGCTGTTGATCTCTTTCACATATGGTCAAGGAATGTCCCATGGACAATGTTGCCTTCTTGGATTGAGTGTCTCTATCTCCTTGATAGTGTAATTGTTTATGTGACTCATGCTTATAGAAAGTCCAATCAGGTTGATGGTTATTTGTCAAGGAAGGATATTGCGGAATCCAGTTTAGAATAGTCTTTTATATATTTTGATTGTTGTGTGCCTTTTTTGAGGCAGATGCAGGCATCATGGTTTTTACTAGGCTTTGTAAATATCCCTTTTGATGTTCTGACTGTGTCTTTTATTTTTTAATAGAATTTGGTATGAGTGGGTCTTACACGCTCTTAGGCCTTTTGAGTTAGGATAAAGCTAGTAGCGAATGACCGAGCAGTTACTCGAGATGCTAGGGATGGTTTTTGGATTCCTTTTTACTATTATTGTATTTTTTGTAATTTATGCTTCTTTGTATCCATGATTTCCAACTTATTAGATACAATGACATATCATAATCAACTTGTGTATATGATTACCAGTTTTTCAGTAGTTATTACTCCATAATGCTTTAGTTTTGGTTATACTTGTTATGGATTCTACTATTTACCCTATATTATCATATTTACTTGTTATGATACAATCCGGTAATGAGGGAATAGTCTCCTCACGAACACACCCTAAGCCATCGCTGCTAGTCAAAAACCTTTTTCATTCAGGAAGATGTGATTAAGGCCTAGTAACCCACCAGTAAGGGGAACCTCAAAGTGGAACCCAGGCCCAAGATGTAATAAAGTTATATAAGAGAGGTTTCTTTATTTCTTTACTATTTTGAAATAATATATTGATGGTTAGGCAAACATTGGCACTTAGTTATAAGCCATACTTGGACATAGTTGACTAATGTGAGAGGTAAATGCTGAGTTTCTAGGATTATGATTATTGTTATACTTTTTCCAATTACATTTGATATAATTTCACTATTAGTGGATGCACCAATTGGGTTTTGGTTATTATTATTATCATAATTAATAATTTCAATTCATCCTTGTCTTGATGATATGAGGGTAATAATCATTGTTCATTCATCATTATAAGCTTCTATAATTTGTATGCCATGCATATTTCTATTCCATATATAATAATTTCACTGCTTTCATTGCATGATATGCATGTGATTGATGAGTGATGTTGTGGTAGTTGTACTATGCCTATGATTCTTCTTGGTTGTAATTTAATGATTACTAGTTTCAATTCTCGAGGTATTATGGGCCCTCATGGTTGGGAATGAGTAATTTACTAACTCGATCCATTAGAATGAAATTAAATGGGTTTGAATTTTAGTGATTGGTTGTTTGGGTCCTCATTCACAAGAATCTGTGATCCATTTTAAATAAACCTTGATATCTGGAGATAAGAAAATGAAAACTGTGAAACTTGGCACTAAAAGTGATATGGTTTCCAATAAATGACAAGGTAAGACATATATAACCCTTTATAAACTAAAACCCTTATAATTTATACTTGGAAAATTACCAATACCTATCCTTCAAAGATGGTAGTTAGGGTAGTATAAGATGGTTAGTGAGCCCTTTCCTTTATGTCATCTTCTACTATTGTTATTATCTATCATCTTCTAAGCTTGTACTGAGGTCTATTCTTGGAATTTGTTGATAAATTCTGCCAAGACATCCTCATATCATATGCTTGGAGGGTGGTGACAATCATGCTCTAGATAGGATGGGGCTTGAGCCACCAATATTACCACCAAGAGTACTACTTGTAGCATTGCCTGTTTTACCCAGTCTATTCATTGATGCATAGCTTCTTGATAGTGTCCTTTGTCTAATGTAGTCTATACAAGGTTCTCTATGTCTTGCACCTAGGATGGATGATATGACATGTGAATTCCTATAGCATCATCCTTCTACCTTCTTGGGGGATGGCAGTCCACAAGAAATTGAGTATTAGTTGAAGGCCACCTTGTCTATATTTGTGCATATGAAGACTCCTCTAGAGTGGAGGGTCATGATTTCTACATACATACTTCATGATTTGGATTAGTGTTGGTGGGATGTTACTACCCAAGATGGTCTCCATTAGGGCATGTTATGGGCTGACATCAACACTATTTATATGAGTAATTATTTCCTTAGATACTAAGAAATGACTATTAATGAGTGTTCATGAATCTTTAGTAGGTATCTGTTTTTGTCATAGAATATTCAGAATGTACCAATGAGTTATAGAACATTGCATCGATTCTAGTCAATGAAGATATTTTACACACTAGACACATCATGGATGGGCTTCTCTATGCCATTTGTACTCAGGTGACTGCATTTTACCTATCTAACTTTTCTGAGATAGTTAATAATGCTCTTATCACTTAGCGAAACCTATGGGACATTGACAGTACAGGGCATAGAGGATCAATTTCATGGAAAATCAATAGTTCTTTTAACAGTGGGAAAAGATACCTTGAGGTTTCTCGTCTGGGTAGTTGAATCCAGAGTACTCGTATTGGTAGCTCTATGGTTTTCCATCAATTTGGAAGACAAGGGTACCTGAAACCTTAGTGTGATTGATACCTACTATAATGATGGTCTTATAGTTATATAGGGAATATTAAAATACTCTCTCAAACCATTCCATCAACATATAGTGGAAGAGGATCTGCACTACCTACATCTTTAGGGGTAGGTTCTATTACGTCGCGTTAGGAGGGGATTTGGAGTAGAAACGATAGGACTGAATGAGGAGTAGGTCGTGGCCATGGTATCCAGACTCATAATCTCCAATAGCACTAGTAGAGAGGTTATTATTGTTGTAGTCTAGATATTTCATAGCGCCATGGATCAGGTTAGTTTCATGCATTACAACTGATACTTGAGGATCATGCAGTAGGGCCTTCTATAGTACAAGATACAATTCTAGTATCCTCTACTCTAATGTATTATTTATCTGATATAGGTTCTTCGCAATCCTTCATATATTTATTTTTGTGGAATTTTGTGGATTAGAAATACATTATTACTGTGGTGTAATGAATCTGGACATATTGTTGGGGGTACGGTCAGAGGGTATATGCAAATGTAGGGAATACCAATTGAAGTGGGTAGTTACCCTTTCTGGTGGGACCTCTTTATTCTTAAGATGATGGGATTCAATTTCATTATTAGGATGGATTGTATAGTTTCATATCACTTATTTTTAGAATACTATCACCACAGTGTATCATATACATCCCCATGGGGTAGCAGTTTTATACACAAGTTTGAGTGGCATGTTCGGGCCAATAGAGTTGGACCAGAGCATCATGGGCCTAGTGGAGTAACATTCGAAATTTCTAATCTCATTATGTTTGATCAGGGATTACATAAAGTTGAATTCCCTCTGGTAGTATATTGTTTCAGTTACATATTTTTTTACCATTTTTTTTTCTTACATTATGAGAGAGAGGTAGATTTTATTATTGATATCATTTCAAGAGTTGATCCCATGTTCATTCCTCTATACATGATGAAACCTACTAAGCTCTAGGAGATCAAGAAAAACCTTGAAGATTTCTAGTGAAATTTTTTTCTATAGCCAAGTACTTCATCTTGGGGTTCAATTGTTCTTTTCACCAAAATGGATGTTGGGGACCTTCATCTATATGTAGATTACAAATGGTTGAAGTAGCTTATATTCAAGAACTGGTATCTAATACCTCAAATAGATATGTTTTTAACCAGCTCTAGGGAGTAAAGTACTTCCCTAAGATCAACCTGATATTAGGCTATCATCATGTACAAGTCAGGCCATCAGACATACCTCATATACCTTTTTGTAGTAGGTATGGTCCTTATGAGTACCTTATTATATTGTTCAGTCTTATGAACAAGTCTTACATTTTTTATGTCTCTAATTAAGATGGTGTTCCATCCTTATCTGGATTCATTTGCTATAGTATTTTTGGATGACATATTTGTGTATTCTAACTCCCATAGTGACCATGATAAGAACATTCTGATCATTCTGAGTGTAATTAGAGAGCATCATATTTATTCCAATATTGTTAAGTTCCACTTTAATATTGACAAATTTCACTTCTTGGTTCATATTATCTCAGAATTAGGAGTTTTTGTTGACATAGTGAAGGTGATAGTTGTGGTTTTTGGGGAAAAGACTAATAATTTTTTTGATATATAGATTTTCTCAGTGATGGACGGATTTTATAGGTAGTTCATATAAAAATTATCATTCCTTGTTGAGCCTATTAATGGTCTTATAAAGAAGGATGTTAAGTTCATGCGGTTAGAGGAGTGTGAGAAATCCTTTCATGGGATAAAAGGGGGGATTTTCTTAGCACTTACTATGATTCTTCCAAATCCTATAAGAGGTTATGTAGTGTTCGATGATGAATCATGTATTGGCCTAGGAGAAGTGCTGATTCAGGATGATAGAATCATTATGTACAGATCTCGGTAGTTAAGGCCTCATGAGAGGAATTACCCATTGCACGACCTCAATCTAGTAGTAGTTGTCCACGCCTCATGTTTCTGGAGAAACTATTTGATGTGTGAAGCTTTGTAATGTATAGAGTCCACAAGATTCACAAATATATCTTTACACAACTTGACTTGAGTTTCATATAATGAATTTGGGTCAAATATATTCATCCCTTTGTCTTTGATCTTTCTTATACACATGGAAAATCCAATGATGTGGTGGATATGCTAATTTGGAAAACTCTAACATAGGCCATATTGGAATCCAATGATAAATGGAAATTGATAGTCCTCTTTTCAGAGATACATTATAATCTTCATGATAGTAATGAGAATTATTATCTACCAACCATGATAGTTACCTCTTTCATCCATGAGAAGGTGAAGAGCTTCCAACAATCAGATAATAAATGCTTTGTTATTTGTGTGATTATTTCAAGAGATTAGCCACATCTGAATTTTTATGAGGATAGATATGATATCTTATGTATACGTAGACATTTCTAGGTTATAGAGGACATGGTTCGAGAATGCGTACTTGATTTTATAATTTCAAGGTAGAATGATATCCCTCCCATTGAGTTCATCTATAATAATATCTTCCATGAATTGATTTAGATTGATCCTTTGTGGAATTTTACGATAGGTGATGTCTTTAACCACTCTACGGGATAGAGTTAAGAGATGAATCCCAACTAGAACCTTATATTGTATAGGAGACTTTGAAGTGGGTTTATCTAATTAGAAAGTGAATCTATACTTTTCATTTTAGAAATAAATCTTAAGTTGATCACCATCAAAGACATATAGAGTTCAATGATGGAGATCGCGTTTTCTTTCGGGTGTTTCCTTCACTAGGGAATAAACTAAAATGGAGGTAAGGGGGGTTTTCTCCTTTTTATGTAAGTCCATTTTAGATTCTATAGAGAGTCCAGTTAGTAGCCTATCAGTTGTGACCACCACAGAGGTACTCTTCTATGCACAACATCTTACAAATTTCATAGCTTCAACATTATCATGTTGACCCATATCATACTTTTGATCTAAATCAATGAGATATAGATTCCAATGCATCATTTGAGGAGTATCCTATATACATCATTGACTAGATCGTGAAGGCTCTATGAGGTTGGTATGTCCATTTAATATGGTTACTATGGAAGCACAGCCGTGTACTGAATGAGACTTGGGATCAGAAGGTTGATATACATTCCAAGTGTCCAAAGTCATTCTCCAATAGTATTTCATCACCCTTGGAAGGTGAACTCAAGGATGAGTTCCATTAAGGGGGATACTATAAGAACCTAGTTTTTTAATAAGGTATGTATCCGAATAAATTTAGTCTAATTCATTATTTTTTACCTAATATTTATTCAAAAGGAGTTCATGAAGGTCCCAGGGGTTTATGGGGCTTATTCAAAGCCCATAACCATGTTTTTTGGGAGAAATTGGTTGTATTTAGGGTTAGAAGAAACTATGTGGGGCATGTCACATGGTTAGTTCTAACCAAGCGAGGCTGAAGGGTGGGATGCTATAGGGTGAATAGTTCTCTGTAACCATGCACTAGAGTCCACAAAACTAATTGAAAAGTATACAGTTTTTAGAAAAGGAGATTATCATGGTTGGTTTGTTATTTCCCTAAACATTGAGCCTAACCAACTGGTTTCCCCCTCCTTATAGAATAATTTTCACAATTGGTTCAAAAATCGTGCGTCCAAACTATGCACCCCTATTATTTGGTGATTTTACAAAATTTCCCTTAATGATTTATTAAACATACTATGTCTTTCTTATTTCTATAAAATAGTTATCCATCCTTATAATCATCATTTTAGTGCTTTATTTTTTCCTCTCTGGTGGACTTTGATCCTATTATTTTGTCCAGAGTCCAATAGAGGCATCATTTATCTTGATGTATCCACATCTGTAAGATCTTAATTCCTTTTCAGTCATTCGTAATTATAATTAAAATTTATTATATTATTTGGATAAAGGATCATATTCTCTATTTTTTGGTTATTGATCCATTCTTAAAATCTATTACAATATATTCTAAACAAAAGGATCATATTGGATGAAAATATTTATATGAGTACAATCAAGGTGTTCTATATCTGATACCTCAAGTCTGATAGTTTTATAATTTTTCCAGTGCACACAGAGATTTCATTGAGATCCACATGTTTAATTAATGTCTCCACTTATAGTCAATAGAAACATGTTCTATTACCCTTGTTAAATATGTTTCCCATTATTGGTGGTTATGTCTTCAACATCGACAACCCCAAGTAGGGTGTTTATATATTTCTTCATTTAGTATCCAGTTATTCCTTAATTCTTTATTATGACCTTTTTGATCCATTATTTAGGTGTGAGTCTTGACCCTACTAATTATAAGATACTTTTATTAAATGAATTTTGAATTGTTAGATGGCTAGTACCATGTTTTTTTTCACTTGACCCTTCTATGGTAAATGCCTCAATTTGATAAATCAACCATAAATGTAAATGAAATGTATATTGTATATATATGACTTGGCCTTATTGATTGTAATTGAATATATTGGTTTCACACCCATAAAACCCCTTTCCATGTCTAATGGAAGGCATCATAGTGAATTTTTTTAAATAATTATGAATTTATTGAATAAATTTAATGGTTGCATGCCCTTTAGCTTTGTCACACTAATGAAAGTCAATGGATTAAACCCAATGGATTATTAAATGGAATTATTATTACATGGACATAATTATTAAATGAATCAAATGTAAGGATACTATTTTTTTATGGACCTTGAAATATTTTTATGAGCCATCAGACTCATGATAGTTTTTTTATTCTTGAGGGAATTCCTTGAGAAATCATGGATGCCATTCTGATTAAGGGATGTCGTTTTCCTTGGTTGATACCCACCTTGGACCCCAATCCTTTTCTATCACTGTAATCCTTCTATAACATCATAACATCTTTCCTTTACTATTACAAGACTACTTGGATACACTCCTTTTATTAATCATGGATTTTATAGACAAGAGACACATTGGTTACATCCTTGAGTATGATCATTTTTTCTCCCGATTTACCTTGGATGTTTTATTTATACTTAGTAAGAATCATTATTATCAAATGCCTTGGATAATACTACTTAGATAGCACTCTTACCCCTATAGCTAGGATGCAGTAATCACCAGAGTTGGATCAACCACTATTGTCATGGTTTCCTTAGTTATCACCTTGGTAGATCTTCATTATTAATAACATCAAGGATTCCTTGTTATACCTTGGATCCTTCTCGATTATTATGAAAGGATTCCAGTGATGGAATTACCTCACAAAACTGATTTATGTAGATAGGAACTTAATTAATTAACTAGTTACAAGTTCAGACACCAACATAGAGCTAAAGTGGGTACATGGGTATTTATGTTATGGTACTGCTTTAATTTTATATATGCATGATTTCACACTATTTGATTTTATATTACACGTACTGGGTGTTATAGACGTTGTTGGTTGTGACCTAATGAAATTTATCTCACAGCCTATCTATTCCTCCATTGGAACCTAGGTAGACTACATGTATAAAGGATTTGATAAAGGTAAGTGTACCACCTCAGACAATTTATTACTTGCTTTAATTATGATGGATCTAGTAGTTGATGACTGAGATGGATATCGGGATGCTAGGGATAATTTTTGGGGTCCTTTTTTCTACTCTTGTATAGAATGTATTCTTTTTATTTGTATCCATGTTTTTAATTTTATTATATACATGGAATATTATAATTAAATTTTGTATATGATTAGTAGTTGTTCAGTTGTTATTACTTCAGTCTGCTTATGTTGTTGTCTATATTTGTTATTGCTTCCATTATTTATCTTATATTATCATATTTATCCATTATTCTACACTCTCGTAATGAGGCAATAGTCTCCCCATGAGCACAACCAAGGCCCTCTCTACTAGTCAGTATCCTCTAGAATTTAGGGAGATGCACTTGAGGCCTAGTGACCCACCAGGATCTGGGTACCTCTGAGTGGCACTCGAGTCAGGTATGTCACCTTGAATCACTATAAATATTTTAAGAATATCAATAATGAATGAATATAATGTAATCCTCTATTTAGTAATAATTTTATGTCTATATACATGTCCAAACCAACAAAAAGCACCTTTTCCCTAAGGTTAATGGTCTTTTGAACCCATATTCCATTAATATCATTGTAGTGAAACATGTTTCCTATATATGGTTTGTGGTCATCCTAAGTATTCACACTCTATTCCTCCTCATTTTGATTTGAAAACTTGGGGTTTTGATTTACATTTGACCCTGATTATCTAGGAGATTCTATATTATTTTGGACCTCCCATACCTATGTTGGGCCATCATACATGAAATAAGATTCATTTTTTATGTATCATAACCTTAAAGCGTGTGCCCATTTTTTGGGATAATCTACATTAGTATTATTCTCTTTTTAATGGAGAGTTTTTACCTCAATCTTAATTTATAAATGGTTCAATAATTTTTTTAAAGTTATTGGAACTTAAATTCTAGAAACCTTTTGACCAATGTTACCTTATCATAAAATTCAAGAGACTATGGTCTAATAATTGTGACCCTAAAATACAAGTTATAGTCCTTGAAGATTTCTATATTAGGTAAAATAATCTCTTTATTCTTTTCATTCTATCTTTTCCAATATTTTTATGTAGTCTACCTCCCCTTTTGGTTAAATTTGTCTAACCTAAAACACTATGAACATTTTTCAAACATTCATGACCTTAAACTAACCAAGTAAAGAGCCATGGAACTCTCTATGTTGTGAACCCGAAAAGGGAACGTGAAAATATCTGAGTCTTCACTCCCTGGGCATGAATCTCATATAACCATAAAAAACATTATTTCTTAAAAAGAAAAATGCAAAAAAGTTTTTTATAGAAAACCTACAAATAGATACATTAGAAAAATATAAGTTCACGTGCACTAATTCTCCACATACAAGTGGTAAGAAAAAACTAAATCTAAGAAGTAAAATACAAAAGGCTTGTGAGGAACACTGTATGAACTTAAAAAAATTCATGTTGTGCCCACTGGACCCCGTGGATAAGGAAACAATATAGCACTTATTCATTACTATCATATTAGTTCATGAATTCATGAAAAACTAACTAATGTTTGAGTTCGGGGTGTTTGTACCCCTTTGTACATTGGAATCCCCATTCCAAATATCCCCTTCACAATCCTAATCAAATTGAGTCAAATAATCTCACATATTAGAAAACTAACTCTAGTGTTATGGTGACAGTTCGTATGTTTGTAACAATCCTTGACCATTCCTAAAAGGAAATCATCTCACATATAAATGTTGAGTTAAAAGTTTTACTTTCTACTTTTCCATTCATTACTTTTATAAATCACAAGTACTTTCTTACAACATTGTTTACTAACTTTAGGTTTCCAAATTTTTCTTTTCTTTTTTGGAAAAATTAATTTATACGAAATTAATAAATAGATCTATTATAATAAGAATATAATATTTTATTATTTAGTATCATCCATCGGACTGAGGTTGTGTCTGTTATAGTAGAACAACCTAGGTTCAAACTAGTGGTTAGACTAATGTATTTTCTATTTGAATAAAAAATTTCATAACCATCAGACTTACCATGGTACTGATACATCAGACTAAACCATATTCAGTTTATCGAATTGAAAAACAATAAGGAATTCCATTGTAATTTCCAAGGTTTCTAATTATAGTATATAGTTTTATTTCTATCGAATAGAAAACTAAATATAATTGTAATTTAGATAAAAAAATAAATTAGTAAATTTAGTTTATAGAGATCACTATGATCTGTCAAGAACATGTAATCTAAGTCAACTGTAACTAACCTTGAATTATAACTATTGGAGGTTACCATATAAATAGCAGGTCTTTTGAAGAATTAGGAGCAGATGCATTTGTAACTCAAATAATCTAATAGTCTATCTATGTGAACATATCATTCCTAGTATTTGTAATTATTTAGATAGTTGAATCTATAAGGAATCCTTGTATGAAATATATATTCCTTATAATAATTTTATTTTTTATTCATTGTCTGATCATCGTACTGATCAAGGGTTTTTAGGGAAAGGAAGATGCTGAATCTGTTCTATTTTATTGAGTGATTTTGTGGCTATGAAGATGGATAATGATAATCACATTAAGGGATTTCTTATATAGGAAGATATAGATTCTAATCATCATATCGAGGGATTTATTTGGAAGGAAATAAAAACCTTACAGTATGTATAAAACTGTGAGTATATTTATTCTAGATTTTTTACTACCTTAACTTAAATAGAAAAAAATTTATATAAATATTTTAAGTAATTATTAATTTTATAAGCTCATGTATTTCTGGATTACAAAACTTTTACATTTAGTTGTGCATGTTTATTAGAAATTTAGTTTTATAATTACCTTTCTAAGGAATTTTTTAATCAGTATAATTGTGAGACCAATAACACTTTGATATAATCAGACACTTTCTAGTTTTGATTATAACACTCTGATCATCACCGAATCTATGAGCCCGATCATTTTTATAGAAGAGAATTTTTTTGTTTTAGTTTAATTTTTTAAACTACAGTTCACCCCCTAATAGCCATTGTAAAATCTTATGTTCAAAATATTGGTATCAAAGGAGGTTATACTTATTAAATTCTATATTTTTACTTTATTTACTTATTTTAAGTTCTATAAAATAATTTTATTTAAATTTTTCTAACACTAATGTGTCAGTGTAGAAAAGATTTTAAAGTATCCTTAATATAGTTGGGTTAAATGTTGGAACCATAGAAAATCTAAATAAGATTCGACCACCTATCTTTGAAGGGGTTGATTATGAGTACTAGATAGATCAGATGAAGACTTTTTTATCAATATTTATATTTATAACATTGTAATTTTAACTAGTTATTACCAAATTATTTAGAAGGAAGTTACTACCTTTACTTATAAAGAAAAGAAATAGTATAAATTACATTATAGAGTAAGGAATACTCTTTTGTGTTTTATGACAAATAAAACAAATAGTTAGATATGTTTAGGTGAATTATAAAAAAGAATATAAAAAAATATTGAAATTACTCACTATGGAACTTCCAAATTTGTTGAGACTAGAATATTTATGATGTGAGAATACTATCAATCCTTTTATTTCCTACCAAGAGAATCGGTAGAAAAAATGAATCAAAGATTCATGAATCATTTGAATAGTTTACATTATCATTGAGAGAAGGATCTTAGAGATTAAATCTTGGTTGAAAATATTATAAAAATAATTCCTAATGAATGGGAATTCAAAAGTAATTCATTGAATGATACAAGGACGATTAAAAAATTTAACTTTGGATGGTCTTATTGGAACTCTCATGCAATGAAAAGGAAAACTGAAAAGAGATTACAAAAATATGAAAAAGAATAATGGAGGAGTTTCTTTCACAACAACATGTAATGTTCTTTCTAAAGTTCAGTAATTTGAAAAAGTATAGATATATTTTGAGAAAAAGTAAGTTTTTATTCATTCTGAGAGTAGTTCATCTAAAATAACTAAAAATGAATTAGAAAATCTTGATAAAAGGATGAATAAAACCATGGAAAAAATACTTTCAATATATTTATAAAAAGGGAATAAGGTTAATAATGACAAGAAAAAATCTTCTAAATTTATATGTTATTAATGGACCAATATAAGAAAAAAATTACCATGTTTTCCTAAGATTAAGAGGAATGATAATAAAAATATGAATTTAAAAATAAATGAAATAATATATTACAAACATAATATAATTATGGTTTCAAAATATTTTGACACATGGAGTGCCAGTGGTGGAGATATTTATTCAGAAAATACTTCACACAATGATTATTCCAGAAAGATAAAAATTAGATTTTTTGTATAAATACTCTTATAAAATAAATGTCTTATGAATAAGGTACAAACTATTAAATCCCTTAGAAATATTTCATTAAATGAAAACTACCTAGAAAATGATAAAGAAAATATTTCTATATATTCTATGGAATTATCTTCTTCATCTAAAGTGGATAATAGTCTACCTAGTTATGAAGATGTATCTATGTTTTTTAAACTTTTAGAAAATGAAAATTGTATTTTTTCTAAAAAACATGATAATTCCCAAGAAAAACATGTGAAGTAAAATTCCATAATAACTACTCTTATAAATGAGATATAATATCATTCTATATATATTGATAAAATTTTGAAAATTAAAATCTTTCTAAAGATATTGAATAATCAATATAAGGGAAAATTAGTTTACAAGTAAAACATAGTTCTATTGTTAATACAGGTGAGGATAAGAACTTAATTGGGTAACTAAAGTCTGAAATATCTAGTTTGAAGAAACTTATATATAAAATTATTTCTATTAATGGAAACATTGATAAGATGTACAAACAAATTATAGCTTTTACTGATATTTTTTAAATGGGTTTTAACAATCAAAACCCTATTTTCAATAATAAATATTTTATTCAAAAAAATGAACCATTTTGAACAATGTTTTAAATCAGTGGACATTTGGAAAGTAAATTTTATTTAAATAGATACCAATATATTGGGTTTTAGGAAGCTTAATTTTCAAAGAAAAAACCTTTTCTCAAAATGGAAATGTCAGAGAAATGTGGTCACCTAATATATTACTTTCTAATAATATTGGGTCCAATAAGGCTTGGGTTCTGAAAAATTAATTTCATTCTATTTAGGAAAATAAATATATTACCAAAAAAAAAATACTTGGTACATGGATTCTAGTTTCTCTACACATCTGACTAAAAACAAATTTTTCATTAAGATGATCATTAATATGAAATGTTGTAATGTATCCATTGTATATAATGTTCCAGAATAGATTATTGATATTGGTTGTATTTTTCATCTTGGAAAATATTCCATTTCAACAAAAATTATTATATTACTTATTCACAATATTATAATCCTAATTCAATATTGTATTGAGTGTAATATTTTGATTTTCATGAATGAAAAATGTATTGTAGATAGTTCAAAAGATAGGTTTATTCAATATTCTAATCGATATGAGAATGTTTACACTTTAATGTTTAAAGACCTTAGGAACAAATTCACACCATGTCTTTGTGAAATATAAGATCAATAATGGATATTAAATAGAAGGTTAAGATATTGTAACCTTATAAATTTAGAAAAGTTGACTAATAAAGGAAAATTTAAGGATTTACTTGATCTTAGGTTTAACACATCAAAATTTTGTGATCCGTGTCAATTGGGTAAGAAATGTTAGTAATTTTTTAAATATATTATTAAAGTATTAGATTATGATCCCTTATAGTCAGTTCACATGAAATTATTTGTTCCTACACAAACAAAAATTATTGTTTGAAAATAATAGGTATATTTTTTAGTTTATGACTAGACTAGATACACATGGGTCTATTTTCTAGTTAGAAAATATTACGCCTTTATTTATTTTTAAAATTTTGTAGCTAGTATTAAAAAATAAAAAAAACCCTCTCCTTGATAACTATTTACACTGATCAAGGTGGAGAATTTTGAAACTATGATTTTGAAACTTTCTGTAGAACCAAAGGTATTATACATAAGTTTTCAGCACCTAGAACTCCCCATAAAATATTATAACTCAAATATTAAATAAAGTTCCTTATAAAACTAAAAGAAACCAGTTTAGTGAATACTTAGTTAGTAAATATTTTTAGGCTAAATCAATTATTACTACCTAATATACTATAAATTTAGTTTTAATTAGAAATTTTATTAGTAGACTATTTTATTAATTATGTATTGGAATATAATGAAATGTTTCTTAATTAAATGTTTTTGGATTAAAATTATTCATCTTAAATACTATAGAAAACCTGCATAAATTTCCTCTAAATTCTATTGATTTTTTTAGGTTATTACACAAATATTAATGATTATAGAATTTTTAGTAAAAACACATATACCATTGAGTAAACAATACATGTAAAATTTTATGGAAACGATCTCGTTGTTTTTATACAACATCAACCTAAAACCGTGGATGTTATTCCTAAAACTAATTTTCTACCTATGTTATAAAATTTTACTTGTAATTAAATAACCCAATAATAAGTTTCGTAATTTTCTCCTCAAGAGGATTTACAACATTTTTTTAAAGAACATTCTTTTGAAAAACAAATAAATTAGTCGTTTCTTTGGAATCATCCTACTGATAATATCATCAGTGGTTTTGATAAAAAAAAGTTATGAATAGAAGTTATTTAAGAAATGAAATTTAAAATTTAGATATATTATCTCAATTTGAACCTCAAAATCCTTATCAATATTTAGATGATGAGGGTTGTAAAAATTTTATGCAATATGAACTCAATGAGTTTGAAAGAAATGAAGTCTATAATTTAGTTGAATAACTTAAAGATACTTTTCTAATAGGATTAAAATGATTTTTTTGGAATAAATATGATGAAAATGGATTATTAGTTATAAATTAATATAAACCTATTGTTAAGAGTTATAATCAGTAAGAAGGAATACACTATGAATAAAACTATTCTCTGGAAAAAATACATGAATCTATTCAAATACTTCTATCTTATGAATCCTTATTTAATTTCAAACTATTTAAAATACATTTCAGGTCAGCTTTCCATAAAGGATATGTTCATTAGGAAGGTTATATAGTTCAACCACCATGTTTTGAAAATAAAAAACATCCAAAACATGTTTATAAACTTACCAAGGCACTTTATGGATGTAAACTATCCCCAATATCTTGGTAAGATAATTTAACTCTATTTTTGTTAAAAAAACAAATTGTTAAGGAAGTTTCAAATCCAAAAATTTTTATAAAATAAAAAAATAAAAAAATTATGATTTAATAATTTTATGAGATGAAATTATATTTGTTTCAACTCAAAATGATTTAATATATTCATTTGAGAAGCTTATTAAATATGATTTTCAAATGAGTATCATGAGTGAGTTAATATGCTTTCTAGGTTTTAAAATGTCACAAAAACTAGAAGGTAATTTTATATTTCAACATAAGTATGTAAAATATTTAATTAATAAATTTGGATATGAAGATACTAAAACTATTATTCCTCCTATCGGAACCTCAAATACTTTAGATATTTATAAAGCTGGGAAACTAGTTGATCAGAAAAAGTTTAGAAGAATGATTGGATGTTTAATTTACCTAACAACTAGTTTTCTAGATTTAATGTTTTCATTATGATTATTTTATAGATATAAATATCATCTAAAAATAATCCCATCATAAATATGTTAAATTAATCATTCATTTTCTTAAGATAAAAATGGATATGGGCTAATTCAATTCTTTTAAAAACGATTTTAAATAAATGAAAATTGGACAGTGAATTTGTAGGATGTTGTTTAGATAGAAAAATTACTTCTGAAACTTTTCATTTATTAAGAGAATATTTAGTTTCTTGTCCTTGTAAGAAACAAAACCCAGCATCACTTTCCACTGCTGAAGTTGAATATGTAGTAGTTAGATTTTTTTTGCCAATTTTGTGGATGTAACACACACTCACTAACTATGGAATGAGTTTTAATAAAATAAAATATTTTTTGACAACCCAAGTCTCGTTGTCCTGAGTAAAAACCTAGATCACCACAAAAATTCTAAGAACATATATATAAGGCACCATTTACTTTGGGATCACACACTGAAAGGAAATATAATTTTACAATTCATTAGAACCCAAGAAAAGTATGTAAATATTTTTAAAAAACCCCTTATTTTTTATATATTTTATTACATTAAAAAAGGTACGATTGAAAAATATCAAGTATTTATTCATATATACTTCTTCTTTACCAATATACTAAAATTAATGAATTAATTTTCAAGGGGGTACATATGTTTTCTAAAAAAATCTATTTTCTAAAATATTTTTTGTTTTTCTAAAAAAAATTAATATTTTTCAATTAATAAGATCATAATCATCATTGAAAGTCAAAATTCATTACAAAAGTTTCCAACCTCAAAAAACATTATAAAAAATTCCATGATCATAATCATTTATAAAAGTTTTGGTGTCATGATTAATTTATCAATTTTCAGACTCAAAAATTATTATAAATATTTTCTAGAACACTTTTTTATAAACTAAAACATAATAGTTTCTATTACAAAAACCAATTAGAATAGGTAACTTATACATATGAAACTTTTCTAAATTTAAATTTAATCACTTATACTTTTATTTTATTCAATTATCCATTTCTTTAGTTTATACATGTTGTAGATTACTTATTATTATAGTTTTAATACATTTTTTTTACATTAAAGTTTCTTAATCGGAAATAATTTCACTAAGATAAATGACTTCTTTATAAATTTAAGAGTTAAAAATAATTTTCAAATATATATTTGAATAAATATCAATATTAAGATTAATAATATTTTTTAGTTGATCCATTTAATGTTTTTTAAATGATAATCCATCATTTCTCATGCCTATATAATGTAAGTGTACCCTATGTCCCACATCGATATTCAGATGTTTTGAAAATGACTCTCAGAACCCCTTTAAGAGTTCACTCTATTTTTTTGGAATTCATCTAATACCTAGTACAATTCATAGTCATATAGAATCTTTGGAAGATTTCTTGAATAGATAATTTTTTCAAGAAAGAATTTTTGATAGAAAATGGTATTATAATTTCGATTCAATACTTAAATAGATCATTAGTTTTAAAAGTTGGGAGAAAGATAACATAGAATAAACAAATAAATAATTTGATTCACATTATCCTAATATTTTTTAGAGAATATTTTCTTAAATATAATTTCATTTAGATGATGAGGAAGAAATTTTTTTCACCCTTTTTTGTCAAGAGTACAAAATTTCTTCCCAATAAGTAGATGATCTTTTAGAAGAACTTTATTAGGGTGAGGCTTATATTTCTTCATACGAGTTACCCAATAAACTTTTAGGTTTCATGAAATCCATATCTTAGGCATCTTTGTTTCCTTACTATGAGAAATTAATTATCATTTCACATTTAATAGCAGAGGCACGGGTAGTTACAATATGGATGCATTGATATCTCATACTGATAATGGGTGACATAGATACCCTAATAGTATTAGATATATTTTTATTGGATTATTTCATGAACTTGAGTAAAATTAAATTGGTGAAGTTTATGATCATTGTGGTTGAAGAAATTAGTAAAGCCTCCATGAAGTCAAAGATCTTGTTATTTACTTCATTCATAAATAGATTACTTATGAAGTGTATATAAGTTTGAATGAATGAGACTAAAACTTATCCTATTAGAGAGAATATGTATTTGATTGGTGAAGAAAACACAAAAAGGATGCAGTTATCCTTTGACTCAAATTTGAAAACATTTCATGGAAAAGTAGATGAATATGTGACTAAAGAACAACCTACTAAAATATAGAAGTTGTTAAGACAAAAAGACAGGTTGAATATTCTCCATTAGAAAATAAAAAAACGAAGATATAAGGAATGATAAAGATCTAAAATAATTCATGTAACAAAAGTCTAATAAATAAACATGGTGACCATGAATTTTTTACTAATTTCGTTGAGGCCAAATCCTTAAATATTCAGACAGTTCATGAATTAAAAGAATTGTAGAAAAGAGAGAAACAATAGACTATTTTAGTAGAGGTAAAAATTATGTAGGGCTTAATGAAATTTTTTGATAATTCTTTATGGAAGACATGATTATCAATTTCACCACTTTCAATTGTATAGCCAGTTTTAGTCTCCACAATGATCATATCATTCCAGATGTCATCTTAGATATTTTTGAAATGTCAACTATACCCTCAATTGTTCCAAAATTTTCTAACAAGGGTAAAAGAAAATAAATACTAAATAAAGTCATAGTTTTGGTCCCATTAGTATTTCTGATGGTAGATCATAATGATAAACTTTTGGTTCCTAAAAATTTTGGATAATGAGTTCTTAGAACTATGATGTAGTTAAGGAAAGAACTCAAGGAACTATACTAGTAGAAAGATGAAAAGGGATAAGAAGAATAATTTGATGTAGAGGAAAAAGAAACTGATGAATATTCAAATGGAAAGAATAGTACATTAGAATCATTATCATCTTCAACTCTGCTACCTCCCCAATCAGATAAGGATCCAAACATAGAAGGATCATAAGATGAAAATTCATCATCAATATTGGAAAAAAGTTCAACTTCAAAATAATATAAAGAAGATCATAAATAAAAGACCAAAGAATCATACAAAGTTTAATTGGATAAATAATTTTACATTATAAAAGCTTCAAAAGATTATAATGTTTCTCAAAAGGACAAAGACAAAGTTGAGATGACAAATAAACTAGATTCTGGAACCTTTAAGAAAAATGCCATTAAGGTTTTTTTAAAGATAGTAGACATTGCAGGAATAATTACTCAGAATGGTTTTTACTATATATATAAAATATTGAATAGGTTAAGTGATTTGATTCCTTATCTACCAAACATAGTGGCTTGAGGAAAAACTATTAAAAATAGTCTTAATGAAAAATCGTATTCTCTGAAATTCATGATAGATTTAGTAGTTGATATTGCTAAATACATGAAAATATAAAAGAAAAGGACAAGGAACAGAAAATATCATACAATAAAAGGGTTAAATGGTCAAACTTGGTTGACAGTGAACTCAGGAATCATATTGATCAAATAATAAAATTAAGGAAACTTTCTCTGAAAATGGAAGAATATTTTTAAAATTTATCTACTAATTTATTTGAATGAATGAAGTTTGTGGAAGACTTCATAGATAAGACTGAGGAACGTAATGAGGAAGTGATGGTTTTGAAAAAAATTCACAATATAGAGTTAGAAAATATTTGACTCAGAATGTGTGGATTTGAAATCTTCCTTGTGGAGGAAGAAAAAAAAATTCTGAAGAAGTTAAAGTCTAAAATCAGAAGTTTGAAAGAAGGCAGTGATGTTGGACCAGATCATGAACCTTTATGATTTGGTCATAGGGACTCATAAGAATCATAATAAATTTAATAAAGGTGATCATAAAGAAATTGATTAATAAATAATACTTTTTTCATTGTAACACTTGATTTAATATTTTCAAACATTTTTAATGAATGTTAAATCGAGATGACTTTTTTATTTAAACACTTTATGTCTAAATGTATTCCAATTAAATTTTTATTTGTGTTATTTATTTCATTTCATGGATGGTTATTCAATTAAAATATAATTTTCTCATATGTTATAGATTTTTTAAATCACAAAGAGGGATAAATTTATACTCTTAAAGGGAGAAATTAATAAAGGGGAAGAAGTTTATATAAGGATATGTTTATGGAGTTTTGTATAAGGGGATAGTTTTAAAAGGGGGATAAATATTTTGGAAATACATTTAAAAGGGGTGGAAACAAATTATTATTTACTATCATCATATTATAATTATATGATAAACATCAAGAAGTTAAGATATAAATCATATCATCAAATTTATTAAAATAACAAAGGGTTGTAATATTTTCAAAGTTATTGGTATTTATTTTTAAGTGTTGTGTTTTTCACATTCCAAAAATAAGGATATTATTTTTCGAAAGTATTACTTTAACTTTTCATTTGATTAGTTTTTTAAATCAACAACCCTTACATAAAACCTTGTTTACAGACTTTATATTTCCCATGTTTTTGTATGTTTTTCTAAAAAACATTACTACATGTCAAATGATGAAATATTTCTAATATAATATGAATATATGATTTTATTATTCAATCTGATTCATCAGACTGGGGATACATCCCACACATAAGAACAACCTAGGTTTTAACTAGTGTTTATACTTATGTCCTTTCTATCAGAATAAAGAAATTTATGACCATTGGATGGGCCATGGTACCAATACATAGTACTAACCCTTATTCAATTTATCAGAATGAAAAATAATATGTATGTCCGTCATACAATCTAATGTTTATAATTTGATTATATAGTTTTGTTTCTTTTACATTTAATACTAAATATTATTATAATGGTGTAATGAATAATGAAATTGGACATTCAGTTAGTCTATATAACTATGAGCTATCAAGTGAAATCTATCAAAGGACATTACAACTAACTATGAAATATGATTGTTAGAGGTACATATATAAAGAGAAGGTCATTTGAATTTTTGGGAACTGATGAATTTTTTACTCATATCATATAATGAATTATCTTATTAAACCCTTATTTCTTAGTATTTTTAATTATTTAGAGAATTTGAATTATAAGGAATCCTCTCAAGGATTGTATATTCCATAGTACTATTTTCAATTTTAATTGCCTTATCATGGTACTGATCGAGCGATTCCAAGGATAAGAAGATAGTGAATCTGATTCATCAAATAGATAAATCTTATGATAGAATGAAAGATCTAATAATTATCATATTTAGGGTTTTATTGGTAAGGTGTAAAAGGCCTTACTATAGGTATAAAAATGTAAATATATTTAGTAAGGATTTCTGACAACATTAACACTTATGGTTATTGAGTAAATTCTTTTATATCAATCTTGTAAATCACTATTAATTTTATAATATAATTTATTTATTATTTATACAAGCTTTACATTCCACTATTCAGTTAGTTTTATACTTACCATTTCCAATAAATTGTTTAATTGGTATAAATTTGAGACTGATAACCCTAATATAATCAAATGCTTTCTAGTTCTGATCCCAAAACATAAATCATCAGATGATATTTTATTCTAATGATTTTTAATTAAGTGTAATTATGTTTTTTTATTTATTTTTTAAAACTACAATTCACCTACCACCACCCCCACCCCCTTGTATCCATCATAAAATCTTACGATCCAAAAATAAATAGACTAACTCTAGTCTTATGGTGACATAATATATGCATATACCCATACATGACCATATTCCTCAGAGGAAAAAAATTTATCTCAGGTAATGAGAGACCATGATTAAAATAATACATTTCCATTTATTTTTTATATTGGTTTAAATACCATGGGATTTCCACCTTAAAAGATTCAATGGTAATAATTAATTAATCTTTAGGCTTAGATTGAAACCGTATTTTTTCATTGATCAAGAAGTTAAGGGAATATCCACAACATGAAGTATCCCTAACATCTACAAAAAAAATTTATTAAATAAAAAACACCTATATGAATCAGTTAACAAACTCTTGGAGATTGATAAATTTTTTATCTTAGTAATTAACCTCTTGGCACAGTTTATCCAGTGTTGAAATTTTCATCTCCATGTTAGAAATAAGTACATATGACTATACAATAGCATCAACTGCTACTCTTTCAACTTCTTCAATTAATCAATGTTCCTCTTCAGATACCTTCTCAATAGTGACTAGCTTCTGGTGTAGCTGATCTAACTATATTCACAGTCATTCTATAAGATATTTTTTCTCCATGCCCTAATCTTATTATGTCACTGTTATTCCTATACACTAAGAAGATTCATTGATTGTTGAATTTTTTTTCACTAATAATGTGATCCATGGATTATTTGGACACAATCCTTGATTAAATAAAACTATTCCTCTCTTAGATAGTTCTTAACATATTTAATTTGTTAAGGACTATGGAATTAATCATACCCACCAAATCCCAAAGTGATTTAATTGTATTGGAGATGGGGTATCTAGACATTTACCTCACCAAGAAGAGTCTCTCATATCTATCATAACATATTCCTCAATAATTTTCTCTACAACATTAATTAAAATGTATCATTCCCCGTGTTAGAGTTCAAAACTATCATACTCACAAACATATAATTGATTACAGAATCAGTCAATGAGTGTCCAATATCGATGTGTGTTGGATTCACTAAAAATGGATTCACATATATCACCACAACCTCTGCTTACTAAGACACAATTATAATGACATTTTTTTTCTAGTCTCTAAAATGATTTCTGGAATTTATATATGAATCATTTCAGAAAATAGACAAGAGATGAAATGAAATGATATGTGTGATTATTCACCTTTATTCATTATAACATTGTCCCATTTAATTATTATTACCACTTCATTAAAAATAATGGGGGGAGGATTCCCTTTTTCTTATTCCATCACCAAGTTTCAGAATGTTGTGTCTACAATTGAAGGTATTACACCGTCTAGTAGAGTAGTGGCTCAGTATGAAAACTCCATCCAAGTATGTTTTGATAATCACCAAAGAGGGATGCACATGGAGAAAAATTTAAACAACATATCCACAAAATAAAAAAATCCTGATATCATACATTCCTATACAGAGTTTTTAATAACATCTAAGTAAGATATATAATTTTCAACTATATCATAAATATCCATTAGGGAATCTACTAACTTTGAATTAGTCTATGTGACTACTACTGCATCGAGGATGGGATTTAGACTCAGAACCAATTCTAAACTCTCTTGGGATCAACTTATAATCACTCCCATACTAGTCCCTTCTAGAACAATGGGGATATGTATTCCTAGGTATATAGAACCCTTGGGTCTGAAATCCATAGGATATCATCTATTAGTCTTGGTTTTTCAAGGGTGATAATCTATAAAGACAGGTCCAAAGTTGGATATGATATAGCGACTGATATTTTTCAAATATAAATAATAAATCTCATTAGATGAATATTCAAAACTTAAGATTACAATATATGTAAAAACCATAAGGTTTTAGTGTCCTTGGAAACATGGATACATAAACAACTGATACATAAAATATTTATATAATCTCCCACTAAATTCTTCAAAACTACAACACTTCCTCGACACATCATACTTAAAACAATTCTTCATATCCTAGGGTAAATGAATCATAATAAAAAGTGATCTTAATTTTTTAGTAATGGTATATGTATTAGTCATATATCAAAAATCATATAAAATAATAAGACAGACATAAGGGTATAATAACACGGTCATGACATAAAATAATCATAACCAATCAGTCAAATATATTTAATCCTAAATCATGAAATAATAGTTTTTCAGTAAAAATATATAAGATATAAGATTTATAAAACATTAATAATTCGTCCACAATAATCGAAACATATCATATTAAAAATAAATATGTTTTTGGAATATGAATTTTCATGTTAAATATTTCTTTTAGTTAATGATCATTTTCAAGGCTATCTTACTGGATTGGTTTCACTACCCATTCAAACATTTCATTATTCGAGGTTTACTCTCAGGACTGCCATTTTGGATTGGGATTATTCCCTATTCCATCATTGTTTAGCCAACTATTAATCTCAAGACTATCATGGTAAACAAATTCCCATATATAAATGGGTTCACTTACCATTTCAGTCCTTTTTAGCTCATGAGATATGAGTCTCTACCCAATTTAATTGTGGGTGATATAATTGTACGACCACCAATAACATAATAAAAATAATACATATGTGTGCTATAATATCATAAAACATTCATCATATCATAGTATCATACCCCATGGATTGTCAATGAGTTTCATAAACATCTCATAATTTTATAACAGCATAACCCATGGAAAATAAGTGGGTTTTATAAACATATCATAATCATAACCATAAACCATAAAAGTAAATAATAAGGATGGAATAATTAGATCATACACCTATTAAATAATAAGTATCATGAAATGATGATATAATGGATGAAAATTTCCTTCAAAATATTACTAGAATATTTTTGAGAAAAATACAACTTCATTATGAATTAACTTATTTAAAATGTAAAAAGTTACAAAATATTGTAGAAAAAAGTTATTCAAAAAGAAAAAATTATAATTATAAATGAATATTGATATTATTGATCAGTTTTGATGGTGAAAAGTTATGTTCAAGTTGTGTACATTAAAATAAATATTTAGTTCCTATTTTTACTAAAAAGTGAAAAGTTCCACAGTAAGAAAATTTAATGAAGATTCGTTTTAAAAAATATATATATATATATTGAGAAATGATTACAAATTAATTAAAAATAATATACTAATATTAAAAACGTTCATTAAAACATTTTAAAGAAAATATGGACATGAATGAAAAATATGCCTAACCAAGATGGGAAAATTGTATGTTTTTCATAAAAAACATCCCTCAGTTATTTTATGCACCAAAAATAGGAAAATGGTAATATTAACTAGAATTTATAATTAATAACTAGTTTAGAATAAAATTAAATGGGTTTATCAAATAATTATCAAATGATTTCAATTTATTTGAATTCAATCATATGCAATCCCAACTAAAATGAGATTGATATGTAAAACCCTTACCAGAAGTCTGAATTTTGTTTTTAGTGCTATAAACTCCTATATAATAAATTTAAATTTATTATAATTATATAAAAAACAATATAAATAAGTATAATATCATATATAATACACTAATAACATTTTAACATAAATTAATTTAAAATTATTTATTAAAATCATCGTTTTCAAGTGTTAACTATTTCATTTTTCAAGAATGTTTCGATTCATAAATTCCAGTCATTATACTTTGATCATTGTTAAATAATTTAAAAAAAAATTAATATTGATATAAATATCATGTGTGTTCATTATAAACTTATTTATATTCATATAAAAAAGGTATATATGGAAACATGTGTTACACCATTTGGGGAGATAGTAGTGCATAAATACGCATGAACTCTATTTTCATTTTCTAATGAAAATAAAGAAAGAAATATAAATAGTATTTTTCATTAAAGAAACATAATTATATCATATATGTCATATAAAAATATTAAATAAATCATAATAACAAACCAAACAATTTTGTGATGAAAAATGAATTATATCGCCATATTGAGGAAGTTGTCCACACATACACACGAATAATGGTTTCATTTCCCATTTATTAGAAACGATGGTGGATAATGGTGGATCCATAATAATAATAACATTGTATTATATTAAGGATACTTAATTTATTTTTTAATGTTAAATAACATACATTTATATGAGGTTTAGTATTAATTAAATTGAAATAGGTCGAGCAGGATGATAAACTCTTCTTTGGTTGACCGCCTATAGATCCCTTATTAAGGACCCATCTAATAGGATTTTAAGAATACTATCACCTTTAATTAATATATAAAATAGTTTAGAACCTAATTTGGTAATTTTTTTTTGATCTTGGTGGGTTAATTTTGGTTAAATAACGGATATTATTGGTGTCCTTTTATAATTTGGGGGAGAGACACTCATTGAATATATTTTTTAAGAATAAAAATATTATCAAGACTTATTCAATCCAAGTGCTTCCAAATGGACAAGAATTAAAACATAAGATAAATGATTTCAAAATATGGTCATAATATAGGATTTTGAAATGTTTAATGGTAAATATTATTCTAATATCATTTTTTAACCACCACCCCCATTGTAAACCCATTTTAACCATAAATGTGGTAAAACAATATGATCTTACTATTAATTATGATAAAAAATGGAAGTTGTTTCATTTAAAAATATTTATAAGATGATTCCAAATATTTATTCTATTTTATCAAATTCAATCTCTATAAGTGGTAGAAATTAATTTTAAAATTAACTTTCAAGAAACGTCGAATACTGTCTCCCAAAAAAATGTATTTTTAAGTACAAAAATGTTGTCATTCTAAAATTAAACATAATATGGATTACATTGAGATTTATTTATTTATTTTAATAAAAATTAACTAATTATGTTATAAAATTAATTTAAAATAATGGTACGTTTTAAATACTTAAATTAAAAATATAGTTTTCTACCACATTTATATTTTTCCAATATTCATTGAAAAATTAAAATTTTCAAAAAGATCCAAAATTTTAAATCTAAGATAATTTCAATATTATGATTTAAAAATAATATCATTTTTATAAAATTAAAATTATAAAATTTTCTTAAATTAATCATCTTATATACACACAAAATATAATGAAAATATTTTTTTATTAAAAAACGTATTTTTGAAGAAAAAAATGACTTTAATGAAAATTGAGTACTTATTTATTATAAATTTGTCAATAAATTTTTAATTATATATTATCATTATACATATTTTTTATAAATTGTATTGTTCTTATTCATACTAGTGATTTAAGAACTAGGTTATAATGGTATACTATATCATTGTTCATTTAGACTCGGGTTTCCATATAAAGAAAGCTATCGAATAATTCAAGTTGATCTCAAAGGAAATACATATAAAATCTTGGGTGTTACATTTTATCCATTTAAAATTAATTTAAAAATCAAAATTCCATTACTATGATACAAAAAAATATCTCTATTTCATCACATCCTTCATTTCCCATATGGAATCTTCAAATTTTTTATTCCTCCAAAAAACATTAACCACACGATTAGTCTTTTTACATAGCAATATTAATTTGTGATCCAAGATTTATATAATTTTATATTCCTAGTAAATACCATATTCTTATGTAACAACCTAATATATTAATACTTATATTGGATTATGTATATACTTCCTTATGAGAGATACATGGAACAAATAGTTAACTTGAGAGAGGTTTGGTGGAAGTGCTTAAGAATATGAATCTATCCCAACTATATCTGGAATCTCTAATGTGATAATATACAAAGATATTACCTTTGACTTATTTCGAAATCTCATAACCATTATCCATGGATAAATTCATAGGATTCCTTCTCACCAACTTCAAATTCCATATTTTGATGATTATTCTCAGCATAACATTTTTTCCAACTCTAAGATGCCTTTATATACTAATTAATTTATACGGATTTTTATACCATTAGCTCTGATAGATGAGGTCCCATTAGCTTTCATTATCTAACTACACCCCACAATTTTTTATTTCAACACTTCCTTCTATATGGTTATTCATAAATAATTATATAAATACTCAAGTGAAATTTATTATTATATGGGAATTCAATAAGCAGAAGGTATCGATGCCACCCACCATTGAAATCTAGAGAATAAGATCTCAATATATTTTCCTATTTTTTAATTGACCACTTAGAGTAACCGTTTATCTTAGGATGATAAGAAATACATAAACATAGCTCTGTATCATGATCTTGCTAAAGATGTCACCAAAACATCAAAGTAAACCTCAGATCTCAATCGGATAAAATAGAATGTGTTACTTCATGCAACCTAACAAATTATGTAATGTGTATTCTATAAATATTATCAAGGAAGAAATCACATCTGATAAAAATGAAGTTTTATTACTTCATAGGGATATAAACAATAAAAAAATATCATTATGAACTATAGGCATTTTGGGGAGTCTGGTGAAAAAAATACATGATGATGTTTTCCCACTTCCATTACTGTATAGTAAATGGATGCAACATCCCCTTATACATCTATCTCTAAACATTAACTTTATGACATACCAGGAATTTAGATACATAATTTGAAATATTTCCCTTATTTCATCCCACTAAAAATAATCATTCAGATCTCTTTATATCATTATATAGATAGTATGAATATATAATAATGAGCTATAATATTCTTCTAGCATATACTTCTTCAAGTTTAGTATTTAAGGAATGAATAATTAGTTCCTAAACATTATCAATCCATCACAATAATGTTTGGACTTAGAAACACTTTTCATCTTCTTTTGCATCTCTATATATTCCATTTTCAACTCTTTAATCATCACAATGATAGATGATTGAACATGTTTTTGAGAAAGATAATACATGTCAACCTCCTTCAAAATTTCAAAATCCATCCTTTGAAAATCCTAATATTTTGATATTTTTTATTCTCATCATTGATAAGCTATCGTTATCATTTAGATTCAAATTATATGACATCTTATTCTTCTTCCCATGGTGGTAATCTATTGAGAATTCAAAATCACTAATCAACTCCAACCATCTTCTCTGGTTCATATTCAAATCTTTCTCAGTTAATGTTTTCTTCAATTTTTTAGATCGGTATATATTTCATATATTTATCTATAAAGATAATTCCTATATATAATTAATTCAAATATTACTACTACAAAATACACGTCATGAGTTAGGTAATTTTTATCATGAACCTATAATTAACATGAGGCATAATTTATCCCCATATGATACTATATACGGACACATTCTATTCTCTTATTTGATGCATCACTATAGATCAAAAAATCTTATCCGTTTCAGGGAAGTGTGGTCATTGGTGTACTGAACAACCATATTTAAATCTCATTAGAATTTTCCTCATATTAATCTATCTTGAGAAAATTCACTCCTTTTTGAGATTACTTGATGAGTGGAATAGATATTCTAAGAAATTATCCACAAAACATCATACAAGAGAAGAAAACTATGGATCCCGGTCACAATGGTTTGGATAGAAAAATTTTCAATAAAATCTATTATTTAGGGATCCAACGATATACCCAATATTTAGATTATATGACAAAGAAATGAAACTTTTATATAAAAAATTCACACTTAATAAAGTTTCCATATAGATTCTCCTACCTTAAAATCTTCAGAATCCTCAAATGATTACCACGATCTTCCTTTCTCTTGGAATATATAATAATATCCTCAATAAAGACTATAAAAACTAATTAAGGTAATATCCAAAGACTATACATTAAATTCAAGAAGATAGTGGATGAATTAGTAAAACCAAATGGAATCACTATAAATTCATTATGTCCGTACCTCGTACAGAATGATGTTTTGAGTAGGAAATTACTTTTTAAACCTAAATTAATATCATCTAATT
The DNA here is from genome assembly GCA_963277665.1 of Viscum album. NCBI lineage: Eukaryota > Viridiplantae > Streptophyta > Magnoliopsida > Santalales > Viscaceae > Viscum > Viscum album. Next base: position 1,543,206,850 of record OY728141.1, read on the forward strand.
CAATGTTTAATATTGAAATTTTTTTTACCACCTTGTAATTGATCAAAAAATCATCAGTATGGGGTAGATGATACTTATTTTTTGATTGTGATCTTATTCAGTTCCCATAATCAATGGAAATTTAGAATGATCCACATTTTTTATTAACAAAAACAATAGTCACACCCCATGGTGAAGGACATGGATAAGTGAATCACTTTTCAATATTCTCCTAGGGTTTCTACTTTAATTACTATAAATCAATTGGAAGCATTCTATAAGGAGTATTAGTATTAGGTATAGCACAAGGTATGAGTGATATTGAAAACTCAACTTCACAACTATAAGGAAGACAAGGAAAATATTTTATAAATACATAGATAAGCTTATGTACAATAGGAATATATTGTATATTGATTTTCTCCCTAACCATATTTTATAAACTCCCCTATCGAATAGGAATCTTGGCCCATACAATGGTTTCAATTTCTAATGGAATTTCATATTTATTGATGCATCGATAGACGGTCAATCATTGGTTTAGAATATCAAATTTTACTTACATTCCATATAAATTGATTTGATATTTATATAAATAAATCCAATCCATTCCCAAAATAACAAAAAAAATACTTTGTGGAGCATAATGAGATTTCTAGGATTCGCATTTCCAAATACATCAATATGTCTAGAATCATATACTTAAGATATGATCATCATAACATTTGGAGTTTTCATTAATAATTCAACATATAATAATTGATGTGGTATTGTGATACCCATAAATCATTATTCATAAACAAAATAGTTGGTACATCCAAGGTAAAATTGTATATTATTCATTATGGAGTGGATATTCATTGTAACATTCATCATTCGATTATCATACCCCATATCAAAAATAGTGATCTTGTGAGTTTTACCTTTGTCTCTAGTCATAAGAGGTTTTTGATGTTGATCATTATCATTAATGGTTGAATTTTATCACTATTTAGTATAATATCCATATTCATTTCATTTGAAACACTAAAGTGTGGCTGGGGAATTACGTAGTTCTCTCTCTCCATTTTCCTCGTTATATAAATTCTTATTCCAGTCACATAAATATTTGATTGACTAATGACCATCCTTTCCACACTTAATATATTTACCATGACCATTAATAAAAGTTCCTCCATGTTTTCATCCAAACTTCATACATAAATTAATGCCCATATTATTCTCAATATAAATTTTAATATTATAATTTACTTTGAATCCCACTCTTATTTTTTTCAAAACAATGAGATAATGGTTAACTCCAATTTCAATTTCCCCTTGATATCACATCTAATGATTTAGTCAAATCTACTGAATTTCCATATGGATAATTCCCTTAAGATACATTCTTTTAATCCAATGAAGAATCAATCAACATTACATTCTAGTTGGATGATAATACCAAAAGCATACCACACAATCCTTCTAAAAGTTTCTCTATATGTACTAATGGATTCAACTTCCATCTAATTTAGCTAAATTAATTCCTTCTCTATTTTCATAATAATAATTGGGGAAATTACTTTGTGTAAAATAACCCTTTAAACTCAGACCACACCATATATTCAATTTATATATGTTTTCTCATGATCTTGATAATAGTTCTATTGGAACCATGGTCGCCCTATTCATGAATTGATGTATGGTTTGTGTTTTTTGTCAATCCTCAGTGGAAGTTCAGAATGTGTGCCAGCAAAGTGATCATACAGAACAAGCAGATAATAGTATTGAAGGTGGAACCATTTTCTAGTGCTTGCCAAATTTTTGGGCCTAAAAATTGATCAATGAAGAAAAGTATTTTTCGGAAAAGAGACTTGCGCACCGTTGAATTGAAGGAGAGGAAACTTGGAAGCCTTATGTTTTTCAAGATCAGAACATGAAAATATGGAAAAGGGACAAGGGCGCCCAAGTTTTATGTTTAGCCGCACAAGTGACTTGCGCGGCAGAGACTTGCATGCCGAAACTTGCGTGCTGAGGGAAGACTTGTCCACCATCACGCAGGGTATCAAAATGACTATAATTAGAGGTCGACCCCTCCTCATTCTGGTTAATGTTCAGACTTAGAGAAAATCAGAGCTCCTGTCTCACAGATGTAGTGTTCGTGCAAGTGGTGGTGGGTCGCGCAAGTAGAAGTTGTGCGCCAGTTGTTTGTTGCGCGTCTAAGGTGTTTTGGGTGAGAAAGGGTGTGTGTTTCCCAAGTTTGGAGTTGGCGAAGGAGGTGTCGCGCAGGTGGTTTGGTGAAATTTTCACACTAGAATTTGAAGAAGTGTGACGGTTGATAGTTGCGCGCCAAATTTGGTTTGGGGTTAAAAGGGTGTGAGTCGTGCAAGTTTAAAGATGAAGAAGTGAGTGTCTCACAAGTGGCAGAGGTGAACTTTTGTGCCATCTTGAAACTTGTGTACCGGCTTGGAGAAGCGCACCAGGTGTTGTTGAAGCATGCCAGTCTTTTTGGAGTTGCACGAAAGCTGGAAGATTTCCTGATACTTGTAGTAAAAATTGGGATTCATCTACGGTAGAAAGTTGTACTTCAACAAAGCATTTACATAAAACTGAGGATGTATTCATTGGAGATAATGAAGATGCCTCCATGTCTATAAAATGAGTGGGGCTTCACCAAATTCATTGAGCCAAGGGGATTCAACGGGAGTGACATGAGGGACGCATTAGGATATCTATGATCAGTTATAAAGGCAGTGAGCATGGGACAGAGTGACTGTTCCAAAACCTGTGTAATCCACAACGAGTGAAAAATAGTGGAATTTGGTATGACCAAAAACCTGTCGGTGTTTGCTCCTTGAACGTATCCCTTAGTGGTGAACCAAGTAAAAATTGTTGTGTTGTTTCTTTGCATGTGAATGTTTTATTTATTCTTCTATCCATCATACTGGTTAAACTAGTTTCAATGAATGTGGGAATAATATCCATCAGTTTAGAAGAAAATGTTGACACCCTGATTCACCCCTCCCCTCTTAGGGTGTCCCAAGCTCCTTCAAGTAAACCATTAATCTTATTCACCTTTCAAACTATAGACAATACAAAAAATGTATTTATATTTTGAAAAATATAGAATGGAAATTATATTTTCCTTAGTATTGATTTGTTTCTAAGAAACTAGTGGATCAGTGGAACCACTAAAATATGGTGGATGTTTCCTAGTGAAGGAATCAATAGAACATTTTTCCTTCCTTTTCTTGTTTGGTAGCTCAATGAGATTCATGGCATGAGTAAGTTTTATAAGCATGAAAATAATATTTTTCATTCAAATTCCATTGAAAATTGGTTTCTAACGAGGAATAAAATTTATCTGTCCCTCACATTTAGTATTAACATGATTATTTTGGGTTCTAACCATTGATTAAAACCAAAAAGAAAAATATAGAAAACAGTTATCACAGTGAAAACCCAAATAATATTGAAAAATCGTTTATATAGTGTCTAAATTATAAAACATTATTTTCAATATATAAAAAATAGGTTTTGTATAGGTAATTAATGGAAATTATATATACAATGATTCATAATTGAATAAAAAAAATATAAATTAACCCAATCATGTACCATGGTAGTATCTAGCCAGGCATACAATAGTAATCACACTCATTGTGCACTAACGATGATTGAGTTAATACACAATCTACCCCTTTTGATTTATTACCCAATGTACATATGTTCCACATCCATATACATATTCTAGTTTCTAGACTGATATTTATTTTCTATTAAAACCACACAATATCTACTTCACCAAATCTTAAATATGGTAACTTATTATTAGACTTATCTCAATAGTTTTCACCAAATTTTTATATCATTATTCTCAAAATATTAACTAAAACATACTATAATAAACACTATAGTGACCCATAATTTTTTTAAATACATATTACATTTTATTATATGAATATTAAAAAATTTGTGAACCAATCCATAAATATAAAGGATTGTTGTCTTCGAAAACATGAATATATAAACAACTACTACATAAAATATTTACATCAACTCTAGCTAAATTCACCACAACAATCACCCCTCAAAGACACATCATATATAATATATGTTTTATATTCTAGGGAAAATTAAACACTGTAAAACGTGATATTAGATTCTCAATAATGGTAATAATATGACATATCAATCGATGATCAAATAAACTCCTCTTAAAGGAATAAGGGTGTGATAAAAAGATCATAACTTACAATAATCATACACAGTCATTTAAAGATATTTAATCATGAATCGTGGAATAAGGATGTTTAAATAAAAATACATCAAACATTTGTGTACAAAATCATCAATAATTCAATCACGATCCATGATAACATATCATAAGAATAATAATTGAGTTTTTTTCATACCCACAAGCATATAAAATCATTTCCTAATACATGTATCACTTCTCAGGCTATTATAGTTGATTGCGTTCACTCCCAAATACATTATTTTGTTAGTAATGTTTCATTCCATGTCTATCATAATATATTGGTTTCAATCCACATTCCAAAGTTTTCTTACTCAAGGTTCACTCCCAATACTATCATAGTAGGAAATTTCCCCTATTTAATTGGGTTTACTCTCCATTCCAAAAATTATTATCTCATGAGATATCCATATATTTCTAATGCATCATAGGGAAATATAATTTTGGGTTCACCCATCACATAATTAATACCATATATATTTTTACCACAACATCCAAAAACATTATTCATATCATCATAGAATTATATCAAAACCCATGTAAAATAAATGGCTTTCATAAAAATTTCACCATTTCATTCTAGAAAAACCCATGGAAAATAAATGGGTTCTATAAGAATCTCATCACAATAATCATAAAACCTATAAAAAATAATATGGATGGTATAATTGGATTTTAAACTTATTAAATAATATGTAACATCAAATTATGTTATCATAAATGAAAAATTACTTTGAAATATCACTGGAATCATTCATGAGGTAAATAGCCTTTCATTTTGAAATCACTTATTAAAAATCCATAAAATTACAGAATAGTAAGGAAAAAAATATTAAAAAGAAACAAGAAACTTTTAAAGTAATCATAAAATCATTGTATAGTCATGATTTTGGAAAATTATGGTTATTCCATGTATGTTAAAAAAAATTGGACATTTTTTGTAAACATTCAAAAGTACCTCGTTCAGAAAACCATATGCAGATTCCTTATAAAAAATTATAGAAATTATAAAATTGGATAAAAAATGTATTCAAATAATAATATAATAATATCAGAAACATTCTTCAAAATATTTTAAACAAAATATGGGAATGGAATAAAAATATACCAAACTAAATAAAAAAATTGTTTTATTAAAAACATTTTCTCAACCATCTTAAGTGACAAATAGAGGAAAATTGTACTATATCTTTATATTTCCATGAGTAACCAAATGATAATTAAATTAAATTGTTTTATCAGATAAGTATCATATGATTTCTCTCGATGGAAATCTAGTAATAAATAATCCTGAGTAAAATGAGATTGAAATAAAAAACTAAAAAATCAAGTCTGACTTGTTTGTAATAGATATAGACTCCTTTATAATAAATTTAAATTTTATATAATTGTATAAAAAAAACATATTCATACTTATAATATAATATATGATACAATTAAAAAATATTATCACCTATTTTATTTTAGTTCTTTGTAAAAATCATCATTTTTGGGGTGTTAACTACTTCTTTTTTCATGGAAGTTTCAGTTTGATAGTTATGATCCTAGTAATTTGATAATACTTAAATCAGATAATAAATTTTAACCATGATATAAATATTATATCTATTAATTACATAAATATTTATTGTAATTTATAAAATTTATTGATAGAAAAATGAATTACACTATTCTAGGATATGGTAGTTTGTATGTACGCATGAAAGTTGTTTCCATTTTCTAACAAAAATAAAGAACCAAAGATAAAAAAATATTTATCATTATAGAACCATAATTATATAATAAATATAATATATAAAAATTAAATATAAAATAATAACCAGCCATAAATGATAGTTATGGAAAATAAATTGTATCGGTACAAGGAGGTGGTAGTCCGCACATATGTACAAGCGGTACTTTCATTTCCCATTTTATAGAAAATATGTTGGAAAATGGTGGCTACATAATCATAATAAAATTTTAGTATATTTAGGGTATTTAATTTATTAATTTATTTTTAATAAAATATATTTATATGAGGTTTAATAAGAAATAAATTTGAAGAGGTCAACCAGGATGATTACGTCTTATGTGGTTGACCTCCTTTAGATCCCTTATTTAGCACACTTGGAAAGGTATTTTAGATGACCGTAAAATTTAATTAATAGATATATGATTTTATAAGATATTTGGTTAATTGTTTTCATTCTATATGGCTCAAATTGGTGTAAATAAAATAGACTATGGGTGTCCTTTTATAAGAGGGGGAGGAACCCAAATTGAATATTTTAAAGGATTAAAATATTATTAAGTAATATTCAATCCAAATTATTACAATTGGAAAATGACTCAAATTTAGAACATTTTTAGGTATAAATATGGCCATAAAATATTATTTAAAAAAATTAATTAGAAATATTACCCTTATTTCTAGTACAACCCCTTGGAAAACTTATTTTAACCATAACTGTGGTGACTAATTTTTACTATTTTTACTATTCATTATGAACAAAAAAGAAATTGAATTCATTAAAAAATTTCATAATTATGATTAAAAATATGCAATCCATTTTATCAAATGCATTCTAAATAATTAGATGAAATTTATTTTAAAATAAAATGGAAAAACCTACTGAAAATGGTTTTCCAAAAAATGCATCTTTATGCATAAATTTTTTTTATACATAAATTAAATAAAATATGGATTAAAATAAAAAAATATTTTTTTAATTTTGATTAAAATTAAATAATTAATTTTTTAAATAAATATAAAACAAAATTGTACATTATAAATACTTTAATGGAAAATATATTTTTCAACAAAATCGGTATTTGTTCACTACTCACTAAAAACTAATCTTTTTGAAAAATACAGAAATTTAAATTGAAGATAATTTTGATATTTTTATTTTTAAAAAAATATCCTACTATAATATTCAATTTCTAAAAGTGGAATAAATTAATCATAATATCCATTTACAAAATGCAATAAAAACATTTTATAAAAAAATAGTCATCAATCACAAAATGAATTTAGTGAAAATGAAGTACTTATTTATTATAAATTAATTAATAATTTTTGGATTATATAAAACATTTAAATATAATTCTTCATAATTTTGTTATTCCTAGTCATACCCCCAATTTAACATATAGGTTATGTATGAACTCGAATCTTTTTTTTTTGTATGGATATTGATTTCGGATTGTTTTTAAGGAAAAGGGATGAAATGGAGATTTTCTGAGTGCACAAAGTGTACATCCATGTACACGTCGTGTACCTAGTTGCCACGTATAGTCATGTACTCACTGTGTAATGGACGAGTACATGGTCGTGTGGTGAGTTTGAAAAATGTTTAAGTTGGGGCCCGATTATGGCTATTACATGATGGGTAGTTTTAAAGAACATGCCATATAGTTTTCATTTTATTTGACAGATATGATGGGTGTCACATCTCATATCCAGAAACATATTCTTCTTCCCTTGTTTCATATAGGAGTTCTTTAGAATTATGGATGATGTTTGATCTCTTGATTCTCTGTTCGAGCTGTGATTGAGACATCATTGGATGCACTGGAATCTCACCGATGAGTTCCCAAATCCTATTGAGAATATCTTCCCGATTCCTCCTCTCATTTGAGTTATTCATGGTTGGGAATATTTCCCCATTTTGAAGATCTACGCTTATCTAATCTGATTCAAGGGCCGAAATTCTTGTATATTGATCGTACGACATTGAGGTAGGTGGTTTGTGCCTTTTGTTGTTTGTCTTTGGATTATATGTGCTAAAATTATTGCATGCCCACATTTTGGGTATTTCTTGACTTAGAATTAAACAATTTATTTACCTACTATGGTTTGAATAATTATTAAGGGTTGTTGCTTATGTGTAAGGTTAAATTACTTGTTTATGGGACACCAAATGGGTGTGTTTCCCTTTATTGTTTATTTTTTAATATTTGGTCTAGGTTTCTTATTAGTCGTACATTTTTTTCTATTCCTTATTTTATTAAGGTAGAGTTTAAATGATTATATGAAATTAATGTGATATGCATTGTGAATATTTCCCATGTATTATCTTTAGATTACCTACGATGATTTGATATGAGATGTGTATTGTATTTTCCAATGGACCATGAGAGCCATAGATCAGGAAGATTTAGGGGACTTCTAGTTTAATTACATAGGACTACGAGAGCCTTGGTGTTGCAATTTGACCAGAAGGGATTAGACTCTGAGAGATTTCCTAGGAGTTCGTTTATATTTATTCTTGATGCCATTCTTGACCAAAGTGGTTAGATCATGAGAGCTTCCCATATGGTCATTATTTAAATGAATTGATTCTATTAGACCAAAGGGGTTAGACAGTCAGAGTGTTCCCATAGGGTCTTTGTGAATAATTGAATAATTGTGACGCATCTTCCAAGTCAAAGAACAGGCTTCAATTTGGTCATACTTGATTTCATAGATGGTCTTTTGAGACATCCATATTGTTACATTACATAGGGGATACATATCTTAGGGTAGATCTTTGGATTACATGATTCAATTTAATGAATAATTGATACATTAAAATAAATGTAATTGAAAATAGTTGGATTTTTACTTTTGAGTATTTCCTAGTTTATTGCTTCATTGTTTTCATATTACCTACTATAAATTTATTCACTGATAGTTGGCCACAGATCATTTGGAGGTTTCCTACTGGGATTCATCTCACACCCTATTAGTCACATGTGTTGAAATCAATAAGATTATATTATTGCATGTATAGATAGGGTAAATCACCCTTCATTACCAGGTACTTGATTGTTGCTGGAGATGGACAGCATGGGACCAAGCTAAGGCTTGCGATGCAGCGGGAGTTTATTTGTTTCTTTTGTACTTTGGTTTATGGACTTCTTTCCATAATTGTGACTTGCTTGTCTATTTTTATTAGATACATATTCCATGAATCATATATATATATATATATATAATATTGTGTCTTCTGTTTGATTATCCTTTTAGCTTTCTATTGTTAATTCATGTTTGGCATTACTGCTTCTATTGTTGATTACTATTTGTTTTCCACTGTTTATACTCTATAAATGAGGGAATAGTTTTCCCAATATTTCACCTTGGTCCTCTGTGCTGGTCTTCAGCCTCTAGTGTTTGGGTAAATTCACTTGATGTCATGTGACCAACTGGGTTCAGGGCACCTTTGGGAGGCACTCAGATTCGAGATGTAAAAAAGTGGTGTTAGAGGAATTTCATTCCTTATTTTCCTTACTATTTGTTTCCATTAGATTGGGATATTAAGTAATAGGTATCTGGTAATAATTGTTTCTTAGGAGTAGCTAACTTGTGTACAGGGAAAATCTATGTTACCTCAAATATTTCAATTTTCTGGTTTTTTAATTATTACAGTTGATTTTATTTCATCATTGGGTGATTCACTTGTTTTGTTTTGTTATGATTGATACCATTGTTGTTCTATTTATATTTGAAACTAATGACATGAGGGTATGGATTCTCATTCTTCATATATGAACTAGTTATAAATCACATTCCATGCATTCTTATCATGCCACTTAAAGAGCATTACCGATTGCATGTTGTTGTGAAAGAGGTTATATTAGATATGCATTGTGTTATGATAGATGTTGTGATATAGATACCTGCTATTTTGATAGAGTGTTGGTATATGTAAAGTTTCATTGGATGGACACCATGCTTTGGTCCCTAAGGTGTTATGGTCCCTCTTGGATTGGAATTTTGTGGATCAAGTTTGAACATTAATTGAATTCTGTTAAGGTATGAGATAAATAAGGATTCCAAACTTTGATTCAGGAAATTTTAATATTTTGCAGTTTCATAGAACTTTCAATGGATTACTGTCTATAAACCCTAGAATGCATTGTGTGTGATTTTATGAACACAAGCCATGTTTTCTTCTATTTTGGAATAAATGACTTTTCTTAAGTACACACCATGTACCATATATACATGTTGTGTAGTTATTGACCGTGTGAGTGATTGTGTGAGAAGAGACATGGGGTTGGTAAAATTTTGGTATAACACATCGTGTATTGGGAGTACACTCCATGTTGTGATCAACTGTTTATCTGGTTGTGTGACTAATTACACAGGTGGATGGAAATTTGGTTGTACATTTCCTGTCTAGAGTGTGCACTCCATGTAGTGGTACACCAGCAAAAACCATGTAGTTCTAGATTTGTAGAAGTACCTGGTCTTGAAGGAATATTCAAGTGCATGTTTTTTCTCAAGAGGAATATTCCATGTGTGTGGGGTGTTCAAATACCAGGTTGGCAGAGGTATACACACATGTTACGGCTTAAAGGAACATTTCATGTAGTGGTTCTACACACCGTGTAACCCTATTTTGAAATACATGAATTCTTTCCTACATATTTTTTGTTCTGGAACTTCTGAGTTGTAGTTTTAGTTAATCTCGTACTGAGATGTGTGCTTTCCCATGTAGAGTTAGGCCACCAACATTTTTTCCAGTTGTAATCCAGGTAAATGGAAATGAGAAGACACTAGAAATGGTAGATCAGGGACTACTAGTAGATCCTCCCATGTTTCCCATCTTGGAAATAGTTATTATACTAGATGTAGCTGTGGATACATAGTTCTGTGATGGCTTTATGAGGATGACGTAGACTTTTCAGGGAGTATAGAATCCTACCCCAACTAAGTCAGAGTTTATGGGATTGTTTCTGTAGTAGTATCCACCCATGTTTTCAAGGGATGGAGGGCCACAAGATACAGAGTCATGATTCTAGGCTATGATTTCTATCTTTTGAGAATCTATAGATTCCTTCTTAGAGGAGGGTGAAGCTCACAACTTAAATACTACGTGATACCTCCAAGGGATGGTGGGATGTTATCTCATAGGTGGGATGTCATCGGGATATGACATGGGAAGATTTCCAGAGTACCTTCTTTGATAAATGCTACCCTGAGATGTTGAGGGCCGACTAAGCCTGGGTGTTCAAGCATTTGAGGTAGGTTGCTCATTTAGTTATGGATTATTCTTCTCTCTTTATAGAGATTCATCACTTCGCACATATTCTATGGGGTGATAAGTTATCACCATCTAAGAGATTTGAGGATGGTCTCAGGTATGACATTTGATCTCAGGTGAATGATTCCAGGCTGACATTGGTGACTGTTATAGTCAACTAGGCACTGATTACCGAGTACACTCGGATGAACATTGGATCTATGAGCCTGGGCAGTTAAGAATCCAAGGCTAGTACTCCTTTGATCGATAACTGGAATCACCAAAGGGGAATTTCATGTGGTGATTCTTCTAGTAGCCGGGATGTTTATTTAGGTATCCAAGTGGTGTGCTAACAATGGGGGAAGAGTGGGAACATGAGACCATAGTGCCTGATAGACCGAGTTTGAGTGCTTATCCTATGGAAATATGGGCCATCTTCGGTGTTTTCATAAGAATTTCCCACCAAAATAGAGTGAGAGGGGAATGGTTATGACACTGAGTTTAGAAGGAGGACCACCAATTTCCAATCAATCAGAAATGGGTGTTTGTTAGGCCATTTAGGTTGAGGAGGTGGTTGTGGTCGTAGTAGCCAGACAACAGCTTTTCAGTGGTAGTAGGGGGGATTAGCTTCGGGTAGCCATGCAGGGTTGTAGGGTCATGGTATAGGTCATTCATTTTCAATGAAGTAGACCTAACAAAATCCATATCCCAGACCCTCTATAGTTAGACGTACGATTCTATTTTCCTTGGTTTTAGCTTCTACTTTTTTTGATATCGGGGCTTCCCATTTTTTTATATATGTTTCCATTGTGGAGAGCCTTGGGCTTTTTATCTTTACTGATTATGATTTCATGATGCTAGAAAATACGTTGGAGATTAGGGTGGCTATTGTACGTTAGTTCAAAGAGTTTCCCTCTTGAGATTGGTACGTGTCAATTCATACGGGACCTCTATGTCTTAGAGATGGAAGGATTTGATGTCATTCTCGAAATGTACTTGTTTGTCTCCTTTCAAGACTTTGTTGAATACAATCACTATAGGGTGAGTTTCACGGCACCAGAGGGTATATCTTTTCTAAACAGAGGCAAATGGAATGTTCATGTGAGCAGAGATGGACCTGAGCATCATGGGTTATGATGAATCACATCCCAAATTTCTAGTCTATATCTGGATGACTAGGGGACTTCACGGATGGATTTTCCTCCAATGGTGGATCATTTAAGAGATTTATTTTTAGAGGACTTTTCTGGTTTATCTCTAAAGAAAGAGGTGGATTTCTCTATTAAGCTTATGCTAGGAGTGGCACCATGTTCATTCCTCCTTATAGGATGACTACACTAGTGTTATAGGAGATCAATAAGTAGTTAGAGGAGTTTTATAAAAAGGGTTACATCAGAACCAGTACTTCTTCTTATGGTTAACCAATACTTTTTTCGAAGAAGTCAGATGGTACCCTCGGGATTTGTGTGGATTATTGGAAGCTAAACCAGTTTACGGTCAAAAACTGATATCCAATTCCATGAATTGATGATCTGTTTGATTAGCTTCGATGAGACCATGTGTTCTATAAGATTGAATTGAGATATAGTTATCAACAGTTACACGTTAGACCATCATATATACCTCCTATATCCTTTCATAGTAGGTATGGTTTATACTATTACTTGGTTATGTCGTTCAGTCTCATGAATGCCGTCGGTAGTTTTCATGGAATTGATTAATCGAGCATTCCAACCTTTCTTGGATTATTCTGTGGTAGTCTTCATAGACTATATCTTCGTGTACTCTCACAATCGACATGACCATCCCATCCATCTTGATATCATTTTGAGTACACTGAGAGAGCATCAGTTTTATGCTAAGATCACAAAATGCCACTTCTGGATGGATCAGATTCACATCCTAGGTCAGGTCATCTCAGAGATATAAGTATCTTTAAACCCCTAAAATGTGAGATCTGTAGTTTCATACGAGCAGTAGAAGAATGTATTTGAGGTACAGTGTTATCTAGGGAAGGATGGTTATTAAAGATATTTTATTCAAGACTTTTCACACATAGTAGTGCCACTGACGAGCCTAACTAAGAAGGGTGAAAAGTACTTGTGGATAGATTCCTACGATTCATCTTTTCATGAGCTAAAAGGGAGATTTATTTCTTCAATGATACTTATTTTTCTATAATGGGAAATAGTTACACTATTTACATTGATTCATCAAGTATCAGGTAGGGATCAATGCGTTTGAATAGGCAAGGAGTTGTTGTGTACAGGTCTCGGTAGTTGAGGCCAAATGAGAGGAACTAACCAACACACAATCCTAAGTTAGCTGTAGTTGTGCATGATTTGCACTGTTGGAGACATTATCTTTTAGGAGATCACTTTTTGGTGTACACAAGACACAAAATCCTCAATTACATTTTTACTCATTGCGATCTGAATTTGAGATAGTGAAGGTGGGTTGAGTACCTTAACTCTTTTTACTTTGAGATTGCCTACATATCAGGGAAGGGAAACACAATGGTTGATATCTTGAGTAGGAGGACTCAAATACAAGCGGTTTAGGAAGCTAGCAGTGAGTGTCATCTTATGGATTTTTTCTATGAGATGCATTTGGAGGTTCACAATAGACAAGAATAGATGTTTCTATCTTCTATAGTTGTTACCTCTACTCTTCCGGGTCGTGTGCAAATAAGGAAGATATCAGATTCCAAAAGCATATGTCTATGAGAGAGTGTGTCAGGAAAGAACCCTAGTCTTGGGTGGGTCATAGGTAAGGATTAGTTTATTAATTTTCATGGGCACATATGGGTGTTAGTAGACATGTGTGAGGAGATATTGTGGTATTTTCATGCCTCAGTATGGGAAGTTCATCTGGGTGTCACCAAGATGAATCGAGATCTACAACATTGGTATTGGTATCCAGGAATGAGGAGGGATGTAGATGGTTCTGTTATGAGATTTTCCACCAATAAGAAGGTGAAGGTGGAGAATCAGTGACTGGAAAGACTATTATAGTAGTTACCTATTCCTGAGTGGAAGTGGAATGATTTCAGGATGGATTTCATTATGGGTTTACAAAGTCACATGGAAGAAATGATGTTGAATTGGTTGTTTTTTACAGACTCATGAAGGTTTCACATTTCTTACTGATCAAGGAAACCTTCAGTGTTGATGACCATGGAAGGTTCTACATCTCAGATACAGTACATTTTCACGAGGTTCCCCACTCTATCGTTTCAGACACGGATGCCCAGTTTACTTCTTTTTTTGGGAGGGACTACAGAGGGCTTTGGTTAGACAGATACTTCTGAGAACATCTTACCATCCCATGACAGATGGCCAATCCAAGAAAATGATTCAGTTTTTGGGGGACATGCTTCGAGCATGCATCTTGGATTTTGGGGGCTTTTGGGAGAGACACATACCCCTGGTGCAGTTTTCCTGCAACAATAGTTTCCAGGAAATGATTTAGACGGAACCTTATGATGATTTGTATGATAAGACATGCCAATCACCCCTATGTTGGTTGGAGGTTGGAGAGGTAGCTATACTTGGACCTCATCTTTTCTAGGAGACCATTGAGTTGGTGGAGTGGATTCAGAAGAAGATGGAAACTGCACAATCTCGACAAAATCTTATTCTGGTCGACGAAAATGACCTCTAGAGTTTGAGGTCAGAGATTAGGTTTTCTTACTTGTCACACCAAAGTTAGGACATGGGAGGATTAGGAGATAAGGGAATATTTCACTGAGATGTGTTAAGTAATTTGAGGTTTTGGAGAGATTCTATCCAGTTTCCTTCAGTTTCAGTTGCCTCAGAGGTACCAGGCTATGCACGACATCTTTCATGTTTTTGAACTACAGTGTTACTTTTTAGACCCCTGTTGTGTTTTTCTACCTGTAGAGGTTGAGTTTTTGGTGGATGCATCCATCAAGCATCACCCTATTTGGATTATGGATCATTGAATGAAGGCTCTCTATATCCATTCTGTTCCTCTGGTATGAGTGATATGGTATCATGGGAGAGTGTAGGATGCGACTTGGGAGAGGGAGGTCGATGTGCGATCGTAGTGGCCAGAGGTTTTCATAGATTATTCTTCACCACCATTGGAAGGGAAATTTGGGGATGGATTTCTTTAATGGGGGAATTTTTTAAGAAACCGGATCTTTTTTTCAGATATGGATCTTGATTTTGGGTTATTATTTTGGAAAAAAAGGAATAAATGGGGATTTTCTTTGTACACTCCATGTACTTCCTTGTACATGCCATGTACCCGATTTCCGCGTACATCCACATACTGGTCATCTAACGGCCATGTACATGGTCATGAGGTGACCTGCAAGACTGCTTAATTCTAGGTCCAGTTAAGGCTACTACACGACATGTGGTTTTAAAGAACATGTTGTTTAGTTTTATTTTAATTTGATAAATTATTAGGGGGTTGCATCTCATATCCGGAAAGGTCTTATTCTACTTGTGTTTTTGTACAGAAGCATTCCAAAATGACGGACGAAGTATGATATCCTAATTATCTCTCTGAGATCTGATAGAGACATTGTAAGATGCAATGGAATCCCACCAGTGAGTTATCAAATTTTATTGAGCCTCTCTTCCTGATTCCTCCTCTCCTTTGAGTTATTCAATGTTTGAAGTTTGTCATCGTTTTGTAGATCTACGTCAATCTTGGCAGATTCAAGAGAAGATGTTTAAAATTTTGGATTGTACGACATCAAGGTAGGTGGTTTGTACCTTTTTGTGTTTGTATTAGGATTATATATGCTAAAGGGGTCTCATTCCTACGTTTTGGGTATTTCTTGACTTGAAATTACACCATGTATCAACCGACTATAGATTGATTAATTGATTAAGGGTTTTTTCTTATGCGTAAGGTTAAATATCGTATTTACAAGAGACCTCATGGGTGTGTTTCCCTTGATTGTTTGTTTATGACCATTAGGTCTAGGTTTCCTATGAGGTGTATCTCATTTCCTATTTATTGTTTTATTATAATGGAGTTTAAATGATAATATTAAATGCATGTGATATGCATTGTGAATGTTTATCAATGTAGTAGCTTTAAATTACATGAGGTTCTTTGATATGAGAAGCACATTGTATTTTCCTATGGACCGTGAGAGCCTTGGATCAGGAAGATGATGGGGACTTCCAGTTTATTTACACATGACTATGAGAGCCTTGGTGTAGCTATTTGAAAATAGGCCATTAGACCGCGAGATCTTTCCCAGGTGGTCTTTTATATTTTTTATCAATGATATGTATGACCAAAGGGGTTATATCATGAGAGCTTCCTAGAGGGTCATTATTTAAATAAATTGATGTTGTTAGAGGAAAAGGATTATATTGTGAGAGCTTTCCCAGAGGGTCGTTGTTAATAATTGAATGATTGTGATGCGTCTTCCAATCAAAATCTCTAGCTTGGATTTGGTCTTACTTGATTTCTTAGATAGTCTTCTGATATGTCTATTTTGTTACTATACACGAGGGATATAGAGCATATGATAGATCCTAGGATTACATGATTCTTTGGAATGGATAATTGATAAATGAGAATTAATTTAATTGAAAATAGTAGTATTGTTACTTTTGAGTACTTCATTGTTTATTGCTTCATTTTTTCATATTACTTGCTATATATATATATATATATCTATTAATTAACAGTTAGGAATAGATCTTTGGTGGTTTTCTATTGGGATTCATCTCACACCCTATTTAGGTCATATGTTGGAACCATACATATTATATTATTGTAGGTATAGGTATGGTCAATAACCATTATTTTTCCGGTACATAATTGCTGCTGGAGCAAGAGAGCATGGGACAAAGATGAGGCTTGCAATGTTGTTGGATTTTTTTTGTACTTTTTTTATTGATTTCTAGAATTGTGACTTGTTTGGATATTTTTTATAGATATATATTATGTGCCTCATATATATATATATTGTGGCTTTTGCGGGATTTTCTATTCAGTTTTCCACTCTTTATTCCTTCTTTCAATTATTGCTTCAGCTATTGTTTACTATTTGTTTTATGTTGTGTATACTTTCCTAATGATGGAATAGTTTCCCCAATATTTCACCTTGGCCCTCGCTGCTAGTCGGTAGCCTACGGTGTTTGGGGAAATCTGTTTGAGTTCATGTGACTAATCGGGTTCAAGGCACCTTTGGGCATCACCTAGATCAGGGAAGTTATAGGTTATTATGTTATATTATATCATGGTTTATTTATACTCTGGGTTATATGTAAAAAAATCTATATAAATCTTCTTTTTATTTCAGTGGAAATAAATATAAAATCATGGGGTGTTATATCTGACCCCTCATGTGATTTTCCAATCACTTCTCCCATAAAAACCCTTCAATGGGGATGGAGGTTATTTTTTTATTAGAAATATTATATCCTTGAATATAGTGCTCTTTGGACATCATCCATCAGCCTCTAGTCCATCGGGTGGATAACTGATGTATTTTGGCACTCATTTGGACTTAACCTTCCCAAAACTTCCCCCAACACAACTATTTCAATTTTCTTTCTCGATGAATGGGAGTTGTAAACAATTAAGGGGTTGATACCCTCAGGTGTGTGGATCTTAGGCCAAAATATTCCAATAGAAATACATCATTAACATCGGAAGGATATTTTAAGAATTGAGTAAGAAAGTATTAAAATTATCACCATTATTGAGTGAATATATATCATCGTGAATTTTTCTTACCCACTAGTAATTTACCATGATGATAATCCGGGATGAAAATAATTTGGTGGTGTTTTAGGGGGAATTTATACCACTATATTAGAAATTACTTCTCATGAGTTCTCTTCCATGGAAACAGAGACATCATCTTCAACCTATTCATCTATAAGAGCTCCTTCAATAACTACCATATCCCCAACAGAGTACACTAGAGATATGATGGGAGATATTTCTTCCTCAGTATCCTATAATGATAGGGAGAATATTTAGTTTATTTTTTCTGATAATGAAATAAAGGTGTGAAGAGTAATCTTTTACTACCTCCCCTATGAAATTCTACCACATTATTATCCTTCTTTGGCCTTACCCTCATGAAACCTCAACATTTTAGTACCTTTTTTGTCTAGTATATGATACCATTGAATGGATATATAGGAACCTTAATTTCCCTGATGTAGGCCACCACTATTTCATTTTGATCTCTATAATATATGAATTTGGGAATTGATATTGTCCCAAACCCTATTAAGTTAGTATCCAACCCTTGGAGAAAGTACCAGGACACCTTAGATGGAAGGCTTCTCCTCTAGGAATCCTTTCCCCCGCAATCCATAATAAATGACGTATTAGTGGGTGTGGATGGTTTCAATGTTACCTAACTCATCTTGGGTGTTTCACTCTAAATTCATTTTCATTTACAATATATTTGATAGATTAGTGGAATCCTTGGTGAAACCCCTTTGATAGCTCTAACTACCTCTCCTGGATTCTCTCTTCTATATATCAGCGGTAGGTGGGACCTTAACAAGATACATAAATTCAAGTATAATACATGACTTGTGTTTCAGTATAGTTGTTTAAGAGAAAAATTATATCCTTCACAATTGAGAGAACAACTTGGATTATCATCTTCTCCCACACAAACATCATCCAAAATTAGCATGAAACCACAAGTTACGTCTTAATCAGGTTACTATTAAGTGGAGTAGGATATTTATTCAATATATAGAGAAACTATGATCCAAATATAAAAGGTGAATATACCTCAAATATTATCTCCCCATTAATGCTGGTAGTTAGGAAACATTCCCTTGGAGATATATGGTATGATCATTCCTAATGTGTGTGAGTTTCATTATCAGTAACGGCACTCATTGGTGATGGGTATGGTGTAAAGAAAAAATAATTATGTTGTTTTATCTTTTTATTCACATATAAATCATTAAAATTATATAGATTAAATCTTCATATTTATTTAAATATATAATGAATAGATCCAATGGAATCTATTAGTTATTTATAAATTTCTATCCCGCCAAATGAGTTGCAATCCAAACCCATAATATCATAAAATGCCTAAAAATGAATGGGGTCTTCCCCCAATGAATAGGACTTCATAGTTGATATAACTATGCTAAAATTGGAACTTCTAGGTTAATTACCCATTTGGTTTCATGTTTATTTTTTATCATAATTTTTTTGACCTCAAACCTAGTTTGTTACTCCTACAATAGAATAATATACCCAATGAGAAACATGGAAATGAAGGCTACAAAATAAGGTTAATAATCAATTCTATGAGTGACTTCCACAGCCCATTGTTTATAATTACCCCCCCCCCCAACATTATTCAATATGCATCCAAAGTCCACAGGAATTGTAGGTTAGGTAGGTTCTTGACCTCAATAACCTTTGACTCCAAACATTTCGGAATGAAAAGTATTTCATTCTGCATGGTGAAAGGGACATCATTATTTTATTCAAAATCCACTTCTAAGATAACTTTGACCATTTAGAATGAATTTTTTGAATGAGGATGAGACCTCTCTACATTGTCCCATATGGATAAATAAAGGATGAACTCACCACACATATACACCATTATTGGTGAATCACTAATCCCATGCATGTCTCAGAGGATTTTCACTAACTCTCAATTCACCATATGAAATTTTTTTGTATCGGGGCTCTATCAGCTTATCAAATTAGACTTAGTATGATAATTTTAGTTAAAGAATAATAGTGAGTCCTAAATTTCCTCATATAACCGCATTTATTTCATCTCATTCTTATATTCCTTGTAACTATAGGGATACCTGTAGGTTTAACCCTAATCAATTTCAAAATCCCCCAAGGATGGAGGTCTTAGCTTAATGTCCATCCCTGTTTCTGATCAGCCATGGATTTATTTATGATAGATTTATAGTTATGGGTCTCAGGCTCTATTAATCAATGATCTCCATCCAATTTCATGGGTGTATATCTCAATTCATGATCCTTTAATTAACCAACTTATTTTATGAATTGTATTTACAAGTAAATTTTGGTCCAAACAAACTCATGATGATGACGAATCCATGGGACTGGATAGTTCCCATGTTGTGGTGTGGGAATGGATACATCAGTTAATAAAAATATCTATAAATTATTTGAATGTATAATACTAGATTATCTCTAAAACAATCCACATTAATATTTGATATAAGATAATGTTCTGGTAAGTAATTTCATTACTAACTTGCCTTGACAACATCATTTATTTTCTTTCTTAAAGCCCTACAAATGTTTATTCTTTTTTAAAGGGTAGTTTTTATTTAAAAAATAGAGATATATAAATTTATGGGCCTCTAAAAAAACATTGAAATTTTTTTCAGATAGAAAATTCATGATTCACATAGAAATCACATGAGCTATGTACTTCCCATGAAGGTGGGATAATAGCAATGTGGGACATTGATCATTATGAGCTCCACCAACCTAGTTTTTTATAATGATTATTTAATAGAATGAAAAATAATGTCTTTATAGCAAGTTTATTATGTAAAATAATTTTCATCTCACGATATCATATTTTTTTTCATGAAGCAGTCAATAAACTACCTAAAAAATGAGGATTCCCTAGGTCGATTTAGATAGGGTCCTCTTGAATATTGAATTGCATAAAGTCCCATATAGAAAAAACACTTCCACAAAATTGACTCATATTAATGTAGATTAAAATAAATTCCAAGGGGGGAATTTATGTGTCTTATATAATAGTGAAGATCATTAAAATAAAAAAAATAAAGAGAATGTACTTAAGGAAGATCAAATAAATGGATGAAAATAAACAAATGTGTGGGAATCATATATAATTTTCAATGTTGTGTGGAGACCTATTTCTTTTCGAAAGAAATAGTTCATGGAGAACATTGATGGATCATGAATAATCTCCCTAATATGTGAATATATGTCATTTTTGGTGCAAATTTGTGATTTTATAATGCACAATATTGTGATTTCCACTATTTGTAGTGTGATTGTGTGAATTTTTATCTTGATATGTGGAAACTTATTTCCTTTTTTGTCACATGTAGGATTTAGAACATTATAATGTACTTCATAACTAGGCCCAATTCAAAAAAATTGTTACGTAGTATCGCCTAAAAATACACCATATTCACCTCAAAAATAGACACCTAGTGAAGCTATAGATAAACCTTCCAAAGTGAAACGTAGAACATTGGGAAATTTGAAAGAGATGTCGTATTTTATTTCTATAGGATTCCTAGTAAAATTAATAGCCCATAATGAGATAAAAAAATACTAGTGCATCATGAAGGATCTCATTCGTGATGCACCTTCTTGATCTCCTCCCTTCTCGAGGTCCTTATATTGTGCAATCCTGTGAACTAATATTGTTAAGAAAGGATTATGTAAAATCATTTGTGTATCCTGCTTAAATAAATTCCCTATAGAGGATCAACTCCTGTTTCACATAGTATTCCTCTTACACAGACCATATGACCTCTATGGTACCCACAAACCTTTTTATAAGGCCTTTATCTCAAAAATAATCTAGATCCTCGTAGAATCTTCATGAAGTGTCCGTAAAATGGGTAAATAGAACTAATTCATGTCTTATTTTTTTACCCAATACATATTCATGGGTTGTATTAATCAAAAATACCTTTATAGCTTCTTTATTATATTTTTAAAACCCTAAAAGGGACAAAATAAGGGCTTTAAAACCATAGAATCTCTAACTATACTACCATGTATGATTTCATCACCTTAAGACACCACTGATCCCGGGACACCCATAAAAGGGTAGAACTTGAATAAACCCCACACACATATCCTTATTTATTCAATCTAGGAGTTAGGCCTCCAATATATCTATATTCCATAAAAAATCTTTCTTTCATTAATTATATCATCCCAATAATTAATTAGTGTGAATTGTTTACATAGCACACATGCATAATATTTTTTTAGTGCCCATTTGTCTATCTTTTCACAACACATTCATCCCTTATAGAAATCCTCATTAGGTGTATGAACCAATCATGTATTCTCTTCCATAGTTTTTAATAGGCAAGTTAAATCAATATGGAATCTCATTGTGTAAGCCATATTAAATCCCTTTTTCTTTAATCTCATGTAATATAGTTAATATATTATATACTCTTGATTCAAAAACAAATCATGACTCAAATCATCGTAGAGGTTTTAGTTGATTTCATGCCTAACATGGATGATATGAATCGTAGTCAGAAATAAGGAATAACTACTAGTCTTAGCAACATGAATCTAGACTATATTGAAAATTTCCCAATTTCATGATGTTAAACTTCATAGTATGGGCATATCATAGGATATTAAATTTTGTATCTTAAAAAATGTGGGATTTGATTCCTGTTAATTAGGATATTTAGTACACCTCCTTGAAGTTCAATCCTAACCTCCAAAGCTAAAATCCCTCCATTAGAGACATGTTCCCTTTGAACCCTTCTCATTTGGCCATATTTTATATGACACCACACCCTTTATCCAAAGATCCCATCCCTCCATTTAGCCCATGTACCTCATGAATCCTTCTACTTGGTATGTAATCCTAATGATACCACACCTAACATTTGAACCCTATATTTAAATCCACCCCCTTCATTAGGCAATAATACCAACACAATTATTCTCCCACTTGGAGAGCCATATTCACTTCTGGTATTACCACATCTCTTACTAGACCATATTCATGATGAAACCATATCCTTCATGTTAGGCCATATTCCAACCAGAACTAAAAATATTCCCCAATAGATCATATTCCCTATGAAAAGAACCAAAAATGTTTTCTCTTATGTAAGTCCCACACCATTCATTTCCTGGAATTTTTTCACATAGAATTCCATTCTGCATGACATTAAACATCCTAATATTGATTCTTTTCACACTACCTTAAAATATATGATGTTTCTGGTTAAGAATCACTAAACTATGTTGGTTATGATTCATTTTACAAGGGTATATAAGAATACCTTATCAAGGTCCACATCCCAAACCCACAACACCTACTACCACTTTAGATAGAGATAAATCCATGAAATCCCAATAGTATGGACTTAAACTGTAGTGTTACTAATTAACCAAAAAAATAGAGAACCCATGATACATGCATATGTTCACATATATCAAATGTTATCAATAAAATTACGGGCATCGTAGTTACCAGTATCACATTAGGATTTGGGAAGGATAGATAAACAAACCTTGAATTCATAAAAGAGTCCCACAATTGGAAATAATTCCCACCTAAAGGGTGTGATGAGCCCAAAATCGCATACTCCCTCACCAACACACATTATGAAGTGTCACTTGTTACTAACCCCATTACCCTCTTTCCTTGATAAATTAATTCAAACTAAACTCAAAGTATCACAAGAATGTATTCAGGTTGAATTATTCTTTAGAAAAAAAATTTATCATATGAATCTATCAAGTGAGAATCGAAATCCTCATGTTTCTAGGTGTCTAATATTAAATGTTTAAAATTATGAACTTTTTGATGATACATTGGATATAAATGTATGATACATCCATTTGGATGAGACATCTCAAATGTGGAAGTGTTTAATTATAGAATGGGATGAGATAAAGTTTCAGAAGAAGTGTTTTGGGACACAAATAAATTAAAATCCTTTAGAAGCACCCACTATCAATAATCCTCAAGATGTGGATTCATTGGGGGTTATATATAGTATTTTTTTAGTTATAATAAGTTGATTACTTTTTGTGTAGATAGAATGTCACGTGTTTAGTATTTTGAAGTTCATTACATTGTGTCATGAACCAACCCATGTTGTCCCTCCATTAGATTCTCAAAATCGACTAAGACGTACCCAACGTGCATTCTCAATCACACTAGGTAGAAAAATATTAAAATAAAATCATATTAAGTCCAATAAGAATAGTTTTATCAATAATAAGATTTAATAAATTGTATAAAAATGATCATGGACACTTCATATGTTAAAGGTCCATGAAACTGTAAGAAAGAAGCAACAGTAATATAAAAGAGACAAAATAAATTTAAATAAAGAAATATTATTCTCACCCCTAACAACCACTCCTATATCTAGATCTGAGTCCATATATTAACTATAAAAATATAATGTTCTAACTATAATAATAACTAAGAGTGGTAAAGTCTTATTTGAATTATGCGATTAAAAACATAAAAAACTAAATAATAGTCATACCTTAGTGTGCCTTTAAAAGTCTCCATCCAAATATAATCTAATTAACTCAAAAATATTGGTGAGGAGAAAAAATATAACCTATACTAAAAATATAAATATAGGATTGGCCATAATGTTCAATAGGAATTCCATATAACAACACCCCAATTAAATTATTTAAATAATAGATCATTTTTATAGTAGTTCGCAATATAGTAATAAAAATAGGTATTTAATCTAATCAAAACCCGTCATAAAAAATTAATCTTTTAAAAACATTATTTTCATTATCTTGAAATGAAAAATATTAATTATAAAAAAATTTATTGATTTGTATCGTCCCTTATTAAAATACCCATTTTAAAATGATCTTTACCAAAAAATTAAATATATTTTTCAATCCACTTCAAAATAAATATTTAAAAAAAAGTGGAATAAATCTTTAGAAATAAAAAATGTTTATAACATAAGGTAGTATAAAATAAGTCATATCAAAGGAAAGGGAGTATAATTGATATTATAAAATGGGAATATTGGGAGAAATATTAAAGGGTCTCTAAGGCTAGTAGACACCTTGTACTGGTGTCACTAATCAGGTAGACCCTTAATTGGATGAATGAATCTTATAACATGTCACTAGAAAATGGAAAAAATCATCATTAACTATGATGAATAGTGAAAAGGGAACACATATTGATCTAGGATCTTCTACCCAACACCCAGGCTTCCCATTAGTTTTGAATAATAACAACCATAGAAAACATAATCACAACATCACTAATGAAGTTTCCATATTCCATAAAAATATAAAGTAATTAAAAAACCAAGATAAAAGTCAATTAACACATAAAGAATCTTTAAGAGGTGAATTCAAAAAAATAGATTTTGTTCTTATAACCAAATTCTATGTACTTGATGATTACATATATTCATTTTCATGAATTTAAATTATGTTTCTTATCACATAATTATTTTCCCCTTATAGGGAATAGTATTTGAAAATTTCATAAGAGTATATATTACAATAAAAAGTAATTTTAGTTCACCAATATGATGATAACCTAGAGGTTACATGATATTATTCTTGAATATTTATTCTATATATGTATGATATCATTTTATAGGACACAAATGATATTGGATAGCAAGGTTATAGACTCATATGAATTTAAGGAACCCTCTCATAGTGTCTTCCTTCAGAAATTTCTAGAGTTGGATATTATGAGAATGAGGCCCATTAATAGGAATTCAACATTTATATGTATCATTGGATGTTTCTACCTGTGGATGTGTGTACTTATCCAAATAATTTGTTATTATAATTAATGAACTCTATGTTTTGTGTACTTTGATTTATTAACAAAAACTATGACAACATATTCTAACTGTGAAGTAAGATATTTTTGGTGCATCATTAGTGATATTTCATTAATGGATAATGAAAGAAAGTATTTATACCTTTTTCCATTGATATAATCTAATTAATTATGCTCTTTGATGGGTACTAAATTGCCATGATAAATCCTTGGCCATGGTGTTCAATGGTAATGATCCTTTCTAGAAATTTGATTAAAAATTCATGAGACACATATGTTGATGACACCAGTGTTAAACCTTATTGATTAGATATATATTGATAAAGGGATTATATAACATAGTTGGAATTTTTAAGAGCTTATATGTTGTTACAACATTAAATTTTTCCTATGTTGGTGCCTTTATATGTTTTTATACATTATCATCGACCTTTGGAAATCTCACCCTATTTCCACGGAGAAAGAGGCCTGGAGGGTCACACACAAATCTATTTGGAATATAATAAAATTAAATATTGAATTATAAAAATTAGAATAAATATTATTCCTCCAGAGTATTTAATAATGACTTAGTTTTGCTCGACCGCCATGATTTAATCTAAAGTAATTCAAATGATTATGTGAATTAATTAATAATAAATATTTATTTTTAAATTTTGATGAATATATTAGTTATTATATTTATCAATTAAGAAATAAGTGATATTTTATTAAATAAATATTCATTATTCAAGGTTTGATAAATTTCAATGATGATAAGTTGGCTGAGTTTAATAAACTGATTGGAAATTATAAAATGATATTTATTTATTATTATGTCATTCACATATCATGTGAATAATAATTATATTATTATTCAAAATGGGGTTTACTAAGAATTGAGGAATTTTAAGGGGGTATTATTTGAAAATAGGAATCCATATTCATTCTTTAATATATATCTAGTTATATATTTTTCTTAAGTGAGATTGAATGTTAGAAATGGATAAAATTAATCTAAAATTCATAGAGTGAGTTCTATATATATAGAGTGTGCTCTATAATCCTCATATATAAAGTAATAAAATCCACCATAAATTATTCTCCCTCAAAGATCATTTTCATGATATCAACCATGTACAATGTAAGCGATTAAGACCAACCATGAAAATACCTGGTTATTTGACGGTGAAATTTATAGATTGTGGTACACATATTGATCATTGATATAGGGATTCTACACTTGGATCCTATGAAACAAAAATATTATTATGAGATCAAGTCAAATGGATCATTAATGAAGAAATAAATACAATAAATTAATTTTAAATTACATTTGAAGATCCACCACTTCTTTTTTGGTGTTCAAACAAGTCAAAAAATCTGTTATTTAAATCCATTGGTAATTGCATCATTCATTATTTACATCTCAAATTATTCATAAATTAGCACTATAAACAAATTTGGTCATTCCCCACATATTCTTCTACTATGTCGGGAACCTATAAGTGGTATTAAAGAGGTCACTTGGTTAAGTTATAATTATTTATTAATCATTTATTGAATGGTATGAATTTTCTATTTATTTTAATTCAGAACTCTTTGTTCTTCAAATCCAAACATCATTTTCTTTTCCTTCATTATCACTCTCATAATGAATAAAATTTTAAATAAAAATTAAGAAACATTTGAAAATTTCATATGGAGATTCTAAATATTCTATTTAGATAATAAAAGGCTACACACCATGTACAAAACTAAACACTATGTAACTTTTTATTTGAGATATATCTCACATTGTTATTAGATCAATCTGATAATATCAGAATAAATACGATAAAATTATATGTTTGAATATCATGACCTAAAGGCTTGTGTTTAGAAAAAATACACATCATGTAACACACATACATGGTGTATAGTCCTTGTGTTCTTACGGTGGAAAATGGGGGTCCAAGCATGATGTGTATCTACTACATGACAAGCAGACAGAAAAACCATCAAACTTTGTGATCATTCATTGTGTAATAATATTACACTTTACACAAATCATATATATTTTAGGAATGGTAACTCACCCAGTCCATAATAATATTCCACAAACACTAAAAAAGAGATTATATATCATGTAACCTAGTATAAACTATATAGTCTACTGCATCTAGTGTTCTTTATTTAACATGGAGAGAGGAATTGATTATATAAACAAAGATATTTGATACTCTCCACTTTATAAAATATCTCCATGATTCTTTTAGGGATCATCCCCGGGGCTTCAGTTTCCCTAGTGGAATCATTCATGTGCTGGTATCCGGCATCCTTGGTGTTTTTCTCGGTGGTGATGTTGCCGCTTTGGGCAATGCGTGCGACAGACCTTAGTGGAAGCATGACTAGATGGTGTGATGGTTTTCTATCTTGGAATATCCCTTTTCGGGTGGATTAAATCTATGTGAGGAGGTCTTCGTTGTAGATCATGTCCTCATTGATAGATCTCATTCTGAAAGTGAAGAGATCTCAATAGGGTGGCTCTCAGTGGGGGTCACGACGGCGCATGAGTTCTAATGTGGCAAGGTTCGCCCAATAGGTAATATCACCACTTCCCTTACCTTGTTAAATGAATTTGATGGAATTGGTCTCATTGGGGGTCACAGTGGAGAGTAGGAGCTTCGGTGCAACGGGATACAGTGGATACTGGGTCACGTGAAGGGTGGATTGTAGTGTGAGTGTCGATGTTTCTCTAAGTGCATCTTAGAAAGATGGTGTCAATTAGTTTTTTTATTGTGGGATTTTTTGAGGTGTGTTTCACTTGAAATGGACTTGTTTCAATAGGATCTTTAACCACTGGAATCTAAGGCTTCATTCTTGTGGACCTTCGAGCTTGTAGGTTTCTCCCTCACCCCAATTCAAAAAGTAAATCTTGTTTTTTCTTTTTTTTTAATTAAGGGGTTGGTCACCAACCGGTTTTAATATATAATTAACAAATTCTCATGTGTTATATCTTCCATTTATTTGGAAATACACACCATATTATAGGTTTTTTTAATATATATATAATTAATTTCCTAGTTAAATTTCAAACCTATCAATTTTGTGTGGTCCATTTTTTACAGTGTACTATGTGTGCATCAAGAACATTGAATATAGTGTAATTTACATGTGTCCTATGTGTTATTTATTTAAAATCTCACTCCATGTAATTACCTACCACACATCTATATTGTATTCTAATGGAATATACAAGAACAAGGATCATGTTAGGTTGATTATTTTGAGTATACGTTGTTTCCTCAAAGTAAAGTTGTGTACATTACTAATCTTAAATAAATTTAATTTAGTTAATTTCTTTAAAATTAGGGATGACGGAATTATGATGATGCTTGTATAGAATTAATAATACCTTAATTAATGGGATTAATTTTTGGTGATATATCTTAATTAATTAATGCATCAGAGTAATTGATAATGGCTTTGAAAATTCATTTTTATTTCATGCTATGTGTATGATAATGAGCTTAGGCCAAACCTATGCATGTGTTTTTTTCTTTTAATTTATTGTTATTTAATTAAAATGATGGCTTCTGAAACATCCATTCATCCTTATTATGTAATAGTTTTCATTACCATGGTTTATTTTTTATGAAGCCCCCAAATCTAATCAATAGGATCCTTTCACCTATGTGCGATTAAAGATTTATGTAAGGACAAACCTCTGAGGTGATAGGAGGTGGTTTAAGTCTTGATGTTTAAGTGAGACCAATCTAGGTGATTTATAGGAGCCGAGGTGGAATGCTTCAATAAGGACAAAGATATGGCTCAAGGTTTTTTCCCCTAGGGTAATGGGTTAATTTATTATCCTCTAGATAAATTCACCATTACAGAAACACAATATCATACCACTTATATTTTATTTCTCTCTATTGTATGGTTTGTTATTTTAGTTTTTTGATGCTACTCGATCACTTAATAAATTAATTAACAAGAACACAAGATAAAATAAAATAAAATTAGATTATGTATAAATTTTATCAGACATGGTAAATCATTTATGTAAAATCCACTTAATATTATCAACACATGTTATAAGATAAAACTAGTCTTTTATACAAAGGGATGAAAATACCTCAACTAAAATATTAATTATTTACATTCTTTAACCACTTTAGTAATAATATAACCCATAGTTCAATGTTCTTGAACCTCTAAAGTTGAGGTGCTTTCAATTATCATAGTATATTTAGATTGATATTTTAGGGTGACTTAACATGGATCACATCATGGTTTGATAACCTAAGTATGACTTGGTATAACAAAAAGGAAAGGTTTGATCAAATATTTATCTATGATTTCAAGGTTTTGGGGTTCAACCAACAGATCTAGGAGCTATTAGTTAATGCAGTTGGTTTGTTTTTTCTACCTAAAACCCTTTAATTAAATTTTTAGGCATGATTCTGGGTAATTAAGAAAGGCAATATGGGTCCTTTATACCATAATATATGTTAAATAGTATATTCTAAAACTAATGGTTAGAGATATTGGATTTCAAAAAAATAGTGAGAGTTTATAAATTTTAATTTAAATTTATTAATATTATTTTCTAATTAATAAAGTACTAGTTTTCCGATCTTAATTTTATAGAAATGGAAAACCACATGAATTCTACAATGCCTTTTCAATCCACACTTGAAAAGGGTTACCTTTTTATTGGAAAAAATTATAATAATGGTACAGTATCTTACATGTTATACAACTCCATGGATAGAAATTATGCATACTGAAAACCCAACTTATTATGTTACTTGATAAAGTAGATAGTGAGGAAGAAGAATCTATTTACCTAAAACATGTTATTGGAATATTATATATCCAAAATTTCATTTTATCCTCCATGTATAATGATATTTTAAAGTAATATTCTGATATAGATGCATATAGCATCATTTATCACCATTATGATCATTATCATGAGAAGTATGAGATATCCAACACATTATTCATGTGACAGCTTGCTTATTTGGTTCCATTTGAGCATAATTAATTCAAGATGATTTGATGAATAGAACACTTATACATCTGGTATTTTTATATCAGTAATGAGTTTTTTAGAAATCTCATTTTTCCTTCACAACCCAAAACATTATTCAGTTTCATTTTGAATTACAGTATCATAAATAATAGAAGTAATCTCCTAGAACATCTTTCTAATATCAACAATGTTTTTAAAAACATGGGTAATGAAAAAACCACCATCCTTATGGTGAATATTAAGTGAAATAATAAGTAAAATAATTCAAAGACTCATTCTATGTCTAACGATCAAGAGAACCATCCTTCAACAAAGAATCATATACAACATCAAGAAAAGTATTATAATGTGATGTGTTTTCATTTAGAACGTCAGTCCACTAGAAGAGGAATTATGCATAGCCAAATTATCAAGGGTAAGCAACAGGGTAATTCATTATTGGGTGTAATATTCTCATATATAAAACTTTGGTACTAGATACTGCATGTGGTTCTCACATTTGTATCCAAGTACAAGAACCCTATAGATTTCAAAAGGTTTCAAGAGGTGAGGTGGATCTATGGGTTTCCAATGGAGTTGGCATTGGATACTCTAGCTATTGGATACTACCACCTCACATTTATAATAAGAATTATTTTTGTTGTAAGGAACTATTATTTTGTGCAAAGTGTTACTAAGAACATCATCACTATTTATTTTCTAGACATGGATTGATTTATTTTCAATTTTGGAAATAAGTGTTTCTAATTTTATAAATATAGCATATTCTATGGAATGGAACAGATTAATAATGGTTTTTATTTACTAATTTGTGAAATAAAATATAATGTAAATTGATAACAAATCGAAAATATGGTTGTCATTTAAAACCTAGTTGTGGCATCACTGTATTGGTCACATAATTGAGAGTCATTTGACAAAGCTCTATCAATATGGATACCTAGACTGCTTTGATATTAAACTAATTGAAATATTTCATTCTTTTTTAAAGGAAAGATGACCAAGCCACCATTTAGTGGTCAGTATAAAAGGGATACAAAACTTCTAGAATTTATACTCACTGATGTGTGTGAACAATTTCAAGTAGAAGATAAAGTTGTATTCTCATACATTATGAATTTTACTACTTAATTGAGTAGTAACAATTATTTATAATTGGTTAGTTGTAATTTTTAATAATTTTAGAAGTTCAAGGAGTTCAATAATAAAGATTTAAATCATCTTTTTAATAAGACAATGAAACTTTAATTGAATCAAAATGTTGATATCTTAACAAAGAGTTTGTCACCTTTTTATAAGAGTATTGAACTTTATCTCAACTCACAACTCTTTATAATCTATAATGGTATCGGTTTAGTGAATGTAGGAACCATTAATTTAATGATATGGTTAGGTTGTTGGTAATCAATGTAATACTTCTATTATATTTTGGGGAATATTAATTATACATTACAAAAGATATACTAAACTGAGTACCAATTAAAGTATAAAATGGTATTCAATTTTAGTTATGTCATGTAAAGAAATATTTTATAATATTCTTGAATTGGGGGGGTGAGAATTGTTGGTTAAGGCTATCTCAAACAATAAACAGACACCTTGGGGAACAAATTGTATCATTGTAGGTTACCCTAAAAAATGAGGGGGCACTACTAATATGATCTCTCCTATTAAAAGATTATTATTACTAGGAATACTTTATTTATTAATAGGGAACAAAACCTCAAGAAAATTAGTGTGAGAAAGAACAATTTCAAGGATTTTTATGCACAATATACATTAGAGTGGGTATGGAAACATGATCTATAGGTTGTGGTGGAAGATCGAGTTCATGAATCCTATGTATTACATAGGAGTAATATAGAGGTTTTATAACTAGAACGATATGTTTTTCTAGTCACATAAAATGTTAAATCACTATTGGTTGAAAATAATGACCTTTTATCTTATATGGAGGTAGTAGAGAGATTAAAAGAGGTAGAATGGAAATAATCTCTAAACTCTGAGTAGAATTTCATGTACCAAAATAATGTGTAAGTTTTGATCGATCCTATGGTATATGTAAAACTTATTAGGTGTAAATGGGTATTCAATAAATATATGGACATGTGCATTCAGGTTATTACTCATAATGAATAGATAGTGTCTAAATGGTTTATACCGCATCATGGAATAGACGATGAAGAAGTTGTTTCTCTAGTTATCATGCTCTAATACATAATAATTCTACTTGTCGTAGAAGATTACCATGACTATGAGATTTGAAAGATGGATGTAAAAACTTTTTTCTTAATGTGAAACTTCATGTGGATGTGTATATGACACAAAAGAAGGTTTTGTGACTCTAGGGGATGCCAAAAATGTTTACATGTTGTAGAGATCCATTTAAGGATTACAAAAACATCCAATTCATAGATCATTTGGTTCAATGATTCTATAAAATAATTTTGTTTCATTAACAATGATTTTTAGCTATGTGTTTATAAAAGGTTTAGTGGGAGTATGGTAATTTTCATATTAGTATATGTTGATTAAATATTACATACTATAAATGAGATACCAACCTTACAATATGTTAAGGCATGGTTGATTAAGTGCTTCTCTATGAAGGACTTAAGTGAAATAGCCTACATTCTTGGGATCAAGATAATGTGTGATATATTAAAGAGGCTTATTGAAAAATTAAAATTACAAAAATTTTACAAAAATATTATAGGTTTAGTATAGAATAATCCAAGAGGGGATTGGTTCTGTTATCACATAGTATACATCATTCCAATACGATGTGTCCTCATACATAGTAGGAAAGAGAAATATTGAATAAGATGTCATATTATTTTGTAATATGATATATTAGTAATTCCATGTTATTTATGAGGCTAGATGTTTCATGTACTTTGATCATGACAGGTTTATGTCAAATTGATCTAGGTGAATAGTATTGGACTGCTATTAAGGATATCCTTAAGTATCTAAGGGAAAATTAGGAT
Organism: Viscum album; assembly: GCA_963277665.1. Taxonomy (NCBI): domain Eukaryota; kingdom Viridiplantae; phylum Streptophyta; class Magnoliopsida; order Santalales; family Viscaceae; genus Viscum; species Viscum album. Next base: position 1,543,240,580 of record OY728141.1, read on the forward strand.
ATATTCCTAGTGTATGGAGGAGGTGAAGAGATATTAATCGGTGGTTATACATATTATAGATTTTAGAAATATCAAAATTATCTGAAGTCAATGGATGGATATATCTTCAATCTCAATAGAATACTTATGATCTAGAAGAGTTTAAAGCAGCCAGTTGTTACACATACTATAGTAGATTCTGGGAATATTATGGATTTTGATGCCTCTATATAAGTGGTTTTGAATCAATAAAACCAAGATCTTGATGTGCTGATAATAAATTAATACCCTATCAAAATTTACATCAATAACACTACAGTGGTGGTTCATTCAAAAAAACCATGGCCGCATCAATGGAAAACCAATATGCTTCAGCAGTTTCACCTCTTGAGGGATGTTTCCCAATGAGTTGAAGTTACAGTGGGTATAGTATACATGGATGAAAATTTTAGGGACCCATTGATAAAGGATATAAATTATCAAAGGAATAAGTGTCATGTTAGTGATATTGGACAGAAGGTTGTTAACATTTGGATCCAGTGTGACTGGGAGTTTGATAGAGTTGGTTCCTTATAACCAACTTATATGTTATTAATGATTACATATTTTCATTGTCTTAAATATTAAATATTTTTCTTATCACATCATGATTATTCTTATATATGATATAATATGTGATAATTCCCAAAGAATATATGTCACACTAAAAGGTCATAACAGTTTCTTACTATAATGAGAATTTGGAGGGGTCATGATAGTATTCATGGATACATATTCTATAGCTAAATGATATCATTTAATGGGACACAAATGATATAGGATTTAAAGTGTATATACTCATAGGATATTGATTTAGCCCCTTATTGTTTCCTTGCTTGGTAATTTCTAGAGAAGGATATTAGGATAATGAGACTCTCACAATAGGAAATCCACATTTATATGTTTCATTGGATGTTCCTATATGGAGATGTCTGTATTGATCCTTGGACTTTAATCTTATCATTTATGAATGTCATAAGTTGTGTAACTTGATGTATTGATTAAAAAATTTATTCCATATTCTCCTGGTGATGTAGGATATGTTTGGTTCATCATGGGTGATATTGCATTAATGGATAATGTGAGAAAGGATTTATCCATTCTATCCTTTGTTGAGAGATGATATCTTAGGGAATTTGATTGGAATCGAACTATATTTATAAATCCATGTCCATTGTGTTTTGTGGGAAATTTATTTTTAAAATGTCAAAGAAAGATACATCAAGAACATATATTTATGACACTAGTATAAAACTTTTTTGATTATAGATATTGTGATAAAGGGATTATATTACACAGTGGGTGTTCATGGTAGGATATATGTCATTGCAACATTAACTACTTTCTTTAGGGTTTCCATGGAATGTTTTTATATTCTAACCTTGTAATATATGAATCTTCTCTTTCTTAATTTGAGAAATAGGCCTAGAGTGTCACACACTACGTGTATCCAAAATCTTAGTTAAATTCCTGGACAATTCTAAAAATCTATAGTAAATATTATATGTGCTTTTATCTTTAATAATTATACATGTTTTTTATTAATAATATTTAATAATAATTTATTTGAGGGATTGTGTTATTTAAATAATATTAAATATTTATTTTCAAGGTTTTAAGAATATAAAATTTATTATATTTATCAATGAATAATGACATGATATTTATTTATAAAATAAATAATCATTATTAACGGTTTGGTAAATATTTATGAAGATATGAAAACCAAATTTAATGGTCTAATTGGAAATTTTATAAATAATATTTATTTATTATCGGGTTATGCACATGTTAAGTGAATAATAATTATATTAATATTATGAAATGTGGTTCACTGAGAATTATGGAATTGGTATGGGGATTATATTAAAATATGCAACACTATACTCCCTAATATATATCAATTCATATATCTTTACTAAAAGAGATTGAGTGTCCATAGCAGATAAAAGTTCTCTAAAAGCACATAGAGAGAGTTTTAGAGATCTAGAGTGTTCTATAACCTCCTATCTCAATCCATCAAGAGAATATCAAGAACTATTCATCCCTTAAGTTCATTATTTTTTGATTAACAACAGATGAATTAGGAACTCTAGATCGACCATACTAGCACCTGGTAAATTTGTGATGATGTTCAGTGATTATGGTACATGTGTGGTTCAATGATACAGAGATTCTATAATTGGATCCTAAAATGCAATGGTGTTATGATGAGATTAATTCAATCATATCATAAATTAATAAATAATTAAAAGTTTAGGTTATTATATATTTGTCTATAAAATAATTATAAATTACAAGTGAGGATCCTTTTCTAATGGTTCCAGTTTTTAAACAAATCAAGTGATCTATGATTTAAATCTTTTTTTCATGACATCATTCATTATGTTCAACTTGGGTTATTTGAAAATTAATAATAATGTTGAGATGTCCATTCCTAATTGATTTTTCTACTGAAACAAGAAACTACAATAAAACCTGAGTTTTTTCCCTTAGAATTTATTCAAAGGATTAAAGACATATTAGAATGGTTCCAACCATTCCTTGAGGTTTATTTTAGGAATCATCTAAAACATATTTCAAAATGATATGTGTGTATTACATTTAAAACACCAATGTTTCCCTTATACCCATATGCATGTGAACACACACACACACAAAGATATATATATATATATATATGTCACTCATTGCACAAATTCACACATGTTCATGTGAATTGGAATAGAAATAAATATACTCACGTATAAATGTATAGCATAAAGAGTAATTTCAAACTTCATACTTTTTTTTAAAATAGATTTTGAAACCTTTTATTATTATTGGTAATTTAAAATATTACTTGAAATGAAAATTGAAATATATATACCAATTATAAAATCAATTTTAATACCCAAACACTATTCAAAATAACAAAAAAAACACAAGCAAATTCTGTTCAATTAATTTGTCAAAAATTTAATGGGTTGGTTAGTTCCTATAAAAATTTAAAACATACATTTTGTAGGAACAATTATCTTAGACCCAATGAAACCTTATAAAACTTGGTTTCCATTTCAAGTAAATTCATAAAAAAATTTATTATTATCAGTATATATATATAATATATATTTAAAGAAAAAGAATTTAAGGATCAAAAAATTGAAAAAAAAAATATTGGGAAACCTACTTGGAATCTAATAAGAACACATCAACATTAATGATTTTCATTAGAATTGTCCTTGATTTGAGTCTCAAAAACCCTAGGTATAAAAAATTTCAAAATGATACACCCAAATATGGGCTATGTTTGGACCATGGAATTTCCACCACATGGGAGAATAGTAAAATGATATGAAACGGAAGTAAAGAGGTAAGGGGTTAATAACTCAAATAAGTAGTCTTAGATCTCAAGAAAATCCCATAAATCACTATAGAAGGGAGATAATTTAAGGATACATGTGTTGATGAGATCACTAGGGGTCTTGGTGGATCAAGAAAAAATAATAGAGGATAAAGGGCTCAAATGGAGTAAAACAAATGGATATGAAAAGATATAAAACCAAAGTAACTTTTTGTATTATGAAACACTTTTAAGGGGAATTGAGAACCCACACAGAAAAATCCAATCAAACATCAAATAAAACAACAGACTTATCAAAGAAAATATTACGTAGATTAGAATATATCTCCCTAAATAATTTCCATTCCAGAGAACATACCTGAAAGTCTGGATCATCATTTAGAATGTCTTCAAAATGGAATGCCAAATAGTCCCAAGATTTCAAGTATTCCTCTTTGTAAATCTTCCCTTTATTAAAGCCTCTAATCAGTATGTGGTCTTGATTGTCAATCCACTCACATTACTCCCTCAAAGTATCCACACGAAGCAATCATCCCATCATTCCATCGCTATCTTTTCGCATCGCCTTAATCTGTAGAACATCCTCTAGAATCTCTTCCTCTAAGTGTATGAGCAGCTCCGCTCTCTGGTCATGAGTCATCAAATCCTGTCTATGGGGGTCTTCAGGGGACATTTCCTCTTGCAGCTTCCCAGGATGTAGAGTATCCTCCTTCACCGAGCGAGCATCCTCAAGATGAGAAGGAATCTCTCCCTTCTGAGCCTTGGTCATCATAGATGCATCTCTTTGAAGAGGAACCAAAACATCAGACATACCCTCAGGCTTAGAAAATTCTTTCACTAAGGATCCATACCCACCTAAATGGAAACCCTCCATGTCTCCTGACACTGATTGGGCCTTCTATTCATTGGGATTACCTCCCTTTTTGGCTGACCGAGTCTCCATAGGTCTCGGTAGGTGTGAGTAGTCTTTTCGTCCCTTTGGTTTCTACTTCTTCAAAACAATACAATTCCCCAGGTCCCTATTTTCGTTGTTTCCTTTCTTCCTCCTTCGACTGTGTAGGCCTTTACCACACCCTCTAACCACATTTTCATATGAGTATTGGCTTTCTCTATATGCGTCCACATATGAGGGTCAAATGGATGTCCCTCCTTCGACAGTAAGGCTATCAAATCGATTGTTGAAAGTGAGACTAGGAGAAATCTTCTTTGGCTTGGTCCCCTATGTGACAACCTTCTGATTAGAGGAAGCTTATAGGTCCTTTAGCTCGCGGGATTTTCTTCTATCAACAAGGGTCCCACCATCAACTTTAAAGCCACCATCCTTGACTCGAGCATAATGAAAAGGCGCCTGCCGAGACCACATGCCGTCCTTGACCATCTTTGTGAAGGTATGAGGCGCCAGAGAACTGGACTCACCCTGGACCAGTGCTGAAAGTGTAGGAAAGTCGAAATCACATTTTAACCTTGTAAATATGTCTGCGACCCTTGGATCCTTATGAATAACCTCTAGCTTGGCACTGGTAGGTCCCTTGATGATGGTGATCTTATCACCATTTTAGAATATCATTAAAAACTCATTTAAAATTATTCCAAAGAATAAATTACAAAATTGATTGAAACACATGTCTAAAATCATGATCATACATAAATGATATATCACATATAAAACTAAAACATGAATGGAAAACCCCTTAGGGGATAATAAAAGGAGACTTGATACTGATAACCAATCAACCCACTAAAAAGAATCAATTATCGTGAAAGTTTGATGCAACTAGAGAAATACACCAAGGGAGATAACACAATAGTTAAAGTCACTAAATAAAATTACTTCATTCAAAACATTAGATCAAGGACACATTAATAATTTCCATTGATTCATCCATATAATTATCTGGAACATGCATTCCTAAATATCCCAACTAAAACCTAAATATTAAGAACGTAAAAAATAGAAAGGGGAAAAAGAAACACCATGAACCTACCCAAGAAAACTATTTCTCAACTTATAATATGATACTACTAAAAACAAAAATCCCCAAAAACAACCCAACTATTTTCCAATGGTGATAAGATTACTTAACATAAAGTAAGGGGATCCAAACTACTTGATACAAACACATCTATGAATACAAGGGATCTTATCCTCAGAGGAGAGAAGATCTCCACCCAAATAATAAGTATGGCCACCACCCATCGTGGTTCAACCACTAAAAACCAAAAACACAACCATTTATACACTACTCACATCTTAAAATGGATCCAAGAAAAATTTTAATATTTCCGAACTAGGTTGTGAAAAAATTAATATACAAAAAATGAATATTCAATGAGCCCGAAAATATCTAATCACGAAGAATAATCCACCAATAAAAGGAAAAATGAAAACCAACTGAGAAATATTGGCCATGACTACCAGCCTAAGGATAAAACTCCCAAAACAAAATAGACCTGACTCAGAGATGTCTAAAAATACATAATTATTGAAATACAATGGATCTATTCAAGGAGGAAATACAATTGATACAACAACATAATATTCAAATAAATGAACAACAAAATCTAACACATACAAAACTAGGTAAACTATATATAAAAAAGAAACCAAATGAAATAAATCACAATTATAACTACCCAAAAATTTAAAGATGGTACAAAATAAAATCCTAGTCAGAATACCGAATTGAATTTTAAAATATCTCTTCAACCCATTACAAAACCATGAAATATTCCCCTTTAAAATCCTTTTCTTCATTTTAAAACAAAAATAGTTATTTCAATTTACTATAGCAATATCTACCAAAAATTTCAATAGATAACACTCAGTATGTAGAATAAATTTTTCTTTATTAATTTCAAATTCCACTTATATAAATTTTACATATTTATAAATCTCATTCTGAAACTATTCTAAAACCTAATAATTTTAACTCCTTTTAAACCATTTTAGGTAGGATAATTTATTAACTTCCAATAAAAACCAATATTCATAACCAAACCCATTGAAGTTTATATTCAATAACCTTAATCACTATAATTTCAAGCTTCATTTTAAAATTACTTTCCATGTATAATAACCCTTTATCAATGTTCTAAATTCAATTTTTTTATATTTTTAAAAATAACACATACCAATAAAAACTCAATTAATATAATTAGGAAATACCCAAATTATCCTAAGACGGGCTATTGGTTGGGTTCACTTGGAAACGTGTTTTATAGGAACATTTTCCAAGAATTAAATTTCTATTCAAAGTCACACTAATCCATGAACTTAGGCTCCACATGGCTTGTAAGGCCATGAAATATCATGGTGTGATGTTGGTCGAATCCCATTTTATGCCCCAAAACATATAAATCCTTTAAAAAAATTACAAAAAATAAATAAAAATTAAAAACCTTCAATGTAATATAAAACAACCATAAGTAAATAAAAGAAATATAAAAATTCAAGAGTAAACTCTACAGCCCAAGGAAACTCAAGGCTCAAAATGAGTAAGAGTTTTCAACACCATTCATGCATTTACCTCTAATTTTTATAAAGTTCTGACTTTATCCGCTAGATATCCAAAATATTAAATGGTGGCTCTGATTCAATTTTTTCATCAACCAACCCATAAGTCATCCATCCATCTAACATCTGATCATGCCCACAGCATACCCAAGTCTTGTTTCAAATCACCGTGAGATGGAAAATATTGTAAGGTTATCACAAAAAATATATTGGGAATGGTTTCATACTATAATTAGAGTTAATAAAATATAAATAATTAGGGATTACCACTCTATAAATCGGAGCTCTATGAGAAATTAAGAAAGAATAAAAACAATATTAAAAGTGATAGAAATTAAAATAAGGAAATACCTCACTCAACCATAAGAGCCATATCTAAGTCCCACTATTACCTCCATAGATATAATTCAAGACCCATAATAATAATTGAAAGAGGGAAAGACCTATTTGGGTGATTTTAAAATGAATGTTCAATAAAACCAATTAACATACATACTTCCATATTACTTTACAAGTCACCATCCAACCACAATCTAATCAATTCTTACCTTAGAATAGAACATGAACCTGTACTGAAAATACAGGGATATGTATGAGAAAAACACCCAGTATGCATTCTAAATAACAACACACCAAGTAAATTCATTAAATAAAATATCCTTTTTATAAAAATTATAAATAAAATATTAAAAAATTAATTTTATCAAAACCAATTATAGGTCACTATTCATTTATAAAAATTACTTTTATTTTTATTTAATAAATATAATCACTTAAAAGAAATTTTTTGCCTTATATACACCCTTATTAAAATACCCATTTGAAAATTACCTTTCCACCACTTTTTAAATATGGTTTTCAATACACTTCAATAACACCATTTTAACCAAATACGGAGAAATATCAAAATATCACAAAAGGTTATAAGTTAAGTCTTTATAAAATAAGGCATATCAAAGGAAGGACATATAATTGATAAAATAAAATGAGTGTCATGGTAGAGATACCCTAAGGCCACTAAGGCTAGGAGAACCCTAGAATTAAAATCACAAATTAGGTATACCCTAAATTAGTATAAGGAAACTAATAACACATCACTAAACAGTGGAAATCAATTTACATCACTCTAATGGGTGGTGGAGAGGGAACTTGTCCTAATTTAGGCTCTCCTACACAAGCACCCCAGATTCCCATGTGATTTGAATAATAACAACCATATAAAAAATAATAACAATATTTCTAATAAATTATCAATATTATATGACCTTATAAAATAATTAAACAATAAATAGAAAATAAATTCAAACATAAAGGTTGTTTGACATGTAAATTATAACTAACACCTAGGTATTTGACATTTGAAATTAGGTAAAGTCTTAAACAATTATTAAAAATGTTTAAAATGGGCTTCAAAACAGATATTAATATTCCTTTAAAACCCATTTTTATAATAAATATTGAGTATAAAATTTTAGCCCGCAAAATTTCCCTCCATTAATATTACCATATACACTTACACACACAGATATGTATATATATATATATATATATATTATTGGACAAATTCACATAGTTTCATGTGAATTGGTACATGAATATATATGTGTGTGTTTGTGTGTGTGTACTCATTTATATGTGTATAGCATAAAAAGTCATTTGAACCTTGCACTTTTGATTAAAACAGATTTTGAAACCCATTATAATCTATATGAATTTCAATTATTACTTGAAATACCATGTCAAATATAAAGAGGTATTAAAAAATAATTTTAAAAACCCAAATATGTTTTAAATTAATTAAAACAAGTAAATTCTAATATATTAATTGATCAAATACATAATTTTTAAGTTAGTTTCTAAATAATTCTAAATCATGCATTTCGAAAGAAAAAAATTCCATTTAACTCAATGAAAACCAAGAATAATGAGGTGTTCTTTTCAAATAAATTCAAAAATGCATTTATTAGTGTCAATATTCATCTAAAACATGGATTTAAAGGACAATAATTCAAGGTTCTGAAATTTAAAGACCCAAAAAATTGGAAATCAGCTTGGAATCGAAGAAGATATCATCAACTTCAATGGTAATCATTATAATAGGCCTCAAATCAAGCCTTGTGTACCCTAGGTAACAAAAATGAAAAGATTAAACATAAATATCCAATATTGGATTTAAAAATGGTATGGAAACATTTTATAATAAAATAAAAATGAGATGAAAGGGGATGAAGAATTTAAGGTAGGTTTTACATCATAATACTAGGACTAGATTGAACAATAACTCCTTAAAATCACTATAAAATAGAGATAATTAGAGTAGGGATGCATGGTATGGATCACTGATTGTTTTGGTTTTTCATGTGAACTAGAAGGTAGGGTATGTTAGGTTAAAATATTTTGAATGGGTAAATTTTTACATTTTGGGCACTGCACACAGTTTGGCTACATAATTGTCCAAAACATTCACCAATTGTGTGCTCCCTACTAGGAGTTCTAGGACATCCTATATGTGTAGGAAACATTTTCAGAAAAATCATGCAATGAATATTGATTTTTAATTTTTTATGTTATAGATACATTTGTATGGCCTATGCATGGTTTCCACTTATTGTCCACCAACTGAGCACCTATGAAGAAATTATAAAATTTCTTAAATTTTTAAATGGTTCAACCTATAATATCATAGGGTGATTAATAATAATTAAATTAATTAATTAATAGTAAAAAACAAGGTCGGGGTAAAACACACTGAGTACTAAATTCACAAGCATTGTAGGTAACACATTTTTCATAATTAATAACACATTACATGTAGTAAGTGAGTTTAAAATTAATAGCACACTAAAAACTACAAATAAAACATATCATATCAAGTGTTATTTTATATATATGGTTAATGAGTTGGAAATGGGAAGATATATCATTCAGTTTGATAAATTTGGCCCTAAATGTAAATGTTTATTAAATATTATAAAAAAATTTCTTATTGTAATATGTCATAGTAGGAAGGCCCACATACTTGTAAAAACCAAATTCTATTGTAGGATTATTATTATTATTAAGATGTATAATTTATATCTTCTATTAATCTCATGTGTACAAAAATAAGTACATTACTATATCTCTCATCAAGGTATGAATAAAAAAGATTTATAAATATAGAGTATCTTACTATACTATTTGGATGGGTACTAAAATGGTGATTGTTAAAGTGTACGGTGAATATGATGAATCAATTAAATTTCGTTCACATATGATTGTATTTTATTCTCCTAATAATAAATTGAACTATCATCTTCACTTTTTTTCATATAAATCTCAAATTAATTAGGTCAAATGGGAAAATAAAAAGTTATATAAGATATTCTAGGACTTAAAACCATGTATTACAACATTTTTTTATTTAATATAGTTCATTGAGGTATATAAAACATTTAATTAGGAAATTTATAAATGTTTCCTCATCATCACAACCTCATGGGATAATAATAATGCTCATACCACAATTGCATTCCCCATTTTTAAGAAGGATAATTTTGATTTATGGAGTTAGTTTTTGGCTTATATATGAACTCATGATATATAAATCCAAGTATTGTACATGATATTTTATTGTTATAGAGTGATTATAGAGGATGTTAACTTTATAAGACATTCATAAAAAGAACCAAATGATTATGGTTGATATTGCATCATACATATTTCAAGTAATTTCCATAAGAGTTTTAAAGACGAGTCAATAAATAAGGTGATAATTACATTGAGTATGTTACCATATACTTTTATTTATTAGAATAAATTTTATTATCCCTTTAATTATAATACTATAAACTTTTTTTATTGCATCAACCTCAAAAGAGTCAATTCGATGTGTGGATTAATGTAATTCAAAAGACCAACCAATAATTATATGATTATATGATTCCTATTTTAAAGGAGAAATGGTAATTAATATATGATTATGGAATGAGATATGTCCATATAAATACTTATATTATTGATTTTATTAACATTGTCATTATGGGTGTTCAGAAACTACCAACCACTAATATAGTGAAGGATACATTTTATTGGAATGTTATATACTTTATAAAATGATCCTAATAGCATCATTAGAGGATATGAAAAGGTATTAACTTTGATTGATACTTACAATGATAAATTTTCATTAATTTATAGGTGACTTCATCTCCTAACTTTCGAATGTTTGACCTATAAGGGAGGAACTATGGGGTTATAGTGTGACAGGGCCCTCTCATAGGAAACATTAATGATTATTCGATTTAACACCCAAGGTTTTTGTTAATTTACCCCTTAATTATGAATTTAGAAGATATATAATATATGGTATTAGTTTTAGGAGATTTTGGATGGTTTTAGAGTTCTTTGGAAGGGTTTTTATGGGTTCACGATAAGGGGAAGCCATGTCGTTTTCCATGAAAACTGTGCGAGATGTGAGTTTTCAGTAGATTATCTACGTATGATTGGTGCATGGTTTGTCTAAATATTGTGATAAAAATGTGAAGACCCCCTAGGAAATTAATATTAGAAATGTATGATTGTTTTATGGTTGGTCTACCCATTTATCACAATATTGAGGCACTCTAGATGTTATTTAGTATCATATGTTCAATTGGCCCAAGTTTATTAAGCCATGCATCCAAACCATTAAAAGGGAATTTAATGCTCATTGACTGAGTGTTTAACTCTCTTTTTTTACCTTCAATGCTCCCATTTTATCCAATTATCCCAGTCTCCCAAACTCCTCTTACATCATAGGCATCCTTGGTGATTCACTTTGATCGAAAATGTGTTCTTTATAAATTAATTTGTGTTGGATCTCTAGAATCAATAGTAAGTCATTGATTATTATTCTTCTTATTAGATGTTCTCACCATCCCTCACATTAATCATCAAATACAATAAATTATGGATATATTTATGATCTATGAGTTGCTTTGATGATATATTGTAGGGATATATTTAATGTGGTGTTCTGAGCCTAGCTCTAGAGGTTTCATGGTGTAGTTCTTCCTTATCATTGCTCGTTGAGAGGTAGGGGCTTCTCTCTCATTTCCACTTATTTTAGAACAAAAAGGAATAGTTTTATTATAGTTATTTTATTGAATTACATTTAAAATATTTAATGGTACATGAATAAAATCCTTTTGATCAATGAATTGATAAAATGAGAATTCAGAAGGCTTTTGGAAAACCCTTTTTCTTTATAATTTTCAAAATTGGTTTTAAAATTATGGTATTGGTTTGACGTAAAAAAATATGTTTGATGAAATTTTTTAAATGTAAAAATTTATTTATGTTGAATGAATTTATTTGGAATATTGTTTCAGCGTATATGGTGGTTTGTGTTCATATTTCACTTATGGGGACTCATTGAAATATACATGAGGCTCATTTCCCAAGGTGAAATGGAAATGGAATTTATCATGTTATGATGCCTTAGTGGAGAACTAGAGTTCTCTCATGAGTATGGAATAATAATTCTACATGAATACATGTGTGAGAAAGTGACACATAGATGAGTATTCCAATAGGGGGAAAGAGATAAAAAATTGATTTAATTCTATTATTTTTACTTGAAAATTTTTTCTTCTGATCAACATTTTAAACATTCTCCCAATTTTTTAATTTTTTTATTATATTTTATATAATGTTATAGAATTATTTTTACTATAAGGATGTGTTGGGAATTCTCTAGTAATTTCTTGTTATTTGTTATACTCACCCCCTACTTGGGAAAATTGGTCTGTTTATAGATGTTTTTTATCAGGGCACGGGAAAGGGAAAGGTATTTTACTTCTCTAGTAAAGAATCTTGATACTATTGGTCAGGCTTATGGATTTCAATCATAAATCTAGTTTGGGTGATTCTTGGGATGGTTCCACATTGGTTTCATATGGTAATATTTTATCTCATTATTTTTTGGTTGATGTCCCTTATTTCAATTAAAACTCTAATATATTTTTTATTTGGATTTAAATTTTTGTTGTAGTTTTTATCCTTAAAAATTATATATATGGTTTAGTTTTTTATATTTTTTATTGATATTTCATTTGTTTTATATAGTTAAAATCATACCACTAATTGTTTTAAACCCTTGGCATTAATTTCTAGCCTTTGGTGTCTTGTTGATGTCAACTAAGGTAAGTAGAACCTCTACCTCCTCTAAATCCAATTAGTTGGGGTGGGATATTAAATATTCCATCAATATTGGTAAGTCCATCTATCTTTATTAGGATATGACTAAAAATATTGGAGTTTCAAAACATAAAATTTATAGCATAAAAATATGTAACAAACATCTTTATATAGAACTTCAAGTTACCAGGTTGGTATGGGAATAAAAGTAATTTTATAAACTTTTTGGTTCTTTTTTATCTCATAATCTTGGGTTTATCCAATGAGTATATCATGTCATGAACTAATACTGAGACTTCCCACTAAAACATCATTTTTCATAATGTGTTTTAAAATTATTAGAAAATGGACATAATGGTTGTTGACTTTTATGACTCTTTAAAATTGGTTATTATGATTGTTTCTTTTAGAGACTTGAAATATTATAAGACTTCTATTTCTAGTGAGTGGTTAATAAATGGTATTTTGTTCTAGTTATAGAGATTTTTGATTGTTAGTAACCATATAATTTAGTAGGAAAAGGGTCTAGAAAATGTGGTTCCACCTAAGAAAGATGTGAACCAATAGCCAGTACAATGCATTGTTCAAGCTTTTCAACTAAACAATATAGAAAATAAATATGGAAAACCAAAAATATTGTATCATTTCATGATGTTTTAGAAATATAATCCACCAATATTTTGAGGGGATTCCAAAACTGAAAATTTATTAGTTTATCCTAACTGAATGAATTGAATTTTCTATTTCCTTAGTACACCAGCTAAGATAAAGGTCAAGTTATCAGCTTATATATTGTATAATATTATACATTAATAGTGTTATTTGGTTTTCCAACCTAAATTTAGATAGTAAATTAAATGGGATAACATTGAGGAATTATTCAACAAAAAATTACATCCTCATTCATTTAAGATATAAACAATGATATATTTTTTCAATCTTATGAAATAAAATCTATAGCTGATGGAATATGTAGTCAAGTTTATAAAACTAGTTTGCCTTTCTCTAAAATGAACTACTAATAAATTATTAAAGGAATACATATTTAATTCTTGATTATGACATAGAATTCACTTTATGATAGTTTTCATCTTTATTGTGGATTATACAAAGATAGTTAATAGAGAAATATTGGGAAAATAGGATATGTCTAGAAATCTAACTGGGGGATGTATGTTTGTCTCCATAGGAATAGGTGGGAACTCTAATTTTGGGCATAAGTGGAAGAGGGACACTAACTTCCAAGGTAGTGGTCCATATTAGAGTCAAACAATTGGATCAGTTAACATTCATCTATAACCCAACACCATGTCTTCCTATTTTTAATTTTTCTCATTCGAGCACATGATGATAGATTTCAGAAAACCTCCTAATTCACATCACATCTATAATAAGATTGAAAAACGTGAGTGTTTTAGCCATAGAATTACAAATTAAATTATAGGTAATGAATTTAAAGTCTCTCACACATCTTATTCTTCAAATAGATGATCTAATTAGAACATTTCTTATCTTCGACACCAAGCGAGACAAGGTGACTCTAGGAACATCGTGACTTATCAAAAAATGAAATCATATAAAAGAACCAAGGATCAAGAAGGATCAAGTTGTATGGTACTAAGAAGGTGATTATAGAGGATTAATATAGTCATTTTATGGTGAAAGGTATTATTATTTTTAATTGTACTTTCATGAAATCTTTATTTTAAACTAGAACATCCCCCTCTTTTATTGCTACTCGTGTTGTGAATCATATTGGTTTGCATATTGAAATTATGTGTCATGTATTGAAACTTCAAACACCTTTCATCCAGTGAGAGTGTCAATCCTTTAAGTGTAAATAATGTTCTATATATATCAATGAGGATAATTCGGCATAGGATTTATCTATTCTTGAGATGGACATCCATGACTTGATTTTCGGAATGGATTTATTTGCATTCTGTAAGGACCGCCATCAACAGTTATTCCCTATAGGTTAGTTTCATATCTTTTTATAGTGTCTCATATCTCTTTAAAGGATATTAGGTTGTGAATACAAGTTGATTAGGACCTTCGGTTTAAATGGAAAATACTATCACTTACCAGTTGGTATTAGTTACTTTTTCCACTACCGATATGATCACATATAGATTTTCCAACAATCATTGACCAATTTCTTAATGTATTTCTTGAAAATGTATTTGGGTTTCCAATTGAAAGAGAAGTTGAATTTATGACTAATAACCAACTAGGGACTACTCTAATTTTACTTTAATCATATAGGATAACACTAGCCAAATTAATATAATTGAAATTTTTTCTAAAAGAGTTGTAAAGCCTAGGGTTTATTTAATAGAGCACATCTGTATGGGTAGTAGCAATGCTATTTTATAAAGGAGAATGGAACTCTTTAGATTTGTGGGGATTAGTTTAAGATAAACAACGATATTATAAATAATTATTATCCTGATAAATGAATTTATGACTCGTTTGTTCAATTTAGGGGTTCCACATGGTTCTCTATGATTCATTTATGATCAGTGTACCATCAAATTTTAGTTATGAATGAGGATATTCCAAAGATAGATTTATAGAGTCATTATAGTCAGTATGAAAATTTTTTTATTCCATTTTGTATTATGAATGATTCATTAGTGTCTATGTAATTGATGGTTTTTATCTTTAAAATGTATCAAGATTCATTTTTTGTGTTTTTCATCGATCATAGTCTATTTTATACTAGTACAAAGGTCGATCATAAACAACACATGGATATAATATTGTGAATCTTGTAGTAAAATAACCTTAATGATAATATATAATAGTATGATTTATAAACATAAGAAGTATATTTCCATTTCCATGTCACTTTGAAAATATAATTCTCAATAAATCCTAAAAAGTTAGAAGTTATCTCTTGGAAACTACCGATTAATTTCCTTGAGATATGTTGTTTCCTTGGCTTAGAATGATATTACTGATTCTCTGTTCATTATTTTTCACAACATGACTCATTTATAATAGCTTTGAAAAGGAAAAGTGTTCCATTATAATGATGGCATGCAAAATAGAAATATTTTCAAGCGTTTAAGGTTCGTATTACATTAGTACATGCCCTTAAATTTCTACATTTAATACGAGGATATGTGATTTATTTTTATTCATCGGGATCTGGGTTGGGATGTGTTCTCATGTGGAGTGATCATGTTGTATCTTATGGATCTTAGAAGTTCTGAGTCCTGAGAATAATTACCTAAAACATTATTTAGAATTTTTTTTAATCTATTTATTAAAAACATAGAATCATTACTTTTTGGTTATAACTTCACATTATTCGTGGAACAAAAAATATTGAAATATAGTTTATCAATATGAAATTTTAATAAAATAAAATATGGAAGTAATACCTTCATATTTTTTTAATTTACATGATGTATACACCTGGTATGGAAATTATTTGGTTGATTCAATGAGTAGGAATTCATAGAGTCAGTTAGCTAAAGAGGATTTGGATCGATTGTTTCTAATGTTGGTCATAACTAATATACACCTGGATTGTTCTGAGTGAGTTGAGGTTGTGGTTTTCTTTCAAGTTTCTATTGCTTATGATTTGATTAAGATGGTTAAATATTCTCATAAATCTGATCCTAAATATCTAACCATGTGGTCAAAACTCAATAGCAGGTATACCATTGAGGGATGGATGCAAGATGGGAGATCTATGTTATGTTTTTGATATCATATTGTGGTTCCTCAAATTTATCAGTAATGGCCAATCTATACCTAATAACATTTGATATGGGTTTTTCTTCTTGGTATTTAGAATATGTAAATGGAAATTAAAACATAGTTTTGTTGGGATTATATGAAATGAAAAATCATGGTGTAAGTCTCTATATGCCTTACCTGTCAACAGGTTAAGGCAGGTCATCAATGAGAAAATGTTATGTTGCCTTATTTACATATTACAATGTGTAAATGGGAGAAAATAGCTATGAATTTTTTCATAATTATACAAAGAATTTTTCAAAAACTTGATTCCATATATGTGATTATGGATTAGATCACAAAGTTAGATCCATTTATACCTATTTAGGAATCCAATATGATGAAGGAGTTGTCCAAAATCTATAATTAAGAATTTGTAATGTTTATAAGCATACTCATTTCAATTATGTTTGACTTGAACCCCATGTTTATATCATAGTTTTGGACATCCTTATAGAATTACCTAGTAACACAGTTGACCATTAACACCGCTTATCATCATCAAATAGATGGTCAGTCCAAGAAGATGATACAAACATTTGAATACTTACTTAGAGATTGTGTTATGGATTTTTGTTGCTCATTGGAGCACTATATACCATTTGTGGAGTTATAAAACAATTAAATCTACCAGTTCTTGATACATGTAGATCTTTTTAATTTTTTGTATGGTCATAATCATTGTTTCCCACTTTTTTGGGTGGAAATAGGTGATACTTCACATATCAGACCTAGCATTGTATATGAGACAATTGAGAATATTCAAATGATCATAAACAAAATGGAGATAGATAAGAGTTTTTACAAATCATATAATGATAATAATTTTATTCCATTATCATTTTATGTGGGTGATAATGTATTCTTGATAATCTCTCCAAGGATTCGGCATCAGTGTTTTGGTAAGAAAGGAAAATTATCCCCTTGGTAAATTGTCCCTTCTAAGATACTAAAAAATTGTCTTTGTGTATTATCAGTTGGTTTTACCACCAATATTCAGTTCCATGAACAATGTTTTTCATGTATCATAATGGAATAAGTATCATCTTGATTCTAACCAAGTTATTTTAATGGGACCAAGTTGAGATTTATCAAGATAATAAATTAATCCATATACTGATATTGATTATGGATATATGAGAAAATATATTATGTTTTATAATTATTGATTTAGTATAAGTATTGTTGTATCATAGTAATATTCGGGAAGATACATGGGAATATGATAAGGAAATTATATAATAGTGGCATGATCTCTTCCAAAGATACACCAGTCGACAACTTTCTGTGAATGGAAGGAATAATGGTGGGGAGAATTTGACATCCATGGTTTTAGGTAATTTACCCTCTTATTGTGTAAATTGAAGTTATATAATACTTGGATTGAGTTATTAGGGTTTTATTCCTCATTTCAAGGTGGTTTTGAAGGGTTTTTAATGGTATACAGTTAGGGGAAACCATTCAAGTTTCCTAGGAAACCCTAACATATAAGAGTTATGGGACAGTAGTTATACATGTTTTGCATATGATTTTTCAAACTACGGGAAAATCCATGTGACTCCCTTGGAAAATATCCAATAGAAATGAATTTTTGGTTCACAATTGGTTAAACCATAAATTGCAAATGTGTGGAACTCTAGATTTTTTCCAGTATCATGTGCACATTTGGAGCATGGATTGTTAAACTGTGTGACCTAACTATGAGACAAGAAGTTATTACTCTAAAAACGAGTGTTTAACTTGGTTTTTTCCCTAGGACCTCTCATTTTTCTATTTTTATACTAGTCTCTTGAAGCCCTCTTCCCTACTAAGAATCCTTGGTGATTTGCTTTGATCTAGAAGGTGCCTTTGACAAATCAATGTGAGTTGGTTCTTTAGAATCAATGGAAATTCTTTGTTTCTTCTCTTTATCTTTATATATTTCCATATTTCCTCATCCAAATAATTAGATATAATATGTTATGGATGTATCTATGATTCATTATGTGTTCTGATGATATCTTATTGGGATATAGTGAAGGGACGGTTTTGTGGGCCCCAATCTAGAGGTTTTATAGTTTCATTCTTTATAATCATCATCTGTTGAGAGGTACAGAATTCTATCTCTTCTCCACTTATTCTAGAACTTGAAGGCATAGTTTTATTGAAACTTTATTCTTTGATTACAAAAAAAATTGAAGGATTATTGAAGTAAATCCTTTTCATTGATGAATTAATAACATGAGAATTCATATGGGTTTTAGAAACACAATTTATTTATAATTTTAAATTATGCTTATAAAATTAATGTTTTGGTTTGACACAAGAATATTTTTCAATGAAATGTTTTAATGTAAATAAATTTTTTGTGTGGAATGAAATGATTTATAACATGGTCCTCGCATACATTGTGGTGTGTGTTCATATTTCATTGTATGAGTCCTTATAGAAATAGACATGGTGATCAGTTCCAAAGGTGTAATAACACATGGAATTTATCCCCTTGGGACAACTTGGTGGAGAGTGAGAGACTAATAATGAGTATAGAACTATAATTTATCATGTATTTGTGTCTTTGAGAGAGATACATTTATGGGTATTCTAGGAGAAAGGAATGAAATTAAAATTTGATTTAGTTTAAATATTTAGGGTTGAACTATTTTAATTATGATCAACTATTTTGAGATTATCAAACTTTATTTTATATTTTTTTTATTTTAAATGCTATAAAATGTGTGAAATTGTTCTTTTACAAATATAATGTGTTGGGAAGTATGTGTGTATTTCCTACTATGTTTTATAATCTCCCCCTTATTATGAATTTTAGTGTGTTTTTAGTTTTTGTTTACTAAGAGACAAGAAAGGGAAAACTATCTTACTTATCTAGTGTTGCATATTGATACCATGGGAAAGGCTTATAGAGTTGGATCTTGGAGATAGTTTGAGTGATTATTTAGATGATTCCACTCCAGTGTCATATGGTAGTGTCATCTTTCAGACATTTTTTGTTGATGTCCATTATTTCTGTCGATACTCTTATATTATTTTTTATTTTGTTTTACATTTGAGTTTTAAGGTTCATCATCAAAATCAGATAATAGTGTGGTTGTTTATATTTTTTTAAATGTTATTTTTATTTCTATAGGTCAAATAAACCCACAATGTTCTCTTATTCCCTTAGAATTTATATCTAACTATTGGTATCATAGGTGTTTCACCTAAGGTTAGTGAAACCTCTACCTCCTCTTAATCCAATGTGTTGGGGTGGGATGTTACATTAGTGGTTTTAATAGAATAATTATAAGGTGATTTCTTTAATTTATATGCACTGAGGTATCCCTATGAAAATTTCTTAGAAGTATTTCCATCGATTATCCAATCCTAGGAAACCTATTCTAATACTCCATATTATACTTCCACTCTGGTTGACTATTATATCTCACCCTATATGGTTGTTGGTGATTTTTATTAGTTTATTCTACCTCTTGGAATACCCACTTGAGTCCTTAATATGACTAGGTTATAATCACAGGAAATGAAAAAAATCTACTCATATGAGAAATGTGATGGATTGGACTTGATAATGGGGGTGGAATAATTCTTAGCTATATTTTATAGGGAAGTTCATAATCAAAAAAAATGTCCTGATATAATATGAATAATATTTCACTCTCATGATTATTGATAGTATCTTATGGATTGTATAATTATTGTGTGAACAGGTTACTTTATTGAAGTTGGTTTCATCTTTTTCTAAGTCTTACAAATACGTACGTAATTTGTAAACATATAAATCCTAAATAAAATGTTTAAAAATGTATTTTATTAATATTAAATGATTAAAATTATATTATATGTTGATATGGTTGGTGTTATATAGCTCATGGTCTAGGATATGCATGTTTCCTATGCTGCCCTAGAGGATTATCATGTTCCACCTATGAGTATATAAAGTTTACACTATTTCCATCACTTTTAACCCCATATTTTGATCACCCCCTTCATTGACATGTATTATAGTATGTTGTATCAGTGTTTTAATTTTTATTTATTGAGCCCCTTCTTATTATAGTAAATATAGAGAAGTGGAGGCCACTGACACAAAATTTCCATCATCTAGAGGGAGAGATGACCATCACTCTACCTATCCAGGGTGTCATTGTGATGGGATTGTATTTTGGTGATTTTTTGGTTCATGTAGGGAGATTATTTAGTATATAGGATCAATATTAACATAAGTCTATAATTGGTAGTCATCTACACATGCCTTTGATATATGATAACTTCACTCATCTATTTGATGATTTTGATGATTTTGATGATATCATTGTATTGTAATACACAAATGCTTAAATTCTTTGACTTATCATTGGCATAATCTTTATTGATCATTATATGATTTGATTCCATGTTATATATTTAAATTTACATAATGACCTTGAGTATATAGGAATATGCAGTTGGGGTTCATCTTTTCTACAGGACACAAAATGAGTATTATCCATTGCATGTCACATTAAAAAAATATACATTATAAGATGTTCTATACCTATTTAGATGTCGGTATGGGAGCATGTCCTTTAATTTTACTTGTATGTTTTCACTCCATTTCATATGGATATTTTTATAACTTTCTGTGTTGATGAAAAAATTAGTATACATCTTTTTAATATTAATGATAATTAAAAAAATTATATTTTAAATAAAAAATTGAAATAATGTTATTTCTACATAGATGTATTCCTATAGAAATTCTAACACTACAAAATATGATGTGTACACATACAGACATATGATCAATAGTTTTTTACTAGATGATGTATGTGAATTTTTATTTTCATCATCAAATATTATTTTTTAAAATATTTATTTTTTTTAGAAATAATAAATCACATTTTTTTATTCTAGGTTTAAAGGATGCTATATATCATACACCTTCTAATCAGATTTCTAAATTTCTATATTGTGGGTATTTATACCATCACATGTGTGGTTCCTCTCATCTGTTTTCACATCCTTGAGTATCACCATATAGATTCGGTTATGAGGTTGTTCTGGTATCTATAGCTCATTCTAGTGACACCTCTATAGATTTCATCACATCATTCCAAAATGATTTTAGGGAAGTTTGTTATAGACTATATTTGATTTCATGCTACAAACACTGAGATATTGGACAAACAAGTGGAGTCCTTTTACATGGGGATCTATGGTACACATGCACTACAAGAAATTGAGGTATTAGTTGTGGTTATTTTTTTACTAGTGGTTGTTTAAACCGCTGATACATGGTTTAATGGTGGTTATGAAAACAAATATTTTTTTCATGGTCGGTATTCATTTCGTAGTGTTTTTTAATTTTTTTAGTGGTAGTTTTTGTATGTGTAATTTTTGGAACACTTATTCATGGTTTTGATTTCATTTAGTGGAGGATTATTTTTTTTAAAACCTGCTAAAAATAAAATATAAGAAATGAATATAACCACTTATATATATATATATTAGTGGAGATTATGTTTATTAGTATTATATTATAACCATTTATAAATAGATTCATAAAAATATATTTTTCCGTAGCTATCATATACCACCACAATATATATTTCTAAAAAATTTATTTCTTAAAATATTCAATAAAAAATATGCATATAAAAACTCTAAAATACAATAAAATAAAACATAAATGCACAATAAACTCATCATACATACACTATCATACATCCACAATAATATATATACAACCTTAGACATTATAACCTCAGTCAATCCATAACCTTAGTCATCAATATATACATATAAAATATTTCAACCAACAACAACAACCCACAGCCAATATATGTCTATCCCACATGTAACGCCCCAACCCCAGAATCCAGGATCCAGTCCATTATTTTAATACATCGGAATGATTAAAATGAATTAAGTCCTAGAGGACCAATCATTTTATTATTTTTTGAAACAAGATACATACATAAGTTCAACACTACAACTTCAAAAGAAAAAAACACTAATTTATTCCATTAGAAACATCCAAGCTTCGAAGATTATTCCTGTAAGTCACTCAAAACTAACTTCTTCATATCCTAGGAAAATGAAACATGAGAAAGGGGGGAGCTCAAATGCTCAGTAAGAGTAAAAAATACAGTGGAAGATAATATAAACATTAGGCATGGTGAATAATTGAAAACACATGACTTTACAAATAATAAACATGAACACTTTATGGTAGGAATATGAGTTGAGTAAATAATTCTATAATAAAACATAGTCATGGGTATTCTACTAGTCGAACAACCACATGAAATATCAATATCCAATCTCATAATGATGTAATTAATAATGTCGGACATCATAACCACAAAGTCAAGGCATTGTGCCAGGACTACAAATAAGATTTTGTCAAGGCCTTCTGCCAAGATACTAGTTTGTATCATGAGACCTACCAATTCATCGTCGAGCTATAGCGGGCTCCACCCATCACTTACTAAGTCCAATTCATTCTTCATATGAAACGTTTGAAACATAACATAAACATTTGTATTAAAACTAGTATACAAAATGTCAATACTTTATCCACAAACCATGAATGGTATAAAATTGACACATCCACAGTCAAACATAACTTATTCAACACAATATGGAATATTATATTGTAACATATTAGCCTCAATCGATAATAATGAAGGATATTAACATAGATGAAAATAATCATCAATACTATTTGAGAGAAATATCCCTCTTTTTCTTGAAAACATTTAAAAGTCACACTATTTGTCAATTAGTCGTTTAAAAATAGATTTTTGAATAAAAGTATCCCATGTAACTTTGAAGCATTTAAATAGAATTTTAATTTTTAAAAACTAATTTCCATATAAATAAATCCTTTAAACCATTTTTAAAACATGGACATTAATGAGAAATTTTTAGAAGAATAAATTTTTAAAACATTTAAAATGATATTTTAGTTAGAGTTCCTAACCAAATGAGAGATGCTTGAATATAGATAATTGAGGTAAAAATAACATTATAATATTTTAACAATAAAGGGATTCGTGATATATTATGTCAAAGTACATTATATACACCATATTAAAGTGAATTTGTATATATGAACTAAGAAGTCTCAATGGAATGTAAATTGAGATGAAATATCTTATTAAGACTGTATCCTTAGGTTAAGGATAAATCAAGGAAATAATTATTTTTGACAAATATAAATAAACTCCATATGATTGGATATTCACCATAAATAAATCAGATCACATTCACACATATTCTTGTAAAAACAACACCAATGAATTGTATGTTTAACTCAATAAATGGAGATTGAGTTAAAATTACACTTATCAAGTTCATATCGATGACTTGAGAATTTATCAATGGAGTGATTATGTGTATCAAAAGTATATCCGCATAAAGGGGAGTGAAAATTAATACACAAATAATAAAGAGTTATTCCACACATAATCATAGAGAAAAATAGTCAATGAAGTATGCGTAAAGCCTAATGAGTGGAAATTGAAATTTGAAATTCCCTTACTGATTTGGTAACTTATGAAACTTACAACCCATGAAAAAAAGATCATACAATGAAGATGTAAATACCCATTAATTAAAGTATATTACACCAAGAATAAAATCATGGACAGTACATATTCCACACAAAAGGAAATAGTGTCCAATATAGCATGAATCTCATGGGAATAAAAAGTGAGATGAAAAACCTTTACTTCGTTGTAATAAATCGAGTCGTATGACCAAAAGTTAATAACCACCAAATGAAACAGAAAATACCATGAATATAAAAAGAATCATGATAATATATATCAAATGTCGATACAAAATACACAACATCCAATAAAAAAGTGGTGAAAATGGAAATATGAAAGAATTAAAAGTGATATAAGAAACTCCTTACCTCATGTCCGATTTGTCTTGTATGTTCCTTGTTCTTTATAAATAATAAACAGAAGTTAATTTCTACTTCATTAAGAAAATTTTTGAAGTTTATTATTCTTTTTATATCACTTATTACCTTGATAAAACAATTATTCAATAATTTGTGTTCATATTGTATATTTTATTGATGTTCGGAACTTGAGTCAAAAATGAACCTATTATAATTACAATTTTTCCATGTGTTCAAAAGTCCATTATCTCCAAAATAATATACGTGATTCAGATAACATATATATATATATATATATATTATCAAGTATATATATCTATTTATAACAGTACATAACATTTGGATATAAGAAATGAAATGTACCGAAAATGGAGACGGAAAGTCGCATGTACGCATGAATGCTACTTTAATTTCTATTTTGTATTTTAATGGAATTAAAACATAATGATACATAAGTATATTATAATTAAAGTATAATATAATATATAAAATCATTAATTCCATCCTTTATGCATCTGACATAAGGCATTAACGAGCCATATAATTTTGAGGGGGCGGTAGTCCACACTTGCTCAAATGAAATTATTGCATTTTATCCATAATGGAAACCATAAAATAATGATATAAATGAAAAATACAGAAGAATAAGACAAACATAAACAGAGTATATATATCATATATAAATATAGATCCATATTAATGGCCACCATGGGAGGCGGTAGGAGATAATCGAACAATCATCGTTTCAGGAGGCGTTAGTTTTCCATCCACAGAAACAGTATGTTCTTCACCCATTAGATGGAGGTGTGTGTAAGTGTAGTTATAATACTTCTCATAACAACATCCTAGTATATTTAGGATACTTATTTTATTATAAAATATAGTAATAAAAAAAAATTGGGGTTGGAGAAGTAAAATAAAAATAATAAAACTAAAGAATTTAAGGGAAAGTATTATCTTTAATTTGGGTAAGTTCTTTTGGTTTGAACCTAAAGGAATTCTTGAAGTGTCTTCTGCCTAAGGTAAGGCTTGTAGGAGGAAGAAGGGGATCTTGATAGATCACTTTTTCCAGGTCTGGACATGCCAAGGGGCTTGAGAGGTGTGTGGAATGGGTTAGAAGTGGTGTCCTCTAATAAGGGGGAGGAGGGTCTCTTTAGGAAAGTGTGAGAATATTATTTTACTATATAGTGATATTTGGTTTATAAAGGTCAAAAACTAATTAAAGTCTAAGATAAAATGAATAATGGTCAAAATAAAATCATCCAATAAGAATTGGATAGGTTTTGGATATTATTTTAATATAAATAAACATATTTATTTAAATCATTTATTAATGAGGTAAATACTACATCTTTAATGTGTCATAAATAATTTAATTTATTTAACATCTAAAAATTATAAAAACAATTACCATAATGTATGAAATTTTTTTTGATTTCCATTTATTATTTACAATCGAAAATATTACTTATATAACCCCATGTAAAAATTGATATACTAAAAAATATTTTTTAATGTCATTTTTGTCTTTAACTTAAGTTAATTAAAATAAAGTGTCATTATCATTCTTAAGTGGCACCATGGGGTCCCAAAATATACCCAATGATACCCATGGTCAGTTAAGTCTCATCCAATAAGATTAGAACAACTGTTAAGATAAATGTTTATTATTATAATATTTTTTTACCTTGAATTACCCTATTTACCTTTAATCGTGGTAAACAAAGGTCAAAAGTTACTATTCACCAAAAATTATTTTCATCTTATTGAACCAAATTTTACTTACTAATAAAAACCATGTATCTCAGATTTTTGAAATTCAATTCACATAAGTGGTAAAATTTCATTTAAATGAAATAGTCAGATTTTTAACTTCTACTTAGGGGTTTCACAATTCATCAAAAATTGATGTTTTTCAAAAAATACCAAACAATCAGCCTAAGATATATTTGATATTATGAATTCAAAAATTATTTCTATTTTACCAAATTGAAAACATAGAAGTTGGATTAATTAATCTAAAATTATTTCTTGTTGTCAAAACAAATAGCATATTTTTAAGAAACAATAACTATTAAAAGATTGGTACTTGTTTATGTATAATTTCAATGTGAAATTAATTAAAACAACCAAAATTTGATTAAAGGGTAAAAATATAATCTAATTACACTTCAAAACCAATTTAAAATACAATCTAACCATATAAATAAATTATATTAAAATCCAGTTTTGAATTAAAATACATTATTTCTCACTATTCATTAAAAATGAATATTATTAGAAAAATACCAAAATTTCATCCAAAGTAAATTTTGATGTCCCGATTATAAACAAGATTTTTATTTTTTTCAAAATGAATATGTAAATGGGTCAAATTTTGGATTTAAAAAGGGTTCACCACTAAAAGGTGGTAAAATTGAATTTTTTTTGAAAAATACATTTTTTATCTAAAAATTTTAATTTGTTCTTATAATATGTTTAAGAAACACATAATACATAAGTTAAAATTATATGGAGTATATAAAATTAAAAATCTTGTTAATACTATTCATAACCGCTTTTGAACGGCTAGTTTGGTAAGTCATGGTGCGCTCGAACTCGGTGTTGCGTGTAGCGCAAGCCATTGAATTTAAAGAAAATAACTTACTATGAAATTTTGGGGTGTTACACCACAAGTTCAATTTCATTCATTTACCTCCACATCCTATAATCAACTGGAAAAAAACTAAGATTGAAATTTGAATTGAATATAATAAATCAAAATTATAGTAAAATAATTGATAATATTTAAACATACCATAAAAACTAAGAACCATCAAAAAAACCCTTACGAATAATTTCTTGGATAAAAACAATCATGATTCTTCCTAATATTCTTATCTTTCACCTAAAATAAAAACTAGATGATTTGTTATATTAAATGTAAAAGAGACTACACATATAATATATTCAAAATGTTTACATAAAAGTTCTTATTTTTTAAAATAAAATAAAATAAAATATACTATAAAACAAATGATATATCATTTTCACACTTTGAAAATGTAAACATACCTATATAAGATATGAATCAACACTTAGAATGGAATATTGATAAGTATAAAAAAATATAAACAATTTTTAATTTGACAAGCAGTGTTCTTGAAATTTACTAAACAAAAAAAATTTAAATACTTTCATATGGAAGAATGTGATATATTTTAAAAATAAGTCAATGGTGGTTGCCTCATGATTTCCCAAAAATCAAAGTTCATTTAATATAGTTTTTAACCATTATTCCCATTTTTTAGTGTTTTAAAACTCTAAAAACATTATTATAAGAATCCCAAGAAAACCATAACTCAGAATGATGTGTTTTTAGTTCCAAAATTTTAAAAAACAATATATGGTTGTTTTACTATGATTTTGTGGCCATCATACATCAATTTCAAAAAATTTACCCTTTTACACACGTTTTCAAATACTTTGGTATCTTTAGAAAATATTTTTTGAGTAATTCTGAGCACACCACATGTCTTATGGATTTATTTCCTATGAATACATGTCAAAAATATTTCAATGTTAGTTTACCTAGGATTTCATGTCAATATTAGGTTTTTTAATAGGGTTTTTACCATTACATGAATGTTATGTGTTTTAAAATACTAAAAATGTTTTTAGATGCATCCTGAGAAAATTGTAACTCGTAATGATGTGTTGGCAATTCAAACATTTCAAAATTAAATTTACAATAATTTTCCTATGATTTCCCTACAATCCAACGTTTTTTATAGGTTTTATCCCCCTGACACACATTTTTAAGGACATTGGTATCATTAAAAACGTTTAATTGAGTCATTTTGAAAACACTACATGTTGGGGGGACATGTTGTCTATGTATAAACATCAAATATAATTAAATAGAATTTATCCCCCAATTTCATATCAATATGAAGTCATTTTATATAGTTTTATCACTACATGAATGTTTTATTGTTTTTAAACACTAAAAATGCATTTATGGGCATCTGGTAAAACCGTAACTCATAATGAAGTTTCATTGATTCATATATTTCAAAAATAAGTCTGCAGTAATAATATTTTGATTTTATAGTCATATGATATAATTTTCCATGTTTTGACCCCTTGACAAACATTTTGAAGGACTTTGATATCTTTAAAAAGAGGTTATTGAGTCATTCCAAGCACACGGTATGTTATATGTTCATGTTGTCTATGAATACACATCAAAAATATTTCAACGGTAGTTTTCCAAAAATTTCATGTTAATTTGATGTTGTTTTCTATGGTTTTGATTTTTACACACTCTCTTTAGTGTTTTAAAACACTAAAAATTCATCTAAAGAAATCCCATGAAATTTGTAACTTAGAATGACCTATCGTCAATTACTACATTTCAAAAATAGAACTATGGTATTTTTAATATGATTTCGCAACCATTAGATGTTGTTTTCCTGACCCCTTGATTCATGTTTTTAAAGACTTTGGTATCTTAAAATATTATTTATTGAATCATTCTAAGCATGACAAATGTTTAATGGATGTGTTCTATATACATACACATCAAAAAAATCAATGGTGGTATTCCAATGATTTCACATAAATTTTAGTTCATTTTCTGTGGTTTTGACCATTAAATGCACGTTTTAGAGTTTAAAAACACTGAAAATGTCTTTACGGGAATCCTAGAAAAACTGTAAATCCAAATTACATATCGCTAGTCCCTACATTTAAAAAATATTAACGGTTGTTTTCCTATGATTTCAAAACCTTGTGATGTCATTTTCTTGGTTTTGCAAACTATTACACACTTTTAAGGAATTTGATACCATTAAAAACTATTTATTGATCCATTCTGAGCACACCTCATTTTGGATGGACAAGTTTCTACATGTAGACATAAAAAATAATTAAACAATAGTAGGATCTTGATTTTACATATTTTTTTTTACTATTTTTCTTACCATTACTTTAACATTTTAATGTTTTAAATCACAAAAAAATGTGTTTAATGGCATACAGGCCAAATTGTAACATACAATTATGTTTTTTCATTTCCTGCATCTCAAAAATTAAACTATAGTCATTTTCCTCTAATTTAACAACCATCTGACATCCTCCAATCCATTATTTTTTATATTACTGAAAAAACACTTTGAGGGAAAGTGGTAACCTACATCAAAATCATCCATAACAACATAAAGGCACACAAACACCTTATACTTGGACATAAATAAAAATTCAAAAATATTCAAAAGGATATTTCATCACTATTCCAAAACCATCAACATGCCGCCTATTTCAGAAGTCAAAGGGGACCCTATCACAACATATCCTTCAAATCCCTCTATGCACCCGAGGAGAACTTCACTCATCCTAAAAACACATCGTCATCGTATTCATATTGCATCATAGTCATCTAGGCACCCACATCCACCACTGCAGACTGCATCACTGTTGTTACTTCCCCGACGTGTACCACCAGCACCAGAGACAGTCGAAGACCCTCGAAACTATCATCGAACATCACCGTAATATCAACCCCCATTGAACTAGAGACAATGAGACCCCCAATCATGATCAAAGACAAACCAGAACACCACCCCCATACCCAATCAAGAACAAAGTCAAACCAGAACCACAGATTGAAACACCATCTGACATCATTTTCATAGTTTTGACCCCCTCACACAAATTTTTAAATACTTTAGTATCGTTAAAAAAATTATTGATTCATTTCAAGCACACCACTCAATAGATAAATATTGTTTCTACAAGTACACATCAAAAATAGTTTAAAAGTGTGTTCCCATGATTTCATGTCAATATAAGGTATTTTTCTATGATTTCAACCATTACATGCAAGTTTAAGAAATTGTTTATTCAGTAATTACGAGCACACCACACATCGGATGGATGTGTTTCTACACGTAAAAGTCACAAAAAACCAATAGTTTTTACCATGATTTGACATAAATATAATGTCTTCTTATAGGGTTTTTACCATCATACACATATTTTTGTGTTTTAAAACACTAAAACACATTTAAAGGAATACCTAGAAAAACATTACTCAAAATGAAATTTGGTCGGTTCCTATATTTCAAAAATCAAATATACGGTCATTTTCCTATGAATTTTGTGTTTATCTGGTTTTTTTTCTTATTTTTGATCCCCTAAAATACATTTTTAATGACTTAGGTATCTTTAAAAATTGTTTAATGAGTAATTTCAAGATCACAGAACATCATATGGACTTACTATTTGTGTGCACACATAAAAAATAATTCAACAGCATCTGTCCTGGGATTTAAAAATTTAGTAAAAAGATCCATAATTCCTTTTGGACGTGTAAGATTTGGTCACATGTCAATCTAACACACGATGTGGTTGTTATGACTGGAAGTGCGTATTTTCAATATAAAATTATCAATTTAGTTTGAAATATATTGCACATTATCAAACCTGATAAAATGATGTTTTTTTATTTTAAAACATTAGTTAAATAATCCATAATTCATTTTTTATGTGTAGGAATTGACAGTGTGTCAATCAGACATACGAAGTGGGCGGTATGACTTGAAGTCCATGTTTCCAATATAAGGACAATTTTACATTAAAATTCTTATCACATATCCAAACATGAAAAAAAAAGAGTTTGGGTTATTTTAAAACTTTATTAAAATGATCCAAAATTCATTTTTGAAATGTAGGAATCGACCTCACATCAATCTAACACACGATGTGGTCAGTATGAATTGAAGTGTTTGTTTTCAATATAAAATTGTTATTTTAATTTTTTTCATGGAAGTTGTATGTTTTATTAGAAAATGTGTTAATGATATATGGGTTTTATAATGAACCTCAATAGGATTATCTATAAGGATTTCAATTTCCATGTGGATCATTTCTTTCATCCTCTGAAATATAGACACAATAGTATTTTCCATTACAGACTGTCATTGATACTCTGTTTACCAATAAGGTTCATGTTCTTGAAGTTTTTCTTTCAATATTTAAATTTCTATTTGTGATTCCGGATAAACATCATGGTTCAAACTAGCACTGGGTGTAGCAATAAATGATGATGACTCCCTACCAAAGTGATCTGATGGAGTTATCCAAAAACACAACCCCAATAGACACCTAGGGTGTTTCTTCCCTAAAATAATTTCAAATTCATTTTCTTTGGATACAGATGATGACTGTGAAGGGTTTTCATCCCGATAATCTTGAATTTTAACTAGTTCATAAAAAATATTAACAATTTTGTTTTAAAATTAGTTTAGAATCATAATATTATTTAATTAATAATTTTTTTATTACTATTTAATGATGTTTCACTAGTGTAAAAACATAATAATGAAAAAAAGATGATAACAACAAACATTCCATAAACCTAATTAAATAGGTCCATCTACATGGATCAAATTACACTAATATAGATAATTGGTTTCATTTGATCCATATATCCAAACCCATTTTATTTGTTTTAAGGGGTGTTTTTTATAATCTTTTTTTTCATTAATTTGTTGGTATATTAATTAAATAACATTAATTAGTAAGTAAAATTAATTACTCCAACATCTCTGGTAGGTTCATTCACCAAACTACCATTAGGTTTCCTATAAACCTTTAGAAAGATTTTTATCCAACCAACCAATTGACCTAATTCATTGTCATTTATAAAAAAATAAATACACATTAGATAAAAAAACCATGACCTATAATAAAATAATATAAACAATAATGGATAAAATAAAACCAAGATTTTTCTTTTTCTTGAAAATCACAGAAACCCAGAAATATGAAGAATGAATTTTTTCTCATGATTAAAGTATTTTATAGATAATTCTTACAAAAAATAGAAACTTTAATAAAAATTATAATTTTATTATTTTTATGTTATTAAGATAATGTAAAGAATGTGATTACATTATCAGATGCATCACTAGTAATAACAATAAACATCTTCTACTGCTCCTGATAAATTCCTTCAGTCAATTTCTCATGCATTTTTCATAAGCTCAAAGATGTTTCACTAAATCAAAGTCAAAATATCCATTTAAAATCTATTAATTTCTTACCCAAATTTTTTTGAGTCCAAGGGTATGAAATTGAGTCAGGGGAATAAAAATGAAAAAAAATAAAAAAAACATAGCACTTTATAAGTATATTATTAATTTTCAAATTTTATTTTAAATTTTTTATTAATTAATATTAAATTAATATTACCTTTACCTGATTATCAAATACCTCATTTTTTTCTAAGATGTGTGAATATGCCTCCAATATTTAAAATAAATGGGAAATCTCACTATCTCACAAGAAAGTTTCCCAAGAATATGTTTATAGATTCTGTTAGAATCACTAGTAAGCACCCCAAACTCATCAAATGAAATGAAAATCTTATTTTATTTGAGGTCCTATATATCTTCTTCAATCATATATATATATATATTTTTTATCTTTTTCTTTTTTACCAATTGAATTAAGAAATTAATAAAATATAATGTTTTTTGTATAACGACACACATATCAGTAATGTAACTTTACAATATCCCTTGGATGGAGGGGTGACAAACTTCTTCGTCAATGGAGATGCATTTGATGGTGGGATGCCAATAACATATAGGTAAATTACAATATTTTTGGAAGTATTTAGAATAATAGAAGCATTCTGATACATTGAAGCTAATAGTATTATTGGTATGCTTTGAAATTTTGATCAGCTAGGATCTTGAATTTTTATTATTTTCAACATTCCTATTATTTAAATGGTTCATAATATATTAAATGTAGAAAGAAATGTAGAAGTAAAATTGTTTTACAGAAATAAATAAATAGAACAATGTATATATGTATGAAACACTTATAAATGAGACATTATAATATAGTTTCATAACAATTTTACTTTCATTTATCTTCATCTTAATTGTCTTCATTATTATCAACATACATTGTGATGAATACTTCATTTTCACCTTCTCTTGAAAATACTATTGTTTCAATATGGTTTGGAAAAAACTATTCAATTTTTTATGTATAATAAGTTTCATTGTGACATTGTACCAATTGTTCTTCATCTCTCATATCATACAAGTCTCTCTGGTTTAAGTGTATAAAAACATTCCAAACTCCATGTATTTTATCATCCACTTAACAAACCATATTTTCTTGTGAAGACAACATAAATGGATCTTTCTATATGTGATCATGGGTATGGGTCAAGTAAGTGAAATTTAAATAAGTAAAAGGAAATGACTCTTTCAATATACCCCTATCAATGTTGACTCACTTTCATTTTAATAGGAAAACTAAAAATTTACCACAATTGTTTAATTCAATTATATCAATCAAATTTCCATTGTATCCAACCAATGTAAATGTAAATACACTAATATTTTGAGTTTTCAATTATTCTTTATGATAAATTTTATAAAACTTGAATCCATTAATATTTTAGGCATCAAATATCTTAGCCTTCCTTAGGGAACATCAATCCAAAATGTTCAAATCATTTGATATTTCATCTTGATTATCAATATTCATTATCTAGAAACAAAGGTATAAGGTGTTACTTTTAACATAGAAAAAATAACTACAAGTAAATAATATAAATCTGATTATATACTTACATGATGGGTGGAACATTATATAATCTCTTTATTAACAACTTCTTTTAATTCAAACTCATTTTTAGATCAACCTCTTAATCACCTATTTGATTTCAATAAAAATTATTCAATAAATGGAAATTCAATAAGACTATTTAGTACCACATATCTATATGCTTGTTGAAACTCCAATTCCATCTTTGTAAAACTTGACCCTTTTCCAATTGGTCGTCCAATAGTTGGAAATATCATTGACTTGTTTTCAGAATGAGAATCAGTGGAGATGTCATCAATACATACAATATGAGTATATCTAATATCAATACCATCCAAATTGTAATAACCGATGGTCGGGAACTCTTTAGTTGTGTAACCTTCATTAATAAATCTTTCTGGTGGAGCTTTATTCAAAATAGATGATTTAAAATGAACTAATTACTTGATAAAAACATAGAACCATAATAAAAAAAATTATGCAATGATTTTATAAAATTTAATTAACCAATGAAACAAATATATTAGCGTACCTCTCAATGGGATACATCCATCAATATTGTGGTGGTCCACCACATTTTTCATTTTCTACCAAATAAACAGTCAAATAAATCATGTATTTTAGGAATTAAGTGGAAAATAACTTCTCAAAATGACAAACATTTTAAAACTCTGTCTTCATGTTTATCAAGCACAATTAGGTTTAGAGTTTTTCTGAAAAGCTCTCTGAAAAAGGTATACAAATCAAATATAACTAAAATTAATGTTTCATGTAATGTATTATGAAATTCCAACATCTATAATTGTTCCATAAAAATATGTGATTCATTACTTTTAAATCCATGTAGACTTTAATGATTTAATTCATTGAACCTTGAAATATTAATCAAATATCCCACTCGCACTTTCACATTCTTTTGAGTTCAATGTAATATGTATTTCACATGATTTTTCATTGTAAAAATATCCAAATGATACTCACCATTCTCATTTTCCCACAAACCATTCCTTAAATTCATTGATTTCAAATCCTTACAGTCATTATGGAAATCCTTCGATTTACCCTGCTCATTAAGCAATGTAAAAAATTCATTGACATGGATGTTCTTATAAATATGAATTACATTAAGATTATTACACATCAAATAACTCCAAGAAATTTTGTTTGAAAAACATACTCATTTTCTTCCAATGTTGTGTTCCTAGTGATTTGGATATTGTGCCTCATACCATTTTCCCACCTTCATTAAATTTATTACATTTTCCAAATTCTATAATTACATTCATTATTTTTTTTATATTTATGGATGAGATGATAACATTTACTCCTTTCTCAATTCAATAGCCCCATTTAATTGTTTCTTATTAAACCTGAATTTATTAGAAGAATCAATAAATCGTTGATGACACTAAAAACACAATTTTGTAATATGAGGTAATTGTTGATTTTCAAAATCAGAATTAAAAACTACTCGATCCAAAATAGTATGAGTGTCCCAACTAGATAAGTTTTCTAGTCCAGGATAGTCACAAATTGTCCAAATTAATGCAGCATACATTTTGGATATTTTTCTGACTAGAGAATCATATGTTTCCAAACCACCATCCCATTCTTCTCCCAATTTTTTTATTAGAGATTAATGGTATACATCAATTTTACTTCCAAGCATTTTATTTCTGGGAATAATGATCAAAACAATCAAAGAAATATTATACATACACATCCATGAAGGTAGATTGTAGGGGATCAAAACAAATGGTCAAATGCTATAATTAGTACATAAAGTACCAAAATGGTTAAAACCATTATAATCCAATCACGATCATACTTTCCTAGTATCCGAATACAAATTTCGATATGATGAACCAAAAACCTTCCACGATGTTGAATATTTTAGATGGATCATCAAGTAATAATTGTTACTATCCTGAGCATTCCACTTCATGCCACATGCAGTCCTAGATGACATGGATATTCTTTACAATCATGGTTTTATAGGAAATCAATGAAATACCTTTTCATGAGTTTTATTCTTCTGTTTCATCCCAATGTTTCATTGATTATTACTCTCATTGTTATTCATTGAATTATATCTACTTATAAGAAATCTTATGCATTATTCATTGTCATACGTTTCTCCCCCGTAAAGAATAAATCATTAGGGAAGTCATGTATCTTTGTATAATAAACTCAATGTGTGTTGATGATTTTATTCATTATAGTGAATGTTATAAGGATCTTGGATTCACAAAATACATCATGAATTGACTTTAAAATCATAAACATTGCTTTGTCAACAATTCCACAGAGACACTTAGCTAAAAATCCCAAAGGTATTTATTATTTCTTTATTTTCGGGACAGTCCCCATCTTAATTAGGTTGAGGGTTAACCATTTACAGTACCTCTTGTCCCATAGATACTAGGCCCAATAAATGGCCATTTACGTCCCAAATACCAGACACCCAATAGAAATGCCCACCCAGCTGATACTTAATTAAATGCTCCAAAGAATCCAATCTAAAATGATTCTCAACAATAAATCCCCATGTAGGACTACATAGGGCTAGGTACCGATAGAAAAAGCCATACACTCTCATTTTTAAAAATCTGATTTCTTTATAGGTGGTAGATTTTTTCTTCTCTGGCCTCATCTGGGACTGAATATAGGTATTTGACCAAAAAAATCACCTCTTTTTTCTTCTTTATCAATTAACCCCCCCTATGTTATGTCAAAATCATATAGAGACCGATCTATCACCATCACCAAGAACCCACCGACCCTACCCAATGCCATAAATCTTCCAGCAGATCTTTTAAGATATTTCCACCTATAATCCCATCCATTGTGGATGGTCGATCATGATCCACCACCGATGTCTTCGAACATCAGTCGTGCAATGCCTCCACACCAGAAAACATCCATCAAATCCTTCTAGGGGAGGAACCACACCATTTCCTACCTAAACAGAGGATACCCCCCCCCCCCCCAAGGCCTTCCTATTGTACAAATGGACCACTGCGTAGGCCACCCCACAAAGGGTGTCCTTCCACCTGAAATTATCTTCTGTCAAGAGTCAAACCAGGGATTTTTTATTCAAGATTACAAGGTTTCTTTTTTACACAAGGTTACAACCCTAACTGCACAGAGAGACACTTGATATGATACATCTTAAGTAGAAAATACAACTTTGAATAAATGGAAAACCATTCATACGGTTCTAGTTTTCCACCTTCAACTAATTTATAAAACTCATTTTAATGGTCACTGAAGTTAAGATAAAGAATAACCTATTTAGAATAAAATGAATGTTCTGTTGATCAATTAAAACCTTGGATATTGTATCCTATAAATACAAATTCATTATTTATCTTTTTTCAGAATGAATTATCCTCCAGTGGTTCACTTTGTGTTTCATTGATAGGATAGTCAATGTTTTTACTTTCTATAATATTAAACTAATCATACCAAATCCAACATACATATCAACAATCAAACTATTTCAAAAATTTCTCATATAATTTATTTATATTTAACGACCACTTAAATTTACAATTAGGAAATAGACATTTTATTATACCATCCACGGATCAGTTTGAAATTACATAATCTAAAATTTATTCCAAAACCTTGGAAAACAAATGTGGATTTTGAGGTAAATTAATACAACATTTACCCAATGGTACTTAATTTTCTCTCTTCTCCTTTTATATTTAGATATAATGATATAAATATTTAATCAAGAAATTACAAACAATTTTTAACATCACACAATTTCTTCATTGACTAGGGTTGGGCTTTTATTTTTCATAACATAAATTTAATACAAAAATGATTCAATTAAACATGATAAATATAATCATAAAGGAATAAATATTACCCCTCACAATAACAGGGTTGGATGTCATGGAAGAAGTTTGCTATGGTAAGGAGAGAGAAATGGTCAGCATGGAGGTCAGAGATACGACCCCAACAATGTCCAACTTAGGTAGAATTAATATAAATCAAGGAGGGGGATCATTATAGGTTAGTGGGGATTGAATTTTGATCATTATTCATTGGGGTGATAGTCACTGAGAAATAGGGAAGAGGGATCATCATCTATTAAGAAGACCCATTGGGGGACATCACTATGGTCAGCATTAATGGAGGGAGGGTTGGTGGTAGGAAACCATCTATGAGGGAGGATTTGGGGTAAAGGTTCTATGTTAGTGGAGGTAGGATCGACATTTGGTGGTTAGTGTTGAGGTAGGGGTTAGTGTCAAAGGATGGGAGTCGGCGGGGTGCTTGAGGGGTGGGGGTTGGGGTGTCTAGGACACAGTGGTTGGGTGGGGTGGGGGAATGATGGCATGGTAAATTAGATTTCATCTATTAAGTGTTAGTGTATGAAATTGGAAATATATTTTGAATAATATGAAAAAAAAATTAATTAGCAGTGGTTTCCGGAACCACCGCTAATAAACTACCAATAAGTCCCCATTTTTTTATGATGCATCTATCTGAATAGAAGAATTATGATACCTAGTAATGTTTGATGTCATTATTTTATCTAATGCAACATGGATGAGGATATCATGACTTGGTAATAACTCTTATTTCTACTAAATAACAATTCATTAAATTAAAATTTCCAGCAAAATTTTTTATTTATATGATTATCATATCAAACCTACTGTAAATATCAAATCCCATTAAAGGAGTCAAACTTGATTAGGTATTTTTTTCACGCAGTAGTGGGAGAGATACCTCATCCCATGAATGAAATTTATCAATGAATTTTATTTTATGTGTTAGAGGATGTTGAGCCTCAGGTCAATGTGACACAGGGTAATGAGCCTCAGGTATATGTGCCACATAATGATGTGGTACATAGTGAGGAACTCAAGTGTGAATGTTAAAATGGACTTACACTCTGTGAATTCTATGAGGCATAACCACATAATCTTGTACATATTAGTCCTCTTACTGCATCTCCAATTCATCATATTCAGGTTCCACTTTCACCAGTTATGAGAGATGCAATGGCTATTGGGGATCCATATGATTATGTTAGTGATTATAATTCATATTCTTTGACCATATTGGATTACAAAAGAAATTTATATGACTATTTCAACTAGAATGTATTTAATTATCCATTTTAACTGGTGGTTAGAAGTCCATGGAACATCAACCCTATTCTTCACATAAAAGAGAATGTTTTAAAAAGAAGATTTCTTCCCACATGGGAGAGAAAATTAACTAGAATTCATCATCCTTCATACACTACCATAGATCACAGATTATAAAGTGTCTGCTTTTATGAGTGCTAAAAATCACGGATAAATGAGTTACATTTTTTAGAACTAGTTAAAATTGTTGGACTTGCTTGTTTTGATAATCCAAAATTCTATTTATATTATATGATAATAGTGTTTCATTAATATTTATAGTCTCTATCCAGTGAAACCTATGTATCTTTAACCTCAATGTTCTATTGTTTAATCTTACAATGCAAAATTTCTCTAAGTATGAATGGTCACCGATGCAAAGGCCACTGATGCAAAGGACACTGATGCAAGGTTACTGATGAAAGGCCGATGATGCAAGGTCACCGATGAAATTCACCAATGAAAGGTCATCGATGAAAGTTTACCATTGAGAAAGTTACTGCTGGAGGTTTCCATTGAGAATGCTACCACTGAAGGCTACCATTGAGAAGGTTACCACTCAAGGCTACCGTTGAGAAGGCTACCATTGAAGGATACCATTACCAACCTACCGATGATCACTTTTCTACTCCATACTTTTTCAAATTCTTAAGATTATTTTAATGGTTATATTTGTGAAATATAATTCTTATGACATTAATTAATGCTTCTTGTAGACTTATCAAGAGACTGTATCTGGGGACAGTATGAGGTACGAGGAGGACTACATGTGGTTTACTTTTTCCTATTGTCAGACCTCAAATATAAAAGAGAAGACCCAAGAAGAAAATGATATGGTGCAATAAGCGTGTGTTGAGAATTGAATGGAGAGGAATGCATGTAAAAGAACTTACTCACTAGATCAAAGAGAACATGGAAGAACCATCGAGCACTTAGATTGTGAACCTAATATCCTGAAAAAAATCATTCTCAGAGAAAAAATTCAAGGATGCCTTCTATGATTCATCAAATCTCTATCAAATCAAGAAGTAGAACACTCGGTTTCAGAATGCTAGAACCGGGAGTTACGACACTCTATTTTGGGGAAACTTCCAAAGAAAGACAGGAAACGCAATTTCTTCACTCAGAGGAGTCTATAGATGAACTGTAAACACATAAGGCTTTCTGAAGTAAATCTTTTAATATTATCTCTTCACTGTTATTTTATTTTACATATTTGAGAAGTGTGTGTGTGTCTGTGTGTTACACACACTATCTCCAATGCTTGAACTGTTGGATACAGAACATCCTCACATAAAAATTCACTTACACCTTGTTTCCTATATACACTACTAGAATTTTTAGCTTTTGAGGCGGCTGACTTATAGCAGCCACCATTTGGCAGCAGCTAATACTATCAACAGCGGCCTCCAAATGGCGGCTGCTACATTTTAATACATAAAAATTTAATTTTCCCCTCCCCAACCCCACGACCCCATTTTCCCCTCCACGACCTCACGACCCACCCCTCCCCGACCCCATGACCCTGACCCCCGGTGACCCCTCCCTGACCCCCAGCGACCCCTCCCCGACCCCTGGTGACCCCAACCCCTGACCACTAACCTCCGGAAACCCTGACCCCCGGCGACCGCCGACCCCAGGCGATTCCCAACGATCCTGGAAACCCACAGTGACCGCCACCCCCGTCGACCCCCACCCCCTTGCCTCCGTGCTACACCACCCGCAACCTCGATGACCCCCACAACCTTGCCTCCGCATTGTGCCCCCGTGACCCTGACACCCCTGCGACCCGGCAACCCCCACCCCATGCCTCCGCGCTGCACCTTTGGACAATCCAGCCACCGTCATCCCATCCCGGCCCTGCTGCATCCCTCCGGAAAGTCCTCCTGCCTCCATTGGACCCTATCAATCTGTTATTCCCCACCGTGTGGAACCCTCCCACACTTCTTCCAATAGTTCCACCACTTTTGAGTCCGGTCGTCGAACCCCTGTCATCAAGTCGTTGTGCCGTCATGGATCTACAATCGAGTGACACCCTGTTACCCGCAGTCGAGTCCTCTACAGGTAAAGTTTTTTATCCTTCAAATTTGGTTTTTAAATTTTAATAATATGTGTTTTTTTAGAATTTAAATAAGATATTTCACTTTTGAATTCTATTAAATACAAATATGGATAGGAGCTAGATTGATATACAAGATAGGTTTTCAGCTGAATATTATGAGGGGATTAAGCGATTTATGGATTTCACCAACAGATTACCAAGAGATATGATTAGTTATCCATGTAGAAAATGTGAAAATAGGTATCTCTTTAAACAAGATAGTGTTAGAGAAAAAAAAAATTTGAATGGGTTTTTGAAAAACTATAAGACATGGACACATCATGGAGAAGATTCTGTTTCATTTCATCGCTCAGAATGTATTCATATAAATGTTGATTCGAGAACAGTTGATCTGATGAACATAATTCTCAATGATATGATGTGTCAGTTTCAACCTTAAGACAATAATTTCATAAATGAAGATATTGGATTGAGTAATCCTCATTCTTCTGCAGATGGAAAAGCATTGAAATTATTTGAAATTCTTGATGATGTGCGTACTGAATTATATTTTGGATGCACTAAATTCTGTAAACGGTCATTCATTGTTAAATTGTTACACTTGAAGGCCTTGAACCAGTGGTCAGACACCTCATTTGACATGTTGTTGGTATTGTTGAAGAAGGTACTCCCTGTTGGAGCGAAGATTCCAGAGTCATTATATCAAGCTCACAAGTTGACTAATGATCTTGGTTTTACATATGATATAATTGATGTGTGTCGCAATAATTGTATGTTGTTCAGAAAAGAGAATGCACAATTAAATATTTGTACTGTTTTCTATACATCCAGGTGGAAGACCAATGAGATTAATCAAGGTAGTCAGATTATTCCTGAGAAAGTCTTGAATCAAGGGAAACAAGTTTCCTCTTAACAGATGCGTTATTTCCCACTACAACCGAGACTGAATAGATTCTTCTTGTCCACTAAAATCGTTAAACTGATTATTTGGCATTCATAGAGAATGAAAGAGGTTTATAAATTAACTCATCAGGCAACTTCTTTGGCATGGAAAGAGTTTGATCAAAGACACCCTGACTTTTCACGAGATGATTGTAATACTCGACTGGGTTTGGCAGCATATGTTTTTAACCCATTTAGGTCCCTGGTTGGTGTGACACATAGTACATGGCCAGTTGTGTTGGTTCTATACAACATTCCCCCATGGGTATGTATGAAGCAACCTTTTTTGTTACTGTTTATTCTAATTGATGGACCGAGAGGACCCAGCGATAAAATCAATGTTTATATGAATCCTTTGATTGATGAGATGCAAGAATTTTGGGCCGATGGTGTAATGAATTTTTACTTGGTAGCTAATGAAATTTTTAGACATCGAGCCGCTTTTTTGTGGACAATTAATGATTTCCCAACGTATTCTAACTTATAAGGTTGGAGTACAAAATTAGAATTTTCTTTCCCTTCTTGTAATAAGATTAATAAATTTATATGGATTTAGAACTATAGAAAGTGGGCATATCTTGGTCACAGACACTTTCTTCCTCCATTGCACAGGTTCAGAAAAGATCGCATATCGTTTGATGTGAATAAAGAGTATGAAACATCACCAGAAATACTGTTTGGGGTTGAAATTTGTGGACAACTTGATCAAGAAAACATCCATAGAATATATGCTTTTCAAGATTTATTGGTTCCAACATTTCCTTCTATTCCTACTACAAATAGACAGTGAAGTCATAGATGGATGAAACGGAGTATTTTTTTTTTTGAGTTTCCTTATTGGAAATATAATATTTTAAGACATAATTTGGATGAGATGCACATTTAAAAAAATGTATGTAATAATATATTGTGGCCCATATTAGGTGTCAAGGGGAAATCAAAGGACAGTGCTAATGCTCGATGTGATTTGCTAGAAATGGGATTGAGAAAGCCTTTTCATTTGAATCTGGGTGAAGATAATTGAGCATACATGCCTCCTTCATAGTACACAATGAGTAAAAAAGAGAAACAAACATTTCTATCAGTTTTGAAGACCGTTAAGGTTCTAGATGGTTATTTATTTAATATTTTGAAGTGTGTGAATATGACGAGCATTACATTACAGGGTTTGAAAACTCATGATAATCATATTATGATTCAATAGTTAATTACTAAAGCAATTTGTGATTGCTTACCTGCCCAGGTTGTTGACCCGCTGATTGGAGTTTCTAATTTTTTCAGACAGCTCTCTTCTAGGAATCATCACATGAGTGATTTGAAAAAGCTGCAAGATAAGATTTTACTTGCACTATGTCACCTGGAAAAACTATTTCCTCCATCTTTATTTGATTTCATGGTTTACTTGACCATGCATTGAACTGGTGATGTCATTGCTGGTGGTCCCATGCAATTTAGGTGGATGTATCCAATAGAGTGATA
This sequence comes from Viscum album, assembly GCA_963277665.1. NCBI lineage: Eukaryota > Viridiplantae > Streptophyta > Magnoliopsida > Santalales > Viscaceae > Viscum > Viscum album. Next base: position 1,543,284,497 of record OY728141.1, read on the forward strand.
CTAGAATACGTGCGCAACAAATCTCATCAATAAGCCTCAATTTCCAAGGGATATTTAATCGATGAGTTTACTAATTTTTGTGCTTCATATATTGATGAGGTTGAAACAAAGATAGATAAACCATCCTAGATTGATGAGGGTACAATCGGAGAAGGAATAACATTTGATATGCGGAACGATGAGTGGGTTCAAGCTCATCGATATGTGTTGTTCAAAACCCCATCAGTTATGGCATTGATACAGTGAGTTTCATATTTGATGTGTATTTTGTTTCTATATTTATTTTATTTCTTACCTTATATTGTGTTGTGATTAAGGATGCATATCACTGAGTTGAAATGCGAAAGGACCCGTGCAACTGACTATCAAATCCAAAAACATCATTTCTACACATTTCATGAGTGGATCAAGACTCATGTACGTATAATTGATTTAATATTTTTATAGTGAAACATAGTTGTATTTTTAAAATCCTTTATTCATTAAACTATATATATTTGAAATTTTTAGATTCAAAAGTTACGTGATTTAACCCAGCATGTGAGCGAAGAACTCAATCAACTAGCTGATGGTCCATTTATTACAGCTCGTTGCTACAAGTCTTTGGATGATAACAGATTCCAATTTTGTATTAGTGATGTTGACATGAAGTGAGCAACACAAAATAGTGGTGTTGGTTATTCTTCTGTTGGTGTGGGTTATTAATATGGATTGTTGAAAGATGTTATTGAGGTTATTTATAGTTGTGGATTAAAACACATATTGTTAAGGTGTGACTGGGTCGATCTGGTTCATGGAACGAAAGTTGATAACATCCAATTTACATTAGTAAACTTTAACAATATGCTATTTAAAGATGTCTGAGTAACCAATGAGCTCTTCATACTGACATCACAGGCAGAACAAGTTAACTTTGTCGGCATTGATTCTGATCAGAAAGTTGTGGTGAAAATGTCAAGAATAGAGGTTTTTCTGATTGACCAAGAGGAACCTGAAGTTGTCACATTTCCTGATCAAACACTTGACCAAACAACAGTAGATGTACGATATGAATATATACAATGGGCCAGAGATATAGTTGAAGGAGATATTATAGACTTCCATGATTAGTGAAAATTGTAATTATAACCCCGGTTATTGTTTGTAAAAATATTTATGAGTTATATATGTATAAATATTGCTTGATTTAACTATAATTTCTTTTATTGAAGTTAAATCACAGGGTGGTCACAGTGGTTCACCTAATATTGTCGGTATGTATGTTTTCATTTTTCTAAATTAATTGATTATAATTTTCTGTGTATATTTCCCTAACTGTTTCTAATCATTGATTTATATTGTAATTGAATTATGCATTTTTTTTATCAGGATCTAGTGCATCTTTCATCAGACACGGGGGTCAAGGTAGAGGGGTTTGATCCTAGAACTCTGGAGCTCGATTGGATGTGTTATTTGATGACACATTTCATCTAGTGGGAGAAGGTGATACTGTATTGAGTTATCAGTTTGTCCATATGATAAGAGACTCACATAGATTCCCTATAACGACTCGTGAATGGAGTTCTTTCCCCCAGGATACGATGGACAGATTATGAAGGGAGGTTTAGGTAAATTCAATGTCTAATTTTTCATGTTATTGTTATTATTATTATCCCATCTACTGACAATTTTTTTAACATGATAATTTGATATCATGTCCGTATGAGATTCGGGATGTATGTATGTCCAAATGCCAAAAATTATGGAAGGATTACAAGTCAAGGGTGAAGAGAGATCACTGTAAAACATTTGCGGGTGTGCCAGACATTCTACAGCAAGTCCCTCCGGGCATTCTTCCTACGCAGTGGTAGGATTTGGCTACGTTTTGGTCGAGTGAGGCGACGATGGAAAGATTTATTACTTTTAATCTATAAATGACTAATTTTTCAAATTTCTATTAAGTAAATTCATTGAATGTATACCGAGTCTACTCTCTATTCACATAGTCGGGCGATGCAGGGCACACCTTCTAGACGTGGCACTCGACATGTGTCACAGCTCAGACATGATGTAAGTTTCGAAATCACTATTCATTCATATTTTAAAAATATTGTTGTATAACATGGTGATCCTTTTAATTATCGTTACACCAATGCGGCGAGCCGATCAATTAGATGTCCATATGGGTGAGGACTTGTAGGGAAGGTGATCCCGATGTTGTCGGTGTTATAGTAAGCAGATTATTTACTAATAAATGTACTTTTATTTTATATAAATTATTCATATTTTTTAATGGATTCATTGTATGCTATAGGATCAATTTGACACCCATTTAGCAGAGTTTCCAGTGGAGCAACGTCGTAGTACTATGCGTAGAGATGAAATATTTCACTGTGTCGTGGGGTGTGACAATCATGGTTATTCTTTGACTTATGGAAGTGGTGTCCCGGGATGTGCAGTTCATATAGCAGATGCGATGGGTGCATGCAGAGAGTCAGGTATGTGCACACAGACTGAGATAGATGCTTCCATGCAGGATATGTAGCACAATTTTGATGCACAGTTTCAGCAGTTACGTGTAGATTATGAGGAGAGGTTGCACAGATGTCATCACGTATCGATGAAGTGATGACGCAAAAAGTATGCATAGGTAAACAATAAAACAAACCACACTCAGATTGAATTTTATTGATATGTTTAAGATACATAATATTGATATATATTGTAGGCTCCGAATACAGCTGGTGGATATCGCAGTGATGTTGGTAATCCAGATGAGAATGAACCCCATGCATGAGGTAATTTCATTTTTGTTGATGAATTCTCTAGAAGTTTTTATATCCTTGATGAATAGAATATTGCATTTTTACCTATATTAGACTTATAAAGCATCGAATCTAAACCAAGCAATATATATGTCATTTTTGTGTTGATTAGGTATAGTTATTGTGTCAAATAATCTCAGAGGAAGGTGTGTTAGTGGATGGAGAGAAACTGCGGGCAGTTGTTTCCTGGGAAAATCCCAAGAACTCATTCAATATCTGTATCTTTCTAGGGTGAGTTAATTGTGAAATGGTCATGCAGATGGCACGTCAACCGGATGGGCAGTTTTCACGGTACTGCTCAATATGCATTTTTTAAGTGTTGGGTGCTCTTCATAAACACGTGTGGGGGTTCAAATGGGAATAACGATGTCATAATGGCTTGAAATCAGATTAAAACAACGGTTGGGGGCATTTTGAAGTGCTCTCGTAGACAGCACATCAATCGGACGTGCAGTTTGCGCGGTACGACTCAATATTTATTTTTTAAGTGTTGGGTGTGCTTCATAAATGCCCGTGGGGGTCCAAACAGGTCGAAAAAAGTTAGAATGGCCTGAAATCAAATGAAAACAATGGATGAGTGAATTTTGAAGTGGTCGAGTAGACTGAACGTCAATCGGAGGTGTCGTGTGCCCACGGTGACCGTGTACGCAGTTCTGGTGTAAAAAATGGACAAAACATGCGTTTAATGGTCAATTCATAGAGAATTACGTCGAATTGACCTTAAATCATATATAAATAATCTAATTATTATTCTTTACGTGTATGTATAGACAACACATCAATTGTACGTGCGGTTTGCACAGTATGGCTCAATATGCATTTTTTAAATGTTGGACGCGCTTCATAAACGCGCGTGGGGAGGTCCAAATGGGCCGAACTAAGTCAGAATGGCTGGAAATCAGATGACAAAAACGGGTGAGTAAATTTTGAAGTGCTTGAGTAGATGGCACGTCAATCAGAGGTGTTGTGTGCTCGCGGTGACCGAGAATGCACTTCTAGTGTCATTAATAGCCAAAACGGTCATTTAATGGTAAAATTCACAGCGGACGACATCAGATTGACCTGAAGTCATAGGGAAACAATCTAACTATTATTCGTGACATGTACGCGCAGACCCCATGTCAATTGGATGTGCAGTTTGCGTTGTACGACCCAATATGGGTTTTTTATGTTTTGGGCGCGCTTCATAAACGCGTGTGGGGGACCAAATGGGCCGAACGAAGTCGGAATGGACTGAAATCAGATGGAAAAAATAGGTGAGTGAATTTTGAAGTGGTCGAGCAGACGACACATCAATCGGAGGTGTTGTGTGTGCGCGATAACTGAGAACGCACTTCAGGGGTCATAAACGGCCAAAACATGCGTTTAACGGTCAAATTCATAGTGGATGATATCAGATTGACCGTAAATCACGGGGCAACAATCTAATTATTATTCATGATGTGTATGCATAGAGGGAACCTCAATTGGACGTGTGGTTTGTGCAGTATGGCTCAATATGTGTTTTTTAAGTGTTGGGCGCGCTTCATAAACGCTCGTGGGGGTCCAAATGGGCCGAACAAAGTCGAAATGGCCTAAAATCAGACGAAAAAAATCGGTGAGTGAATTTTGAAGTGGTTGAGCAGACATCACACCAATCGGAGGATCCTTGTGCCCGCGGTGATGGAGAACGCCCTTCTGGTGTCACAAACGGCCAAAATGGGCATTTAACGGTCAAATTCATAGAAGACAACATCAGATTGACCTGAAATCACTAGGAAAAAATCTAATTATTATTCTTGACATTTATGTGCGGACAGAACATCAATTAGATGTGTGGTTTTCACGGTAAGGCTCAATATGCATTTTTTATGTGTTAGGCGCGCTTCATAAACGCGTGTGGGGGGTCTAAACCGGCCGAATGAAGTCGGAAGGGCCTGAAATCTGACGACAACAATGGGTGATGAATTTGGAAGTGGTCGAGCATACAGCACATCAATTGGAGGTGTCTTGTGCCTACGGTGACCAAGAACGCACTTCTGGTGTCAGAAACGGCCAAAACGGGCATTTAACGGTCAAATTTATAGCGGACAACATCGTATTGACCCAAAATCACAAGGAAACAATAAAATTATTATTCTTGACGTGTACGTGTAGACGTAACATCAATCGAATGTGCGGTGTGTGTGGTAAGGCTCAATATGCATTTTTTAAGTGTTGGGCGCAATTCATAAACGCGCGTGGGGGGGTCCAAACCAGCTGAATGAAGTCGGAATGGCCTGAAATTAGAAGACAACAACGGGTGACTGAATTTGGATGTGGTCGAGTAGACGGCACGTCATTCGGAGGTATTGTGTGCCCGCGGTGACCGAGAACGCACTTCTGGTGTCATAAACAGCCAAAACAGGCATTTAACAGTCAAATTTATAGAGGACGACATCAGATTGACCGGAAATCATATGTAAACAATATAATTTTTATTTATGACATGTACGCGTAGAAGGCACATCAATCGGACATGCGGTATGCGCGGTATGGCTCAATACGCATTTTTTAAGTGTTGGGTGCGCTTCATAAATGCATGTGGGGGGTTCCAAACGGTCTGAACGAAGTTGGAATGTCTTGAAATCATATGAAAACAATAGGTGAGTGAATTTTAAAGTGATGGAGTAGACGGCACATCAATCGGAGGTTTCGTGTGCCCGCGGGGACTGAGAACGCACTTCTGGTGACATAAACGGCCAAAACGGGTGTTTAACAATCAAATTCATAGCGTACAACATCATATTGACCTGAAATCACAGGAAAACAATATAATTTTTATTCGTGACGTGTACGCATAGACAGCACGTCAATCGAACGTGTGGTTTGCGTGGTACGGCTCAATATGCATTTTTTAAGTGTTGGGCGTGTTTCATAAATGTGTGTGGGGGGTTCCAAATAGGCCGAAGAAAGTAGGAATTTCCTAAAATTAGACGAAAACAATGGGTGAGTGAATTGTGAAGTGGTCGGGCAGACGGCACGTCAATCAGAGGTTTTGTGTTCCCGAGGTGACCGAGAACGCAGTTCTGGTGACAAAAACGGCCAAAACAGGTGTTTAACTGTCAAATTCATAGCGGATAACATCATATTGACCTGAAATCAGAGGGGAACAATCTAATTATTATTTGTGACGTGTACTCGCAGAAGGCACGTCAATCGGACATGTGGTTTGTGCGGTTTGGCTCAATATGCGTTTTTTAAGTGTTGGGCGTGCTTCATAAACACGCGCGGGGTGTCCAAACCCACCGAAAGAAGTCAGAATGCCCTGAAATCAGACTAAATCAACTGTATGGGTGAATTGTGAAGTGGTCGAGCAGACGAAACATCAATCAGAGGTGTCGTGTGCCTGTGGTGACCGAGAACGCAGTTCTGGTGTCATAAACGGCCAAAACGGGCGTTTAACGGTCAAATTCATAGTGGACAACATTTGATTGACTAGAAATCACAGGGAAAAATCTAATTATTATTTGTGATGTGTACGCAAAGACGAAAGGTCAATCGGACATGCGGTTTGCACGGTACGGCTCAATATGCATTTTTTAAGTGTTGGGCATGCTTCATAAACACGCGTGGGGATCCAAATGGGCCGAACGAAGTCATGATGGCCTGAAATTACAATAAAAAAAATGAGTGAGTGAATTTTGAAGTGGTCAAGCAGACGGCACGTCAATCGGAGGTGTCGTGTGCCCGCAGTGACTGAGAACGCACTTCTGGTGTCCTAACCGGCCAAAACGGTCATTTAACGGTCAAACTTATAGAATATGACATCGTATTGACCTTAAATAATAGGTAAACAATATAATTATTATTCTTTACATGTAAGACGAGACAAAACATCAATCAGACATGCGGTTTGTGCAGTACGGCTCAATATGCATTTTTTAAGTGTTGGGCACGCTTCAAAAATGCGCGTGTAGGGGTCCAAACGAGCCGAATGAATTCAGAATGTCCTTAAATTAGATGGAAAGAATGGTTGAGTGAATTTTGAAGTGGTCACGTAGACATTGCGTCAATCAAAGGTGTCGTGTGCCTGCAGTGACCGAGAATGCAGTTCTAGTGTCATAAACGGTCAAAACGGCCATTTAACGGTCAAATTCAAAGCGGATGACATCAGATTGACCGGAAATCACAATGCAACAATATAATTATTATTTTTGACGTGTATGAGAAGACGACACATCAATCAGACGTGCAGTTTGTGTGGTACAGCTCAATATGCATTTTTTAAGTGTTGGGTGTGCTTCATAAACGCTCATGGGGGGTCCAAACGGGTAGAACGATGTCAGAATGATCTGAAATTAGACGAAAAAAATGGGTGAGTTAATTTTGAATTGGTCGTGCAGACATCACGTCAATCAGACATGTGGTTTGTGTGGTACGACTCAATGTGAATTTTTTAAGTGTTGGGCGTGCTTCATAAACGCCTGTGGGGGTCCAAATGGGCCGAATGAAGTCCAAATGGCCTGAAATCAGACAAAAACAATGGGTGAGTAAATTATGAAGTTTTCGTGTAGAAGGAACATCAATCGAAGGTGTCGTGTGCCCGCGGTGATCGAGAACGCAGATATGGTGTCACAAACGGGCAAAACGGGCGTTTAACGGTCAAATTCATAGTGGACGACATTGGATTGACCTGAAATCACAGGGCAACAATCTAATTAGAACCATAGAATTAATGATTTTAATTTTTTAAAATGGTAATCAATATTATGAATATATTTTGAAAATCAAATACTTTTGATCTGTTATAGTAAGTTTGAATTGAAATATGTTAATTTGTTTCAATTATTTATTTATAGTGTAACACCCCAAGATTTCATAGTGTGTTATTTCTTCAAAATAATTCAATAACTTGCACTACATGCAACACCGAGTTCAATCACACCTTGACTTACAAAAAACAGCCATTAAAAGAGGTCATGAATAGTATTAACTAAATTTTAAACTTTATATAGTCCTTATAATTTTAGAATCCATATTATGAGTTTCTTAGTCATAATGCAAGAACAGATTCATTTTCAGTATTGCACTTTTATCAACTTTTAATAGTGAAAAATTTTTAAATACAATATTTTAAACTTTTTGACTAAATAGAGACATCAAAAAAATTTAAAATGAAACATCCCAAGCTTCCACGGTATGCTTTCCTTTGAATAAAACAGTAGCGTGTGTTGTACGCAACTTCGAGTTTTAACACACACCACAACCGATCAAACTAGCCGTTATGAATAGTAATACCTACTTTTTAAAATTATATATATTTTATATTTCAAAATAGACTTCATTTTTGGATTCGGAATATCTAATTTATCCTAAGGTGAAATTTTGGTACTTTTCGGATAACTTTCATATTTTGATGAATAGTGAAAATTACTAAATTTTAATTAAAAACAACTTTTTTAATCAAAATAATTAATAGTGATAAATTATGAACTTTAGTAGTTTTAAAGTATATTTAGAATATATTTTTATCATTTAATATAATGTTGGTCATTGGACATAATTTTACAATTAAACCGAACATAAACAAGTGTCAATCTTTTGATAGTTATTATCTCTTAAAAACACGCTTTTTGTTTTGACAGCGGGAATTAATTTTAAATTAATTTCTGCCACTTCTGTGTTTTGAATTTAGGAAAATGGATTCCATATTTGGAATTAGGATGTTCAAATTGTGTAAAAAGGTAACTTTTATTTTTAGACATTTTGAATAATTACTGCGGTAAATATTTTATTTACCATGGTTAAGGGTAAATCCGGTAAATAAGGGTTAAAAAATAATATAATAATAATACTAAATTACCCTAAAACGTGTCTTAACCCTATTGGTTGATACATGTTCGACCATGGGCATCTTTGGGTTGATTATGGGACCCCATGGATCCACTTGTAAGTGATAATGACACTTTATTTTAATTAAGTTAAAATGAATACAAAAATGACACAAGCATATATCTTTTAGATACACAATTTTTACATAGAGTTATATATGTTGGATTTTCGATTATAAATATTCATTAGAAAGATAAAACAATTTCCTACATAATTATATTTTATTTATAATTTTTAGACATTAAATAATTTATTTTATTTATGACACAATGATGATGCAGTAATTACTATAATAGTGAAAAATTAAAATAATTGATATTATAAATACCCAAATAAATATAATATGAAACTTTTAATGAATTAAACTAATTTTCTAGGATACTATGTTATATTAGGATTGATTTAATTGACTTTTTTCGAATTAATCAATCTGTTATGAGTTTCACAAAAATCAACTATTGAATAGTGTCAAAATTGACATAAAAGAGTTCTTAAAACAAATATTATATTATTAATTGATATTAAATTCCTAAAAATCTAAGGTTCGTCCAAGAGACTTTTATCATGATAGGTTAATCATTAATGGACCACTTGGGGGTCTCTTGGATGTATATAGTAAGTTTATTAACCATATTATATAAAAATACAAAGAGACATTGTAAAAGTGAAACTAATTAACTTAGAGTTAATACTTAAAGATAAGGTTAATATAAGTACCCAAAACTGTCTAAATTCTACTGGTTTCGTGTTTTTCGACCTATCCCCACATTAACCTTTGAATAGTCAACTTTGGAGCCATTATAAACTGAATATGAATTTATTATAAATTAATATTTCTAGCTTTTCCAAAGGTGCCCCTCACCCCTCTTATAAAAAGGCACTCCTCCTTCTCATTTCTTCACACCTTCAAAGCCTTTTGGTTCGGCCAAACTCTGCCCAAATACTCTCCCAACTTCCCTCAATACAACCTAGAGGCCTTAGTTTTATCAGAAAGCCAACCTAAGGATCCCTTTTGATCAAATCAAAAGGAAGAACCCGAAGAAGAGGTAATGTTTTCACCACCCCTTTTTAAGTTCCTTTCTTCTTCCACTTCCTCTTTCTTTGTTATTACCATTATAAAATAATAAATCCAGTATCATATATATACTGTGATGTTATTATAAATATGGTACAACCATATTCAGTATTCTATCCATCCTTTAAATAACATCTCACCATACGTGTGTACGTACGGCTTACCGTCTCCACGTCGTGGTGTAATTGTTATTCAATATATTAGTATTTGGATGGGTATAATAATGATGTGTAACTCATGTAAATAATAACTATAACATGATAATTATTCTGTATATATGATATAAAATCCAATTATATATTATTTTAATATCAAAAGAATGATATTGTCGCTCGTGCGTATGTACGGACTACCATCTCCACGAACGCGATGAGATTCATTGTCCATCATATCCATTCAAGTATAATTATAATTTGATGATTTAAAAAAATAGTATCTAAGGAATTGATATCATTCTGGATACGAATAATATACATCCCATTAATAACGAATATGGCTCACATAACAAAGAATATAAAGTAAAATGAACCCGTTAACACCCGAAATAACGATAATTCTAAGATATTATTAACAAATCAATGTTAAAAGATCATATATGATATCATATTAAAGTAAATGATTCTTGTATTATTCAATAACAATTATTTAACCATTATAAAGGAGGTAAACCTACCATCGACCAAGGAAAAAGTACAAGTAAGGGATTTTCTTATCTCACTTTCAATTCCGTGAGATTTCCATTGTTCGCCACTAAATTATTGAAAGTGGTGTATTGTGTACTGCCATTTGATATATATTATCATGATTATCATTATATTCATTTTATTTTGTAAATAATTAGGTGGTAATAAACTTTTGGCCATACAACTCAGTTGATTAATGTGGTAAGGAGTTTCTTATCTCGCTCTTAATTTGGTGATAATTCCATTGTTCACCACTTAATTATTACATGTGGTGTATGTGTACTGCCCATGATTGTATTCATTGTGTAATATACTTTAATTTATGGGTATTTACATATTCATGGTATGATCCTTATTTCATGGCTGTTTGTTTCGTAAGTTACCAAATGGATAAGGGAATTTGAGATTTCAATTTCCACTCATTCAGCTTTACGCATATTTTATTTATTATATTACTCCAAGATTATGTGTGGAATCACAATTCATTTGATTATGTCATAATTTCCACTCCCCTTCCTGTGGATATACTTTTGATACACATAATCACTCCATTTATAATTCTCAAGTCATTAATATGAATTTGATAAGAGTAATTTTAACTCTTTCACCATTTGTTGAGTTAAACATCCAATTCGTTGGTGTTGTTTCTACAAGAATATGTGTGAATATATTTTGATTGTTTTACACTGAATATTCAATCATATTTAGTGTATTTATATTTTTTTCACACATAATTATGTCTTTGATTTATCCTTAACCTAAGGATACGGCCTTTATGAGAGATTTCATCTCAATTTACATTCAACTGAGACTTCTTTGTTGATATACACCAAATCACTTTTATGTGGTGTATATAATGTACTTTGACATAGTATATCATGAATCCCTTTATTCTCATGATATTACAAATTTTTGATTACCTCAAATATTTGTATTCAAGTGTCTCTCTTTTGGTTAGAATCTCTAACCAAAATACCATTTTAAAATGTTTTAAAGACTTATTCTTCTATATCTTGCTCATTAATGTCCATGTTTTAAAAATGGTTTTAAGGATTTATTTATATGAACATTAAAGTTTTAAAATTAAAACTCCTTTTAAAAGTTTCAAAGTGGTATGGGACACTTTGATTCAAAAAAATCTATTTTTAAATGGCTTCTTGACAAATAGTGTGACTTTTAAATGATTTCAAGAAAAGGGGGATATTTCCCTCAAATAGTTTTGATGATTATTTTCATCTATGTCAACATCCTTCATTATTCATGATTGAGGTTAATGTGATACAATAAAATCTTCCATATTGTATCAAATGAGTTATGTTTGACTGTGGATGTTCTATTTTTATACCATTCATGGTTTGTGGTTAAAGTATTGACATTTCGTGTGCTAGTTTTAATACGAATGTTTATTTTATGTTTAAACCTATTCATATGAGGAATGCATTGGACTTAATGAGTGACGGGTGGAGCCCTCTATAGCTCCTCGATGCATCGGTAGGTCTCATGAGAAAAACTAGTGTCTTGGCACAAGGCCTTGGCAAAATCTTATTTGTAGTCTTGGCACGAGGCCTTGGCTATGTGGTTATGATAGTCTGGCATTATGCATTCCATCATTATGAAAGTGGTTATTGATATTTCATGTGATCATTCGACTAGTAGAATATCCATGTGAGTAAGTAAATGGAATTATTTCATTTTACCTTTTCCATTTTATGATGAAGTTCAAGTTTAAAAGGCTTTTGTTTTAGTTATAAATTGCCTTAAGTGTTTATGATTATTTATGAAAGATTCTGCTATAATGTTATCCTTACTGAGCATCTGAGCTCACCCCTTTCAATGTTTTATTTTTTTCCCAGTATTATGAAGAAGTAATTTATGAATGACCTGCAGGGATAGTATGAGGGGATATGAAGACAAGATGTTTTTTTTATGATGTAATGTAAAATTTATGGATGTATCTAGTTATTCCAAGGCTACTAAACTAATCGGTCTTTCGAGACTTGATCTTTCTCGTGATCATGCCAATGTTATGTAACAATGCACCGACTCTAGGTAATTAGGGTCGGGGCGTTACAGTTGGTATCAGAGGAAGTTTAGTACAAACCTTGGTAGCTAGATTTAGATAAACTCTGATTAGAGCACGTAGACCTAAGATGAACTTTGAGGATTTGTATAAAAGAACTTCCTAGAATTTTGGTATTGTGGAGATTTTGTGAGTTTTCCGAGAAATACATCACTGTCTGGATAAGAGCAGGTAGGGGCGGCTCTGGCACAGATGTACCTAGGGGTAAAACCCGAAAACACCGCTTTGAGCTAGACTCGAACAGGAACTGGTGCACGGCAACGGGCCTTGCTGCACTCTTGGTTACGACACTCCCGGGGATGTTCTTAGGATAATTTACATTTTCTTTAAAAACTGATTTAAGTAATATATACATAAGATGAGAGTAAATGACCTTGGTTAATCCTAATATGTTTCAAATTGATAATATGGTGACATTTTAATCTCTAAATTATTTTACAACTACTATTACTCACACAATGCTTTCTGGTTTTAGTCAATGGCTGGATTCCAAGGAAGTCATAGTGACTTTGAGAATGATGTACAAGGTGGGAACGGTGGTGGAAATGAGCAACAAAATGGAATGTTGATAGGCGTAATAGATATCGTCTTTATGCCAAATCAGTTTTCCAAAAATATGATCAACAACATATATATTAACCAACTCCCAGACTCAACAAGGAAGAGAAAGGTGATAAATGATAAGATCTCCAGCAATGGAGACCATGGAGAAAAGAAAACTCAATTTTCATCATGCAGGAAATGTGGAAAGGGACACCTAGGAAAGTGTCTCAATGGGACAACGAAATGTTTTACATGCAGGAAGGAAGGACATAAAGTGAAGAATTACCGAAGAAAAATGAAGAGTACTATGGAAGAAGATAAAAATGGTCCCAAGAGTCCATTTACAGTCATTTTCCATAAATGTAGGGGACCTGGCCATTACCCGAGTGAATGTCCTATTCTATAGAATATTTTCTTGGTCAAAGAAGAAGCTATGTGGAAATAAATGGTTGGAGAAAAATTTAAAAAGTATTAGCACTCCTTGTTGATGGGTTTACTTTGGGATAACACAACACGTAGACCGTGTGACAACCCGTCGCGTCGGACAAAGCTGTGGGAATCGAACCCACAACCAAAGTACGATTGGGATTTATCGCCTACCACTGGACTACGTGAAGTCCCTGTTTAGTGTGACTATTTTTTTTGTTAAATGATTTTATTGATCAATAATAAGATGATTTGGGTTCTTATGTCTTATCAAATGAATACCCTTGTTATAGGAAAATGATTTGGGGATTAAGTGATAAATGTTATTTTGGAAGATGTTCGTTTTGTTAGGAACACTATATTCCCAAGGAAAATAGAATACAATGAGGTTTCATTTGTAGAGTAATGGTGGATTTTTATCTACGTTTTTATTGTTGATTTATAGTGATTTGGGTTATTTATGGAAATGATTAACCTATAACAGAGAATATGTGATGATGTTAATTACTTTTCAGTATGTGACTTTAAGATTATTTGATGTCATTTGGAGATACAACGTAACATGGGAGACTACATAATCAAATTCTTCTATGTTTTGGGTTTCAATATTAGTTTGGATTATATTAAAGGATTTTCAGGACAATTGGTTATTGAATGGTATCTATTGAACTTTGGGGTATTGTTGGTTTAATTTTAGAAATTAAGATTAGTACATATTTATCTCAATGAATATTCTTTTGGGGGATCATTAGATCATTCACTAACCATTTTGGTTTTGATTAATCTTCAATGACAATGTAAATATATGGTTTATCCTGCATGGATCATGTGATTCTATAGAAGTTTATTCTAGCTCTTCCAGTGTGACCAAGTCTTCTTGAATACTTATCGTTTAAAAAAATTGAGTTAGTGGTGGAAATTTATTAAAGAATGAAAATATACTTAAAATGTAAGTATATCTCATAATGTTCTTAGTCAATATCATAAATGAATTCCTCTTCCTTATGTAATGTAACTTTAAAAAAAATGTTGTCCTAGATGGTACCTTAAATCATCACTAATTTATGGCTTTGGGATTATTGGCCTTTTCATAGCCATGTTCTCTACCACTCTCCATCAGATAATTGATGGTTAGATTTCTCTTCCATATCCATATTTTCCTACATGGAACCCTATTATGTGTTATTTTCGGTAATCTTCATACTTTCCACTCTTTATTTTAAATAGAGGCCTCATTAATTCATTTTTCGATGTGGGATTTCAACTAAGATATTTTTAAACGTCAAAAATGTGTTATCCCAATACCCTATGTTTTGTTGGACCGATGGTATTTCAAAATCATCATAGATTGATGAGTTTAAGGACCTCAATTTTATACTTGTTTGTGATTGATGACCTCAATCACTACCTATAAATATTTACGTTTTCCTCCAATTATATGTCTCTAATTACCACCAATGTTCTCCTAATCGAGATCATAATTCGATGGTGACCCTTTCATTTCTCTTTTCCTCACATTAAGACTAAATTTTAGTAACCCAATTTCTGATGTGGGTTTTCCCCCAAATATAATTTCTATTTTCAACCTTTTATTTTCGAAGAACAATTTCAAATTGCGAGGACGCAATTTATTGAAGGAGGGGAGAATGTAACACCCCAAGATTTCATAGTGTGTTATTTCTTCAAAATAATTCAATAACTTGCGCTACACGCAACACCGAGTTCAATCACACCTTGACTTACAAAAAAAAGCCATTAAAAGAGGTCATGAATAGTATTAACTAAATTTTAAACTTTATATAATCCTTATAATTTTAGAATCCATATTATGAGTTTCTTAGTCATAATGCAAGAACATATTCATTTTCAGTATTGCACTTTTATCAACTTTTAATAGTGAAAACTTTTTAAATACAATATTTTAAACTTTTTGACTAAATGGAGACATAAAAAAAATTTAAAATTAAACATCCCAAGCTTCCACGGTATGCTTTCCTTTGAATAAAACAGTAGCGTGTGTTGTATGCAACTTCGAGTTTTAACACACACCACAACCGATCAAACTAGTCGTTATGAATAGTAATACCTACTTTTTAAAATTATATATATTTTATATTTTAAAATGGACTTCATTTTTGGATTCGGAATATCTAATTTATCCTAAGGTGAAATTTTGGTACTTTTCGGATAACTTTCATATTTTGATGAATAGTGAAAATTACTAAATTTTAATTAAAAACAACTTTTTTAATCAAAATAATTAATAGTTATAAATTATCAATTTTTGTAGTTTTAAAGTATATTTAGAATATATTTTTACCATTTAATATAATGTTGGTCATTGGACATAATTTTACAATTAAACCGAACATAAACAAGTGTCAATCTTTTGATAGTTATTATCTCTTAAAAACACGCTTTTTGTTTTGACAGCGGGAATTAATTTTAAATTAATTTCTGCCACTTCTGTGTTTTGAATTTAGGAAAATGGATTCCATATTTGGAATCAGGATACTCAAATTTTGTAAATAGGTAACTTTTTTTAGACATTTTGAATAATTACTGCGGTAAATATTTTATTTACCATGGTTAAGGGTAAATCCGGTAAATAAGGGTTAAAAAATAATATTATAATAATACTAAATTACCCTAAAACGTGTCGTAACCCTATTGGTTGATACATGGTCGACCATGGTCATCTTTGGGTCGATTTTGGGACCCCATAGATCCACTTGTAAGTGATAATGACACTTTATTTTAATTAAGTGAAAATGAATACTAAAATGACACAAGCATATATCTTTTAGAAAAACAATTTTTACATAGGGTTATATATGTTGGATTTTCGATTATTAATATTCATTAGAAAGATAAAAATATTTCCTACATAATTATATTTTATTTATAATTTTTAGACATTAAATAATTTATTTTATTTATGACACAATGATGATGCAGTAATTACTATAATAGTGAAAAATTAAAATAATTGATATTATAAATACCCAAATAAATATAATATGAAACTTTTAATGAATTAAAATAATTTTCTAGGATAATATGATATATTATTATTGATTTAATTGACTTTTTTTGAAGTAATCAATCTGTTAAGAGTTTCACAAAAATCAATTATTGAATAGTGTCAAAATTGACATAAAAGAGTTCTTAAAACAAATATTATATTATTAATTGATATTAAATTCCTAAAAATCTAAGGTTCGGCCAAGAGACTTATATCATGATAGGTTCATCATTAATGGACCACTTGGGGGTCTCTTGGATGTATATAGTAAGTTTATTAACCATATTATATAAAAATACAAAGAGACATTGTAAAAGTGAAACTAATTAACTTAGAGTTAATACTTAAAGATAAGGTTAATATAAGTACCCAAACCTGTCTAAATTCTATTGGTTGAGTGGTTTTCGACCTATCCCCACCTTAAATTTTGAATAGTAAACTTTGGAGCCATTATAAACTGAATATTAATTTATTATAAATTAATATTTCTAGCTTTTCCAAAGGTGCCCCTCACCCCTCTTATAAAAAGGCACTCTTCCTTCTCATTTATTCACACCTTCAAAGCCTTTTGGTTCGGCCAAAATCTGCCCAAATACTCTCCCAACTTCCCTCACTACAACCTAGAGGACTTATTTTGATCAGAAAGCCAACCTAAGGAGCCCTTTTGATCAAATCAAAAGGAAGAACCCGAAGAAGAGGTAATGTTTTCACCACCCCTTTTTAAGTTCCTTTCTTCTTCCACTTCCTCTTTCTTTGTTATTACCATTATAAAATAATAACTCCAGTATCATATATATACTGTGATGTTATTATAAATATGGTACAACCATATTCAGTATTCTATCCATCCTTTGAATAACATCTCACCATACGTGCGTACGTACGGCTTACCGTCTCCACGTCGTGGTGTAATTGTTATTCAATATATTATTATTTGGATGGGTATAATAATGATGTGTAACTCACGTAAATAATAAATATAACATGATAATGATTCTGTATATATGATATAAAATCCAATTATATATTATTTTAATATCAAAAGAATGATATTGTCGCTCGTGCGTATGTACGGACTACCGTCTCCACGAACGCGATGAGATTCATTGTCCATCATATCCATTCAAGTATAATTATAATTTGATGATTTAAAAAAATATTATCTAAGGACTTGATATCATTATGTATATGAATAATATACATCCCATTAATAACGAATATGGCTCACATAACAAAGAATATAAAGTAAAATGAACCCGTTAACACCCGAAATAACGATAATTCTAAGATATTATTAACAAATCAATGTTAAAAGATCATATATGATATCATATTAAAGTAAATTATTCTTGTATTATTCAAAAACAATTATTTCACCATTATACAGGAGGTAAACCTACCATCGACCAAGGAAAAAGTACAATTAAGGGATTTTCTTATCTCACTTTCAATTCTGTGAGATTTCCATTGTTCGCCACTAAATTATTGAAAGTGGTGTATTGTGTACTGTCATTTGATATATATTATCATGATTATCTTTATATTCATTTTATTCGGTAAATCATTTGGTGGTTATAAAATTTTGTCCATATGACTCAGTTGATTAACGTGGTAAGGAGTTTCTTATCTCGCTCTTAATTTCGTGAGAATTCCATTGTTCACCACTTAATTATTACATGTGGTGTATGTGTACTGCCCATGATTGTATTCATTGTGTAATATACTTTAATTTATGGGTATTTACATAGTCATGGTATGATCCTTATTTCATGGCTGTTTGTTTCGTAAGTTACCAAATCGATAAGGGAATTTGAGATTTCAATTTCCACTCATTCGGTTTTACGCATATTTCATTGATTATATTACTCCAAGATTATGTGTGGAATCACTATTCATTTGATTATGTCATAATTTCTACTCTCCTTCCTGTGGATATACTTTTTATACACATAATCACTCTATTGATAATTCTCAAGTCACTAATATGAATTTGATAAGAGTAATTTTAACTCTTTCTCCATTTGTTGAGTTAAACATCCAATTCATTGGTGTTGTTTCTACAAGAATATGTGTGAATATCCTTTGATTGTTTTACACTGAATATTCAATCATATTTAGTGTATTTATATTTTTTTCACACATAATTATGTCGTTGATTTATCCTTAACCTAAGGATACGGCCTTTATGAGAGATTTCATCTCAATTTACATTCAACTAAGACTTCTTTGTTGATATACACCAAATCACTTTTATGTGGTGTATATAATGTACTTTGACATAGTATATCATGAATCCCTTTATTCTCATGATATTACAAATTTTTGATTACCTCAAATATTTGTATTCAAGTGTCTCTCTTTTGGTTAGAATCTCTAACCAAAATACCATTTTAAAATGTTTTAAAGACTTATTCTTCTATATCTTTCTCATTAATGTCCATGTTTTAAAAATAGTTTTATGGATTTATTTATATGGACATTAATGTTTTAAAATTAAAACTCCTTTTAAAAGTTTCAAAGTGGTATGGGACACTTTGATTCAAAAAAATCTATTTTTAAATGGATTCTTGACAAATAGTGTGACTTTTAAATGATTTCAAGAAAAGGGGGATATTTCCCTCAAATAGTTTTGATGATTATTTTCATCTATGTCAACATCCTTCATTATTCATGATTGAGGTTAATGTGATACAATACAATCTTCCATATTGTATCAAATGAGTTATGTTTGACTGTGGATGTTCTATTTTTATACCATTCATGGTTTGTGGTTAAAGTATTGACATTTCGTGTGCTAGTTTTAATACGAATGTTTATTTTATGTTTAAACCTATTCATATGAGAAATGCATTGGATTAATAAGTGACGGGTGGAGCCCGCTATAGCTCCTCGATGCATCGGTTGGTCTCATGAGACAAACTAGTGTCTTTGCACAAGGCCTTGGCAAAATCTTATTTGTAGTCTTGGCACGAGGCCTTGGCTATGTGGTTATGATAGTCTGGAAGTATGCATTCCATCATTATGAAAGTGGTTATTGATATTGCATGTGATCATTCAACTAGTAGAATATCCATGTGAGTAAGTAAATGGCATTATTTCATTTTACCTTTTCCATTTTATGCTGAAGTTCAAGTTTAAAAGGCTTTTGTTTTAGTTATAAATTGCCTTAAGTGTTTATGCTTATTTATGAAAGCTTCTGCTATAATGTTATCCTTACTGAGCATCTGAGCTCACCCCTTTCAATGTTTTATTTTTTCCCCAGGATTATGAAGAAGTAATTTATGAATGACCTGCAGGGATAGTATGAGGGGATATGAAGACAAGATGTTTTTTTTATGATGTAATGTAAAATTTATGGATGTATCTAGTTATTCCAAGTCTACTAAACTAATCGGTCTTTCAAGACTTGATCTTTCTCGTGATCATGCCAATGTTTTGTAATAATGCACCGACTCTAGGTAATTAGGGTCGGGGCGTTACATATAGGTTTTATTCGTTACTAATTTTGTTATTAAATTTTGTTATGTAGTTATATTTGATGATGGATGTGGAGCTTGGAAGATGACTAATGAGATTTATGTTGGTATATTTTATTTTTTAATTGATATTTTTAAAAAAAAATTAAAAACCTATAGCGTTCGCCATTTGGCAGCCGCTAGTGGGATAGCTTACAACGTCCACCATTCGGTGGCCGCTTTAGGTGTTTCCATCGCTTCCTATAGCATCCGCCTTTTGGAGGCCGCTCTAGCCCATTCCAGCTTGCCTACAACATCTGCCAAATGGCGTTCGCAAATAGCAACAGCGACGGGCCAAAAGCGACCGCCGATTGGTGGCTGCTATAAACCTTCAGCGACAGCTTTTGGTGGCCACTAAAGGTCATGATTGTACCAGCGATATAACTATTGAAGAGACTGTGTGTGATCTGTCTGGTTTGATTTTCCCATGAAGAATTGTGTTAGAGGGTGTGATCCTTGGACAGATTTTGAACAATGTTGTAAAGACCGAAACAGGTTGTTTATCCAGTTTATTATTTATATAAACTTCTTAGTGGTAGGTGATCACCAATTGGAGAAGATTAAGTCTCATATTGAGACTGAACCTCTTGGTTAACTCTACTATGTAGTATATTTTATAATACTCTATTTTATCTATTTTTCGCTGCTTATAATTTCTAAAACAGAAAACTGTTTTTCATTGACTTTTATATTTAGTTCAGGTTATTGTGTGTAGGTGTTTAATTCAGTAAACTTGTTTCAAAAGTTGATGAATTGTTTTACACTGATTTAACTAAGGACTAATCACCCTTTTAGAAACATGTTGACCAACTAAACATTTATTTCTCTACTGCCTTAATTAACTAAGCCATTTCAAAATTGGGGGTTATTTATCATAAACGTTTTAATAGAAATATTAAGTAGGAACTCAATTCACCCCCCTCTTGAGATTCCACTCCAACCCTAATTTGGTATTAGAAGATTAAATTTGTATTTCTACTATCTGAACTGTTGTGAACGTTTTCAAATTCTTTTCAACTTTGATTTTAGTTAAAATTTAATGATCTTAAAATTTCTGTCATATATAAATTTTCTATTATTTAAAATTCTAATTTATAATGGACAACAGAGTTGAGGGTGCTACTACTAACAGGACAACTTTCATTAAGGGTAATAACAATGCTTAGTGGAAATTAAAAATGAAAATATATCTAGAGAGCATGGGTCCTGAAATCTGGTACACAATTGAGGAACAACATGATTTGCCTCTTACTGCTAGGGACACATGGTCCCAGTTGACTAATGCTACAAACAACAATAATTGTAAAGAAATAAATGCATTGTACTATTCTCTATGAGATAAATAATTTAATAGAATATCTTCCTGTAAAACTACATGTGAAACTTGGGATACTTTGGCTGTTTCTCTTGAGGGAAGCACCAATGTCAAAGAAATGTGATTAAATACTTATTATATCAAATATGATAATTTTAAAATGAAGCCTGATGAACTTATATCTCAAAAGTATCTCAACTTCAATGAAATAGTAAATATCATGAGTCTACTGGGGAAACCAATGGAAAGAAAGGATCATATTATGGGGTTACTTCGATGCCTACCTGATAGATGGAAATGAACTTCTATTTCTATTTGAGAATCTTGTGAAATAGGCAAGCTACCACTGAAGTAACTAATTGGAAACGTATGATGCATGAAGAAGACCTTAAGGTAAATCAAGAAGAAGATGAAGAAACATAAAATAAATCTATAGCATTCAATACTACTATATCAAAGCGCAAAGATAAAGGAAAAGTTCAAGCTCATGTAGACACTTCCACCAGTGAGGATTCGGACTCTAACAGTGATGATGAGATGGATCATCTTGCTAGGAGATTCAAGAAGTTCTACCGTAGGAAGAAGTTCTTTATAAAATCGAACTATAAAGAAAGGTATGCTAGTAATGTACAGTGGAAAAAGGACAGAAAATGGAATGAAAACATAAATGAAATAGTATGTTATGAGTGTAAATGAAAATTCCCTGGGAAGGCTGATTTCCCCAAGACGAAATTTAAGAAGAAATATGAAGACAAGGGAAAGGGATATAAAAATGCTATGAAATCTACTTGGAGTGCTTTAGAAAATAGCTCTAGTGGATCTGAAACTTCTGATATTAGGAATAACAAACAATAAAATTTGTGTTTCATGATAGAAACATCTGAGGTAATACTCAATTCCCCTATACCTGTTGCTTATTCTTCTGGAAATGAAAGTGAATCAAACAATGATAATATTATGATGAAGGATGAACTATTTGAGTATTATCGAATGCTTGAGGATACCTTTAATAAACTCAAGGACAAATATAAATTATTGAAATGATAACATGCTTTAAATGCCAATTATAAGTCTGATTTGGATATTGAGAAAGAAAAATGTGCTTAACTATTAAAATAAAATACTGAACTTAAATTATTAATTGAGAAATTAAAAAGGGATCTTAAGAAGTTTTCTGCAGGCAGATATACCTTGAATCAATTTCAGGGGAACAAATTACTCCAAAATTCACAACTGTTCTAGGATATCAACTATGATAGAGAAGTATTATTAGAAATAAATTTTTTCCAAAATCTGGATAGTTCACTACTAGTTCAAGTTTTGGACAATCTTTTGAAAAAAAATTCTCTAAAGGACCTAACAAAGTGTTCATGTCTAAAAACCTATATCTTAATTATAGGAAACATGTGAGACAAGTATGGGTTCCCAAATCTTTACTTGTTAACCTCTCTAGACCCAAGAAAATCTGGGTACCAAAGTTACCCAACACTTAATCTTTTGTTAAAGAAAAATGTCTGAAGAGCTCTTGTAGAACTCTATGGTACATGGACAGTGGGTGTTCAAGGCATATTACAGGAGACTATTCATTCTTCAAGATCCTAATTAATGTTGATGGTGGACATGTAACATTAGGTGATAATGTTAAAGGGTAGATCGTTAGCTTAGGCCAGATTGGTAACCCTAATACTATATTAATTTCAATAGAACTTTTTGTTTATGGGTTAAAATATAATTTAATTAGTATCTCTCAGTTGTGTGATGACTATTTTAATGTTAAGTTTGAAAATTAGGCATGCAATGTTTTCAATTCTAGAAATTATTTTATATTTACTGCTCTTAGAAATGAAAATGTATATGTTGTTGATTTAAATTCTTTAGCTAAGAAAAATGTTTATTATTTAAATGTGTTTCATAAGGAATATTGGTTATGGAACATAATATTTGGACACTGTAATATGCACTAACTTATGAATCTAACTAGGAATGGTTTAGTTAGAGACTTATCTAAATTGTAATTCCCATATAACAAAGTTTGTAATCCTTTTCAAAAAGGAAAACAACACAAAGTTTCTTTCGAACCAAAGAAATACGTTTTTACTTCTAAACTGCTTCATTTGGTTCACATGGATTTTTTTGGACCATATAGAGTGTCAATATTAAATGGGAAGCACTGATTTTATGTTCTTGTAGATGATTTTTTTAGATATACTTGGGTATAATTTCTATCTCACAATTTTGAAGCATATTCTTACTTTATTAAATATTCCAAGTCTGTAGAAAATCATAGTGGACATGGAATTAAGACCTTGAGAAGTGATCATGGCAGTGAGTTTAAATATCACGAGTTTGAATCTTTTTTCTCACAAAATAGCTATAATCACAATTTCTTTGTTGTTAGAACACCTCAACAAAATGGAATTGTAGAATGAACAAATAGTAAACTTCAAGAGATTTCATGGACTGTGTTAAATGATTATAATATACCTATATATTTTTGGGTTGATGTTGTTAATATAGCTTGTTACAAAATCAATAGAGTATTAATTAGACATGTTCTTAAGAAAACTCTTTATGAGCTCTGGAATAATAGGAATCCTAAGGTTAATTACTTTAGTGTTTTAGGTTTCAAAGTCTTTATCCTTAACACTAAGAATAATCTTTACAAATTTTCTTCTAAGAGTGATGATGGAATTTTCTTAGGTTACTCAATCTCTAGTAAATATTATAGTGTATTAAATAAGATAACCAAATGTGTGGAAGAATCAATTCATGTAAAATTTGATGAGACAGATCCACATGAACGGAAAACCTCTGTTGAACAACTTGAGTAAGATATGTCAATTGTGGACCTTAATTATAAATACAGTGAACCCTTAGTGAAAACAACCAGTTCTGAAAATTTTCCAGAATCTAAGCATGGTGAATATAACCCTATAGATAAACATGAGGAGTCTATATAAACTCTTTCTAGAGGTATTATAACACTCAAAAATCATTCTCTAGATGTTGTAGTAGGTGATCTAAATAGTGAAATACAAACTAGAGCTTCTCTTAGATACCAGGATGAACATCAAGCCTTTCTTTCACATCTTGAACCTAAAAATATTTATGACGCTATCAATGATGAATTTTGGGTAATTTATATGCAAGAAGAATTAAATTAGTTTGAAAGAAGCAAAGTTTGGAAATTAGTAAAAAGATCTAAAGACACTTTGACCATAGTCACTAAATGGGTGTTTAGAAATAAAGTTGATGAATCTAGAAGCGTAGTTAGAAACAAGGCTAGACTAGTTGTACAAGTATATAGTCAAGAATAAAGAATAGACTATGAATAAACCTTTTCACCTATAGCTAGACTTGAAGCCATTATAATATTACTTACTTATAAAGCTCATCTAAATTTCAAACTTTATCAAATGGATGTCAAAAGTTCATTTAAAAATGTGTACATAGTTGAGGATGTATTTGTTGAACTACCCCCTGGTTTTAAAAATCCCTAACTTTCAAATCATGTCTTTAAACTTTCTAAAGCTCTATATAGTCTAAAACAAGCTCCAAGAGCATAGTATGACAGACATAGTTCTTTTACTGTTTCCAAAGGTTTTAAAAACAGAATCCTACTATTTTTATTTAATGGATTTTCAAAGATGTTTTAATAATATAGATTAATGTAGATGACATTATTTTTGGATCCTCTAAAAATTATTTATGTACTGATTTCTCAAAAATGATACAAGATGAATTTGAAATGAGTTTAATGGGGGAGCTTAAATTTTTCGTTGGATTTCAAATTTGTCAAAATAAAAATGGTATTGTTTTAAATAAAATTAAATATACTAAAGATATTTCGAAATTTTTTTGTTTGGATAGTAATAAAGGTAGTGATACACCTATGAGTACCACTTGTAAGTTGGATGCTGATTAAACTAGTAAATTAGTGGATCAAACCAATTGCAGAGGTATGATTAAGAGTCTTCTCTGTCTTACTTCTAGCAGACTGGATATTATGTTCAGTGTATGCATGTGTGATCATTTTCAAGCCAATCCCAAAGAGTCTCGTTTAACTATTGTTAAAACGATTTTTAAATATCTCAAGCATACTTCAAACTTTGTACTATTTTATCCAAGAGGACAATCATTTGTTTTAATAATCTATTCGAATGCTGACTTTGATGGTTTCAAGTTAGAGAGAAATATCACCTCTAGAACATGTCACATTTTGGTAATGTCACTAGTATCTTGGTGTAGTAAGGAACATAATTTTGTTGCAATATCTACTACCAAAGCTGAATATATAGCTGCTGGTAGTTGTTGTGCTCAAATTATGTAGATGAAACACACTTTACTAGACTATGGATATCAATTCAAACATGTCTCTATAAAATGTGATAATACAAGTGATATTAACATCTCTAAAAATCTAGTATCTCATGCTAGGAAAAAGCACATTGATGTGAGACATCACTTCTTGAGAGATCACTATCAAATAGGTGATATCACTCTTGAATTTATTAGCACTGAACACCAATTGGTTAATATATTCACAATGACTTTAAGTTTTGAGAGGTCAAATTATGTCAAAAATGAATTAAGTGTGATAAAATGTTAGGTTTGAACCTCACCATTAGGGACCTCACTGTTGGACCTCACCGTTAAGACCTCCCCATTGGACCTCACTGTTAAGACCTCAACGTTCGACCTCACCATTAAGACCTCACTATTATGACCTCACCGTTAAGACCTCACCATTGGACCTCACCGTTAAGACCTCACCGTTGGACCTCACTGTTAGGGACCTCACCGTTAGACCTCACCGTTGGACCTCACTGTTAGGGACCTCAACGTTGGACCTCACCATTGGACCTCACCATTGGACCTCACCATCGGGACCACACCATTGGGACCTCACATTTGGGACCTCACCATTGGTACCTTACTGATAGTCAACTTTTTCGTGACCTTGATTTTTTCTTCCGGAATCTGAAATGTTTTTCGTATTACTTATTTCATTTACTTGGTTTATTTTTTGATCCCTAAATGATAAAAATAAAGAAAAACCCACATTTAGATCCCCTTCAAACCTCTCTTGAACCTATTTCTCCATAACCTTAGAACCTCAACTCCTGTTCAAACCCTCTAACTGCTCCAGATTGAAATGGAAAGATTGGAGAGACCGATGATCAGTGATGAAGGAGATGCGCCGAACCCTAAGGAACCTCAAGATGGGTCTAGTAGTGGAATCCAGAAAGTGTAAAAGGTAATCAATCCACCTTTTTTGAAGTTGGAAATAGTGTTTGAGAAGGAATTAAGTTCGAAATGGCTGCTCTCGAGAAAGTCTCTAGTGTTAAAGGCACTTGAATCATAGGGTTGGGTCAAATGCTTTGCAAATAATAATGGACCCATTTACCCAAAGCTAGTGAAGGAATTTTATGAATCTATGAAATTTAAATAGTCTATGAATGAAAACTAAATTTCCTCAAAGTTAAATAGAGTATGTGTGATATTCTTCTCTATTTAATGGGCTGATTGTTTGAGAATCACACATGAAGGGATATTTGATTACTACTCAAGAGTGATACCTCTCACTAGTGAGTTCTACTGTTATGAAGAAGCATTGGCTGAACTAACAGGGAATGGGATCCCAAGGAGAGTAATTACTGCTGAAATGGAAGGATAAGACAACTTACTATTTAAATTTTTTTAGCATGCCTTGAGTCCCAAGAGAGGGAACTTTGTAACCATAAAGTATCAGGACATATTCTTTTTGTATCTGTTGAAGCATGGACAGAAGATAAATCTATATAGGTGGCTGATTATTCAATTAGAGGATATGAAAAGGCCAAGTTCCCAATACCATGCTTCTTTTTCATGTCAAATTGATATCCCTGATATTGAAATTAAAAGGACTTGAATTACATAAGGAGGACACAATTTTTGTAAGGGACAAATTCTACATTACCAAGATGATATGCAAGTTGATGAATATAAATTGGAACCCTTGGAAAAGAAAATGGGTGTATGATGAGGATAATCTATATGAGGAATTCAACACTGTAACTCATCCTACTAGGCCTAAGAATAAGAGTGACCCTAGTCTAAAGCTAGATGAAGTGGAGCCAGAATACTCAGATATAAAAGAAGAAGTTGTTGTTATTCAAGAAAGAGAGTATTCTCTTATAGATGACAGGATTTATCCCAACTTCCCTAAAATCCTCATGCCAATATTGTATCCTTTGGTGAGCCTATCCCACCAAAGAGATTGCCTATAAGGGAGACTGTCCTATGGGACAGTGATGATGAGGAAACCAGTGAAGAAGAAGGAGATCAAAATGAATTATGTGACATTAGATAGACCTCAGAGGAGGAAGATGAAACTAAATCTAGTCATGATGATTTTGAGACACCTAGTGATGAAAGTGAAGAGGAATTTCTATGTCTCAGTCCACTGATAGGATATACAGAAATGATAGAAAGTGAATATGAAGGGGTTTTTGATTCAGTTGAAGCTGAAATTGCAATGGATTTAGTTGAAGATTCTATAGAATAAGTGGCAGTGGACTCTCCTGTTGATGATATTGGTCAAAGAGGTATAGCAGAGATGGATTTAATTGATCAAGATAATGATCCAAGTTAGGGGGAGGAACCTGTTTCCACAGGGTCATTTGATGTTTCTCATGGGATAGAATATTGGTCAGAAGACCCTGGATTTGTGGTCTTGGGCTTAGACTATGGAGACTCTGATGATAACAATCCTAACAGAATCCCTCCAATTCCTTCCATTTTAGAAACCACTATTATACTTCCATTAGTGATTTTAACTCAGGACTATGTGAATAACGATGATTTAGAATCCTTACAATCATATTTTAAGAGGCACATTGATGAGAAATATATTGAGATTGAGAGAATAGTGGACCTAAATCAAGAAGTTATAGAATCTGCCTTAGAAAGAGCCATTCCTACCTCTAAATCAAATCTACTACATGAAGTGAAGGATTGTTAGAATCAGATCGGAACCTAGGCAGAGTCTATGTAATCTGTAAAGCATTCAATTTCCATTTTACATTCGTATATGGCTTCAAGGGTTCAAGTGGATAGAGATCATAGATAGGTTAAAACTGTGGTTCAACAGACGGTCACTGTGTTTGAGGACATTAAGAAGTCTATGGAGACACATGTGAGTGGCCAGAATGATGAAGTGAAGAGGTTGCTCAGTGGGATGACAAAATCCTTTATCAAGACAATGTATTTTATTATGGAACTTCTGTATGAATATTCTTCCTCTTCAGCCTCTCCTCTTATTGATCTAGATGCTTTCAGATTGGTTGTTAGAGAATAAGTGGAGAAGTTCTCTAGTGAAAGTACATCGGACCCTCAGACTGTGACTTAGGTCATTTCCACTACCAACGAAATTCATAAACTTGTGGGGGATTATCTCAGGGAAGCTTCTCAATATCATAAGTCCATAAAAGAGAAAGTTTATTTCTAGTATAAAAGGGTGTACACTTAGAATCAGATGGATGGTCACTTTAAGCTACTATTGGAGAACAAGAGTATCCCACCTAACACTCAGGCATTTAAGGATCAAGTTTCAGGCTTATAGATTTGACTCCTACCTTTGTGAAATTTATGGAGAATAAGGATGATTTTATCTCAGCCATGGAAAGGGGATGAATCATTATCAGGGATTTTAGAAATCTTCCTTTTCCCTTCCTCCATGTCGACTACACTCTCATCATTGTTCTTCCAACTTTATCTTCTTCCTAATCTACCTCAAGATCTACCAGTGTAGCCCTGATGATGACTCCTGCACAGGCCATTAGAAGCTTGACCCCTATGATTTCTCAAAGATCTACTCACTATAGGTCTATTAATGCCTCTGTAGTAGCTCCTCCTACACTACTCACTACCATACATTGTCCTATCCCTCCATCTTATGGACCAGAATACTCATCTTACAACGAAAAATCTCCCTTGGACATATTTGGTGTGGATTGAATGTTGGATTTCTTATTTTATAGGGATATTTTGTACACTTTTTGTATCATGTATTCTTCCTTCATTAATAATAGAATCCTCTTTTGTCACTTTTTGTCTTAATTTCTCTTTTTTAATCACAAAGGGGGAAAAATTAGTTTTCTTATAGGGGGATAAGTTTTTAAGTTGAATGAATTATTTTCATATATATATCCTATCTATATTTTCCACAGTAAACACAGTTCAATTTTATTTATACACACCTCTGAATATATAAGAAAATGTGCTTAACCCTGATTCAATAATACTTAAATCTCAATTTTTCCTTGCATAATTTGTGATTATCAAAAAGGGGGAGATTGTTGGACTCAAATTTTTTAATAATCCCAAATCTTGTTTCAATTTTTTGGATAGAGTGGATACTCAAGAGGGGGGTGAATTGAGTTCCAATTAAAATTTCTGTTAGAAATATTTCTATTAAAAATCCCCCAATTTAAATAACTAGCTAAACTGTAGTGAATTTGTAATAGAGTAAAGGGTCAGTTAGGTTCTCAAGAGATTGATTAGTTCTCAGTTAATCAAATCTGAAGATTATATTAGATTTTGAAACTAACCTAATTCTTTACAATAAATACAAACACTTGCTAGTTTAACTATCAATGTTACTTTAAAATAGATTTGTATTTAAATTACTTAGCAGTGGAATATTCAATATAGTTTAAAACAAAATAAAAAATCACAGCAGGTCTAACCAAGAGGATCATTCTCAACATGAGACTTGGTCCTCTCAAATAGTTTATATAAACATTGATCCACACCCTAGATCAGGGTAAACAACAGTACACAGATTTTCCATGTACTAAGACCTCTACCACATTTCTTCGTGGGAAAAACAAAACAATAGCACACAGGTTATCCAGGTCACACTTGACCTCTACCACTATCCACAGTGGGAATCAAATTTATAAGGAAATATCTAGTGAGGATTTAAAAATCCTCCAGTTTAGCACAGGAGTTAGTGTGTAAATTTAGAACACACACTGATCAAAATGTAAATAAATGAAACACAAAAGAGAAAAACAATTAGAGATGATTTTAGAATGCTTTATGTGTTTTGATTGAAGCTCGGGACTCCTTGAATTGATGTAGATTAGGATTTGAGTCCTTCTCTAGTTTTTTCAAGAAACAGAGTGTCGTTTTTGTATTTGACTTCCAGGTCCATGTTGATCAGTCTGATCATCTTGAGTGCAAGTGAAATCATTGAAGCTCTTTTCTCCTTGAATGTTAAGGTTCTATAGATTCAGTATGTATTCTTCCTTCTTCTTATAAGCATGTAAGTCTCTTATTTTCATGTTAAGACTGACCACCCAAACGACGTGTCTTTAGTAGTTCGAGGTTCCCTTATAAATCTTTAGCTCTGACAATAGGAATGATTACCTTTTTATAGGTACGAGGTACGGTTCCTGAAATGAAAACCACTATCATTAATTAACAGCAGGTGCATTAAGAACATCATATATGACTATTGCTAAATAAATAAATAGAAATAGAGTTTAGAGAAATTGTGACTGGTTTCCATTGGTAGCTCTTAGTATCAGTGATCTTGTATGGGTAGCTCTTCTGTATTGGTATCTGTTATCCTTTATAACGGTAGCTCACAGGAATCGGCATCTTCTCCTATCGGTATCTCTTTTGTATTGGTGGAATTCTTGTATTGGTAAACTTTGAAGCGGTAGCCGTATGTATGTATCAGCTATTTTGTATCGGTAGCTATTTGTCGGTGTCTGTCTGTATTGGTGGACTGTGTATTTGTATCGGTGGACATTGTCTGTCTATATCGTTGGACTTTGTATTTGTATCGTTGGACTTCATATCGGTAGTTGTCTATCTGTCTGTTTGTATCGGTAGATATCTGTATCAGTAGACTTGTGCATACTGGTAGACTTATTCTATCGGTAGCTCATGTGATGGTGAATATCTGCATACCGGGGACCTTATCCATATCGGGGGAATTTTGTATCGGTGTACTTAGCCTTATCGGTATCTCTCGTGTAGACCGGTGGACATATGCATACCAGTGGACTTACTCTATCAGTAGTTGTTCTACGCAAAACATATCCAGATTGAGTTAGAATTATTTCAAAGCATGTATAAACATAGATAAACATTGATTAACATATTCCAATTATTATTTTGATATTTTTTTCAACATAAGAATATGATGTCATAGATTGAATGAATTAATATATAAGTAAACATTATTTGGGATTATCAAAGTATATTAAAGCATAATTGGGATTATCAAAACAGGTGAGGTCCACAATCTCCCCCTTTTTGATAATAACAAATTATGGTATTATAATCCAAAATAATCAATAAGGTATCAGAGGATATAGTATTAAATGAAATTGTATCAGAGGTAACAAATGTACTAGAATTATAAAACAAATGTATCAGAGGTAAAATAGAATGTTTCTTCATATTATAGTTCTCCCCCATTATATTACGTCTACCCCTTTATATTATGTCTCCAAATTTGTATTATTTCTCCCCCTTTTTGATTAGAAAAAAGTAGGAAATAAAAGATGAGAAAAGTAACAGAAAGTAAGAGAGAATGAAAGCATTCATATATTACTAGAGGAAAAAATACATAGAAATACAGAATGGAACCAAAAAAGAATACAATTGATTCCTATAAAAGGTCCTAGCCACTAATCAATCCACCTCCATAATGTCTACTTGGGATTTGGATTTGGGTTATGAGGTAGACTCGGGTTGGGTTGCTTTAGTAGAAGGCTTTTGAATTCAAGAAAGTACTACTGGAGGTTGAGCAACAGAGACTGTTCCTAGCCCATGGTGGGTACTCCTTGGAGTAATCAAAGGTGTCAATCTTCTGATAGCTTGAGCCGGTGTAATCTGAGGAATAGAGACAGACTGAGTAGAGACAGGCAGAGCTGGAGGTACAATGATTGGAGTACTTTCCATAGGCAAAAATGGCAGCAAAAGATTCATAAAGTCCATTATGATCCCTCCTCCTCTTTCCATAGTAGAAATGAATTCATCCTTGTTCTCCATAAATTTATCTAGAGAAGGATTCAACTCCCTCAGCTTTCTTACATGTTCTCTGAAAGCTTGAGTGACTGGAGGTAGTTTTAGGTTTTCTAATAGAATCCTGAAATGATTGTTCATTTGATGATTAGTGTAGAACCTTTAGAAATAGAAATCCACTTTGTCTTTGAACTCTTTTTGAGAAGTAGTGGCCTCTCTCATAAAATTCTGAACAATATTTCCTATATCCCTAGTGGTAGTCACCACTTGGGTCAAAGCAACAGAGTATACAGAGCCACTGGTTGAATATTGTCCAATATCTTCTCTCATCACAGCTCATATCTGATCAATATCCAAAGAAGTCCTGGTAGTACATAGAGGTGAAATAGTAAATGAAACAGTTTCCTTAAAGGATTTAGTCAGCCCACTTATGAGATTTTTCACAAGAGAGTCCTGGGTGCTGACATGTTCTTCGATGTAAGTCTTAAATTACTCAAAAAATGATACCATTTGGCCAACTACACTCTTCAAAAAAGAAAATTCTTTGTCTGTTTGAGATTTATAGCTCATATAAGACTCCATAGAGACAATTGATTTCTTTAGAGATTCAACATCCTCTACCATGATTGAAATTTTATTTTGGTAGGTCTTGACATCATCCAAAACACCAGCTACAGACTGAATAAATGATATTAAAGATGCTTCCATTCTTTTAATTTCTTCCACAAAATTATCCTGGAGAGCAGACTTCAACTGGTTTAAATCAGATTTTCTTACTATGTACTTAGGTAAAGTTTCAGAAAGAAGATTATAAGATACATGAGGTCTATTGATTGGTGTCTCATCTTCTGAATCAGGATATTCCAACCCAAACACTACAAAACCTGGGTCTTCTTCCCAGTCTTCCATCTCAATATATACATAAACATTGCTAAGTCTGGTTTGATGCTCCCCCTCAATTTGTGCATTCTTCTGTATATATATAGAAATAGATCCCTCAACAGCCCGGTATTCCACAAAATATCTCTCCATAACCATTTCTAATTCAACAGAAGGAGGCTCCTCAGGAATAGGTACAGGTCTGTCTACTTCAACAATTTTCTCAGTAGGCATTAAGGAGTTCCCAATCAGTGGACTAAGACTCAAGAAGGAAGAAACATATGCTTCAGTTTCATATTCTTCCTCTTCTCCATTCTCTAGAGCTGGGTGGTCTTCCTCATCAATAGGGGCTTCTTCATTGTATACTCCCAACATAGTTTCCTTTCTAGATGATACAACTTCAGCAATAGGACTTAGAGACAAGTCTGGATCCCTTCCATCACCTATAGAGGTATCCTCCTCTTTAGTATCATCACTATACTATGGTTCTTCTTCATCAGGTCCTAGACCTAGATCCCTCACATCCTTAGGCCTAGAAGGATGGTCCATAGGATTAAAATTATCATACAGTTTCTCATCATCACTGACCCATTATCTTCTCCATGGATTCCAATTGATCTTCATATATTTACAAACAGTGCTTCTGATGCAAAAATTGTTCCTTACCACCATTGTCTCATCCTGAGACTCAACTAATCCCTTCACTTTGATCATAATCTAAATTATATTTTCAAAGAATATAGCATTAGTTTTTGACTTTTTCTTGGTCATATCTTCAATTTGAATCATCAGAAGCCTACCCAAATTTACCTTGACACCATGTCTTAACAGATGCTGCAAATAAATATCTTGGTATTTTAGATTTGCAAGGTCCCCTCCTCTTTGGACATAACACATGTTGGATGAACTTGAACAGTAACTGGTTCTCTCCATCCATTTCTGCAGCAACTACTTTTCTTGGTGTTCCATCTCCTGTTAATTTCTCTAAAGCAGCTTCATATTCAAAGATGTTACTAGTAGGAGGTACTAATTTCAAGAAATACCCAAACTCTCCTTCATGTGGAACATTCATGCACTCAACCCACTCAACAGAGGAAAAATATATTATTCTACCATTCACTAATGATGCCATCATGTTCTCAAGTTCTGATTTCTCAAAACGAACAAACTCATTGAATTCTTTTACCAACTTCGGATAATAAGGACCGTTGTTATTCGAGAAGCACTCTACCCATTTCTGTACTTCCATCACATATAAAACTAAATAATTACTGGTCATCAACTAGTCTATGCATAGATCTTTCTCAACTACTATTTCCCTTTTAATGAGATGCTGATTTGTAGGTTTATTCACTTTACTTCCACTACTAGACTCTCCTTTGAGTCTTTGGCATTCCACTCATCACCCTTTTGCTGACTGATGGTCTCTTCACTCTTTCCATTCTACAAATCGTGAGGATTAGGGTTCAAAATAAACGAAGGTTCGGGAGATAAGGCTTGAAGATAAAGCGTTTGAGGTTGATTGAGATGAGGTCAGGAATTGAGTTTTATCATTTAGGAATCACAAAATAAATGAATAAAACATAATAAGTATAGTACAGATGATACAGATTCCGGCGGCTAAAGATACGAAGTTAAAAAACAACGCAATCCTAATTATAATACATACTGGTGAGGATTTCTAATGGTGAGTTATTTTTACCGGTGAGGTCCACTAATAGTGAGGTATAATAGTGAGGTTCATACCGGTGAGGTATAACAGTGAGGTTCATACCATTGTGGTATAACAGTGAGGTTATGGATAATGGTGAGGTTTCTAATGGTGAGGTTTCTAACGGTGAGGTTTTTAATGGTGTGGTTTCTAAAGGTGATGTTTCTAACGGTGATGTTTCTAACGCTGAGGTTTCTAACAGTGAGGTTTCTAATGGTGAGGTTTCTAATTTACAAAGTATATCATTCAAATCTCATGTCTAATATAACTTAACTTATCCGAACTTAAAGGATTGGTAAATATGTTAGCTAATTGATGTTCAGTACCTATAAATTCAAGAGTAATATCACCCTATTGGTAATGATCTCTCAAAAAGATGTGCTGTACATCAATGTGTTTGGTCCTAGAGCGAGACATAGGATTATTATAGATATTAATCGCACTAGTGTTATCACAGTTTATGGATACATGTCTAAACTAATATCCATAGTCCAATAAAGTATGTTTCATCCACAGAATTTGTGCACAGGAACTACCAGTAGCAATGTACTCTACTTCAGCAGTAGACAATGCAATAGAATTCTACTTTTTACTACACCATAATACTAAGTACTTACCTAGAATTTTACATGTTCCAGAAGTGCTCTTTCTATCTAACTTGAAACCAGCAAAGTCAGCATCTAAATAACTTATTAAATCAAATGATTGTCCTTTCAGATATAATAATCCTATGTTAGTAGTATGTTTAGGATATTTTAAAAATCTTTTAAGAGCAAGAATGTGTGACTCTTTTGGATTATCTTTAAATCTTGCACACATACACACACTAAACATAATATCTGGTCGAGTAGCAGTAAGATAAAGCGGACTCCCTATCATGCCTCTATAGTTGGTTTCATCCACTGGTTTTCCAGTTTCATCAGCATCCAACTTAAAAATAGTAATCATAGGTGTATAACTTTTCTTAATACTATCCAAACAAAAATGTTATAAAATATACTTTTTATATTTACTTTGATTTAAGATAATACCATTTTCAATTTGAAAAACTTGAAATCCAAGAAAATATTTGAGTTCTCCCATTAAACTCATTTCAAATTCATTTTGAATACACTTTGAAAATTCAATACACAAAGTATTTTTAGAGGATCCAAAAATAATATCATCAATATAGATTTTTACTATAAAAACATCATTGGAAATTCTTTTAATAAAGAGAGTTGGATCAGAAATTCCTTTAGAAAAAACTTTTGAAATAAGAAAACTACTAAGTCTATCATACTAAGCTCATGGAGATTGTTTCAAACCATATAAAGATTTATAAAGTTGAAAAAATCGATTTGGAAAATGAGGATTAATAAATATAGGTGGTTGTTCAACAAAAAAAAAATCAATTTTAAAACCATTTAGAAAATCACTTTTAACATTCATTTGATATAACTTGAAATTCAGATGAGCAGCATAGGCAAGTAAAATCCTAATAGATTATAATATAGCAATAGGTGCAAAGGATTCATCATAGTCTATTCCTTCCTCTTGACTATATCCTTGTGCAACTAGTCTTGCCTTATTTCTATCTATATTTCCATACTCATCAGCCTTATTTCCAAAAACCCATTGAGTGCCTATGCCCAAAGTGTCCTTAGGTCTGTCAACTAATTCCCAGACTTTGTTTCATTCCAATTGATTTAATTCTTCTTGCATATCTATTACCCAAAATTCAACATTGATTGCAACATTGAAATTTTTAGGTTCTAACTGTGAAACAAAGGCTTGATGTTCAACCTGATTTCTAAGGTAATCTCTAGTCTGTGTCCCTTTATTAAGATTACCTACAATAGCATCTAAAGGATGATTCTTTAGAATCCTAGTAGATATAGTAAAGGTAGGACTAGACATTTCATATTCTTCTCTATGCTCGGGTTCACCAGGAGAAAATTCTGGAATATTTCTAGAAATGGTTGTTTTTACAATAGGTTCGCTGATTTTATCATTAATGTCCAGAATAGATAGATCTTCTTCAAGATTTTAAAGAGAATACTTAGATTCATGCGGATCAGTTTCATCAAATTTGATATGTACTACTTCTTCCACACATTTGGTTATTTTTTTAAATACTCTGTAAGATTTACTGGTTATAGAGTAACCTAGAGAGATTCCCTCATTACTTTTAGAAGAAAATTTGTCAAGATTATCATTAGTATTGAGAATAAATACTTTGCAACCAAAAACTCTGAAGTAACTAACTTTAGGATTCCTATTATTCCATAGTTCATAAGGGGTCTTCTTAAGAACAGGTATAATCAAGACTATTTATAATATAACAATGTTTATTCATAGCTTCACCCCAAAAATAAACAGGTAAATCATGCTCATTAAGCATAGTTCTTGCAATTTCCTGAAGGGTTCTATTTCTTCTTTCGACTACACTATTCTGTTGAGGTGTCCTAGGGGAAGAAAAGTTGTGACTATAGCCATTGTGTGAACAGTAATATTCAAACTCATGATTTTCAAACTCATGCCCATGATCACTTCTCTGGGTTTTAATCTTTATTCCACTATGGTTTTCTATAGACTTTGAGTATTTCATAAAATAAGAACAATCTTCACTTTTGTGTGTAAGAAAGTATACCCAAGTGTATCTAGAAAAGTCATCTACTAAGACATAGACATAATGCTTCACATTTAAACTAGAAACTCTA
Organism: Viscum album; assembly: GCA_963277665.1. Taxonomy (NCBI): domain Eukaryota; kingdom Viridiplantae; phylum Streptophyta; class Magnoliopsida; order Santalales; family Viscaceae; genus Viscum; species Viscum album. The sequence goes on from OY728141.1 coordinate 1,543,322,133, forward strand.
GAAGGTCCAAATAAATCCATGTGAACCAACTTGAGAGGTTGAGAAGTTGAAACTTATTTCTTTGATTTGAATTAAACTTTATATTGCTTTCCCTTTTGATAGGGAGTACAAAATTTTCCTGTTGGGAATTTTAGTTGAGGAAGGTCTCTTACTAAGTTCTTCATAGTCATTTTCTTAAGTGAATGAACATTGAAGTGTCCTAATATTTTGTTCCATATCCAAGATTCTCTATGAAAAGCATTTAAATAAGTAAACTTTTGTTTGGCTAAAGAATTTAAATCTACAGAATAAACATATTCATTTCTTAAGGTAGAAAATACTAAAGAATTTTTAGAATTAAATACATTACAAGCATCATTTTCAAATTTAACATTGAAACCATCATCTCACAACTGTGAAATGCTTAACAGGTTATATTTTAATCCATCAACAAATAATACTTTAGAAATTAAAACTGAATCGGTGTTACCAATATGGCCTAAGCTGATGATTTATACTTTTGTATTATTACCAAAGGTGACATGCCCTCCATAAACCTTGATTAAAATTTTGAAGCATGAGTAATCTCCAGTCATATTCCTTGAACATCCACTATCCAAGTAACATATCTTCTTTTTGGAAATCTTCGGGCATGTCTCCTACAAAACAGGTTTAAACAGAAAATGATTTTGGTACCCAAATTTTCTTGGATCCAGACAGGTTAACAAGCAAAACATTTGGTAGCTAGATTTGTCTAATGGGTTTCATATAATCAATAGATTCAAAAGATTTTTAAAGATAAAAATTGTTTGATCTATAACTATGTGAATATCTAGTTGAGGCATAGGAATCTCCAAAAGTGGAACTAGCATCATACTGTCCAGATTTAGGAATAAATATACTTTTTTCAATCTATCTCTGTCTAGGGTGATAGCCTAAACCAGTAATTTACATTGGGGAAACTTGTTTTCCAAGCATTTGAGTTAGAGTATTCTTTCCATTCGTGAACATATCTATGTCTTTTCTAAGTTTCACATTAGAAAATTTAAGTTGAGTATTCTCCTTTAACAGTTGACCATTAATTTCCTTTTTTATACTAAGCTCAGATTTAACAGTACTGGTTAAAGCATATTGTTTCTTTGATGATTTGTAATTATCCTTCATCTCATTGCAGGTATTTTCTATCATATTACAGTATTCAAATAATTCAGATTTAGTCATATTTTTGTCACTATTTTAACCACCTTCATTCCCAGAATAATAATCATTCAGCATAGGGGAAACTGGTACCTTAGATGTTTTAGTCATAAAACACATGTTGGCATGATTCTTTTTAGAATTAGAAGCCTCATATTCACTTGTGCTGTCTTCTGAAGCACTCCATGTTTCCTTCATAACATTCTTATATTTTCTGTCCTTGTAATCATATTTCTTTTTGAACTTAAATTTTGGACAGTCAACTTTTATATGTCGTTTCCTTTTTCATTCATAACAGACTATCTCGTCATCCTTATCATCTTTCTTCCAATCTTTCTTCCAATTACTTTATTGGTCATATTTTCCCTTATAGTTTAGTTTTCTAAAAAATTTAATCTTACTATAGAATTTCTTGAATATCTTGGATATTTGAGCTATCCCTTCATCACTATCAGAATCTGAACCTTCACTTTTTGAGCTTTCTGTAGGTATGTGAACTTTATTCTTGTCCTTTCTCTTTGAGGAAATAGAATTAAATGCCACTGATCCCTTCTTAGTTTCATCATCTTCTTCATTGTTTACTTTCAGTTCTTCCTCATACATAATTAACTTACCAATAAGATCTTTAACAGGAAGTGAACTTATGTCACATAATTCTCTAATTTAAACTGATGTGCCTATCCATCTTTCTGGAAGACATCTAAGTAATCTCATGATTTTATCTTTTGCTGGAACAGCCTTTCCCAGTAATCTCATTGTATTTACAATTTCATTGAACCTGATATACATGTCAGAAATAGGTTCATCAGGCTTCATTTTAAAATTATCATATTTAATAGTGTAGGTATTCAATCTCATTTCTTTAACATTAGTAGTTACCTCATGAGAAACACCCAAAGTATCCCAAATTTCATAAGTAGTTTTACAAGAAGAAATTCGATTAAATTATCCATCTCCTAAAGCACAATACCAGGAATTCATTACTTTAAAATTATTATTGTCTGAAATTTTAGTAGGTTAATCCCAAGTAGTTCTTTCAGTTTTTGGAATCTTATACTGAGTTTCTATAGCAGTCCAGAAGTCAAATCCAATAATTTTTAAATGAATTTTCATTTTCAGTTTTCATTGGGCATTATTAACACCATTAAAGGAAGGTGGCATGTTGGTAGCATCACCTTATAATCTATTATGCATAATTAGATTTTAGAAAATATATTTAAAGAGATAAAATTTAGAACTAATAGAAATTTAAGATCTTTAAGATAAAACTAAAATCACTATTGAACATAAGAGTATTTGGAAATCCGTTATTAATAAAAAAACCTCTGATACCAAATGTTGGTCGGATTGGATACTCAAGAGGGGGGTGAATTGAGTTCCAATTAAAATTAATGTTAAAAATATTTCAATTAAAAATCCCCCAATTTAAATAACAATCAAAACTATATTGAATTTGTAATACAGTAAAGGGTCAGTGAGGTTCTCAAGAGATTGATTAGTTCTCAGTTAATCTAATTTTAATATTAGATTAGATTTTGAAACTAACCTAATGCTTTACAATAAATAAAAACGCTTACTAGTTTAACAATCAAAGTTACTTTAAAATAGATTTGTATTTAAAATACTTAGTAGTGGAATATTTAATATAGTTTAAAACAAAATAAACAAGCACATCAGGTTTAACCAAGAGGTTCAATCTCAAGCTGAGACTTATTCCTCTCATATAGTTTATATAAACATTGATCCACACCCAGGATCGGGGTAAACAACAGTACACAGACTGTCCAGGTACTAAGTCCTCTACGACAGTTCTTCATTGAAAAAACAAAACAATAGCACACATGTTATACAGGTCACACTTGAACTCTAACACTATCCACAGTGGGAATAAACAGTATAAGGAAAGATTGAGTAAGGATTTATAAACACTCCAGTTCAAAATAGGATTCAGTGTGTAAATACAGAACACACACTACTCGAAATGTAAATAAATAAAACACAAAATAGCTAAACAATTAGAGATGAATTTATAATTCTATTTGTGTTTTTAGTGAAGCTCTGGACTCATTGAATTGATGCAGATGAGGCTTTGAGTCCTTATCTGGTTTTTGTCAAGAAACAGAGTGCTGTTTTTGTATTTGACTTCCAGGTCCAGGTTGATCAGTCTAATCAGCTTGAGTGAAAGTGAAATTGTTGAATCTATTTTCTCCATAAATGTTCAAGTTCAATAGATTCAATATGTATTCTTCCTTATTCTTATAAGCATGTAAGTCTCGTATTTTCATGTGAAGACTGACCACCCAACCGACGTGTCTTCTGTAGTTCGTGGTTCCCTTATATAGCTTTAGATCCGGTACGAGGAATGATTACCTATTACAGGTACGAGGTATTGTTCCTGAAATACCAACCACTATCATTAATTAATAGCAGGTTCATTAAAAACATCAAATATGATTCTTTCTAAATAAATAAATAGAAATAGAGTTTAGAGAAACTGTGACTAATTTCCATCGGTAGCTCTTAGTATTAGTGAGCTTGTATCGGTAAATCTTTTGTATTGGTAGTTGTTGTACTTTATAACGGTCGCTCGCAAAAATCGATAGCTTATCCTATCGATAACACTTTTGTATTGGTGGAATTCTTGTATCGGTAGACTTTGTAGCGGTATTCGTCTGTCTGTATCAGTAGACTTGAATATGTAGCTGTCTGTCGGTATCTGTCTATATCGGTGGCATGTGTATTTGTATCGGTCGAGTTTTTCTGTCTGTATTGGTGGACTTTGTATTTGTATCGGTGGAATTCATATCGCTAGCTGTTTGTCTGTCTGTTTGTATCGGTAGCTATCTGTATCAGTCGAATTGTGCATATCTGTAAACTTATTCTATCATTAGCTCAGGTGTAATGGTGACTATTTGCATACTGGTGACCTTATCCATATCGGTGGACTTTTGTACCAGTTTACTTAGCCTTATCAGTAGCTTTTGTGCATACCGGTGGACTTATGCATACTAGTGGACATACTCTATTAGTAGTTGTTCTATGAAAAACATATCCAGATTTAGTTAGAATTATTTCAAAGCATGTATAAACGTAGATAAACATTGATTAACGTATTCCAATTATTATTTTGATATTTTTTTCAACCTAAGAATACGATGTCATAGATTGAACAAATTAATATATAGATAAACATTATTTGGGATTATCAAAGCATATTAAAGCATAATTGGGATTATCAAAATAGGTGAGATCAACACAATTATATGATAATCGTGTTTCATTAATATTTGTAGTCTATATCTAGTGATTCCTATGTATCTTCAATCTCACAATTCTATTGTTTAAGATTATAGTGCAAAATTTCTCTAAGTATGAAAGGTCACCGAGGATAAGGTCACCAATGAAAAGGTCACCGATGCAAAGGTCACTAATGCAAGGTTACCGATTTAAGGTCGCCGATGAAGGTCACCGATGAAAGGTCCCCGATGAAAGGTTACCGTTGAGAAGGTTACCACTAAAGGTTACCGTTGAGAAGGTTACTGCTGAAGGGTACCGTTGAGAATGTTACCGCTGAAGGTTACCATTGAGAAGGCTACCGTTGAAGGCTACCCTTACCAAACTACTGATGCTCACTCTTCTACTCAATACTTTTCAAAATTCATAAGATCATTTTAACAATCATATTTGGTAAATTTAATTATTCTGACATTAATTAATTATGATTATAGACATATAAATAGACCGTATCTGGGGATTGTATGAGGAGGACCCCACGTGGTTTACGTATTCCTATTTTCAGACCTCAAATATAAAATAGATGAACCAGGAATAAAAGGAGAAGGTGCAAGAAGTGTGTGTCGAGAAATGAAGACAGAGGAATTCATGTAAAAGAACTTACTCACTAGATCAAAGAGAATAAGGTAGAACCATCAAGCACTTACACTATGAACCAAAGATCCTTCGGAAGATCATTTTGGGAGAACAAATTCAAGACTGCCTTCTATGCTTTATCAACTCTCTGTCAACTCAAGAATTTGAACACTCGGTTCTTAAAAGTTAGAACTTGGAGCTCTGACACTCTATTTTGAGGAAAACATCCAGAGAAAGATTGGAACTGCAATTTCCTCACTCCAAGGAGTCAAGAGCTGAACTGAAAACACATAGAGCTTTCTGGACTCAATCATAAGATATTAGATCTATTGAGTTATTTTATTTGTCATAATTTAGATGTTTGTGTGTCTGTATGTTACACACACTATCTCATGTGCTTGAACTAGAGGATACAGAAAATCCTCACATCAAAACTCACTAACCTTTTTTTTCACGTATAACTATGGAAGATACCATGTGTGGTCTATCTGGTTTGTTTTTACTATAAAGAACTATAGAAGATGGTGTGATCCCTATATTGTTTGTGAAAACTATTGTAAAGACTAATATAGGTTGTGTATCAAGTTTATTATTTTTATAAACTACTTTGTTGTAGGTGATCACCATGTAGAGAGGATTAAGTCTCATCTTGAGACTGAACCTCTTGTTTAACTCTACTGTGTACTATATTTTGTAATACTCTATTTTATCTATTTTCTGCTGCTTAAAATTTCTAAAATAGAAAATTGTTTTTCATTGACTTTCATAGTTAGTTCTGGATATTCTATGTAGGTGTTTAATTTAGTAAACTTGTTTCAAAAGTTGAAGAATTGTTTTACACTGATTTAACTGAGGACTAATCACCCTTTGAGAAACATGTTGACCAACCAAACATTTATATCCCCAATGCCTTAATTAACTAGGCCATTTCGAAATTGGGGGATCTTTTACATAAATTTTTTAACATAAATTTTAAGTAGGAATTCAATTCACCCCCCCCCCCTCTTGAGATTCCACTCCGACCAACAAAAATAACTGATAAATATAAATTTTATCAGTGCTAAAAAAACACTGATAAAGGTGTACCCTTTATCAGCGCTTTTGATAACACTGATACAGGTTGATGATTATAAATGTTATTCTTAACGCTGATAATAACTTTTAGCTAAAAAATACGATTAATATATAAAATATTATCATATTTCTATCCAAAAAATAATGCTTAATTATATACATATATTAAGAATTGATTTAAAAAAACAATTTCCAAGACCATGGACATAATCCATGGTTCACACCATTCGGGTAAAAAATGCATGTATATAATTAATATAAAAATGATATATTAATATATTTTTTAATAATTCAAATATATATATATATATTTGAATATTTATATATATTTATATATAAATATATATATATAATTACATAAATATATATAATGATATACATATATATATAATTATAAACAAATATATAATTATATAATTCTATATAATTCTACAATTCTATATAATTAAAAAACATATTTATATTTTTCATTTGAGGGATTACACAAGTGGTAAAGGCTTCCTATAATACTACATTAGAACTGGGTTCAAATCTCGGTGGGAGAAAATTTCAACATGTATTGTAGCTGTCACGACCCATCCCCCAGCGCCCATACTGTTACTACCCCAAGACCGCCTCCCATAGGCTAGGGGATGGTAAGCAGTGTTGAGTAGGCATATCCCACAAGGGGGAGGCATTTACCTAATTACCTATACACACACACTCGTCTCCTAGAAAAAAGTTCGAAAGCTAAAAAGTAAACAGGGCCAGAACAAGCCCAACCAAAACTGAAAAGGTCCATGCTTCTGAAGTACTTCAACAGAAAACCCTGCTTAATGGTAGGTACAGTAACATGTCTGAATGTTATTGAATCATACAATGTTCGTCGGGTAACCGTGTAGCACCACCTTTCTCCATCTCACCAAGGACTCTATCAAAGCTTCTGATCATCTGCACAAGACATGACACATGTGGGTGAATCCCATGAAGGACTGAGTAAAACAATACTCAGTAGAGACCCTAGAACCAAGAAGGAAAAGCCACAAAGAAAGTTACTATTAATAGAGTCACAAGAGTCATCTCACACTAGGTACATATCTATGGCATGAATATACTTAAGAAAGTCCAGGAAAATTCAAATCCAATGATACCTATAGTCAATGCAGGAGACTCACTCCTTATCTTCGTAGGAGACCTACTCCACATCTCTGCATGAGACCTACTCTGTGTCTTCATAGGAGACCTACATCGCGTCTTCACAGGAGACCTACTCCATGTCTTCCCAAGAGACCTTCTTAGTATCTTCACATGAGACCTACTGTGCGACTTCATAGGATACAAACTCTGCATATTTCCAGGATACTCAATATGCATCTTCACTGGAGACATACTCTGTGTATGTCACAATTCATAGGAGACTTACTCCGTGTAGGTCTTAGCCACATGATTCCTCTCTTAGGGCGCTTGTTCCAGGATAACCTACTAATCAAGAAAATAGTTCTTATTCTAACATCCACAAAAAATCCTGTAGAGTATCTCAAAAGTACCTCCTCATCACGAGGGTCCCAACACTGCAAACGGATCATTAAATTGTTGCATGGTTTGAGAGTTATGGGGCATTTTATTAAAAAGGAGTCAATTGGGTCTTGGTCCAACCCTACCTGGTCATGTCTAGGATGACCCAAACTGGCCTGACCCAAAATTCATCCCCTCAGGCCACCCGATTGAATAGTTTTCTTCCTTTTCATCCCACCTGTGTGGGCCGATTCATCCAGCCGAGCACGTCATGCAGGTCGTACCCCTCCCACCAGGATGACACGGTCGGGTGCCCGCATCGCCCGGTCAACACAGTCGATAGTTGTCCATCCACTCCTCTCATATGTGGCCCATGGGACCATGTTCCAACTAACTAACATGGAACCATGTCGCATCTCCGGTCCACATCACCATGACCCGCCCTGGACGTGCCTCCTGGTCACCACCAATTCTCGCACCACCGCGGATCCCTCCGCCACCGGCCATCGTGTCGGCGACCGCTTGCTACCGGGCGACTGCACCACCATGTGCCACCATAACTATGGTGGTCTATTTTTTGAACCAAGAATTCCGTTGTGAACCTCATGTCACCATGATGTTATTAATATTTTCATGACATATTATATTCCCCCTTTACTTATTTTATATGAAATGTGCATAATTTGTGTGAAATATTAATGTTTCAATATTAAGTATAATATTTGAGCATTTTTAGAAGTAGTCCAATTGAGTTAGTTTAATGTTTTAATAAGAACTGTCACTATACTGATCCAAATTGTGTGTTTCTTGGTCTGTAAGATTCTGATTTCAATATAAAACATTTCATTAGAAGGAACCATGATCCAATTCTTCCATTTGAAAGGTCATATGGTCCTCACAAGAAAGACCAAAGAATCTGTGAACAAACTGGACCATCCTTGAAGATTGATTTACTGGGCTCAATCCAGAAGTCCAAAAACATTAAATCTCCACCATAATTCTTTGGACACTACATTTCATCTTGGATAAAAATTTCAAGGCCCAAATCCAAGTACAAGTGGCCCAAATAAATCTTTGAAGTCCAGCCCACCATTCTGGACGAGAATTAAAATCAGTATAGTATGCATGACATATCTCCTGATGTAATAATCAAATCGAGCTGAGATTTTGCAGTGTGAAAGTGGCGATATAGGTGGCCGACTGTTTTGAATAAACCATTCGGATTTGAAGGCATCTTCATATTCAAAAACCCTTTCACATTATGGACATCAAAAAGACTGGATTGAAATTGACAGTTTAACTTTGTTTAATCAACCGGCCATAACATTTGATCCTTAAGTCCAAATGACTCCAAATTTTGAGAGTAGTCGGACAACATTATTTTCTACAACTTTGAAGAAGGAGATATTTGACGATTCGGATTTCTGTATAGACAAATTGGCGATACAATTGGAGGGACAGATTGGGAATGCAAACAGTCCACTCCTTGGGCTATAAATACTCTCGCCTTCTCTCCTTGAGAGGGGTTGGCATTTCAGAAGAGAGGAGATCATATTGCCACGACCAAAGATTTTCCAAAGTCTTGGGAGGACCTTCCATACTCAGGTTTTTAGTTGAGAGACCTTTCCTCCTCTCTTTGTTTTCACTTACTTTTGTGTTCTTCGTTTTTTGTAATTTTGTAAGTCCTTTCTTTGTAATTTTGTTTTAATGAAAGTTACTTCTTCAATATCTCTTATTCTTATCCACCTTCTGTAGTTTAATATTTATGTTATTAAAATAGTTTAAATTTAGTTCAATCCCCTTCCCTTCTTTTTCTTCCTCATTCAATCGAAAATCCATTTTTAATTATCATCATCGTTCGTCTGTGTGTGTCAACGTACCACTCTTTTCTAATCCTTTTATTTTTCTTCTATTCTTAATTTATCATCATAATTATTTTAACCCGAATATTAAACATCCAAATGGATGAGTAAATCTTTCATTGGGGTGAGTTATAATTCGGGGATGTTAAGTGATTGAGAGTTTTTCTCGATGAGTATTCTTTAAATTAATATTGTGTATGTTAAACTTAATATGTCATGGATTAATGATATGTTTTGTTTAACGAGTGGTTTCCATGGATTATTGGAACAATAAATACACTACCATAAATAATTTTTGATTGAGATTAGAACCCTATGTTAAGTTAAGGATTGGATTAAAGCCTTCACACTTAGGAACTCCAATCAACGTCAACTTATGACATGGGTGTTAATTTAATGCAATACAAAGTAAGGCTCAAGGATATCACATGCTTAACTACCCAATGATGAAATCACCCCAATATTTATCAATTTTGTCAATCAAACATCATCCATAAATCATTTCAATCAAGCTCTGCAAACAAACCCCCCTAATCAAAATACAATCAACTAAAAACAAACGACTATTACAAAGTATCATCGCCGAGGATTCGACCTGAGTGCTGCTATACACATTAGCAGAGCACCGGAATTTTGACCGGTCGATAGGCGACAATCGGTCGTGCATTTCAAATGGCTCCATTGCTGGGGATGGTGCTTTAAGTAGTCATTAGTTTCTGGTTATTGTAAAAAAAACCAAAAAAATCAAAAATTTAAAAAAAAATTGATAAAAAAACACAAAGAAAAACCCGTCTTCCTCTTTAAAATCATAAACTAAAAAAATACAAAGGAAAACTCGTCTTCCTCATCCTTTCTAAATCTCTCTGAATGCCCCGCAGCCTCCCAAACAATCCCTCGGATTTTTTTGACCCTGAAATTGATATAATTCTTCGTCGACTTAGGAGGACCATTAGGGATAACCAAATCACCCAAGAACCAATCATTTCCCTACCAATTGAATTAGATATGTCCAATCCTAGGGAACAAACATTGAAAAAACTTACTTCCCCTGATATGAATTACAAACCTCTTGGTATTCAATATCCAAACATTGAAGCTGACTTCGAACTCAAATCAGGTTTGATTCATCTTCTCCCTCATTTTCACGGGCTAGCCGGTGAGGATCCACATCTTCACCTTAAAGAGTTCCAAGTAGTATGCTCTACCATGAAGCCTCAAGGGGTTTCTGAAGAACAAATCAAGCTTAGAGCTTTCCCCTTTTCCCTAGCGGATTTTGCCAAGTCTTGGCTCTACTACCTCCCACCTGGTTCCATAAACTCATGGGTTGACATGAAGAGACTTTTCCTTGATAAGTTCTTTCCCACTTCCCGAACAGCTTCTATCCGAAAGGAAATAAGCGGCATCCGTCAATTCCCTAATGAATCGCTCCATGAGTATTGGGAGAGGTTCAAAAATCTTGTGGTAACTTGTCCACACCATCAAATCCCTGACCAACTCCTAATCCAATACTTTTATGAGGGGTTATTGGCTATGGAGCGAACTATCATTGATGCCGCAAGTGGCGGTGCTCTTGTTGACAAAACTCATGCAGCTTCAAGAGATCGCATAAGTAACATGGCTGCAAACACGCAGCAATTCCATACTCGAGTACATGCTCAAGTGAAACAAGCCCAAGAGAATCAATCCATAGATCCCAACAAGATGACTGAGTGGATGAGTGAACTTACAGGTCTTGTGCGTCAACTAGCGGTGGCTACCAAAGACCCAACCTCACCTTCTCCACAGTCACTATTCCCTGTACCTATCAAGAATTGTGGAATCTGCAACTCTACATCTCATCCGACTGACACATTTCCACAACTTCAAGATGATCCATCTGATTCATCTAGTCCAATGGAGCTCAATGTGGCATATGCTCAGCGAAACTTCAACCCTCAAAAATCATGTCAGTTTGTTAGAAACTTCAACCAACCCCACTCTGAGCCCTTCTCTTATACCTTTAACCCACCTCTGAAGTATGGTAATCCCATTTCTCATCCTCCTCAGTTCCCTCATCAAAATCCAAACCAGTTCCAATATGGTCAAAGTGGAGGTAACATTCATCAACCTTATCCTTTTGTTCCTCAACCCCAAAGGAACAATCCTCCTCCTAGATTCCACTATCCTAACGAGCCTTCCCAATTCTCCACCCAATACAATCGCTTTCCCAAGAACCAAAATCAAGGCCAACCCAATTTGGGACAAGCCTCTTCTTCTAAACAACCATGGGAATGTGTTGTAGAGGATATTTCTTCCTTCACCCATTCTAGCCTCAAGAACATTGAAACCCAAATTGGTCAACTTGCATCCCACCTTAGCCAGCAAAAACCATCCAATTCATCCCAACTCGCAGCTCAACCATTACCCAACCCTAAGGGTAATGTAAGTATAATTGCACTTAGATCGGGATAGCAAATTGCTATTCCCCATGTTGATTCCTCTACCTCCCCTTTCGATGTTGATCTAGAAAATGAAAAGAAAAAAAAGCTGGAAAAGGAACTTGAATCCACTCTTTCACCTCCTTCCATTCCTATAAGGAACCCAATTCCTTTTCCTCAAGACATCTCCAAGCCTAAGAAGTCCTTTGAACCTGATCCTGAAATGCTTGACATGTTTAGATGTGTTGATGTGAGTATCCCCCTCTTAGATTCCATCAAACAAATCCCTAAGTATGCCAAGTTTCTTAAGGAATTGTGCACCCATAAGAGGCAACATAGGACATTGAAAATGTTTCAACCCAACAGTCAATTCCCATGAAGTGCAAAGATCTAGGGACCTTCACGGTTCCATGTCAAATAGGGAGTTCCAACTTTGATGATGCACTCATAGACCCTGGAGCCTCAATAAATGTCATCCCAAATCCATTTTCACCAACTTTGGTCTAGGTCCCTTGCACCCAATAGGTGTTGTCATTCAATTAGCCAATCGAAGCACTACCAGTCCTGAGGGGATAATTGAGGATGTTCTTGTTCGAGTCAATGATCTTATCTTCCCAGCTGATTTCTATGTCCTTGACATGGAAGGTGAGACGTCCTCTTCTCGATCTACCCTAATTCTAGGAAGACCATTCCTCATGACTGCGAGAACCAAGATTGATGTCCATTCAGGCATCTTATCCATGGAATTCGGTGACCAATTGGTCAAGTTCAACATTTTCCAAGCCATGCGATACCCATCTGAGGATCACTTTGCATTCTCAATCCATGCTTTTGAGGACACTTCTAAGATTCAATCGAACCCCAATCCACCAGGTTCTTCATGTTCTAATGATAAAAGATCTTGTGAAATATGCACCATGATTAACAAAGTCAGAAATGGTGAAGTTGATGTGGACCTCTCATTCATAGACTCCATCAATCTAGAGGAACTTGAAAACTCTCTTGAATCCCACATCAACTCTGATCTCTACTGCTCCACCATGGACAGTGTTGAGGAAAATGATCCAAAACCATCTGGAATCCCTTCTCCTGCTCCTAAATTGTCTACCTCTCAAATCAAGGCTGAAACTGATCTAAAACCACTTCCTTCACACCTCAAGTATGAATTCCTTTTCCATGATCCCTCCTACCCTGTCATTGTTTCTACTTCACTTTCTGAAACTGAGGAGTTCCAACTTGTTCAAGTGTTAGAGGAAAAAAAATGCCTTAGGTTGGACCCTAGAGGATATTCCAGGAATCAACCCTGCCCTTTGCATGCATCAAATCCATCTAGAGGAATCATCCAAACCAATTAGGCAACCTCAAAGAAGACTCAATCCACTCATACTTGAGGTAGTTAGGGAAGAGATTACCAAGCTTCTTCAAGCTGGTATTATCTACCCAATTTCTGATAGTGAGTGGGTTAGTCCAATTCAAGTCGTTCCTAAGAAGGGTGGGATAACATTTGTCACAAATGAACATGGATAATTGGTCACAACTCGAGTGAAAAACAAATGGCGTGTGTGCATCCATTATCGCAAATTGAATGCTGAAACACGAAAGGATCACTACCCACTTCCTTCCCTTGACCAAATGCTTGAGATATTGGCCGGAAAGTCACACTATTTCTTTCTTGATGGTTACATCGTCTACTTCCAAATTCCTATCGCACCTCCAGACCAAGAAAAGACCACATTCACTTTCCCCTTGGGAACCTATGCCTATAGGCGAATGCCTTTTGGCCTTTGTAATGCTCCTGCAACATTCCAGTGGTGTATGATGAGTATCTTTTCTGAATTCATTGAGAATTGCATGGAGGTCTTCATGGATGACTTTACCATTTATGGCGAGTCATTTGAATCTTGCTTACATTCACTCTCTTTGGTCCTTCAAAAGTGTGTCAAGTGCAACCTTATGCTGAATTTTGAAAAATGTCACTTCATGGTTCCAAATGGGATTGTACTAGGGCACATAATTTCTCAAGAGGGTATCCAACTTGATCCAGCCAAAATTGAGGTGATCCAATCACTTCCCGAACCCAAATCTGTTCGAGACATTCGGTCCTTCCTTGGTCATGCTGGTTTCTATCGGTGATTCATTCAGAACTTCAGCAAGATTTCCCTCCCACTCACTCGTTTACTTCAAAATGATGTCACATTCAATTTTGATGAGGCTTGCAAGAGAGCCTTCATTGAACTCAAATCTTCTCTCACATCTTCTCCAATAATCCAACCCCCAGATTGGTCTTTACCATTTTAATTGATGTGTGATGCTTCTGATAGGGCTATTGGGGCTTTTCTTGGTCAAAGAAGAGAAAACATTGCTCATGTCATCTTTTACACCTCAAAAACGTTGGATGAAACTCAATCACACTACACTGTGACTAAAAAAGAACTTTTAGCTGTGGGTTTTGTCTTGGATAAATTCCGGCCCTATCTCTTAGGTGCCAAAATCATCATCTTCACGGACCACTCAGCATTAAAGTTCTTACTTAAGAAAAGTGATTCCAAATCAAGGCTAATAAGATGGATTTTAATGCTCCAAGAGTTTGACCTTGTGATAAAAGATAAACCTGGAAAAGAAAATCATGTGGCTGACCACCTGAGTAGAATTTCTAATTCTTCTCATTCTGAAATAATTGATCCTGAATTTCCAACTGAACACCTCTCATCTCTCACTCCAAAGTTACCATGGTATGCCCCAATTGTCAATTACTTGGTTTCTGGTGTTTTCCCTGAATTTTTTTCAAAAGAACAAAAAGAAAAGATGAAAAGTGATTCAAAGCATTATTTTTGGGAAGATAATAAACTTTGCAAAACTGGGGCTGACATGGTAATTAGGAGATGTGTTGATGAAACTGAACAATCCTCCATCTTGGAATTCTTCCACTCAATGCCTGGAGGTGGCCACTTTGGACCACAAAGGACTTCTCGAAAGGTCCTAGATTCTGGATTCTTTTGGCCTTCACTCTTCAAGGACTCACACGAGTTCTGTCAATCATGTCCCACTTGCCAAAATTTTGGCACAATTTCCAAAAGAAACGAAATGCCTCAAAAGCCATTAATCTTCTGTGAGCTTTTCGATGTTTGGGGCATCGATTTCATGGGACCTTTTCCCCCTTCCAATGGATTATCCTACATTCTCCTTGCTGTTGACTATGTTTCTAGGTGGTTCGAGGCCAAACCCACTAGGAAAGATGATGCTCAAATTGTGAGTGAGTTCCTCAAAACCCATATCTTCCATCGATTCGGAACACCACGTGCTTTGATAAGTGACTTAGGAACTCATTTCTGTAATAGAACCATGGAGTCACTTTTGAAAAAGAATGGGGTTGTACATAAAACATCCACTGCATATTACCCTTAAACAATTGGAATGGCTGAACTTTATAACAGAGAAGTGAAAAGAGTGCTTGAAAGAATTGTTAAGCCCATAAGAAAAGACTGGCCCAATAGACTTGGTGAAGCACTTTGGGCCTATCGAACAGCCTATAAGACACCCATTGGGATGTCTCCATTTAGGCTAGTTTTTGGTAAAGCCTGTCATTTACCAGTTGAAATCCAACATAAGTCATTTTGGGCTGTCAGAACTTATAATTTTGATTGTGAAAAATCTGGTGAAGAAAGATGGTTGCAGTTGACTGAATTGGATGAGCTTCGACTCGATTCGTATGATAACTCCATTATCTACAAAGAAAAGGCAAAGTCACTCCATGACAAGCACATTCTTCAAAAGGTATTTCATTAAGGTGAAAAGGAAATGCTCTTCAATTCTCGATTTCGACTTCACCCAGGTAAGCTCAATTCTCGTTGGGATGGACCTTTTATTATTACTAATGTTTACCCATTTGGTGCAGTGCAAGTACAAGACCCTTCTTCAAAAAGAACATTCACGGTTAACGGAAATCGGTTAAAGCATCACCATGAGAGGTCTCACAATCCAGGAACCACGTCGACTTCCATCGAAACCCCATCCACTTCAATAGAACCACCACTGGATGGAGACCTGCCAAATCCAAACCAGGGGGAACCTCTTTCCCTTTAACTATCTCTCTCCTCAATCTCTCTTCCCTCTCTTCTTCTCTCTATTTCTTCTTCTTCCTCTCTCCCACTCATTTTTTTTACAAAATTCTTCCACAACCTTTTTTTCTATTTTCTCTTTTGTGTGTATGTGTCATTAAAAATAAAATAAAAATTAAAAAAAATTAATTAAAAAAATGAAAATTAAAAAAAAAGGGGTGTCATAATTACTAATCATCCAGAATTGAAATTCTGTCCAACCATTTTGGGGAGTCAAAAGGCTTGTTTTAAACTCAAATATATTGAATTTTTATCTCAAACTTGGGTAAACAATTTTGAGTCAATAACAAACATTTTGAATGAACAATTTTTGGTGGAAAATGATTCTCCCCTACCGTGAGGAATAACATTATCCTTCATGCCAAGGTCATCTATGGCCATCTTTTTCATTGTGTGTCTTCACCACTGATTGTGAGTCTTGAGTTTGTGGACCTTCGAGCTGAATTTCCATCTTTTGTGTGCATTAATATGATAGAGGCATTTTCTAAGCCACATGAGAATCAGAATAGCCAAATAGCCTCCCGTTACCCTTACATTGATCCGACTTTTGAAAGCCCCTTTGAGCCTATGAAAACCTTTCTTTTGATAGCCACATTACAAGCCTAATACCTTCTCCCACCCAACATCTTCATGGATTTTCATTGTACAATTTATTGAAATTTAAGTGTGGGGGGAATGGACTTCATTTTTGGGCGTACTTTCATTGATTCCCAATGTGTCATCATATGCTTGAGGGAAAACATCCATTCAAGTGTGGGGGAGAGGTTGTAATTCTGTGAGATTTGGGGTGTATATGTGTAATTTTCATTTGTACAAAATTCATTGAAAAGTGTTCAAAAAAATGAAAAAAAAATTATATTATAAAAAATGAAAACAAAGGAATGGGTTGTGTCTTGGGTGGGTCAAAAATCATTCATCATCAACCTTTGATCGTGTTATAACTACAAAAATTAGTTCCATGAGGAGATCAAGCATGGGTTGGGAGATGACTGTGAGACTTGTTTCAAGCACAACTTTCGAAAAAAAAAGAGCAAAAAGAAAAAAAAGAACACTTGAATCATCTTGTATTGTGTCATTATTGGAAGTCTTCCATGTTGTACATATTCCATCATCTCACCCTATTCTATTTTCTATCTCCCTCACTTTTCATTCATCACACATTCATGCCCTTGTAAATATGTGTTTCTATTTCCTTACAAATCAAATTATAAAAAAAATGTGCATTGATTTTTCCATGTTGGTGTTTTTAACCCCTCTTTTCCTTTGTACATTATATACCTACCGTCCCATAGCCACTAAAAAACCCCTTAAAAGACCTCTTGATTCTTGTACACATTAGATTTGGGAATGGAAGCTGAGAGCTCTTACAAACTCTTGATTTTCACTTTTTGTTGGTAAATGAGTGAACCTCCTAAAATACATTTTTATCATATTGAGAGGAGTAAGTTTTGAGTGCCTACATTTTCTAATTCAAACCTTGAACATGAAAAAATGAATTGTTTCTGATGCATCATTGTGAACCAAATTTGTGATGGAATTCAATATGGATGAGTGAAATAGTCTAAACCTCCCCTGATTGGAGAAAACAAAATTTTAATATTTGTTGGTGAGTGAAAATGATTTTGTCATGTTTTTATATTTGTTGCACATGAGGACACGAGAAAATCTAAGTGTAGGGGAGTTGATGTTATTAATATTTTCATGACTTATTATATTCCCCCTTTACTTATTTTATATGAAATGTGCATAATTTGTGTGAAATATTAATGTTTTAACATTAAGTATAATATTTGAGCATTTTTAGAAGTAGTCCAATTGAGTCAGTTTAATGTTTTAATAAGAACTGTCACTATACTGATCCAAATTGTGTGTTTCTTGTTTTTTACGATTCTCATTTCAATATACAACATTTCATTAGAAGGAACCATGATCCAATTCTTCCATTTCAAGGGTCATATGGTCCTCACAAACAAGACCAAAGAATCTGTGAACAAACTGGACCATCCTTGAAGATTGATCTACTGGGCTCAATCCAGAAGTCCAAAAACATTAACTCTCCACCATAATTCGGGGGACACTACATGTCATCTTGGATAAAAATTTCAAGGCCAAAATCCAAGTACAAGGGGCCCAAATAAATCTTTGAAGTCCAGCCCACCATTCTAGCCGAGAATTAAAATCAGTATAGTATGCATGACATATCTCCTGATGTAAGCATAAATCGAGCTGAGCTTTTGCAGTGTGAATGAAGAGATATAGGCGGCCGACTTTGTTGAAGAAAACATTCGGATTTTAAGGCAGCTTCATATTCAAAAACCCTTTCACATTATAGACTTCAAAAAGACTAGATTGAAATGGACAGTTTAACTTTGTTTAATCAACCGGCCATAACTTTTGATCCTTAAGTCCAAATGACTCCAAATTTTTAGAGTAGTCGGCCAACATTATTTTCTAAAACTTTGAAGCATGCGATATTTGAAGATTCGGCTGTCTGAATAGCCAAATTGGCGATACAAGTGGAGGGAAAGATTGGGAATGCAAACAGTCCACTCCTTGGGCTATAAATACTCTCCCCTTCTCTCCTTGAGAGGGGTTGGCATTTCAGAAGAGAGGAGATCATATTGGAACGACCAAAGCTTTTCCAAAGGCTTGGGAGGACCTGACATACTCATGTTTTTACTTGAGAGACCTTTCCTCCTCTCTTTGTTTTCACTTACTTTTGTGTTCTTCATTTTTTGTAATTTTGTAAGTCCTTTCTTTGTAATTCTGTTTTAATGCAAGTTACTTATTCAATATCTCTTATTCTCATCCACCTTATGTAGTTTAATATTTATTTTATTAAAATAGTTTAAATTCATTTCAATCCCCTTCCCTTATTTTGCTTCCTCATTCAATGGAAAATCTGTTTTTAATTATCATCATCGTTCGTGTGTGTGTGGCAACGTACCACTCTTTTCTAATCCCTTTATTTTTCTTCTATTCTTAATTTATCATCATAATTATTTTAACCAGAATATTAAACATCCAAATGGCTGAGTAAATCTTTTATTGGGGTGAGTTATAATTCGGGGATGTTAAGTGATTGAGAGTTTTGCTCGATGAGTATTCTTTAAATTAATATTGTGTATGTTAAACTAAACATGTCATGGATTAATGATATGTTTTGTTTAACGAGTGGTTTCCATGGATTATTGGAACCATAAATACACTACCATAAATAAGTTTTGATTGACATTAGAACCCTATGTTAAGTTAAGGCTTGGATTAAAGCCTTGACACTTAGGAATTCCAATCAACGTCAACTTATGACATGGGTGTTAATTTAATGCAATACAAAGTAAGGCTCAAGGATATCACATGCTTAACTCCCCAATGATGAACTCACCCCAATATTTATCAATTTGGTAAATAAAACATCATCCATAAATCATTTCAATTAAGCTCTGCAAACAAACCCCCCTAATCAAAATACAATCAGCTAAAAACAAACGACTATTACAAAGTATCATTGCCGAGGATTCGACCCGAGTGCTGCTATACACATTAGCAGAGCACCGGAATTTTGACTGGTCGATAGGCGACAATCGGCCGTGTGTTTCACACCACCATCACTATTGTGGGATCCAATTCATATTACAGTCACTCCAGGGGTCTGGCCACATTCAGAACCACTCCGCAAAACATGTCATGAACAAGAGTTTCAGTTGAAAAAGAACAAAAGAAGGGGTATTTTTAAAGGCACAAGAACACACATAGAACATACCTTGGCCTTGTTCGTGTCATCCTTGGTCTGTTCATGTGAGCAGGATTTTGAAGAGAAATAATCATCAGCCTATTACCTTTAATCATGCACTTTATCCATCCTAAAAACGATCAAACAATGGATCAACTTGTTTGTGGGTTGGTCCACATTCGTCATTAGAATCAAGAATGGGGAAATAAAATACCAAGAATAAATAAACCCCCCACCTCGAGGTTTGGATCTAACATTGGTGATGAACAGAGTTGTCCCGTTGTTGTTTGTCGATCATCAATCCTTGATTCATGATCTACGATCTGTTATCTGCAATCCTACTGCATTTGTCGTCGTTTGTTGTTCACTAATGGGAGGGAACCACCAGCATATTTCTCCAAAGTTTCCAAGGAACCCTATGGTTCTATGTTAATCCTGAATTCCTATTTAATTAGGGTGAAATGAAAATGTGTCGGCCCGTTATAATATTCCAGCGTCACCATATTTTTTCATTTAAAAAACGAAACGGGTTGACTCATCGTGCATCATAGCATCGCTGCAAAAGATTAAAAAATAAATAAAATAAACTTCTTTAAGTTTATTTTATTCTTTTTTAATACATCCAAAAAGTAACTAACACATTCAACCCATGTCGGTTGATGTTAGGCCCCGCCTAACGAAAACATGACATTAAGAACCCAACGGTGGTCTCAGATTTCAAATCTGAGTCACCGTTCTTATTGCATCCTAAGTATTTTTAGAATAATTCTTTATCATATCTATTAATATATATGAATAATATATTAATTTTACATTAAATAGGATTTTTTTTATAATAGGGTACTCGACACACAACAATGGCTTTCTCCGAAATCTTACGTTGCACATAACATTGAATTATATCAAAAAATAATATAATAATAATAGTATAATTTTAATGTTAGTTAACGCATATCTATTTTATTGATGGGAATGAACATAACTAAAAATAATATTATTACACATTTTTGATAAATATTTTTACATTTATTAAATAAATTATAGTGTCTTAAAATGAGAATGATCCCAGATTAAAGTGTAAAATACACTAATATTTTTAAAAGCGTGTTTTACCACCTTTTGATAGAAAACCATTTCAAATATATTTTTTTCACTTTTATATGTTTTATTTTACAAAATAAACATATTATTTTGAAATGGGACATCAAAGTTTACATTGGATAAAATTTTGGTATTTTTTTGATAAAATTCATAATTTAATGAATAGTGAAAAATATTGCATTTTAATTCAAACTTCCTTTTCATCTAATTTATTTATATATTTGGATTGTCCTTTTAATTAGTTTTAAAGTATAATTGGATTAAGTTTTTATCATTTAAAACATTGATGTCCATTGGAAGTAATTTCACATTTAAATTTGATATAAACACATGTCAATCTTTTCATAGTTTTTACTTCTAAAAACCCACCTTCTAGTTTGACAATGAGAATTAATTTTAAAATATTTTTTCCAGTTATGTGTTTTGAATTTGAGAAAATTGATTCCATATTTGGAATCAAAAGTTCCAAATTTTGTAAATAGATACCTGTTATTTTTGGACATTATAAATAGAAACTTTGGTAATTTTTATTTACCACAATTAAAGGTAAATTGGGTATATTAGGGTAAAAAAAATATTCTAAGGATAATAAAATTACCCTAACACCTTAAAAATATTATTGGATTCATAACAGTAGACCCATATCACCTAAGGGTCAGAATTGATTCATTTAATGGTTTTTTTTCATGAAAGTGATGAAATTATTATTAAAAAAAAGAAATGGACAAAATGTCACTCTCTTTTCTCTTATAAGTATAATAATTTTAATGTATCTATAAAATAGATGAAATATCGAACATAAATATTATCCAGAAATATAATGAATTTATCTATATAATGGAATTTATTTTTAATATTTATATATTAAATATTTACCATAAATTTTGACATGATAGTGATATAGTAATAATATTATTAAGAGAAATATCAAATAAATAATATTATGAATATTAAAATAAATATTATATGGAATAATTTATGTCATCAAAAAATATTATTGATGGCTGTGACATGTTAGTAATTATTTAATTTATTTTTTTCTATGTAATCAAGTTGTTATGAATTTTTTAGAAAGTCAATTATTAATAGTGTCACAATTGACATTATTTATAACTTAAAATATAAAATAGTTTATTAAACGTTTTAAAATTCCTAAAAATCTAAGACTAAGATTATGTTTTATGATAAGTAAAAATATGTAGTAAATGTAACTTTTGGGTCTTTTTACTTGTTATGGTAATCAAATTAACCCTCAAATTATAAAAAATAAAATATCATGGAATGATTAAAAAGGGTAAAACAAAGGTTAAACCAAAAATATAAGGGTTAAAAATAATCAAAACTTGTCTAATATTAATTTTATGATGAGGATATTACCCAATTTCATCTTATATTGAAATAAATTTAGTTTTGGACCATTATAAATCGAATATAAATTTATTGTTAAATAATATTTCAAGACTTTCCTAAAGTTCCCCTCATCCCTCTTAAAAAAGGCCACCACATCTACTCAATTACTCACACCTCTAAAGCCCATTGGCACACCCAAATTCTTCTCAAGTAAGCTCCCAACATCCCATAATTCCTACTAGAAGTCTTTCCTTGGGGATAAGGCAACTCAAGGAAGCCTTTTGGCTCAAATCAAAAGGAGTTACCCGATTTCGAGGTAATGTCTTCTCTCAAGTTCCTTTCATTTATTTTCCTTCTCCACTTCTTATGTTGTTATTATTATTTGATTTAATAATAGAAAATTTATCCTCAATATACTAGGATATTTTTATGAGAATTATTCGATCTACACATACACACCTCTATCTAATGGATATGAACTTACTTTTTATGTGTACAGTGGACTACAGCCTCATGAAATAACAATTGTTCTATTTTCTCCTACCACCTCTCATGGTGTCCATTATGATGCCACTATATTTATATATAATATATATTTTATTTATATTTTATCTATTCGTAAGTAATTTTTATTTACAACATACCTTTATTATTTCTATAATGTGTAAATATAGTACTTTCATTTGGGGAAGTGCGGACTACCGCACCCTCAAAGTGATATGACTCATCCATGTCATACATGGAAATTATAAAAGATAGAATTAATAAAATTAGTTAACATATATAACATAAATATTGTACTAAAATTATAACATACCTATATATCACATAATTTTCATTCCTTTAATATGGCCAGGAAATGAAAGTAGCATTCATGCGTACGTATGACCTACCATCTCCATCAATGGTGCATTTTATTTCTTATCTCCAAAAATTATGGAAAATTATAAATACATATATACAGGGTATATATGATTTTTAAATCATGTATATCAATCTGTAGATGATGTACTTTTTACTACATGGAAAATTTACATCAAAACATGTTCATTTTTTTACTCAAGTACCGAATATAAACAAAATGACCGATATTAACATAAATAATTATGTTATTTTTATAACATGGTAATAAGTGATATAAAAAGAATAATAAAATTGAAAAAGATACTCAAACAATTATAAATTAACTTAATTTTACTTTTCAGGAATAACAAGGAATATACGTGATGATTTGGAATAAAGGTAAGGGAACTTCTAAACCCAATTTCCATTCTTTGAGTTAATCTTCCACTTCTTGATTATGTCGTGATATTTATGTGAGAAACAAATTTCATATCCTATAATGTATTTATACTTTATTTATGTTTATTTACATTTAATACACTAAATTTATCTATTTTTTTATCTTCGTAAGGAAATTTCTAAACTCAATTTCCACTCATCCGGTTTTACGCATACTTCGTTGATTATTTTATACCATGATTATGTATGGAACCACTGTTTATTTATTTATGTTTTAACTTCCACTTACCATTGTGTGAATACACTATTTCTACACATAATCACCCCATTGATAAATTCTGATTTCATTTATATGAACTTTGTACGGTAAATCTTAACTCAATCTCATTTCATTGAGTTAAATATCCATGTCCTTGGTTTTGTTTTTCCAAAAATATGTCTAAATGACCTATGATTGTTTTACACTAAATATCCATTTATATTTGGTGTATTTATATTTTTCACACATAATTATTTCATTTATTTATCCTTAATCTATGGATATGATCTTTGTAAATGATTTCATCTCAATATCCTTTCATTGAGTCATATCTTGATGTTATGCACCATTATTATACTATAAAGTGTATATAAAACCCTTTTGACAAGTTATATTATGAATTAGTATATTCTTGTGATATTTAATGTCTTTTTAATTCTATTCATTTATTATTTTTAGTCATGTGTTTCTCACGTGGCAAGGGACTCTTTAACTAGTACATCGTTTTAAATGATTTAATGATTTATTGTTCCAAAACATTCTATTTCATGACCATGTTTCCAAAGTGGTTTTTAATAATTTATTTATATGTACATGAATGTTTTAAAATGTAAATTTATTTCAAAAAAATTTAACTGTTATGAGACACTTTGATTAATGATTCTTTTTATTAAATTTTTTAAATGGTTTTTGAAATGGATTGAATATTTCAATATCTTGAAAGGATTTATTGTGATTCAAATGAAATGTTATGAGTGAAATGTTGATAATTGATATATTTTTTTGTTATGGTTATATAATGATACTTGGACATTTGATGGGTGGATACGTGATAAACCAAAGATGGGTGGTTACATGAAATACAAAAGACGGGCGGTTTCGTGATAAACTATGGATGACTGGTTACGTTATAACCTCCAATACATTGGGTATGGAAGTCATCTGTATGGATATTGAATTTATTGATATATGTGGAAGTCGACTGTATGGTTATTATATTTAAGTATGTTTATGTCCCAAGTTACCTTTATATGTTATATGTTGCTTTATATGGTATTTTAGGTAATCTTTTTGTTACAAAAAGGGTAAGCAATGAGCTTATATTAACTGAAGTGTTTTTTATACTTCTTAAAAAAGAAAAGCATTAATTTATGACAAAGTTTTCTTGGTTTACATGTTTTATAAAGACTAATAGTTTTCATTCTTTATGTATCCCTCACTGATATTTTTATGCTCATCCCAAGTTTCAAAATGTTTTTCACAGGACTTAAAGAAGAATAGATTCAAGGATGGGATCTAGGAAAATTTATGATGTTAAAACATTAAAAGATACCGTGTTTTTTTAAAGAGTTTATTTATGGAAAAAATGGAAAGTGAGTAAAAGGGTCTAATTGTAATATTTAAGATGTTATGTATGAGTTATGACCTAATTTTATAAATATCCAAACATGAAAAGATCCTCGATGTGAATTAAAGTCAAAATTATTGAATTATCTCAAGATTAAGTAATGTTTAAGGTTGGGGCCTTACTATTGGTATTAGAGGTCTGTTTAGACAACTTTAAAGGTTAGGGTCTTATTTAAGAATAAGTAACATGTTTTATATAACCACAATGGTTAGCATATTAGAAATATTCATAGTTATTTTAAATAAATTGAATGAGCTTATAATAGCATGAATAAGTATATCTTCATGTTTACCCTCCTCATAAGATAATATATGATCACTACCACAAAACCGGGTTTCCGTAGCACCACCCTTTATCAGCTCTTTATTTAGCGCTGTTAAAAGTGACTCTTTATCATTGCTTTTTTAGCACTATTAAATGGGACCCCTTTATCAGTGCTTTTTTATTGTAGCGCTGATAAAGTGTATATTTCAAAAAATAATGATTTTTCATTAAAATACATATATTGATATATAAGTATATTTATATTGATATAAATATAATATATATTTTTTATAAATGTCTTAGATAAGTATAAATAGACTATTACATTAAATATATAATAAATTTAGTGAAAATAGCATTAAAATATTTTTAAAAATTTTATTAATTAAAAATTTGATAATTATCATCGAATAATAATCATTTAATAATAATTTGAGGACAAAAAAATAAATAAAAATAATAATAAATCTAAAATAAGTTGAAAATGTAACTCAAACTTCAAACAGCCATAACTTTTGATCCGGGTGTCCGTTTACGCTCTACAACATATTAAATCAAAGCCTGTGATGATATCTACACACTAATGACCCAAGAGAACCTTCTATCACATTTTTCGAGCCAAACGTTCCATAAGACCCCCAAAACTGAGTTTTTAGTCGATATACCCCAATTTTTTAACCTTCAAAGTGCTATACCTTCTGAACAAGATGTACTCTAGGCCTATACCACATATCATATTGAATATGGTTTCATTTTCATCAATTTGACTGGTTGTGGAGTTGAAACAGACTTCTGGATTATATGTTACCATCGTTTTAACATTCTGTGGTTTTTCAAATACACATATATTTTTATTTATTCGTAAATGTGTGTGTGTGTGTGTGTGTCTTTGTGTGTGTGTGTGTGTTTTATATATGTATGTATGTATTTATTTATTCAATTATTTATATACATAGATAAAAAAACATATTTTATAAATTTATTTAAAACTAATCTTATAAAAAATACAAAAAAAATAAGGATAAAAATTTATAACTAAATATATATATATATATATTAATATATGAAAAAATATATAAGTATTAATATAACTAAATATATTAATATTAATATGAATCTATATTAATATACAAATAAATATAACTATATATATATAAATAGATATATCATTAAATAGAGAAAAAACTAAAGGGCTTAGTGGTAAGGGTGCAGGCATATGAGGGGGGGCACTACTACAAAACAAGGCAAGGGAAGCGCTACACATTTTTCAGTGCTTTTTAAAAGCGCTGATAAAGGGGGTCTTTATCAGCGCTAACAAAAGCACTGATAAAACCCCCCTTTAACAGCACTTTTATAAAAAGCACTGATAGACGATAAAATTCAAAAAAAATTAAACAAATTTATTAATATATAAATCTATAAATCTATTTATATTGATATAAATATAATATTTATTTTTTAAATATGTTTTAGAAATGATGAATGGAAATCAAATATGAATGTATATGATATTTAGTAAAAGAGGTTTATAAAATAATTTAAAAAATATGTTTAATTAATAATTATGTAATTTTTATTCACCAATAGTCATGTAATAACACTTTGATTATAAAAAAATAAATAAATAAATAAAAGATCAAAAATATTTTGAAAACACAACTCAAACTTCAAACAGCCATAACTTTTGATATGGGAATCTGTTTGAGCTCTAAAGCATATCAAATCAAAGCTTGCGACGAGCTATACAGCCCTTTGGTTGTAAAGAACCCATCCAAGGTTTTTTCAAGGACAAAAAAGGCCTAGAAGTCCTCCAAAATTGAGTTTTTAGTTGGGGTACCCAAATTTTTTACCATTCAAACAACTATAAATTCTAATACCAATGTCTAATAAATGTTTACCATATATCATATCGAATATCATTTCATTTTCTTCGATTTGACTGATTGTGGAGCTGAAACGGACCTCGGGATTAGAAGTTATGGTCGTTTTAACATTAAAACACCTCTAACTTCTGATCTGGATGTCTGTTTTTCTTATACCACAAATCATATCGAATAGTGTTTTATGTTTGTCGATTTGACTGGTTTTGGAGTTGAAACGGACTTCTGGATTATAAGTTATATCTGTTTTAACATTCTTGATGACTTTTCACATCCACATTTCTTCGTATCCATTCATAACTATATGCATATATATATATAAATATATATGTGTGTGTGTGTGTTATATATATGTATTTATTTATTTATTTATTTATAAACACACATAAAAACAGATATTCTATAAATGTATTTGAAATTAATCTTATAAATATATATATTAATATAAAAATAAATATACGAATAAAAAATTATAACTATATCTATATATATTAATATAAGAATATATATGTATATATATATTAATAAAACTATATAAATTTATATTAATATGGATCTGTATTAATATATGAATACATATAACTATATATATATATAACTTGATATATAATTAAAGGGAGAACAAAACAAAATGGCAAAGTGGTAAATTTGCAGCGCGTAAGGGGGGAGGTCCTGTGTTCGAATTCCAGTGGCAGCAAGGTCGTGCGGGCACAGCGAAGTGGGGTGCAGTGTGCGGGTTGAGGGGGGAATATGTGCAGTGAAGTGGGGTGAAGCGTGCGAGCCGCCCATGAATAATATTTTTTTTTAATTTTTTTCAATTTTTTTGACATTTATCAGCTCTATTTTTATAGTGCTGATAAAACACCCCTTTTATCAGCGCTAAAAAAGGGCATATAAAGGGGTCTTTTATCAGCACTATTTTTAGCCCTGATAAAAGTACCCTTAATCAGCACTTTTTGAGCACTGATAAAAGGGACCCCCGTTCATCAGCGTCTTGCTTTATAGCACTCATAAAAGCGCTGATAAAGGGGTTTTCTTAGCACTAATAAAAGCGACTTTTGTAGTAGTGGGAGGTCTCGTGCTTGAGTTCTAGTGGAATCATGGGTGCATGAGAAAGTGGGAGCGGGTTGTGAGGGAAAGTGCAGTGTGCAGTGAGAATGAGGGGGCTCCACCCTGCTCTGATAAAAGTGGAAGTCAAGCACTGTTAAAACTCCCGGAATTATATATTTTTTTGGATTTTTTAAAAAAAAATTAACTTTTCTCAGGGCTTAAAAAATCACTAAAAAATGTCTCTTTTATCAGTGCTAAAAAAATCACTTATAAAGGATGTTTTTATTAGTGCATTTTTACCAATGATAAAAGAACCCTTTTAATAGTGCCTTTCTTTCGCACTAATAAAAGGGGCCTTTATCAGCACTTTTCTAAGTGTTGATAAAAGGGACCCCCCCCCCCCCCCCCGTCATCTTCACCTTGATTAACAGCTCTTTTCGAGCACTATTATTTCCTTTTTCTATCACTGATAAATTCCATATTTGGAGTAGTGGATTATTTTACTAATATACTCACACTGAAAAAAAAATTAGTAAATGGTTGGATCTAGCAGGTACCAAAGTAATAGTGGTTGTGAAGGAAACTGTTGTGTTTTTCTAAATAAGAAACCAAATGAAATGGGAGCTGTAACACGAACTCTAGTGGTTATTCTTAAACAACAATCTAGAATCATGATTGACACATGAATCATGGTGATTTCTCTAAGGCATCATATATGAGAGAAATAAATCCCTATGGAAGTTCAAGAAATAATCATGCAGTTAAGTATTTTCAAAAACCTATGTGTCAAGGATGTGGAAAGAAATGCCTAGGGAAATGTTTCAAGGGGAAGGGAAGATTTTATAAATGTGGTAATGAAGGCCATGAAGCAATAACCTTCCATGGAAAAAGGAATCATTCAGTTGACTCCAAGAAAGGGAAAGATACTCTTTTGAGGGATCAACTTAATGTTTTAAATGTGGCGTGCATAGTCATTAGCAAAATAGATGTCCTTTGAAGAATGTTTGGGATTGGGATCAGCATGACCATACAAATATATGTTTACCAATACCTATTTCCAATCTATTTAAAGATGAGAAAATTGAAATTGACCTATGAATGGTATGGATTATTTCTTATCTCAAGTTTTGACATTATTGAGTTTTAGGACATTATGCCTGATTTTGTTTGTAGTAAATATGTATAAAAGAATAAGATGAAAAATCATGGATAAAGGATACTGAATAATTTTCAATGATTAAGATGTCAACATTTTAGGAATTCAAGAGTTTTGTTGGATTTATGGATGATGATATGTTTAAATGTATTAATAATGGGATTACTTTGGAAGACTTATTGTATTTGTAACCCTTATGTTTTTTATATAAAAATGTTAATTGAGGAAGAATTATCCTTTCCTTTCTGGATAAAGTTATAAATAACCATTTGGGTTTACATGATCCGTGAATTTGAGGCAATTATGGGTTATTACTTTTTGGGATGCAAAATGTGAGGTATGGGATAACCTTTGAGGTTAAAATATGTTATGGTTATTTTTGAGGAATTTATATCATTTTTTGTAATGTTATTAAATTATATAGTTTTTGAAAAAGGCTAACACGCAGTCTGTGTGACAACCCATCATGTCGGACTATGATGCAGGAATTGAACCCACAACTAAAGTGTGGCTGGGATTTATCACCTACCACTGGCCTACAATAAGTCCCTAGTTAGTATGACTTATTCTTTTTAGTTAAATGATTTTATAGATCAAGAATAAGTTGATTTTTAAAAATTATGTTTTATAAAATATATATCATTAGTATAGGAAAATTATTTGTTGATTATGTGAAAAATGATATTTTTGAAGACATTCGCTATTTTGGGAACATTATATAACTAAGGAAAATATAATACTATAGGAATTAATTTTATAATTAACGATTGAATTTTATTTTTGGAGAATATGTGTTATTATTATTAACATATTATGATTTGGGTTATTTTTGGAAATGATTAAACTATAATATAGAATATGTGATTAGGTTAATTACTTTTAAGTATGAGACTTTAAGAGTAATCAATGTTATTTGGAGATAAATGTTGAGGTCTATCATTGAAGACTATGTGATCAAATCCTTCTAAATATTGGGTTTCATTCTTAGTTTGGATTATTTTGAAAAAATTTAAGGACATTTATTTTTGGAATGGTCTATATTGAACTTTTGTTATTACTATTGAATTTTGGAGATTAAAATTAGTCCATATCCTTATAAAGGATTGTTCTTTTTGGTGGATTATCTGATCTTGTACTAACCATTTTGGTTATAGCTAATGTTTCAAGATAGAATGAATAGATAGTTAATATTTTTAGGATTATGTGGTTCTCTAGAAGTTGATTCTAGTGCTTGAGGTTTGACCAAGTCATCTGTAATACTCATCGTTTGGAGAAAATATGAGTTTTTGGAAGATATTTATTAAAGGATGAAACTCTACTTGACAATTTAGTATGTTTCCTTTTGTTCTTAGTCGTGCTCATAAAAAAAATTCCTTAACTTTATAAAAAGGACCTTAAAAACAATGTTTGTTTACTTTTCCTACATGGAGTCCTATTATGTGTTATCTCGTGTGACCTTAGTATTTTTCTTTATTTCATTTAAAGTGATGGTTTTATTGACTCTTTTTCCAATGTGGGATTTTAAATGATGTTTTTTATTCCAATTTTAAAATTGTGGGGATGCAATTTCAAAAAGGGGAGGAATGATTCCAAGTATTTATAGAATAATAATCTTTAATATCTATTAATATTTGTGAATAAGATATTAATTTAATTTTAAAGGGGATGCTTTTTCTAATAGCATACCTGACAAGCAATAACTTGTTTATCGGAAATCTTATGTTGCACACAACATTGAGTTATACCGAAAGATAATATAATAATATTATTATAATTTTAAATGTTAGTTAATGCCTAGTCATTATATTGGAGGGAATGAACAGAACTAACAACAATATTATTACACACATTTTCTAAATGTTTTTTTATTTATCCAAGAAATTTTAGAGGCATAAAATGAGAATAAATCCAATTTTAATCATAAAATATTCTAATATTTTTAAAAGATTATTTTACCTCCTTTTGATAGTGAAACCTATTTAAATCTTGTTTTTTCGACTTTTATATGTTCCATTTGAAAAAATAAACTTCTACATTTGAAGAATTATATCAAAATTTACTTTTCATGAAATTTTGGAATTTTTATGATAAAATTCATATATTAATGAATAGTGAAACTACTGCATCTTAATTCTAAACTGCCATTTAGTTTTATTTATTTATATAGTTATATTGTGCATTTAATTGGTTTTAAATAAAAATTGGATTAAGTTTTTATCATTTAATAAAATTATGGTCATTGGATGTATTTTCACATTAAAATTAGACATAAACCCAAGTCAATATTTTGATTGTTTTTACTTCTTGAAACCCACATTTTGGTATTGACATCGGGAATTAATTTTAAATTAATTTCTGCCAATTCTATCTTTTGAATTTAGAAAAAATGGATTCCATATTTGGAATCAGAAGTTACAAATTGTGTAAATAGGTACCTTTTATTTTTTTGACATTATGAATAGTAACTTTTGTAATTTTTATTTACCACAGTTAAAAGTAAATCAGGTGAATTAGGGTAACAAACAATATGACAAGGATAATAAAAAAACCCTAACACCTTCGAAAATCCAATTGTAGGAACAAAATTCTACTCATATCACCTAAAGGTCGAAATTGATTCATTTAATGTACTTTTTTCCATGAATGTGAAGTAATTGTTATTAAAACTGAAGAAAGTGACAACATGTCACTCTCTTGTCTCTTATAAGTATAATAATTTTAATGTAGAGATAATATTAATGAAACATACAAAATAAATATTCTCCAGAAACATAATGAAATTATCTATATAATGGGAATTTATTTTATATATTTAGATACTAAATACTTAAAATAAATATTGACACAACAGTGATATAGTAATTATTTTATTAAGAAAAATATCAAATAAATGATATTATAAATTTTAAAATAAATAATATATTACATAATATATGTCATAAATGAATTTTATTGACGACTATGACATTTTAGGATTTATTTAACATATTGTTTTACTAAGAAAAGAAGTTTCTACGAATTTCTAAAAAAATCTAGTGTGAATAGTTTCAAAATTGACATAACTCAAAACATAAAATAAGAAAAACATTTTATTAAATGTTTTAAAAATAATAAAAATATAATATTAATACAAATGGTTATTATAAGTCCAAATATGTCATAAATGTCACTTTTTTTGGTCTTTTGACATGTTATGGTAGTTAAATTAACCCACAAAGTGTAAATAATAAAATATCATGGTAAGTTTAAAAGGGGTAAAATAAAGATTAAACCAAAAATATAAGGGTCAAAAATATTTAAAACATCTCTAATTTTAATTTTAGGATGCGGATGTGACCCTAATGCAGCTTATCTTATCAATAAATAATTTTGGTACCATTAGAAACAGAAAATAAATTTATAATAAAATAATATTTCAATACATTCATAAAGTGTCCCTCATCCCCCTTATAAAAGGCCACAACCTCTACCCACTTACTCACACCTGTCAACCAACTTTTCATACCCAAATTCATCTCATATAAGCTCCCAACATCATACCTTCCTCCTAAAATTCTTACCTTACACATAAGTCAACTCAAGGAAGCCTTTTGGATCCAATCAAATGGAGTTACCCGATTTTGAGGTAACGTCTTCTCTTAAGTTCATTTCCATTATTTTCCTTCTCCACTCACTATGATCTTATTATTAATTTATTGAATAACAAAACCAGTATCTTATATGTATTAGGATGTTTTTATGAGAAGGATTATAACTTCACTTACACACACCTCTATCTAATGGATACGAACATATTGTTTTGGTGTACGGAAAGCTACTACCTCACGAAATGATGATTGTTCAATTTTCTCCTTCCCACAATCATAGTGAAAATTATTATGGAACTATATTAATATATGATATATATTATATTTATGTTTTATCTATTCTTCTATATTTTTTATTTACATCATACCATTATTCTTTCAATAATGTGTAAATGTGATAATTTGATTTGAGGAAGTGCGGACTACCGCCCCCTCAAAGTGATATGACCCGTTCATGCCATACATGGAATGTATAAAATATGGTTTTAATGTACTTATGTAACATATATAACATAGATATTATACTTTATTTATAAAATAACTATTTATAATTTATTTTTCATTCCTTTAATATGACAAAGCAATGAAAGTAGTGTTCATGCGTACATACGGCCAACCATCTCCATGAACGATGCATTTCATTTATTTTATCCAAATGTTATTGACAATTATAAACACATATATAAAGTTTATATATGATCTTTAAATCATTTATATCATTCTTTAAAAGATTTAATTTTTACTACATGGATAATTTATATCAAAACACATTCATTTTCGACTCAAGTACCAAATTGCGACAAAATGGCCGATATTAACATAAATAATTATGTAATTTTTATAACATAGTAATAAGTGATATAAAAGGAATAATAAACTTGAAAAATATTCTCAAACAAGTATAAATTAACTTAAGTTTATTATTTACGACGAACAAGGAACATACATGACGATTTGGACTCAAGGTAATGGAACTTCTAAATCCAATTTCGATTCTTAGGGTTAATCTTCCACTTCTTGATTATGTCGTGATATGATTATGTGAGAAATAACGTTTGATATAATATTTTGTATATATAATTTATTTATGTTTATTTATATTGAATACACACAATCGATCAATTTCGATCTTTGTACGAGAATTTAAACTCTCTATTTTCACTCATTCGGTTTACGCATACTAGGTTGATTATATTATACCAAGATTATGTATGGAAAACTATTTATTTATTTATGTTTTAATTTCCAGTTCCTTTTGTGTGAATATATATTTTTTACACATAATCACCATATTGATAAATTTTTACGTCATTTATACGAACATTTTAAGGGAAATCTTAACTCAATATCATTTCATTGAGATAAATATCCATGTCATTGGTTTTGTTTTTCAAAAAATATGTGTGAATGACCTTTGATTGTTTTACCATGTATATCTATTTATATTGGGTTTATTTATATTTTTCACTCATAATTATGTCATTCATTTATCCTTAATATAATGATATGATCTTATTATGGGATTTTGTCTCAATCTTCTTTCATTGAGGCATATCTGGATTTTATGCACCATTTTTATCTTATAAAGTGTATATAAAAACCTTTTTCAATGTTATATCATTAATTATTATATTCTCATGATGTCTAATTTTTTTAATTTTATTAAATTATTATTTTTATTCAAGTGTTTATAACGTGGCAAGAGACTGTTTTAACTAAAACATCATTTTAAATGCTTTAAATATTTTTTGTTCTAAAACCATCTATTTCAGGACCATGCTTTCAAAATGGTTTTTAAGAATTTATTTATATGTACATAAATTTATTTCAAAATTTTCAATTAATATGGGAAACTTTGATTCAAAAGTCTTTTTATTAAATGTTTTAAATAGTTTTGGAAATATATTGAATATTTCAGTATATTGAAATGATTTATTGTGATTCAAATGATATTTTATGAGTAAAATATTGATAATTGAACTATTTTTGTGTTGTGATTATATAATGGTACTTGGAAATTTGATGGTTGGTCACGTTATAAACCAAAGATGGGTGGTTACGTGATAAACCAAAGATGGGTGGTTCTGTGATAAACCCTAGATAGGATGTTACATTATAACCTCCAACACATTGGGTATGGAAGTCAGCCGTATGATTATTCCATTTAGTGAGATCTGTGGAATTAGACTGTACGGTTATTCCATTTAAGTATGTTTATATCATAATTTACCTTTATATGTTATATATTTATTTCTATGGGATTTTTGGGAATCTTTTGGTTACAAAAAGGGTAATAAATGACCTTATATTCAGTGAAGTGTTTTTACTACTTCTTAAAGGTGAAAATTATTACATTATGAAAACGTTTTCATATTTTACATGTTGTCTAAAGACTAAAAGTTTTTGTTATTTTTTATCCCTTACTGAGATTTTTATCCTCATCCCATGTTTTGAAATATTTTTCATAGGAATTAAAGAATAATAGATTCAAGGATGGGATCAAGGAAAAGATATGTCATTAAAACATTAAAAGATACCGTGTTTCTTTTTAAAGTGTTTTTTATGAAAAAAAATGGATTTTGAGTAGAAGTGTCTACTTTTAATATTTAATATGTTATGTATGAGTTATGAACTAATTATATAAATCTCTAAACTTGAAAAGATCCTCAATGTGAATTAAAGTAAAATTTATTGAATTATCTCAAGATTAAGTAATGTTTAAGGTTTGGGCCTTATAGTTGGTGTTAGAGGTCAATTTAGATAACTTTAGAGGTTAGGGTGTAACTTAAGAATAAGTGAAATGTTTTATATAACCACAATGGTTAGCATATTAGAAAGATTCATAGTTATTTTGGATAAATTGAATGAGTTTAAGATAACATCAATAAGTATATCTTCTTGTTTTACTTCTTCATAAGATAGTATATTATTATTTTACTGAAATACTCACACTGACCTTTTTGATTTTAGTAAATTGTTTGATCTAGAAGGTACCAAAGAAATAGTGGATGTGAAGGAAACTGTGGTGGTTTTCTGAATAAGAAACTGAATGAAATGGGAGCTGTAATGAGAACTCTTGTGGTTATTATTAACCAACTATCTGGAGTCATGATTGACACATGAACCTTGGTTATTTTTCTAAGGCATCATATATGTGAGAAATAAATCCCAATGCAAGTTCAGGTAATAGTCATAAAGGTAATTATATTGAAAAACCTATGTGTCAGGGATGTGGAAAGAAAAACCTAGGGTAATGTTTCAAAGGGATGGGTAGATGTTATAGATTTGGTAATGAAGGTCATAAAGAAATAACCTGCCATGGAAAAAGGAAGTGTTAAATTGGATCCAGGAAAGAGAAAGATATTCAATTCAAGGGATCTATTGAATGTTCTAAATGTGGCATACATAGACATTATGAAAATATATGTTCTATAAAGAATTTTTGAGAATGGGATCAGTAAGACCATACAAATATATGTTTACAAATACCTATTTCCATTCTAATTGAATATGAGGAAACTGAAAATGGCCTATGAAAGGTTTGGATTATTTCTCAGCTCATGTTTTGACATTATTTAGTCTTAGTACATTATGCATGAATTTTTTTGTAGGAAATAAATATTAAAAAAGATGGGAAAATGGACAAAGGATCATGAAGAATTTTTTATGACTAATATGTCTACATTTTAGAAATTCAAGAGTTATGTTGGATCTATGGATGATGATATGTTTAAATATATTAATGATGGGATTAATTTGGAATATTTATAGTATTTATAACCAAAAAGTTTGTTATATAAAAATGTTAATTGAATAAAAATTTTCTTTTCTTTTGTGGATATAGTTATAAAGAACCATTTGGGTTTATATTTGATCCTTGAATTTGTGGCAATTATGGGTTATAACTTTTTAGGATGTAAAATGTGAGGTATGAGATAACCTTTGAGGTTAAAATATGTTATGGTTATCTTTTAGGAATTTATCACATTTTTTTAATGTTATAAAATTATATAGTTTTTGAAAATGGATATGAAAGAGCGCTGTCGTGGGCGCCCTCAAATGATTAGTGTGATTTTGGGGTACTTAGGTGCAGCAGAGTGGCTGACCAAGGTCGTCTCTCAATGGAGGAAGTGAATTTAACAACTTATTTAAGGTATTCTAAAATATAATAGAATAAATTCACTAATTAAAAGGATTGGGGTTTGTTATAGTTTATGAATCTAGAAGAAGTTTACTAGAAGAAGATTTTATTTTTTTGTTTTTAGTTTTGAAATGAATTTCGATTAAAATGACACAACAAGAATATGTTTTTTTTAGAAATCTATTTTAAAAGGTGTAATCGATCTAACTCTACCTATTCATTCACTTATTAATCATTATAATTTAAATAAATATCCACTTAATTATTATCCTCTAATTTTTTATCCCTTGAACCCTACGAGAGTTAACTTAACCACAAAGATTAAATTACTTAAAACCCAGGCTAGCTTCAGAACACGCAATCATAACACCCTACTTTGATTGTTGTTATAAGGATAGATTATGGTTAGTGGATAATTAGAGAACATATCCATTCTGGAAATGAGGAATAATTGTGTTGAGGGATTATATTAGAACTCTACAAATTTATCCAGTGTGGTTTTGTATTACCGATTAAGAGCGTGCTCTCACAATTTACACTAAATCTCGACCTCGCGTGTTTTGCATTTATTGTTCAATTGCTTTCTTAGTTTCTTGTAATTTAAAAACACAATTCATTGACCATATTATGTGAATTACAGTATCTCATTGATTCAAAATAAATGAATGAATAAGGATATAGGTCGATCGATTACTAAAAAGAACTACTCTTCCATGGGTGGCATATTCATCGTAGAAGCGTTTTGCATGTGCAAAGGTTTATAATGGGTATAACCCAATAACGCTTCTACTAAATAATTTCAGATCAAATAGGAAGATAAATAGAAGAATAAATTTAAACAAAACAGAAGAAAAGAGAAGAAATAAAATAAGAACAAAGAAGTTTATTACACAAACAAAATCATTACAACATGAAGGAGAAGAAGAAGGCTTCGTCGAAGGGATCCTTGCTTCAAGAGATACCCTTATTTAAATGGTTTGATAATTGGATTGGATCCACTTATCCTCTTCCCTAAACTTCCCAATTCACATCCCAATCCCACCAAATGAGAAAAACAACAATTTATTGAGTGCTGGGGAGGCTAGGTTTAAAGTGGTTTCAAGTGTGAATAGGGAATCTCGGCCAAATATTTTATGCCAACTTACACCGCCCATGTGACCACCAAAACGCGTGAATTGGCCTGCCTTCCAGAAGGATCATATGTGCGGATATGGGTCCCCTATCTCAGCTCAAAAATTGGGCTCAATAAAAGCCGATATGAAGTAGTTATGGCCTAAATACAAAATCTTATCCATTCTGGTGAGTCCAGCCCAACTTTGACTTCATGGACCATGTTCAACAACCAAATGCACTCTTTAACTCTAGTGTCCTGCATAAAAGTTGTAGATAATTACTCTAGGAACACTTTTACAAAATTTAAAATTCAAATAATAAACATAAAAATATTTATCTTCGAAATACTACTGTGAACTATAAAGGGTAAAACTGGAATTTTCATCAAATATTAAAATGAATGATCTAATCCCAAATACTTTCTAATTAAACATATTTAGCACAATGTGAGGAAATTCTATCATTTATTATAAATAAAATATTCAATAAAATAGTTTTTTATCTACTCCCCCATACTTACCCTTTTTCACTCTTGAGCAAAACCTCATATCAAGTAAACATTAATATCAAATCAAAACCAATTTTAAAACACATATACTTCAGATCAAACAATTACACACCAAGAAACAAAAGATATCATTCCTCATAAAAAAACCTTATTTAAAGTTCTCCATTTATATCATTCAATATATTTCCACTTCATTTATCCTCTAATGCACAAAACACTTACCTCGCTTGAATTTTCTCTCATCACTCAAATATCAATTTTGTTTTGCAATTTATTTCTCATCCAAACTCATACAAAGGTCACCATAGGCTTGATAAATTCCTACATTGAAACCCGATGTGAGTCAAGGACGTATGTTTATCATAAGGATTTTTCAGGGTTGTTCTGTGGCTTTCGGTTGGTAGGATTTATATGTGAAAAACTTTGAGGCTAAATGAGGAGGGCTTGACTCTTTTTGAAGCAAAATTGCATTAATCTAATTTTCACTTAAATATGATCTCCTCATTAATCCCCATAGTATCAATTCAGCTCCATCATCATGAAAATTCATGGAATATTTTCACCATTCATCAATTTAGCAACAAAAATGTCAATCTTCTCAAACATGATTTTCTTGAAATCTCCAGATAGGCACAACTTTCTTCCTCAATTAGAAGCTCCAAAAAAGGCACAACTTCACTTGTCATGAAAGCTCCAGAAAAGGCACAACATTCAATATAATTATTTTCTTCAGCAGTAAACACATCTCTTCAAAATTTAATTTTCCACCCAATGTATCACAGAATGTGGTATCTCAACACAAGATATCTTCCCCCACACTTAAGCTCTACTAGATTATGCAATTTCACTTCAAGAGTTGGTTGGATAGGGACAATTGGCTTGTAATGTGGCTAACCTAATAGGATGTGCATGGATTTTAAGGGATACAAGGATTAAATGTTCAAGTTAGGCCATTATAAAAAAAGGATTATTTGAATTAGGGGATTCAATACCAAACAAATTCCTCAATCATTTAAACATAAGTAACTCAAACCCTCAAGTTTTGACAGAAATAAATCAAATTATGGTTAAATCAAGCATGGTTTGGTTCTCTCAAAGAAGTGAGGTGAATGTAAAAAATATGAAAATAATGGTTTAGAAGCCTCACATGAAAGTGATTTCAAATATAAAGAAAGTGAGATGTGGCATGGGATTCAAAATTCAGTGTATTTTTCATGAAATTACTATATATTTGAACTTGAAACGAAGTCATTTCAGCATTCATTTAATCTTAGTTTCAAGAGGTAAATTGTTTCACTTATTGATATGCATTTAAAAATTGTGATGAAAATAATTTTAGCTCAAAAATTTCAAAAACACACAGAAAATTGAAAAATAAACACAAAAAACTTGAAAAACACACATTTTTCTTGTTTTTTTAATAGGAAAATAATTTAAATTACTAAACTAAGATGTTCCCTCCCCCAAACTTAAAATATTGCATTATCCTCAATGTGAACCCATGAGATGATATATGGACATGAAATGAAGAATTTTTAAATAGGGCAAATAATATAAAAGTGAAAGTGTTAGGAATTGCCTGATGTGCTCAAGTGATGATGGGGTTATGCAGTGTGATAAAATCCACTACATCAGTAGGAAGTCCCTCAATATATCTCTTCAAACGTTTCCCATTTACTATAAAGATCCTTCCAGTGTCCTCTTGTGTGATCTCCACTGCACCATAAGGAAAAACATTAGATACAATATAAGGACCTACCATCTGGAACACAACTTACCAAGCATCAGCTTCAGTCGTGAACTGTAGAGAAGGACTTTCTCTCCAAAATGAAACTCCCTTTGTTGGATCATTCTATCATGAGCTACTTTTGATCTTTCTTTATAGAGCCTTGTGTTCTAATATGAAGAAAATCTAATCTCCTCAAGCTCTTGAATTTGTATCTTCGTTTGGATTCCAGCATGGGCCAAATCCATGTTTCATTTCATTATAGCCCAATAAGCCCGATGCTCAACTTCCACGAGGAGATGACATGCTTTCCCAAAAACAAT
The DNA here is from genome assembly GCA_963277665.1 of Viscum album. NCBI lineage: Eukaryota > Viridiplantae > Streptophyta > Magnoliopsida > Santalales > Viscaceae > Viscum > Viscum album. The sequence goes on from OY728141.1 coordinate 1,543,362,985, forward strand.
CCGAAATGGGGACATACTAATGGGTGTCTTGTATGCTGTCCTATAAGCCCACAACGCATCATCCAAGCGCTTGCTCCAATCCTTCCTATTTGGCTGCACGGTTTTCTCCAAAATTTGTTTCAACTCACGATTTGAAACCTCAGCCTGGCCATTTGTTTGGGGGTGGTATGGTGTTGATGTTTTGTGTGACACCCCATACTTTCGAAGGAGGGAAGAAAAATTCCTATTGCAAAAGTGTGTCCCTTGGTCACTGATGATGGCCTTTGGTACTCCAAACCTGCAGAAAATTTGAGCCTTGACAAAATACACAACAACATGAGAATCGTCAGTCCTGGTGGCCTTGGACTCCACCCATTTACTCACATAATCAATAGAAACCAAAATATACAAAAATCCAAATTAACTAGGAAAAGGACCCATAAAATCAATGCCCCGCACATCAAAAATCTCACAGAATATTATGGGTTGTTGGGGTATCTCATGTATCTTAGAAATGTTCCCAGTGTGTTGGCAACGAGAGCATCACTTACAAAACACATGGGCATCATGGAATAAGCTAGGCCAATATAATCCAGAGTCCAAAACATTACGAGCTGTCCGTTGGGGTCCAAAGTGTCCACCACAAGGAAGTGTATGACAGAAATGCAAAACAGACTCAAACTCATGATCGGGAACACACCTCCTAATGACTTGGTCACTACACATGCGCCAGAGGTAAGGATCATCCCACACATAAATCCTAGACTCACTTTTTAATTTTTGGACTTGATGTTTCTTTAAATTTGTATGGATTTTAGAGGAAACAAGTAAGTTCACCAAGTCAGCATACCAAGGATGCGTACCTGAGATGGAATAAAGATGCTCCTCGGGAAATGTGTCCCGAAGTGGTACGTGGTCCAAGGTGTCATCCTCTAGTGTGTGAGTAAGCCTACTCATGTGGTCTGCCACCAAATTCTTTGACCCCTTCTTCTCCTTTATCTCGATGTCAAACTCTTGAAGAATGAGCATCCAACGGATAAGTCGTGGCTTTGAATATGGCTTCTTTAAAAGGTACCTCAAAGCTACATGGTTAGAAAAAGCAACTACTTTAGATCCCAATAAATATGAACGGAATTTATCTAAAGAAAATATGACAGCAAGAAACTACTTTTCTATGGTAGTGTAGTTTGATTGGGTGGAATCCAGTGTCCTCGATGCATAGGCGATCACATGTGAATGTCCCTCCACCCTCTGAGATAAGACATCTCCAATCGTGAAGTTGGAGGCATCACACATAAGCTCAAATGGAAGGTCCCACCGCAGGGGTTGTACGATCGGTGGAGTGGTAAGAAACTTCTTTAGCTCATAAAATGATACCCTGCATGAATCATCAAAATTGAAGTCAATATCATTTTGAATCAATCGAGATAAGGGTAGGGCGATCTTTCTAAAATCTCTTAGGAAGCGTCGATAAAATCCAACAAGTCCAAGGAATGATCGAACATCACGCACACATAGAGGATATGGAAGGGATGAAATAATGTCTACCATAGATTTATCAACTTCAATGACATATTGTGAGACTATATGGCCTAATACAATTCCCTTTTGGACCATGAAATGACATTTTTCAAAATTTAATACCAGATTCTTCTCAATACAACGATGCAACACATCACCCAAACTAGAGAGACATTTATCAAATGAGGATCCATAAACTATAAAATCATCCATAAATACCTACATGCAGGTCTCAATGAAATCTGAGAAAAAACTCACCATGCATCTATGGAAGGTACCTGGGGCATTCCAAAGTCCAAATGGCATCCTTCGATAAGCAAGGTACTGAATGGGCAGGTGAATGTCGTCTTCTCCTGGTCCTCTACTTCAATGAGAACCTGAAAATAGCTAGAGAAACCATCGAAGAAGCAATAATTCATCGTACCTGCAAGTCTCTAAAACATCTGGTCAATAATGGAAGTGGGAAATGGTCCTTACGAGTGGATTGATTTAGTTTCCTATAATCAATAAACACTCGCCAACTATTTTGTACTCTCACGGGAACTAACTCATCATTTTCATTTTTTATAATAGTGAAACCAGTTTTCTTTGGTACAACCTGGACAGGGCTAACCCATTGTGAGTCAGAAATAGGGTAAATGATACCTTCCTCAAGTAATTTTTCAACTTATTTCTTAACAACTTCCAAAAGTGTTGAATTAAGTCTCCTTTGTGGCAGCCTAATCGGTTTAGCCCCATCCTCCAAGAGAATCCTATGCATGCAAATGGATGGGCTAATACATGATATGTCTGCCAATGTCCAACCAATTTCCCTAATGTTATCTCTCAAAAGATTCAAAAGTTTTTCTTCATGTTCAAAAGAGAGATTGTTAGCAATGATAACAGGTAATCTATCACCACTCAGCAAGTATTCATATTTAAGATTTGGGGGCAATGGCTTGAATTCCAATATAGGGGGTGATGTATAGATGGAGAAATTGATGCAACAGAAATATCTACACAATGAACATTAGTATTAGAATAAAAATCATCAAAATTAGAAAATAATGCATCAAATCCATTAGCATACTCAACAGCCATGTCATAATTATAGTTCACATGATCAAAATCAGAATATGATTCCATTTCAAAATAAAATCATAGAGAGTCTTATTCCTTAGAAACGGGTGTGGAATTACTCTTAGACATAAAACTATAACCAATAATCATAATCTCCCTAAGAATAGGACAATCCAATTCCATGGTGTTTTTACTTGGTGGCTCAAAATGGGAGATAACAAATGCAAAATGATCCTATGAGGGGTACTTCATGGAGTCCATAACATTAAAAATTACAACTTCATCTCCAAACTCCATGGAAAGTGTACCCTCATGAACATTTGTGATAGTTTTCGCAGTTTTGAGGAAGGGTCTACCTAAGATAATGGGAGCATGAGAACTCACCTGATCATCCTCCATTTTGAGCACATAGAAGACTGCTGGAAAGATCATGTCTCTTACCCGGACCAGTACATCCTCAAGGACTCCCACTAGATATGTCATAGCTATATTCGCTAATTGCACCACTACTCTTGTCGGCTTCAACTCACCAACCTGTAAGGAAGAGAATACAGAGTGAGGAATCACATTTATGTAAGCTCCTAAATCACAAAGAGCATCATAGAAGTGAAACTCCCCTATGGTACATGGGATGATGAATGTCCCTAGATCCTTCACTTTGTAGGCATTTCTAGAGTTGGTGTAATGAGTGCTGACACATTCCTTCCAAGATTTATCATCTCATTTCCCTTGATACCTCTTCGATTGGTACAAAGTTCTTTTAAGAATTTGGCATACCTTGGGATTTTTTTGATGGCTTCAAGTAGAGTAATATTGATCTCCACACTCTTGAATGTGTCCAAAACCTCCATTTTCATTTCTTATTCAGCCATCTTCTTGTTTTGAACAACCTTGTTTAGAAAAGGAAGGGGTTTAGGAGGAACATCATCAATCTTTTTCTTACCTTTATCTTTCTCTTTGGATTTCTCATCAGTAGGTTTGGAATGCGGCTTCTCTAGAGTAGAGGTGAATCCCGGTGGAATGGTAGGTACATATGTATCATTCATTTTCTTCCCACTTCTCAATGTGATGGAACTAACATTACCGTTTGGATTTGGAGTGGTTTGGGAAGGTAGATTTCCATAATTCTTACTTAAAAGTTCATAGAGGGCAGTGGCAATCTGGCTCATTTGAGTCTTCAACTCCCTCAGCTCCGAACATTGACTCTTCAGACCATTCTATTGATTAAGAACAATTTGCTTCAAAAGATCATCAGTATTAGAATCTACCTTGTGTTGGAGATTCCCTTGTTGCTGACTTGTTGATGTTTGAGCTTCAAATCTACTTTGGGGTTGTTGGAAACCCTGTTGGTAAGGAGGAGGCTGCTTAAAGTATGGTTGAAAAGGGGGAATTTGTTGTTGTCCAGAGACATACCTCATGTCCGGTTGATCTTTCCACCCATGGCTGTATGTTGGAGCAAATGAATCAAACTTCTTTTTGGGATATGGTTGTTGTTACTGCTGAAATGGTCTCCCTGGGAATACTACTGCACAATCCTCTGTCTCTTGTAGTTGTGGGAAATAGTCAGTTGGGTGGCTTGTCTCATTGCAAATTCCACAAGTCCTTGAAAGAGGGGTAGAGATGTCTTTTGTACCAAAGAATTTTTCCTCACCATAGTTGTCAATTCTTCTAACTTGGTATCAAAAAAATGACTCTCAAGAGAAGAAGGACTTACCTGATGTACTCCCCTGATATGTGGTGTACCTCGATCACGAAATTGTACGGAGTTTTGGGCAATCTTGTCGATCAATTCACGTGCGGTTGCTGGTGTCTTGTCCACCAATGCTCCTCCAACTGTAGCATCCACCATGCTCCTCTCCATGGATGTGAGTCCTTCGTAGAATTATTGGATGAGGAGTTGCTCACTGATTTGGTGATGCGGACAGCTTGCGCACAACTTCTTGAATATCTCCCAATACTCATACATTGACTCCCCTTGTGCTTTCTTGATCACCTGGAACTCCTTACGAATAGAAGGGGTCCTCGATGCTGGAAAAAATCTCTGCAAGAAAAGACATTTCAAATCATTCCAAGAAGTTACATCTTCAGGTTGTAAATAATACATCCAGACTTTTGCAGCTCCATAAAGTGAGAATGGGAATGCTCTTAATTTTATTTGATCTTCAGAAACATTTCTTAGTTTAAGGGTTGAGAAAAAAAAATTAAATTCTTTAAGGTGTTTGTTTGGATCCTCACTAGATAAGCCATGAAATTTTGGAAGATGGTGAAGTGACCCAGATTTTAACTCAATGTCTGATTCGAGATTCGGGTATGCAATACAATTTGGTTGATAGTTAAAATCAGGTGCAACCAATTCTTGAATGGTTATATTAAGTTCATTTCCATTATTTTCAGCTATTGGTTCCTCTTTTATGTTTGAATTTGAATTTCTTCCAATTTCAATGTTTCCAGAAGAGATAAATTCATCAACTGGTTGAATATTGAAACTTCCCGTAGATTGAGAATGTCTGATTCGATCCCTAAGGCTACGTTCAATCTCAGGGTCAAGATCTAAGATATCTTCGACATTAGTTCATGTAATTAATCAAATAAAAATGAAAAGAAATAAAGTGGACCATAGTAAAATAAAAATGAGAAGTTTGAGTTGATGGTCCAAAAAAAGAAAAGAAGAGGATGAAAAGAAATGAAAACTTGAGAAAGGGGAAAGATGAAAGAGAGAGGTGAAGAAATTAATAATAAAATAAAAAATAAAAGAAGTACCTATAAATGGTTGAATAAATTACTTTCCTCCCCAAAAATAGCACCAATTTGAAAGAGCGCTGTCGTGGGCGCCCTCAAATGATTAGTGTGATTTTGGGGTACTTAGGTGCAGCAGAGTGGCTGACCAAGGTCGTCTCTCAAAGGAGGAAGTGAATTTAACAACTTATTAAAGGTATTCTAAAATATAATAGAAGAAAAACAATAATTTAAAGGATTGGGGTTTTTTATAGTTTATGAATCTAGAAGAATTTTTCTGGAACAAGATTGTATATTTTTTTGTTTTTAGTTTTGAAATGAATTTCGATTAAAATGACACAACAAGAAGATCTTTTTTTAGAAATCTATTTTAAAAGGCATAATCGATATAACTCTACCTATTCATTCACTTATTAATCATTATAATTTAAATCAATATACACTTAATTATGATCCCCTAATTGTTTATCCCTCGAACCCTATGAGAGTTAACTTAACCACAAAGATGAAATTACATAAACCCTAGGCTAGCTTCGGAACACGCAATTGCAGCACCCTGCTTTGATTGTTGTTATAAAGATAGATTATGGTCAGTGGTTAATTAGAGCACATATCCATTCAGGAAATTAGGATTAATTTTGTTTAGGGATTATATTTTAACTCTACAAATTTATCCAGTGTGGTCTTGTATTACCAATTAAGATCGCGCTCTCACAATTTACACAAAATCTCGACCTCGCGTGTTTTGTATTAATTATTCAATTGGTTTCTTAGCTTCTTGTAATTTAAAAACACAATTCATGGATCATATTATGTGAATTACAATATCTCATTGATTCAAAATAAATGAATGAAGAAGGATAGAGTTCGATCGATTACTAAAAATAACTACTCTTCCATGGGTGACGTAATCATCGTAGAAGCATTTTGCATGTGCAAAGGTTTATAATGGGTATAACCCAATAACGCTTCTACTCAAGAATTTAATCCCAAATAGGAATATTAATAGAAAAATAAATTTAAACAAAACAGAAGAAAAAAGAATAAATAAAAGAAGAACCAAGAAGTTTATTACACAAACAATATCATTACAACATGAAGGAGAAGAAGAATGCTTCGTCGAAGGGATCCTTTCTTCAAGAGCTGCCCTTATTGAAATGGTTAGAGAATTGGATTGGATCCACTAATACTCTTCCCTAAACTTTCCAATTCATGTCCCAACCCCACAAAATTATAAACACACCAATTTATAGAGTTGTGGGGAGGCTAGGTTCAAAGTGGTTTCAAGTGTGAATGGGGAATCTCGGCCAAATATTTTATGCCAACTTGAACCGCCCATTTGACCACCAAAACGCATGAATTTTCCAGCCTTATAGAAGGATCATATGCGCAGATATGGGTCCCATATCTCATCTCAACATTTGGGCTCAATAGAAGCCCATATGAAGGATTTATGGCCGAAATACAAAAGATTCTCCATTCTGGCGAGTCCAGCCCAACTTTGACTTCATGGACCAGTTTCAACAACCAAATGCAATCTTTATGTAATGCCCTGACCCTAGTTACCCAGATTCAGTGCATTATTACATTACATTGTCATTATCTCAAGAAAGATCAAATCTCGAAAGACCGATTGGTTTAGTATCCTTGGAAACACTAGATATATTCATAATGTTTTACATTACATCACAAAGTGAAAAACTACTAAAACAACATAGTCTCCATATTCCACACTCATATCCCCACATACTATCCCTACAGGTCATTCATAACTTACTTCTTCACATCCTGGGAAAAATAAAACATAGAAAAGGGGTGAGCTCAAATGCCCAGTAAGGATAACAATATAGTGGAAACTTTCAAAAATAAGCATAAACATTTAAGGAAATGTATAACTAAAACAAAAGCCTTTTAAACTTGAACTTCAACATTGTATTGCAAAAGAAAAATGAAATAATTCCATTTAGTTTTTCACATGGATATTCTACTAATCTAATAATCTCATGGAATATCAATAACCACTTTCATAATGATGGAATGCATAATGCCAGACTATCATAACCACATAGCCAAGGCCTCATGCCTAGACTACAAATAAGATTTTGTCAAGGCCTAGTGCCAAGACACTAGTTTGTCTCATGAGAACTACCGATGCATCGAGGAGCTATAGCGGGCTCCACCCATCACATATTATGTCCAATGCATTCCCATATGAAAAGTTTTAAACATAACATAAACATTCGTATTAAAACTAGCATACGAAATGTCAATACTTTCACCATAAACCATGAATGGTATAAAAATAGCACATTCGTAGTCAAACATATCACAAAACCTTCAATACAATATAGAATTTTTGTATCATAATAAATCAACTTAAAATAAACGTAAAATCCATCAAAGGATGTTGACATAGATGAATTTAAAACTCTTTTTAGAGAAATATCTCTTTCTATTTTGAAATCATTTAAGAGACATATATTTATAAAATAAAAAAATTTCTTTGAAAATATTTTTATAAGCTTTTAAGGGATGCTTCAACGATTTTATAACAGCGGAAAATATCTGCACCCACCGTATAAGTTAAAAAACATTCTTACCTTAATTTTGTCGAAAAGGTTAAAAAGCACCTTGTTTGGAAAACGGCGGAAAGATTCCTTTATAAACCTCTTATAAAAAGTAAAACAAGGGTATAAATGACTTTAACCCATATTCTTGTAAATAGTAAAAATGTTTTGAAATTCATTTTTAAGAAACATGGATGTGGATGATAAAGAGATCCCAGTAGATTATTACGTATAAACAACCTCGAATAATGAAGAGATTGTGAAATAAACCTTACCTTGTACTTTTACTTGGTTGGGGTAGGTTAACCTCCTGTATAATGGTGAAATAATTGTTACTAAATTATAAAAGAATCATATATATTAATATTATATCATATATGATCTTTTAACATTGATTTGTTAATAATATCTTTGAATTATCGTCGTTTCGGGTGTTAACTTACTCGTTTTCTTTTATATGTTTTGTTACATAAGCCGTGTTTGTTATGGATAGGTTGTATCTTATTCATATCCAGAATGATATCAAGTCCTTAAACATGATTTTTAAATCATCAAATTATAATTATACTTTAATGGATACGATGGAGAATGAATCTCATCGCGTTCGTGGAGACGGTAGTCCGTACGTACGCACGAGCAACAATATCATTTTTTTGATATTAAAATAATATATAAATGGATGTTATATAATATATACAGAATCATTAACATGTTATATTTGTTATTTACATGAGTTACACATCATTATTATACCCATCCAAATAATAATATATTGAATAACAATTACACCACGACGTGGAGACGGTAAGCCGTACGTATGCACGTATGGTGACATGTTATTCAAAGGGTGGATAGAATACTGAATATGGTTGTACCATATTTATAATAACATCACAGTATATATAATATACTGGTGTTATTATTTTAGAATGGTAATAACAAAGAAAGAAGAAGTGGAAGAAGAAAGGAACTTGAAAAGGGGTGGTGAAAACATTTCCTCTTCTTCGGGTTCTTCTTTTTGATTTGATCAAAAGGACTCTTTAGGTTGGATTTATGATCAAACTAAGGCCTCTAGGTTGTAGTGAGGGAAGTGGGGAGAGTATTTGGGTAGAGTTTGTCTGAACCAAAAGGCTTTTAAGGTGTGAAGAAATGAGAAGGAGGAGTGCCCTTTTATAAGAGGGGTGAGGGGCACCTTTTGAAAAGCTAGAAATATTAATTTATAATATATTCATATTCGGTTTCTAATGGCTCCAAAGTTGATTATTTAAATGTTAAGGTGGGGATAGGTAGAAAAACACTCAATAAATATAATTTAGACGGGCTTGGGTCATTATAGTAACCTTCTCTTTAAGTATTAACTCTAAGTTAATTAGTTTCACTTTTACAATGTCTCTTTGTATTTTTATATTATATGGTTAATAAACTTATCATATACATCCAAGTGATCCCCAAGTGTTCCATTAATGATGAACCTATCATGATATAAGTCTCTTGGATGAACCTTAGATTTTTAGGAATTTAATATCAATTAATAATATAATATTGTTTTTAAAAACTCTTTTATGTCAATTTTGATACTATTCAATAATTGATTTTTGTAAAAAACATAACAGAATTATTACTTCGAAAAAAGTTCATTGAATCAATCCTAACATGTCATATTAACCTATAAAATTAGTGTAATTCCTAAAAAGTCTAAAATTATATTTATTTGTGTATTTATAATATCAATTGTTTTAATTTTTCACTATTATGGTAATTACTGCATCATCATTGTGTCATAAGTAAATTAAATTATTTAAAGTCTAAAAATTATAAATAAAATATCCTTATGTAGGAAATATTTTTATATTTCTAATGAATATTTACAAACGAATCTATCTTATTTATAACCCTATATTAAAAAATATTTAGTAACTAAACTTTGATTTTAACTCTTTTAACTCTTCTCTGAATTAAATAATAATAAATGTCCTAATCTAATCCAAGTAAACCTAAATGATAATATTTTATTCCTAAGGCTGTTTTGGTCTAGATACACTTGTCCAATAGAATTAGGACATGTGTTAGGGTAATATTAATATCATTTTTACCTTTAATTACCCTATTTACTTTTAACTGTGGTAAATAAAAGAAAAAAGTTACTATTCACCAAAAATTATTTTCATCTCATTGAACCACATTTTACTTCTTGATATTAACCATGTCTCTCGGATTTTTGAAATTACATTCACAGAAGCGGTGAAATTAAGTTTTATGAATAAATTCAGTTTTTTAACTACCACTTAGTAGTTTCACTATTCATCAAAAATTGAAGTTTTTCAAAACAATGCCAAAATTTCACCCTAAGCTATAATTGATATTCCGAATTCAAAAATGATGTCTATTTTACAAAATTACACACATATAAGTTGAATTAATTAATTTTATAATGAATTCCCGTTGTCACTACAAATAGCGTGTTTTTAAGAAACAATATATATCAAAAGATTAATAATTGTTTATGTCCAATTTCAAAGTAAAATTAATTCTAATGAACACCATTGGATAAAATGGTAAAATTATATTCTAATTATACTTTAAAACCACTCACTAATATAATTTATCACTATAAATTATTTTGATTAAAAAGTTGTTTTTAAGTATTTTTCACTATTCATAAAAATTGGAAGTTCTCAGAAAAATACCAAAAATTCAACTTAGGATAATTTCGATATTCCGAATCCAAAAATGAAGTCCATTTTGAAATATAAAATATATATAATTTCAAAAAAGTAGGTATTACTATTCATAACAGCTAGTTGGATTGGTTGTGGTGTGTTAGAACTCGATGTTGCGTACAACACACGCTATCGCATTATTCAAAGAGAAGCGTACCGTAGAAGCTTGGGGTGTTACATTCTCCCCTCCTTCAAATAATTTCGTCCTCGAAATTGATAGAATATTTATCACATGAAAATACTCTGGTGGTTCTTCATCATAAGTTCCTTAGGATCCCACGTTTCCTCTACCATTTTATGGTTTCTCCATAAAACTTTTACCAGACGCGTCGTCCAGTTTCTCAGTACTTGTTCTCTCGTATCAAGAATCCTGACGGGATCTTCACAATAGGACAGATCGGGATCCAGTTCTAATTCCTCATAGGTGAGTACATGCATTGGGTCAGGCATGTATTTCCTCAACAGAGATACGTGGAACACATCGTGAACTTTGGAGAGACTTGGCAGCACTGCCAATCGGTAAGCCACAGCCCCAATTCGTTCTAGAATTTCGAAGGGTCCGATGTACCTGGGACTCAATTTACCTTTCTTACCAAAACTTATGACTCCCTTCCATGGAGATACCTTCAGGAAAACATGATCACCGAATTGAAATTCCAAATCCTTCCTCCGATTATCGGTATAGCTCTTCTTCCTACTTTGAGCTGCTTTGATGTGATTTTGCATTACCTTCACCTTTTCCACTATTTCCTCCACCAGTTCTGGGCCTACAAGTTTTCTTTCACCAACGTCATCCCAATAGGTTGGTGTACGACATCTCTTTCCGTATAATGCTTCACATGGTGCCATCTGAATACTCGAATAAAAGCTATTGTTATAGGAAAATTCTACCAGAGGTAAATATTGATCCCACATACCCTGAAAGTCAAGTGAGAAAGATCTCAACATGTCTTCTAAGGTTTGAATAGTACATTCTGATTGTCTGTCTGTCTGAGGGTGGTAAGTAGTGCTAAAATGAAGTTCAGTATCCAGGGATTTCTGAAGACTTTTCCAGAATCATGAAGTAAAACGGGGATCACGATCAGAAACAATCGATAGGGGTACTCCATAAAGTCTCACAACTTCATTAATATATAGTATTGCTAGACGTTTCAGGGGTAGATCTTCTCTTATAGCAAGAAAATGTGCTGACTTGGTAATACGATCAACAATAACCCATATTGCATCATTCCTTCTAGTATTCTTTGGTATCCCCATGAAAATGTCCATCGTAATATTGTCCCATTTCCGCTCCGGTATGGGAAGAGGTCGCATGACTCCTCCAGGCTGTTGCCTTCCAGCTTTCACTTGTTGACAAATCATACATCTTGACACAAAATAAGCAATCCCCCTCTTCATGTTGTCCCACCAAAAATGTTCCTTCAAATCTCTATACATTTTTGTGCTCCCAGAGTGTATAGAGAAATTGGAACTATGAGCATCATCCAGCAATTCCCTTTTTAGATCAGGTATATCGGGAACACAAAGTCTCTTCCCAAATTTCAAAATTCCATCTTCATACACAAAGTCTCTCAGTCTCCCATCATTCATAGCTTTAATATTCTTTTGAAATTCTTCATCATTGGTCTGAGAACTCTTAATCCATTCTAGTAAAGATGGTTTGGCAACCATTTGAAAAATCATTGATGTTTCACCTTCCCTTGTTATTCCCATGTCCATCTTCACTATATCCATCAAAATTGGATCCCTTTCAATTCTCATCACGTTCAAAACACCATGGTCTTTTCTGCTCAAAGCATCTGCCACCTTGTTTGCTTTCCTCGGGTGGTAGTGTATCGTACAATCATAATCCTTGAGTAATTCAAGCCATCTCCTTTCCCTCATGTTGAGTTCTTTTTGTGAGAAAATATACTTCAAACTCTTATGATCAGTATAAATCTCACATTTTTCACCATAGAGGTAGTGCCTCCATATCTTCAAAGCAATGATCACAGCTGCTAACTCGAGATCATGAGTAGGATAGTTTTGTTCATGAATTTTCAACTGTAGTGATGCATAGACAATAACCCTATCATTCTGCATAAGGACACAACCAAGTCCTTTTTTCGATGCATCACTATAAATAACAAACCCATCATTCCCCGATGGTAGAGTCAATATAGGAGCATTGACTAATATTCTCTTCAGTTCTTCAAAACATTCTTCACACTCTTTTGTCCAAACAAATTTAACCCCTTTACATGTGAGCTTTGTTAATGGGTTAGCCAATCGGGCAAAATTCTGGACGAAGCGTCGATAATAACCTGCCAAACCAATAAAACTATGTACCTCAGTTATACTCGTAGGTGCTGGCCATTCTTGGATTTCCTTGGTCTTAGAAGGATCAACAGAGATTCTATCTTTAGAGACAATATGGCCAAGAAAAGAAATCCCATGAAACCAGAATTCACACTTGCTAAACTTTCCATATAATTCATGTCTTCTCATAGTCTTCAGGATAATGTGCAAGTGATTTTCATGATCTTCGTAGCTTTTGGAGAATACCAAGATATCATCAATAAATACCACCACAAATTCATCAAGATACTCCTTGAAAACTCTATTCATCAGATCCATGAATACAGAGGGTACATTAGTCAATCCAAAAGGCATTACAGTAAACTCATAATGCCCATACCTGGTTCGAAATGCTGTCTTTGGAATGTCTTCCTTCTTCACACACAACTGATGGTATCCAGATCGAAGTTCAATCTTTGAAAAGTATTGAGCTCCATGTAGTTGGTCCAATAAATCATCAATGCGTGGTAGGGGATACTTGTTCTTTATTGTTATAGAATTGATCTCCCTGTAGTCGATACATAACCTCATAGATCCGTCTTTCTTTTTAACAAAAAGAACAGGGGCTCCCCATGGAGAAATGATAGGGCGAATAAATCCCTTATTACTCAATTCCTATAGTTGTTTCTTTAGTTCAACTAATTCTACAGTGGCCATTCTATAAGGGGTCTTTGATATAGGCCTTGATCTAGGAATTAAATCAATGGAAAACTCAACTTCTCATTCTGGAGGATGTCCTAGTAAATCTTCCGAAAATACATCTAAAAATTCTTTCACAACAGGTACATCATCTATTTGAACATTCCTTTCCTCACCCACAGTTATTTCATTCTCTTCCTCCCCAATAATTGAATTTAGTTGAGCTACTGGGGGTGGATCTAAATAAAATTAGGTGGTGATGATTCTGCTCTAAAGATAAGGTGTTCCTTATCATTATCATCAAGAATCGTAACCTCTTTCTTCTTACAATAAATCATCGCATCATAGTCCGAAAGCCAATACATACCGAGGATTTTATCTAACTCAATCATAGGTATGACGATGAGATCCGCAGATAAAGAACATTTATGTGCTCTAATGGGGACTGATTCCCAAAACTTTGTTGCAATGATACTTCCCTTAGGAGTTTTAACTGACAACTCCCTTGTTAAATAAAATTGGAAATATCTAATTTTCTAAGCAAACTGGGATGATATGAAACAATGCGATGATCCAAAATCAAATAATGAATTTTCTAAACTTGAGGAAACCATAAATTACCTGCCACCACGTCTTTCGGAGCTTCTACCTCAGCAGTAGTGATAGCATAAGCCTGGCCTTGATCCCATGGCCTTTTCTGAGGTAAGTTCTCCTGACGCTTAGGACATTCATTTGAATAATCCCACATCTCCCTGCAATTGTAGCACTGAACATTGGTAGCTTCTTTCTTCCCTTTTCAATCACGAGCTTGGTGGCCCTTTTCACCACATTTGTAACAGATGCCCATTCCCTTCAAGCAAGTACCGGGGTGTTTCTTCCCACATTTACCACAGGATGGATATTCAACCTTTCCTTTCTTCCCCTTATTTCCATTTCCAGATTGATCAGCAGGCCTCTTCTTCTCTTGCTTTTCTTTAAAGTCATAAGACTTAGAAAATTCCTTTTCGGTCTTGATAGCACATGAGACAATGTATTCGTATGACGAGAAGGACTGTGAGACTAATGATCGATGGAGAAATGGTTTTAACCCATCAAATAAACGATCAATCTTACTTCTTGGGTTACGTATATAATCACCAGCATACCTTGCTAACCTTGTAAAGTTAGCCTCATACTTTGTGACATTCTCATCCTCCTTCTGTCTCAGACTTAGAAATTTCCTTTCCATATCTTCTCGATGGTCGCGAGGAAAGTATTTTTCTAAAAACAGATCTTTGAACTCCCTCCATTCCATATTTGATACTTCATCATCTTCCTTCGTATTTTGAATCAATGACCACCATTGATCAGCATCTCCAGTGAGGCGGTAAACTGCCATGATAACTTTTTCCCTTTCATTACTCCCCAAAGCCTGAAATATTTTCTCTAGGGAAAATATCCATTGCTCAGCTACTAAGGGATTTGTACTCCCATTGAACGTTGGTGGATGTTGCCTCATGAATCGATCTAACATTGATCCTCCACGCTGCGGATCAGGGTGCTTCATACGGGTAATGTTATTATTCATAACCTGAGTGAGTTGTCCCAGTATGGCGATTAGCTGATCAGCACCAGTTGCATCACCAGCTCCACTATAATTATCTTGAGTAGGAGGGAAATCCCTACATGGATTGTGTGAATTGATACAGTTTCCATTTCTTCCACTAGGCCCCATTTCTAAACAATAGCATAAACTAGATCAATTTATGAATCAAAATACATAATCCCATACTTATAAAACACTTAACATAAATTGAACTATTTATGGATATAATCCATAATCATAAAAATATTTTCTTTGAAGAAGTATATACTCATAAAACCTTCATAATGATTTGTAAAGAAAATGAGAGTTATCCTAAGCATATCCCCTGGGAGTGTCATAACCAAGAGTGCAGCAAGGCCCGTTGTCGTGCACCAATTCCCGTTCGAGTCTAGCTCAAAGTGGTGTTTTCGGGTTTTACCCCTAGGTACATCTGTGCCAGAGCCGCCTCTACCTGCTCATATCCAGACAGGGATGTATTGCTCAGAAAACTCACAAAATCTCTACAATACCAAAATTCTAGGAAGTTATTCTATACTAATCCTCAAAGTTCATCTTAGGTCTACGTGCTCTAATCAGAGTTTATCTAAATATAGCTTCCTAGGTTTGTACTAACCTTCCTCTGATACCAACTATAATGCCCCGACCCTAGTTACCCAGAGTCGGTGCATTATTACATTACATTGGAATGATCACAAGAAAGATCAAATCTCAAAAGACCAATTGGTTTAGTAGCCTTGGAAACACTAGATATAGTCATAAAGTTTTACATTACATCGCAAAGTGAAAAAATACTACAACAACATAGTCTCCATATTCCACACTCATATCCCCACATACTATCCCTGCAAGTCATTCATAACTTACTTCTTCACATCCTAGGAAAAATAAAAAATAGAAAAGGGGTGAGCTCAAATGCCCAGTAAGGATAACAATATAGCGGAAACTTTCAAAAATAATCATAAACATTTAAGGCAATGTATAACTAAAACAAAAGCCTTTTAAACTTGAACTTCAACATAGTATGGAAAAAGAAAAATGAAATAATGCCATTTACTTATTCACATGGATATTCTACTAATCGAATAATCACATGCAATATAAATAACCACTTTCATAATGATGGAATGCATAATGCCAGACTATCATAACCACATAGCCAAGGCCTCGTGCCAAGAATACAAATAAGATTTTTTCAAGGCCTTGTGCAAAGACACTAGTTTGTCTCATGAGACCTACCGATGCATCGAGGAGCTATATCGGGCTCCACCCATCACATATTAAGTCCAATGCATTCCCACATGAAAAGGTTTAAACATAATATAAACATTCGTATTAAAACTAGCATACGAAATGTCAATACTTTCACCATAAACCATGAATGGTATAAAAATAGAACATCCACAGTCAAACATATCACAATACCTTCAATAAAATATATAAGTTTTGTATCATAATAAATCAACTTCAAATAAGCGTAAAATCCATCAAAGGATGTTGACATAGATGAAATCAAAACTCTTTTTAGAGAAATATCTCTTTCTATTTTGAAATCATTTAAGAGTCATATATTAATAAAATAAAACATTTTCTTTGAAAATATTTTTATAAGCTTGTAAAGGAAGCTTCGACGATTTTATAACGGTGTAAAATAGTCACACCCGCCGTATAAGTTAAAAAAAACATTCTTACCTTAATTTTGTCGAAAAGGTTAAAAAGCACTTTTTTTTAAAAAACGACGGAAAGATTCCTTTATAAACCTCTTATAAAAATTCAAACAAGGGTATAAATGACTTTAACCCATATTCTTGTAAATAGTAAAAATGTTTTGAAATTCATTTTTAAGAAACATGGATGTGGATGATAAAGAGATCCCAGTAGATTATTACGTATAAACAACCTCGGATAATGAAGAGATTGTGAAATAACCCTTACCTTGTACGTTTCCTTGGTTGGGGTAGGTTAAACTCCTGTATAATGGTGAAAGAATTGTTATTAAATTATACAAGAATCATATATATTAATATGATATCATATATGATCTTTTAACATTGATTTGTTAATAATATCTTAGAATTATCGTCGTTTCGGGTGTTAACTTACTCATTTTATTTTATATGTTTTGTTACATAAGACATGTTTGTTATTGATAGGCTGTATCTTATTCATATCCAGAATGATATCAAGTCCTTAAAAATCATTTTTAAATCATCAAATGATAATTATACTTTAATGGATACGATGGAGAATGAATCTCATCGCGTTCGTGGAGACGGTAGTCCGTACGTACGCACGAGCGACAATATCATTCTTTTGATATTAAAATAATATATAAATGTATGGTATATCATATATACAGAATCATTAACATGTTATATTTATTATTTACATGAGTTACACATCATTATTATACCCATCCAAATAATAATATATTGAATAACAATTACACCACGACGTGGAGACAGTAAGTCGTACATACGCACGTATGGTGACATGTTATTCAAAGGGTGGATAGAATACTGAATATGGTTGTAACATATTTATAATGACATCAAAATATATATAAGATACTGGAGTTATTATTTTACAATGGTAATAACAAATAAAGAATAAGTGGAAGAAGAAAGGAACTTGAAAAGGGGCGGTGAAAACATTACCTCTTCTTCGGGTTCTTCCTTTTTATTTGATCAAAAGCACTCCATAGGATGGCTTTCAGATCAAACTAATGCCTCTAGGTTGTATTGAGGGAAGTTGGGAGAGTATTTGGGCAGATTTTGGCCGAACCAAAAGGCTTTGAAGGTGTGAAGAAATGAGGAGTAGTGCCCTTTTATAAGAGGGGTGAGGGGCACCTTTGGAAAAGCAAGAAATATTAATTTATAATAAATTCATATTAGGTTTCTAATGGCTCCAAAGTTGATTATTTAAATTTTAATGTGGGTATAGGTCGAAAACCACTAAACCAATAGAATTTAGATAGGGTTGGGCCATTATAGTAACCTTATCTTTAAGTATTAACTCTAAGTTAATTAGTTTCACTTTTACAATGTCTCTTTGTATTTTTATATTATATGGTTAATAAACTTACCATAAACATTCAAGAGACCTCCAAGTGGTCTATTATTGACTAACCTATCATGATATAAGTCTCTTGGCCTATCCTTAGATTTTTAAGAATTTAATATCAATTAATAATATAATATTTGTTTTAAAAACTCTTTTATGTCAATTTTGACACTATTCAATAATTGATTTTTGTAAAAATCATAACAGAATTATTACTTCTAAAAAAGTTCATTGAATCAATCCTAACATGTCATATTAACCTATAAAATTAGTTTAATTCCTAAAAAGTCTCAAATTATATTTATTTGTGTATTTATAATATCAATTATTTTAATTATTCACTATTATGGTATTTGTTGCATCATCATTGTGTCATAAGTAAATTAAATTATTTAAAGTATAAAAATTATAAATAAAATATCCTTATGTAGGAAATCTTTTTAGCTTTTTAATGAATATTTACAATAGAATCTATCTTATGTATAACCTTATATTAAAAATGTTTTAGTAAATAAACTTTGATTTTAACTCTTTTAACTCTTCTTTGAATTAAATAATAATAAATGTCCTAATCTAATCCAAGTGGACCTAAATGATAATATTTTATTCCTAAGGTTTTTTTGGTCGAGATAAACTTGTACAATAGAATTAGGAAATGTGTTTGGGTAATATTAATATCATTTTTACCCTTAATTACCCTATTTACTTTTAACTGTGGTAAATAAAAGTAAAAAGATACTATTCACCAAAAATTATTTTCATCTCATTGAACCAAATTTTACTTCTTTATATTAGCTGTGTCTCTCGGATTTTCAAAATTTCATTCACAGAAACGGTAAAATTAAGTTTTATGAAAAATTCAGTTTTTTAACTACCACTTAGTAGTTTCACTATTCATCAAAAATTGAAGTTTTTCAGAACAATGCAAAAATTTCACCCTAAGATATAATTGATATTCCGAATTCAAAAATTATGTCTATTTTACAAAAATTAAAACATATAAGTTGAATTAATTAATTTTATAATTAATTCCCGCTGTCACAACAAATAGCGTGTTTTTAAGAAACAATATATATCAAAAGATTGATAATTGTTTATGTCCAATTTCAAAGTAAAATTAATTCTAATGAAAATCATTGGATAAAATGGTAAAAGTATATTCTAATTAAACTTTAAAACCACTCAATAATATAATTTATCACTATAAATTATTTTTATTAAAAAAGTTGTTTTTAAGTATTTTTCACTATTCATAAAAACAGGAAGTTCTCAGAAAAATACCAAAAATTCAACTTAGGATAATTTCGATATTCCGAATCCAAAAATGAAGTCCATTTTGAAATATAAAATATATATAATTTTAAAAAGTAGTTATTACTATTCATAATGGCTAGTTTGATTGGTTGTTGTGTGTTAGAACTTGATGTTGCGTACAACACACGCTATCGCATTATTCAAAGAGAAGCGTACCGTAGAAGCTTGGGGTGTTAAACTTTAGCTCTAGTGTCCTGAATACAAGTTGTATATAATTTAGTTAGGAACACTTTTACAAAATTTAAAATTCAAATAATAAATATAAAAATATTTATCTTCGAAATACTATAGTAACTATAAAGGGTAAAACTGGAATTTTCATCAAATATTCAAATGAATGATCTAATCCCAAATACATTCTAATTAAACATATTTAACACAATTTGAGGAAATTAAATCATTTATTATCAATAAAATATTCAATAAAATTGTGTTTTATCAGGACAACACCCCGACCATTGACAACCTGTCATGTATAACAATGATGTGGGAATCAAACCCAAAACAAAAGTGCGGTTAGGATTTATTGCATACCACTAGCCTACATGAACTCCCATATTAATATGACTTATTATTTTTAGTTAAATTATTTTATGGATCAAGAATAAGTTTATTTATTGTAACTTATTTTTTATCAAATGGATATCCTTAGTATAAGAAAAATGATTTGGTGATTAAGTGATAAGGGTTCTTTTGGAACATGTTCACTATTTTGGTTACAATTTATGACAAGGAAAATATAATAATATGGTAATTCATTTGAGAAGTAACGGTTGAATTTTATTTTTGAATAATCTATGTTTTTATTATCTACATATGGCGATTTGGGTTATTTTTGGAAATGATTAAACTATCATAGAGAATGTGTGATTAGGTTAATTTCTTTTAGGTATGAGAATTTAAGAGTAATCAATATTATTTGGAGTTAAATTTAATGATTTATCATTGAAGACTATGTGATCAGATCCTTCAAAATTTTGGGTTTCAATCTTAGTTTGGATTATTTGGAAGAATTTTAAGGACATTTATTTGTAGAATGGACTTTGTTGATATTTTAGTATTACTATTTAATTTTGGAGATAAAAAGTAGTCTTTCTCCTTGTAAAGGATTGTTATTTTTGGTGGATTATCTGATATTTTACTAACCATTTTGGTTTGGTTAATGTTTCAACACAATATGAATAGATAGTAAATATTTTTAGGATTATGTGATTCTCTAGAAGTTGATTCTAGTGCTTTAGGTGTTACCACTTCATATTGAATACACATTTTTTGGATAAAATATGAGTGTTTGGAAGATATTTATTAAAGGATGAAACTCTACTTGACATCGAAGTATGTTTCTGTATGTTCTTAGTCCATCTCATAAATAAAATTCCTCAACTTTATGAAGAGGATATTAAAACAAAAACATTTTCTATTTACTTTTCGTACATGGAATCCTAGTATGTGTTATCTCGGGTGACCTTTGTACTTATATTAATTTATTTTAAAGTGATAGTTTTATTGATTCTTTTTCCAATGTGAGATTTTCAATGAAGATTCCGGTCCCAATTTTAAAATTGCAAGGACGAAATTTCTAAAAGGGGGTAATGATGTATCATCCCAGGTATTTATAGAATAATACTTTTTCTTATCTACTAATATTTATGAATAAGATATTAATTTTACGTTAAAGGGGATGCTTTTTCTAATTGCATACTTGACATGAAACAGATGGTTTCTCTGAAATCATGCATTGCACACAACATGGAGTTATACTGAAAAATAATATAATAGTAATATTATGATTTTAAATGTTATTTAACGCCTCGCCATTGTATTGGAAGGAATGAACATAACTAACAACAATATTATAACTCACATTTTTTATATGTTTTTACATTTTTCAAATAAATTTTAGAGGCTTAATATGACAAAAAAATTAAATTTTAAGCATAAAATATTATAATATTTTTAAAAGATTTTTTTACCACCTTTTGATAAGGAATCCTATTTAAATCTATTTTGTTTCACTTTTATATGTTATATTTGACAAAATAAACTTCTTCTTTAGAATAGGTATATCAAAATTTACTTGGGATGAAATTTTGATATTTTTATGATAAAATTAATATACTAATGAATAGTGAAAATACTCCATTTAAATTCAAAACTGCCTTTTTTGTATCATTTATTTATATAAATAGATATCCTTTTAATTGGTGTTAAATTTAAATTGGATTAAGTTTTTATCAATTAATATAATTATGGTCATTTTGAGTAATTTCACATTTAAATTGGACAGAAAAACATGTCAATATTTTGATAGTTTTTACTTCTTAAAAACCCACTTTCTAGTTTTGACAACGGGAATTACTTTTAAATTAATATCATTCAATTCAGTGTTTTGAATCTAGAAAATTGGACTCGATATTTGGAATCAGATGGTCCAAATTTTTTAAATAGGTGCCTTTTGTTTTTGGACATTATGAATAGTAACTTTCTTAATTTTTATTTACCATAATTAAGGTAAATCAGTTAAATTAGGGTAACAAACAATATGATATGGATAATTAAATTACCCTAACACCAGAAAAAAACTTATTGGATGAATAAAATTATACACATATCACCTAAGTGTAGGAATTTATTCCATTAATGTACTTTTGTCCATGAAAGTGAAGTAATTATTATTAAAACAAAAGAAAGTGACAACATGTCACTCTCTTTTCTCTTATTTGTATAGTGATTTTAATGCAGAGGTAAAATTAACGAAACATCAAGCATAAATACACTCAAAAAATATAATGAAATTATATATATAATGGTAATTTATTTTAAATATTTATATATTAAATATTTACCATAAATATTGACACAACAAGGATATAGTAATAATTATATTATGAAAAATATAAAATAAATGATATTATAAATATTAAAAGAAATATTATATGGCATAATTTTGGTCATCCACGAATTTCATGGATTAATATGACATGTTATTATTGAGTTAATTTTTTTTAAAAGTAATGAAGTTGTTATGAATTTCTGAAAATGTCTAGAATGAATAGTGTCAAAATTGAGATAATTCAAAACTTAAAATATAAAATAGTTTGTTAAAATTTTAAAATTTCCTAAAAAAAATATGATTCAGCCAAATGGTTAGTATAAGTCCCAATATTTCATAAATTTCACTTTTTTGGGTCTTTTTACATGTTATGGTAATTAAATTAACCCGCAAAGTGTAAATAATAAAATATCATGGTAAGATTAAAATGGTAAAATAAAGATTAAACCAAATATATAAGGGTTAAAAAATATTAAAAACATGCCTAATTTTAATTAGATTATGGGGATACGACCCAAAATCATATTATATTGTAAATAAATAAGTTTTGTACCATTAAAAACCTAATATAAATTTATAATAAAATAATATTTCAATACATTCATAAAGTGCCCCTCCTCCCTCTTAAAAAAGGCCACCACCTTTACCCACATACTCACACCTATAAATCCCCTTATATTGCCGAAATTATGCTAATATAATCTCCCAAAATCCCTCCCTTCCTCCTATAATTATTACCTTGGGAATAAGTCAACCCAAGGAATCCTTTTTGATCAAATCAAATGGAGTTACCCGATTTTGAGGGAACATCTTCTCTCAAGTTTCTTTCCTTTATTTTCCTTCTCCACTCCCAATGATCTTCTTATTATTTGATTACATAAAAAATAATTATCATCAATATACTATGATTTTTTAAATAGAAGGATTCTAACTTCAATTACACACACCTCCATCTAATGGATAGGAACAAATTTGTTCGGTGTACGGCGAACTAGTGCCTCACGAAATGATGATTGTTTGATTTTCTCCTACAACCTCTCATGGCAGAAATTATGAAAGAAATATATTTATATATGATATATATTATATTTACATTATCTCTATTATTCTATAATTTTTATTTATAACATATCTTTATGCTTCCCATAATGTGTAAATATGATAATTTCATTTGAGGAAGTGTGGAATGTCTCCCCCTCAAAGTGATATGACTTGTTCATTACATACATGGAACAAATAAACGAGGGTATTAATTAACTTTTGTAACATATGTAACATATATATTATAATATAATTACAATAGTCATATCTATCATTTAGATTTCATTCTTTTAATATGACAAATAAATGAAAGTAGTGTTAATGTGTACATACGGCCTACTGTCTCCATGAACTGTGCATTTCATTTCATATCTAAAACCGTTATGGTATATTATAAATACATATAAAATTGGTTTTTAGGATATTTATACCAATCATATTATTCTGGAGATGATTTTCGTTTTATTACATGGACATTTTTCATCAAGCCACATTTATTTTCGACTCAAGTACCGAATGTCGACAAAATGACAGATATTAACTTAAATAATTATGTAATTGTTATAAAATGGTAATAAGTGATATAAAAGTAATAATAAACTTCAAAAATATTCTAAATTAATTATAAATTAACTTATTTTTATTATTCAGGAATAAAAAGGAACATACTTGATGGTTTGGACTCAAGGTAAGGGGACATCTAAACCCAATTTCAATTCATTGGGTTAATCTTCCACCTCTTGATTATGTCATGCTATGATTATGTGAGAAATAAATTTTGATATCATATATTGTATTTATAATTTATTTATGTTTTTTTATATTGAATAAACATAATCGATCTATTTTGATCTTTCTAAGGGAATTTTTAAACTCAATTTCAACTCATTGCGTTTTACGTGTACTTCGTTGATTTTATTATGTACAGATTATGTGTGGAATCACTTTTTATTTATTTATATTTTAATTTTAACTTTAATTTTGTATATATACTATTTCTACATATAATCACCTGACTGATAAATTTTTATGACATTTACATGAACTTTTTAAGGGAGATCTTGACTCAATCTTATTACATTGATTTAAATATCCAAGTCATTGGTTTTGTTTTTCCAAAAATATGTGTGAATGACATGTGATTGTTTTACACCAAATATCCATTTACATTGGGTTTATTTATATTTTTCACACATCAATATGTCATTTATCTATCCTTAATCTAATTAAATGTTCTTTGTCATGGATTTCATCTCAATCTCCTTTTGAGGCATATCTTGATGTTATGCACTATTATTATCCTATAAGGTGTATATAAAACCCTTTGGACATGTTATATCATGAATTAGTATATTCTCATGATATTTATTGTTTTTTAATGTTATTTATTACTTATTTTTATTCAAGTGTTTCTCATGTGCCAATGGACTGTTTAACTAAAACATCATATTAAATGTTGTAATGATTTATTGTTTTAAAACCTTCTATTTCATGAACATGTTTTCAAAATGGTTTTTAAGAATTTTTTTATATGGAAATAAATGTTTTAAAATGTAAATTTATTTCAAAATTTTCAAAGTTTTATGGGAAACTTTCATTAAAAATTATTTTTATTAAAAGTTTTAATTTTTTTATGAATTGAATTGAAAATTTCAATATCTTGAAATGATTTCTTATTATTGAAAATGAAATTTTATGAGTGAATGTTGATAGATGAAATATTTTATGTGTTATTATTATATAATGGTACTTGGAAATTTGATTGGTCATTACGTGATAAACCAAATGTGGCTAGTTACGTTATAACCTCCAATGAATTGGGTATGGAAGTCATCCATATGGCTATTTTATTTAGTGATATGTATATAAGCCAACTTTATGGTTATTCCATTTAAGTATGTTTATTTACCAAGTTACCATTATATGTTATATGTTGCCTTCTATGGGCTTTATGGTAATATATAGGTTAGAAAAAGGGTAAGAAATGATCTTATAGTTAGTGAAGTGTTTTTGATACTTCTTAAAGGTGAAAAGTATTACTTTATGACAAGGTTTTAATGGTTTACATGCTTTCTCAAGGCTAACAGTTTTCATTCTTTATGTATCCATTACTGATATTCTTATTCTCATCCCAAGTTTCAAAATATTTTTCCCAATACATAAAGAAGAATAGAATTTTGGATGTGATCAAGGAAAAGTTATGTTGTTAAAACATCAAAGGATACCATGTTTCTTTTTAAAGATCCTTTGTTTTATGAAAAATAAAATGGATAGAGAGTAGAAGTGTCTACTTGTAATATTTCATATTTTATGTATGAGTTGTGACCTAATTCTCTACATATCTAAACTAGAAAAGATCATCGATGAGAATTAAAGTCAAAATTATTGACTTATCTCAAGATTAAGTAATGTTTAATGCTAGGGCCTTACAGATCATGATCTATTAAGATTTTAAAATAAAATAATTTTATTTAATTATTTTATTTATGGTTACATGCTTGTCTGTTTTTCTCACCGGAGACCCACACGGAAACGACCCAAAAATTCATGAATAAAATTCCATTTCATTTAACTAATTAAATGTCTTATAGATATAGAAAACACATGATTTTTTTTAATTTTCTCCAATTATATTTAAATGATCGTTAAGTATCATTACCGTTGATAATATATCCATTTAACAGTGATCACAAGACTAGTACCAATATAAGGTTTTAACATATCCTTTCCACATAGATAAAGGACATGCTGGCTTCATCCAGTAGACTCGTATCGTATCAAGATCATTTTGTGGATCTCAGGAAGAAGGTAGCATCACTG
Organism: Viscum album; assembly: GCA_963277665.1. NCBI lineage: Eukaryota > Viridiplantae > Streptophyta > Magnoliopsida > Santalales > Viscaceae > Viscum > Viscum album. The sequence goes on from OY728141.1 coordinate 1,543,389,196, forward strand.
GTCTTTGATCTTGACCAAACCCAATTTGAGATTCAATATGTTTAGCTTGAATGGAATCGCTTATAAGAGCAGTACAAGTTAATAGAGATTATCACCAGGGCGATGTTATCTGAGCCACCCCAAGAGTCTCTCACCATCGCATTCCTTACCCTTAGGTCTTATTCTTGTTTTATAAGGATTTATTTAATAAGGTATTAGATACATATTTTTTATTCACTTTTATAATAAAATTCTCATTACATTAATTCCTTTATGTGAATAGTTTTTCTTTAAATATAATGATTTAGATAAATTGATTTTTTGGGTAAAATTGTATTTTTCAGAAATATATAAATTATTTTATTAAACTAGTATTTTATTAGTAATGTTATTATAATAGTATTATAAGAACTCTCCTTTTAATTATAAATGATTATTATATTTATTCCTTATTTTTTTTACTCTATAAATGATTAAGTATTCAGTTTGATAAGATTTATATTGTTATATGATTAAACAAAAATTGTATTTTTATTTATATAAGTTATTTTGATGAATTCATGAATTTTTGGAATAAATAATTTTTTAATAAAATATTATTATTTTATAATTTTTATTAAATATAAATAATAACATAAGTTTTATAAATTCAAATGTAATTTTTATTATGTTTTAAAACTATTTTTTTTCAAAACCTGTCATTTTCAATAAATGACGTTTTATATTTTTGAAGTTAAAATTTAAATATATATAAAATTATTTATATAAAATAAATATTATTTTTTTAATTATGACGTCAAAATTTTCTAATGAAGAATTTTTCACAATTTTCTGAGGCAGTCAACATTTTTGGTAAAAATTAAATACCGAATAAATATATAATGTGTCTTATGACATCATAATGACCCAATTTTGATGTAATAAAATAACATAAAAGATATATTTATCCAATAAATGTTTTACCTTTAAAATATTGTGATTTTATATTTTTTTTGATTAATTTTATAATGTCTTAGTGGACCCTCCAAGACTTATAAAATATTTTAACATTTTAAATTCATTTCCTTGAGAGTGTGACTCACATCCATATAAGAAAGATTAATATTTTAATATGTTCAGACCATGGACTTAGAAAATATTGTATAAAACTTCCATTTTCAGATAACGTGGGTAAAAACCATTGGACGATATGTGGTTTTGAATATTTTAATGTGTAGTTTTCAAAACATGAATAATAAATAATTCCCTCTCCTTTCCTACATAAACCCACCCAATATCCCATTACTCTACACTCAAACCATTTTTATGTTGACCACCCTCTTCCCAATACTCCCTATAGTCCTACCAAGGCACCCCCAATCTCCCAAGAGGCCTCTCCCAAGCCTTTGGGTTCACAATTCCAAGTAAGGGATCCTCACATTCCTCTCCTACTTTCAAATTCAAGCATCTTATTCAAAAGTATATCTTGTAATTTCAAATGGTTATAATGTAGTTATTTAATAATCATTCTATCACTGTCTATTTGATGTTATTTTATTGAGGGATTATTTTTCCTCCCTCATTTTTACCCTTACCTGAGCAGTCACTATGTTAAAATTTCGTAAGAAATCTTTCACCCTCTTCTTTTATCAGGCATTATTTTCATGTTATGTTTTTTAATTTATTTTATTCACATGTTTTGATATGTTATTAATTAACATAATTACTGCCCATTTGATTTATAAATCCTGATATCCCCTTTCAGTCTCATTTATCCCTCTTATTAACCCTAACATACACTCGTTACCATGTCGACATTCCATAAGGGATTCCTTCCTTTCTCATTTTTTCCAAGTTCCTTTATGTTGTTACACCCTTTTGTTTTCAATTAAAAATTTTGGGGTATAATTTCTCTCCTACCCCACACTTCTCTAATTATTTTTGAATGATTATATACCCCTTTATCTCCCATTAATTTCTTTCGTGTACACCCATTACCACGTCTAAATTTAGTAAGGTACTTTTCTCTCCTTATTTCCATTCAAGAATTTATCGCATATTATGCATCTAAATTCATATTTATATTTAGTGATATTATGTTCCATGATCCCCTTACTATATATTTTATGTATAGAGTATGATTGACCCATTTATCTCACATCAACCCCACTTATGAATTTCTATATGAAGACATTATGTTGTTGAAATTGCACCACCATTTTCCAAGCCAAAATCATCATGTAGTGAATACCATACCCATTTATCTATCAAGGGTATTCATCTTTATGCACATATACATATTTAATGTTAATTACATGTATGTATTAAACATTACCATGGAATAAATTATGATTTTTAATGATTCCTTGTTATATGATCCATCTGGAATACTAAAGCATGAAATTAAATGTTTATAAAGGGTGTGCCCTGATAGCACTCTAATGAATTGGGTAATGTTTAGTATCATGAATAAAGATGTGAAATTAGGGTTTACTCATGATAATTCATGTGTAATGAGGGTTTACTCATGGTAATTCATGTACAATGAGGGTTTAATCATGTTAATCCATGTACAATGAGCCTTGGCTCATGCTAATATCATGTTGTATGTTGTTGCCACATTTCCTTTATATCATAATCATTCTAGATCATGCATTTATGTTCATGTTTCTCTTTTACTCCATTGATGTTCCCATTTTCTAAAATTTATTTTATTCTTCATTTTATACCTTTTTTACTCCATTAATAGGCTTTATAGATCACCCTTTTCTTTTGTATGTCACCAGGTTATCCCATCCAATGCAAAGTATGAGGGAATGTTGTGGTAATATAAAATACATTTTCAATAAATATGTTGTATTTTATGTCTTAAGTTGTCATGTAATGTTCATAATCAACATATACACTATACCTCTTGATCCTATTTGTTGTATTAAGTGAATTTTTATGTAATAAAGCATGTTTAAATGTGTAATAAAGAGCAGGGTTTTCATAGTTAGTATCATCATATAAGTTTATTTATTTTTGGGATTATTATTAGAAAATACTAGTGAATTATTTAATGATAAGACTACATATAATAAAAACATCCCTAAATATTGGTCAGTATAGAGTAAGTGGTTTATCAAGAAAATACATAACTCTCTTGATACGAACAAGTAGAGGTGGCTATGGAATAGATGTATCTAGGGGTAAAACCTGAAAACATCACACAGAGCTAGACTCAAATGTGAACTAGTGCATGTCAATGGGCCTTACTTCACTTTTTATTAGACACTCCCAGGGTATATGATTTATTAAATTCATAAGATTAGTATGAACCATTATTAAGTGAGAAAAAATCCCTTAAGAATATAGGATAGAAGATAGGTCATGGATAACTAATATTGAAGCCTAAAAATTCATAAGTTAAGGAAATAAATTTAATTTATAAGTTATCCCTTTTTTCATTGGATTACCCTTTATGTGTCTAATAGATTTAGAAAATATCTTCCCTATGCCTTTTTAGATGAAGCAAATGAGTAAAACCAGAATCAAAAAGTGAAGTTAGGTTATCATCCATAGTACTATTCATTCTTTTATATCCTGTAAGTTTAGTAGAACAATCCAAACACCACCACAAATCATGGAATTAGAGATGTCGGTGAGAATGAAAAAATGGGGAAATTATTGCATCCCATGAATATAACTCCCCCCCTATCACAATTTTTGGATTTAAATTCCTGGAGAAACCCTTCATACTCCCTCTGGTGGAATTAGATGCAATTATTGGAATGTATTAGCTTTCCCTATATAGAGACAACATAAATTTCCATGATAGGGAAATCACTCTTCAAATGGGGAATCAACCCCCGATTCTCTAAAATTTTGAGGAGGAGGATGAATCTTCATTAGCACCATCATATCAAGCATGTAAATTGCATCCCTATGAGAATGTGTATCTTTCTCTAATGATTGAGTCTAAGGAAGGAACCATCCTCTAAGTCATTCTTATTGTAAGGGAATTCTCTAATGTACTTCCAGAGGAATTGTCTTGTCTTCCTCCTAGAAGAGATGTTGAATTCTCGGTTGATCTTATACCTGGGGTGTTTCTAATATCCAAGAATCTGTATAGAATGGTTGTTAAGGAGATTTAAGATCTAAATAAACAAATAAAGTAGAATCTGGATAAAGTGTTTATATTCGAAAGTGCTTTACCATGGGGTCCACTGGTCCTATTCTTTAAGAAGAAAGATGGGTCAATGAACCTCTGTATTGATTATTATAATCTCAACAATATCAATATAAAGAACAAGTATCCTTTTCCATGAATTGATGACTTGATTGATCAGCTACATGTAGCACAATACTTCTCCAAGGTGGATCTACGGTCGGGATATTACCAATTAAGGGTGAAGAAGGAGGATATCCCCATGACTGCTTTTTGTAAAAGGTATATGCACTATAAATTCATATAAATTCTTTTTTTACTCTCTAATGCTCTAGAAATATTTATGGACTTGATAAATAGAGTCTTTAGAGATTGCCATGAAAAATTTATGGTAGTCTTTATTTATGATATTCTAATATACTCTAAACCCAAGGAGGATCATGAGGAGCATCTAAGCACTGTACTAGAGACCTTTTGAAAGGAGAAGATCTACGCAAATTACAGAAAGTGTGAGTTATGGTTGAAGTAAGTCTCATTATTAGGTCATATCATCACAAGAAAAGTAATTTTTATGGATCCTTCCAAAAAAAGAAATTGTTGGATAACCGAGGCTGACATCTATATGTATATCTGTAGATTCCTAGGGTCAGCTGGATATTATCATTGATTTTTCATAAATTTTTCACGATTTTCAAACCCTCTTACACAACTGACTTAGAAGGTAGCCATGTTTTCTTGGAATGATGAATGTGAAAAAAGCTTCATGTATTTGAATAAGAGGCTTATCACTGTCCTTGTTCTCACACTACCCACAAGTGGGGATCTTTTCAAAATATTCAATGATGCTTCAAAGAAGGGCCTAGGTTATGTGTTGATGCAGAATGAAAAATTCATCACCTATACCTCAAGGAAGTTGAAAGTTCATGAGAAAAAATAACCCACATATGATCTAAAGTTGGAATATGTGGTCTCTGCATTGAAAATATGGTGACATTATCTCTTTGAGGAAAAGTGTGAAATATATACGGATCACAAAAGTCTCAAATATATATTCTCATAAAAATAGTTGAACATATGCCAATGAAGATGGTTAGAGATCATCAAGGATTATGGTTGCTCAATCCATTTCCACCTTGGAAAAGTGAACAAGGTGAAGGATTTTCTAAGTATAAATAACCCAACAATTCTATCATTGATAATAATTTAAAAGGATCCAATATTATTATATTTGATAAAGATGTACATGGGAATCATAAATAAGGGAACATCATCAATACCTTCACAAATTATTTTTCAACTGCCTCTTTTGAAAAGGTGAAAGGATGCTCAAAAAATGATGTGGGAATTCAGAAGAAACTGGAAACTATTAAGAAAAGGGAAATCCATAGAGTTCAATGTTAATGAACACGAAATTGTGAGATTTGGGTCCAGACTATATGTTCCATCAAATCCAGAGTTAAAGAAATAACTTTTGGATGATTTACGTAGTTTGAATTTCTCCATCCACCTAGGAAACTCAAATATGTATCGGGATCTCTAAGATCATTATTGGTGGGACAACATAAAGAAGGAGATTTCTAAATATACGTCAAAGTTCCTAGTATTTCAGCAAGTGAAGTCTGAGAGGAAGAAGTATAAAGGGATAATGTAACCATTACCCATACCAAAATGTAAATTAGAGAACATCACCATGGAATTTGTCATTGGACCTCGGAATACATCTAAAGGAAACAATTATATATGGATTGTTTTGGATCATCTTATAAAGACTGCACACATAATTGCAATTCGAGAGGATTTCTCATTGGATCAACCAGAAGGGATATACATTAGAGAATTGGTAAGGCTACATGGTGTACCACTATTCATTGTATCCAATTGAGATCCAAGATTCACCTATATGTTCTGGAAGAGTCACCAACATGCTCTAAATATTGACCTTTACTTCAGTACGAATTATCATCCTCGAACTGATGTCCAATCTGAATTGACTATCCAAACACTTGAGAAAATTTTTAGAGCATGCTCAATGGACTTCAAAGGAGGATGGTATCAACATATTCCTATGGTTGATTCCACTTAGACAATAGTTTCCCCTCAATCATCCAAACGGATCTTTATGAATCCTTTAATGGGAAGAGGTTTAGAACACCGGCATGTTGGGATGAATTTGGGGAGCAAAAACATCTAGGTTTCAGAAATGGTTGAAGATATGGTGGAGACGGTTAAGACTATCTAGCAGCACATCAAATATGCTCAGAGTGGAAAAAAGAGAAATGATGAAAATCATTGACGTGACCTAGAGTTGAATATTAGAGACATGTTATTCCTTCACATATCTCCATGGAAGATAGTGATAATATTTTGGAATAAGGGAAATCTTAGTTCAAGGTACATCGGCCCTTTAGAGATCCTTGATTTCATTGGAGAAGTGACCTATCAACTTGGACTTCCACCAAACCTATCTCAAGTACATGATGTATTTCATGTATCACTCTTAAAGAAGTACATACCTAACCTATCTCATGTACTCAATCTAAAGGTTGTACCATTGTAATATGACTTATCCTATGAATAGAATCTTGTGACGATCATATATTGTAGGGAAAAAGTTCTACAAAATAAGACAATTTCCCTCGTCAATGTGTTGTGGAGAAACCACAAGTTTGAAGAAGCAATTTAGAAACATGGGGAAATGATGAGGCAAACCTACCCTCATCTATTTTAGAGTGGGAAAAAAATTCAAGGGTGAAATTTATTAACGGTGGAAAGTTATAATGACCCAAAAATTCATGAATAAAATTTCATTTATTTTATTTAGTTAAATGTATTATGGATATGAAAAACACATGCACATTTTTTTATTTTACCAAATTGGATATAAATGACCGTTATTCATTTTTATTTATGATAATATATTCTTTGAATAGTGACCACATGACTCGTAAAAATATAAGGTTTTAACAAATCCTTTCGACACAGAAAAAGGAGGTGATGGTCTCATCTAGTAGACTCGGGTTATACGAAACTCATTTTTCATAGCATGGGAAAGAGGCGGTATCACTAGGATTTGCTCCTAACCAATCCCAAGATTACATTAAACACGATAATCTTGAATGTAATCGCCTATAGTCGAAGTAAAAGTTAATAGATATTACCACTTGGGTGATGTTATCTAAGCCACCCCAAGATTTTTTCACTATCCCTCACCTTACACTTAGCTCTTATGTGGGTGTTATAAGGTGTTATGTAACAAGGTATTAGTTTCATATTGTGTAATCCCTTCTATAAATAAAATTCTCATTAAATCAACTCCTTTATGAGAATAGTTTTTCTTAATAATATAATGAATTAGATAAATTTATGTTTCTGGTAAAATGGTACTTTTTTGAAATATATAAATTATTATATTAAACTAATTTTTTGTTAATAATGTTATTATAATAGTGTTATAAGAACACTCCATATAATTATAAATGAATATTATATTTATTCTTTATTTTATTTTACTCTATAAATGGTTAAGTATTCAGTTTAATAAGAATTATATTTTTATACGATAAATCATAAATTTTATTTTTCATTAATGAATTATTTTATGAATTAATGAATTTTTGGAATAAATAATATTTTAATAAAATATTATTATTATATAATTTACATTAAATATAAATGATCATATAGTTTTTATAAAGTCAAATTTAATTTCTATTAATGTTTAAAAAATGTTTTTTTTTTCAAAACCCATTAATTTTTAGTAAATGATGGGTTTTTTATAAGTGAAAATTTACATATTTAGAATATTTTTAAAATAAAAAAATACTATTTTTGTAATTAAAACGTTGAAAAATAAAATGGTGAATTATTCATATTTTTCTGAGACAATAAAATTTTTGGGAAAAAATTAAATACCGAATAAATATATAATGTGTTTTCTGACATCATAATGACACAATACTGATATAATAAAATAATATAAATATTTGTACAATATATGTTTTAAATTTAAAAAATTGTGATTTTATATTTGTTTGATTAATTTTATAATGCCTTAGTGGACCCTCGAGAACTTATAATATATTTTAACATTTTAAAATGATTTCTTTAAGAGTGTGACTCACCTCTACATAAGAAGGCATAATATTTTAAAATGTTTGGACCTTTTCTTTATAAAATATTTTATACCACTCATCTTTTTAAGAAAAAATGGTCAAAACCATGGGATTGTTTTTTTTGAACATTTTAATGTGTAGTGTCCAAAACCAAAATAATAAAGAATTCCCTCTCCTTTCCTTTTTAAACCCACTCAATGTCCCATTATTCTTCACTAAAAAATTTGAAGATCGACCAACCTCTTCCCCATACTTCCTATAGTCCTTCAAAAGCACCCCATTCCCCCAATAATCCTCTCCCAAGCCTTTGGGATCACACTTCCAAGTAAGGGATCCTCACTTTCCTCTCCCCCTTTCAAATTAAAGCATCTTATTCGAAAGTAGTTCTTGTAATTTCGAATGGTTATAATTTCATTATTTTATAATCATTATATTACTATAAATTTGAGTTTATCTTAATGATTTATTATTTTTCCTACCTCATTTTTACCCTTACCTATGTCATTACTATGCCAAACTTTCGTAAGGGATATTCTACCCTCCTCTTTTATCAAGCATTCTTTTCATGTTATGTATTTTAATTTCTTTTATTATTATGTTGTGATATATTATTAAATAATATCCTTATTTACCATTTTATTTATAAATTCTTATATCCCCTCTCACTCTCATTTATCCCTCTTATGAACGCTTACGTACACCTGTTACCATGCCGAATTCCCGTAAGGGATTCCATCCTTTCTCATTTTTTTCTATGTTTCTTTTTTGTTGTTATACCCTTTTATTTTCAATTAAAGATGTTGTGATACTATTTCTCACCTATCCCATAATTCCTTAGTTATTTTTTAATGATTAGAGACCCCCTTATCTCTAATTAATGCCCTCTGTGTACGCCTGTTACCATGCTGAAATTTCGTAAGGGGTTTCTCTCTTCTTATTTCCATTCAAGTATTTATCCCATATTATGCATATAAATTCCATTTCATATATTGGGATATTATTTTCCATGATCCCCTTACTATATATTTAATATATAAATTATGAGATACCCCTTTCTATATCATCAACCCAACTTATGAACTTCTATATGATGATGTTATGCTGTCAAAATTTCACTGCGATTTTCCAAGCCAAAATCATCATGTAGTGAATACCCTACCCATTTCTCCCTTAAGGGTATTCAGATTTATTCACATATACATATACAATGGTACCTAAATGTATTTATTCCACATTCCCTAATCATGGAATAACTTATGATGTTGAATGATTCCATGTTATATGGTCTATGTGGCACACTTAGGCAGGAAATGAAATGTTTATAAAGTGTCTGCCCTAATAGAACTCCAATGCATTGGGAAATGTTTAGTATCATGATATTATATTTGGAATTAGAGATTAATCATGCTAATTAATGTGAAATAATGGTTTAATCGTGCTAATTCTTGTGCAATGTGGGTTTACTCAATCTAATCCATGAGCTATAAGCCTTGGCTCACGCTAATATCATGTTGTATATTGTTACGGTGCCTCCATGTTATGATAATAATATTATATCATGACTTTATGTTCATGATTTTATTGTACTCCATTGATATTCCCATTTCCTGACTTGTATTTTTTTCTTCATGTTATACCTTGTTTACTCCTTTAATAGGCTTTATAGCTCACCCTTTTCTTATGTATATCATCAGGTTATACCATACAATGATAAGTATGAGATAATGGTGTGGCCATGTAAAAGAACTTTTCAATAATGATATTTTATTTTATGTCTTATGTTTTCATGTGGTGTTTCTAATCCCCAAATACACAAGATCTCTTGATCTTTTGGGCTGTATTAAGTGCATGTTTATATAATAAATTATGTTTAAATGTGTAATAAAGAGTAGGTTTTTTATACAGGACAACTAAAGTTAAGTTTATCTTTTGGTAAACCCACCATCTTTAATGAAACGGTGCCCTTGGATTTCTAATCCATGAATCTATTAAATAGTTGACTCACTTCTCCAGAAAACCACACACACACGCTATTTTAATTACCTAAAATAGTTCAAAAATTTATTTTGGGAACCCTGGGCCTTGGAATCACATGTTTTTTCACCAACTGGTCTCAAAATAATCCCATTTAATATTAAAAAAAATCATGGAAATTCAAGACATTATATTCTTTCTACTATAGGGATTTACATCCCTGAAATCCAAAACAATGGTTAAACAAAAAAATGGGGTTACTGAGCACAAATTTGAGCCACCTACTCCCATTTACTCTTCTGGAGACTCATGTGCTACAATTAAATTCACACTATAGGAATCAACCACTCACAAAGTGTCCTCTCCTGTCGATCCTTGAACTCCACCGGTTACCCTGCCAAAGTCACCCCGCCGTTAATGTCCATCTCTTCCCAGTTGATGATGTGCGACGGGCTGTGAACATATATCCTCTGCTTGGATACATGGAACACATCGTGTTCCCACTCTAACTATAGAGATATTCCATGTAGTACACCACCTTTCCAACTCTATAAAGTATCAAAAAAGGTCTGATGAACCTCGAAGATAACTTACCACCCCAACTAAATCTCTGTATTTCACATTGAGGAGAGACCGGAAGGAACACATGGTATCCCTTTTTAAACTCCAAGGGAATCCATATCCTATTATCATAGAACTTATGATGGATCTGTATAGTCTTCATCCTCTCCCGGATGGCCTGAATCTTCTCTATAGTAGCCTGCACCAACTCCGGACCTAAGAGTGTTGAGTCTCCTGGGTCCATCCAACAAAGTGACGACCTGTAGGGTCTCTCATACAAGGGATCAAGAAGTGTCATACTAATAGTAGAGTAGTATTATTTGTTTTTTGAAAACTTCACTAGATGTCGGTGGTCCTCCCAACTATGGACAAAATTGAGGATGCAATAATGTAGCTTGTCCTCTAGGACCTGAAGGGTCTGTTCTGTTTGGCCATCTTTCTGCGGGTGGAAAGCTGTGATCAAGAACAGTTGAGTCCAAAATGCCTCCTTTAATCCCTCCCACAACTGGGATGTGAAACGAGCATCCTGATATGAGACTATAATCGATATAACTCCATGGAGTCAAACTCTCTCATGTATGAAGAGGCATCTCAAGCACTTTACTGAACCTTGTTCCTGAATCACTAAGAAGTGGGCTAACTTGTGGAGTTGGTCAATGATCACTCAGATGGTATTGTTTCCCCTAGACATACTTGGTAAAACCATCACAAATTCTATCGATATTCCATCCCAATTCCACTCTAGCACCTCAATGGGTTGATTCAATCTCTTTAGAACCTAGTCCTCGGCCATCACTAACTGATTAGTGAGGAATTTAGACACAATCTCTTCCACTCATTTCCTCATCCCCAGCCAGTTAAACTAACATCGGAGGTCCTAGTACATCTTTTTAACACCTAGATGTATTTCTAAAGGGGATTTATAGAACTCTCTCAACACCTCCTCATGTAAAGTCACCAGTACAACTGTGCATCCTCTAAGAAATGATGTTCTCCCCACATTTCGAATATCCATTAGGGGCATGCCCTATAGACATCAGAGCATGTGTAGTCTCGCAACCGATATCTCAGAGTTGTACCTCCCTGAATTTATGTAAGATTGGAGGGGTAACTACCATTGTATAGAGATAAGATGCTCTATCTCCATCCACAAAGTACATCTTCAATGAGTCCAACTTCTCGAATGCTTTGTTCTGTAGTTGTGAACTCAATCAACTTATGAAAGTATCTGCCACCACATTACCCTTCTCATGGGTATAGACTATCTCAAAGTCATAGTGCTGGTGGAACTCTATGCAATTACTTTGCCTCAATTTCAGATTATTCTGAGAGAAGATATACTTCATACTTTTGTTGTCTGAATAGACAATAAACTGCTTTCCCATAAGGTAGTGTCACTACATCATCAATGTGAAGACTACTGCTTCCAACTTCATATTTTGGGTCACGTACTTCTGCTCATATGGTCTCACCTATCGTAAAACAAGAGTAATCACCAATTTCCCCTACATTAGGACACAACCAATACCGGTTCTTGATGTGTCACAGAACACCACATACTCAACACCCTCCTCTAGAAATATCAGGAGGGGAGCACTCGTCAATCTCCTCCTGAGCTACTAAAAAATGTCATTGCACTTCCTCGTCCACACGAAAGTTTTCCCCTTTCAAGTCAAATCATTCAAGGATACTTATACTCTGTAAAAGTCAGGCTTGAACCTCCGATAGTACCCATAAAACCCAAGGATACTACGCACCTCGGTAATAGTCTTAGGTGGCTCCCAAGAAATCATTACCTCTATCTTTGTTGGATCTACTACAACTACTACCTCTGAAATGAAGGGTCCTAGAAATGGACCGCTTGTATGTCATCTATAAAGGAAACTAAAAACCTGGTCTAGGTAAGGCTGGATGATCATGTTCATCAATCCCATGAACACTGTAGGGTCATTCTTCATGCCAAATAGAATTACTAAATACTTTTAGAGGTCATAGAGACATTTTAAATATTCCTTTAGAATGTCTTGATCTTGTACATGAAGCTAGTGTTAGCCCTATTTGAGTTTTATCTACGAGAACCATATCGCTCCCTTCATATAATATAAGTTGTCATAACTCCTCATTAGTTGATACTTGTTCATCTTGGTCACCTGGTTCAGGCGCCATAAGTCCACTCAAAGCCTTAGGCTCCCATTCGACTTCTTATCAAAAAAACAGGGCTACCCATGGTGAAACACTGGGCCTCACAAAGAACATCCTCTGAAAGTCTTCCAACTATACCCTTATATCATAAATATATACAAGATCTATATGATTTATTGATTTAGATATCGTTGTCATCTTGGGGTATAGGTCAATGTAAAATTCTACCTCCCTATGAGGAGGTAGTCCTAGAACATCGTCTGTAAATACATCCTCGTACTCATCCACCATTGTAGGAATCAGAGGAATCATCTCATCCACTACACTGAGGGTCATTATAACCAACCAATGTGTTATTGGTTGCATCCTCCTACGTGCGAGTTCATCCTATGCTACTTGTGTTTCCCCTTTTCGACAAAGGAAAACCTAGTCCCATATCCCCGGACACACCACGTTGTGCACCTAAAACAGTCGATTTGAGCATTAATTATGGATAACTAGTCCATACCTAGTATGATGTTGTAAGGACTCAATTCTACCACCAAGAGATACCAATCGAAACTCTCAACCCTAATAATACGGTCACACTATTGGCACCCATGTGGGATCATTGAATCTCTTCCTGTATGGGTCTCTAAGCATGGGGATCGAGTCAATGGTTCCATTAAAATATCCATGACTCTAAAAAGGGTCATGGAAAGAAAAGAGTGACTAAAATCTATGTCTACCAAAACTGCACCTAGGGTTGAAAAGACATAGATCATACCACTGATCATCCCGGTAGTCTTGGGATGGTTAGCCACCATTGCCTAGACTTGGCCTCACCCCTGTCCACCATCTCTCTGAGCTTGTGGTGGACTACCTGGGGGTGATGGTGGTGGGGCCTCAAACCTCCTCACAACTCCTGTTGCTCATCCCAGTCCTCTACCACTTCTTTATCCAAGAAAAACTCATTGTTCATACCTCTTCTAATACCTCAATGGTCCCTCGTCCATTTCCTAGTCGGTCATGTGCCTGGTTGGACAATCTCTTCCCATATGTCCTCAATCACCACACATGTAGCAATTCCCCTCCTTTATCCAACCTGCTCTGTCCTAGAATCCCATCACCAATGATTATATGTCTTGGGTTCATCCTCTAGATTGTGAGTACTCTTGGACCCCTATGTTAGCTTTCATTTACCCACTATTGAAGACTCAGCCACCTGATGCCCAGTGGTATCTCCCACCATCGATGCCTACTTTGCATGAAATTTCTCTTCTAGTAGAGCTTACTCCAGCACCCAAACAAGTGTATAAATTCTAAGGTATGTCATTGAATTTTGTTGATTATTACGCTACCGTTAGGATACTCTATTGTAGGTCAAGTAGCTCATTTATAAGCACAGAGCAAATCATCGCTAGAAATAACTCCTCCCTAAAGAGGTGCTAAAATCCTACCCAAGTGAGGTCCACCTCACCATTAGTATATATCTTCAATCTACACCATGTCCCAGTTTATCCCTGTAGAAGACTCACAGCTAGGACTGCGATCTAGTTAAGAGGTGTCCTCATTCGGCAGAAAACCCGCATAACAACCTTCATCCAATCGTTAGATACCTAAGGATCTATCTCACCTAAAACCCTGGGAGGTCATTGTCTCTGAAAATCATGCAATGCAATGAGCATGTGTGCATCCTATACTGGTAATGTTAGTAGGAACTGATGCTCTCCATGTGGTCTTATCATTGGTACACCATCAGGAAGTGTTGTCGCTAATAGTGTTCCATGCACCCATTCCTCATTGCTCAGTGTACCATCCTCATGGTCATTCCTTAGAAACGTGGATGGTTGTCTATGTGGAATCATCCTAAAATAGGGAAAGATGTACCATGGTCAATAGAGTATGCCTCGTGAGCTGACTCTAAATCAAGACATGAGGACATGGTTAATTCCTATATGATGCATGTAACCAGTTTTTTCATGTACCAAGTTGAAAAGTATAATTCAGGGTCCTACTGTATGGATATGTCTTCCACTACACCAACATTGGACTCCCTATTCCAAAATCCAAACACAAAACACATAACATTGTTGCCCGAATATAAAATAAAAACCAACCTCCCTTTGATACCACTTTGTCATGAATTGTACCCCAAGGATTGTGCCATAACTACCCTAAGCCCCCATCCCATAGGCTAGGGTATGGCAACTAGCACCGAGTTTGAATATCCCACAAGGGGAGGCATTTTTTATGTACTTGTACACACGTACCAATTTCCATGAAAAAGTGTTGAAACTAAAAAGTAAATGGGGACAAAATAAGCCCAACCAAAACTGAAAAGGTGAAAGCTCTGAAAGTCTATCTGTAAAATTCACTACCTGAATGGTAGGTATATTAAATTTTCTACATGCCATAGAAGCGTACCAATTCCATCGGGTCACCCTGAAGCACCACTTATCTCTATCCCACCAAGGACTCCGTCAAAGCTATCGATCATCTGCACAAGACACGACACGTGAGAACAAAACCCATGAAGGGGTGAGTAAAACAATACTCAGTAGGGACCCATAAACCACAAAGCAAGATATAGGTTTCAGAGTTACTAGAGTCAGCTCACACCAGGTATATATCTATAGAATGAAAATACTTAAGAAATTCCAGATACATTCAAATTTGATGAGACATATAATCTTTGCAGGAGACTCACTCAACATCTTTACTTGAGACCAAATTTGCATCTTCGTAGGAGACCTAATCCACATCATTGGTGGATACCTACTCTGCATTTTCACAGGATACCTACTCTGCCTCTTCGCAAGATAACTACTCCACATCTTTATAGGAGACCTACTCTGTGTCTACATAAGAGACCTACTCTGCGTCTTTGTAGAAGACCGACTCCGTATCTTCGAAGGAGACATAATACACCCCACTAACACAAAACTGGGCAAGGGAAGCACTTCCCATTATCAAAACTAAATAGAAAGCGTTGATAAAGGGGTATGCCTTTATCAGCGCTATATAAAAGCACTGATAAATGCTACATTTATCAGCGCGTTTTTTAGCGCTGATAAAGGTAGCTCTTTATCAGCGCTAAAAAGCAGTGATAAATGAATGTTTTGTCAGCGCTTTTACATTAGAGCTGATAAAACATACCTTTATTAGTGATTTTACTTTAGCGCTGATAAAACATACCTTTATCAGCGCTTTTAACGAGCGTTGATAAAGGTTCTGTTGGTTTTTATTTAATAACACTAACATGCCATCCTCACTTGCATGCTGTCAAGCTCTCATGGAAGCTGAACCAGGCACCTCACCACGTGACCTCGTCCTCCTCATCCTCCTCCTTCCTCCTCCTTCCTCCTCCTCATCCTCCTTTTCCTCCTCCTTCTCTGCCGCCGCCTCCACCTCCGCCCCCGCTCCCGCTACCGCGACCGCCTCTGCCTCTGCTGCCTCCACCCTCGCTGCGGCGACCGCCGCCGCCTCTTCCGTCGTCACCGCCTCCGCCTCTGTTGTCGCCGCCGCCTCCACCCTCACTACCACGACCATCGCTGCCTCCACCCTCACTGCCACGACCTTTGCCGCCTTGTCCTCTTTCTCCTGGTGCTCTCAAGGTGGGAGGTCAGTTCCATGGATGGTATTCCCTTGGTATATTATTTATATATTGTGTGTGTGAGGAAAAAATATTTAATATAGTTGTGAGATAGGAATGATACCATATCTTGAGCCTAATTCCAGTAAGGATTTCTATAATAGATAGTGTGTTCATAATGTGATTATGATTATTTATAGGGATGTGAATAATAATTAGTGATGAGTGTCGAAATAAGAGATGTTATTGATATTTAACAACACAAGTTGGTTGTTTGTGGATGATGTGGAATTGGATACCCTATAGGTTCCATAGGGATATCTTGACTCTAAGATGAATAATATGGTAATTGGTTAGTTATTATGATTCACATGTGTGAGAGGTCTACCAAGGTTATGTGTGATGAATTTTTTGGATAACCAACCCTTTTTTTCATTTGTTTTATTTTGAGTTACCATGGGCGGTAAGTTCTACCCCTTTGAGTTGAATATTTATGTATGAGATAGAAAGGAAATAGTTTTTAATCTTATGGTTATATGGATTCCCAAAGATTATCCCAATGGTATTGATGATGGATCCATATTAATTTTCATCACATAGCATAATCTCATAGTTATATGATTAGACAAAGATGAACCCATAATACAAAACATATCACCTAGTATGTCTGTCACATATACGAATAAATAAATTAGAAAAAAACATGCTACAAATCATAAAGGTACCATTAAATACATACATTGGTCAACTTGTTTTAGAAATTGTTTATCTTAATCCGTGCCTTATACTTTCACCCATGAATTTGAAGGTGAGTATGTGTACACTATAGTTTACCTTCTTATAGAAGAGTTTCTGGAAGAGTATAAGAGACATGAAGCAATGAAGATCATTAGAGTTTTGGAGAAAATGTGGTTGCTACAAACAATGTGGAAATTGTCTTGTGCAGCGTGACCTAAGTTACAACTTGCAGGTATTGTAACTTAGGCCACATTGTACAAGCCGATTGCCATAATGAATAGCAATGATCTTAATTGCTTCATGTCTCTTATACTCTTCCAGAAACTCTTCTCTAAGAAGGTCAACTATTTTTTACGCATACTCACCTGCAAATTCATGGGTTCAAGTACAAGGCACGGATGAAGATAAACAATTTATAAAACAAGTTGACCAATGTAAGTATTTAATGGTACCTTTATGCTTTGTAGCATGGTTTTTTCTAATTTATTTATTCGTATATGTGACAGACATACTAGGTGATATGTTTTGTATTATGGGTTTATCAGGAGTCTGTATGATTTCCTGTTTCCACATTTCATTTTAAATAGCATGTTATAATTATATATTTAATGTTCCCCAATGGCTCAAATAGTCAGGAATATTGTAGATGTTTCTAGAATTTTGTAGGATTCTTTTTCCCCAATGGTAGTACATTTTTAGGATGTTTTCACTGATGAGGTATAAAATTTACATCTTAATAAAGAGATAAACTTTATAATCTAGTTAGTTTTGGGAGAAAATTCAGTTTCTATCACAATTTCTAAAATAACACCAAAAGGGCATTAGTTGTTTGAATTACAATTTGATGATATAGAATATAATGGTTTCATATGGCATAATACTTTTCCATGGGGTTTTATAGTTCTCTAAAATAGATGGTTGATTGGTATTTATTCTTTTGTTGGACTATTGGAGATTGAACCTGATGAAAGTCATGAATATGTATCCTCATCCACGCATTGATAGTCACATTGATCATCTATGAGGTTCTACGATCTTCTCCAAGATAAATTTGACATTACGATACCATTAGATGAGTTGGACATCGATGGACCTACCATGGACTACTTTTAGGAGTAGTTATGGCTTGTATGATTTTTTAGCGATGATATTTGGTTTAATTAATGCATTGGTTATATTAAGGGACTTGATGAATAGGATATTTCATCCTTTTCTGGATTAGTTTTTAGTAGTTTTTTTCAATTAAATATTAGTGTACTCCCAAATCATAGTTGATCTTGACCAACATCTTATCATCACCTTGAGTACATTGAGATAGCATCATATTTATTACTGTTTTCTCTTGTTACTCATTGGTTTCCTCTTGTTCGCATGTCATGTATTTTCTAAGGCATAGATCATGCATGTGAACAACATCTTATAATATTAGGCATGTTCTAGAGATCTAACCCATAAAGATGATGAATATGAATAAAGATTGTATGAATGCCAATCAGTTGACAAAAGAGTATGAAGATGGTGTGAAAGAGTTTATCAAGTTTGCAGAAGATCATTCATGTGACCCTTCTCAAATCTTTTGTCCATGTTTATGCTGTTGTTATTCAATCTAAATTAGTCCAGAAGAGTTGGATGAACACCTGATCTATCACGGAATAGATCGAAGTTATACATGTTGGAGTAAACATGGGGAAAAACCAATGTAGGTAGTGACATAGAGAACACGACATTTTATAGATCATCAGATATGATTAGAAGTGTGAACAGTGAAGGCGATCGTATGGAGGGTGTGATTACAAATGTGAACGATGATGAAGATCGTATTGATGAAATGACAAGGATAGTTGAAGATGAACACCGTGATTGCCCAAAATTGTTTGAGAAGTTAAAGAGTTGTGAAAAAATGGCATTGTATTCTGGTTGCACTAAATATACTGCATTTTCAGCCGTATTGAAGCTGTATAATTTGAAAGCAGGAAACAGGTGGAGTGACACCAGTTTTATGGAACTACTTGCTCTCCTGAATGACATGCCCCCAAAAGATAATGAACTCCCAAGATGAACATATGATGCCAAACGAATGCTACGATCGATGGGTATGATCTCTGAAAGAATACATGCTTTCCCGAATGACTGTATATTGTTTTGAAAGGACCACAAATCACTTAAATAATGCCCAAATTTTGGTGCTTCCCGATACAAGAAATATGATTCTAGTCATACGAAAGTTGTATGGTACTTTCCAATCATTCCTAGGTTTAGACGCCTATATGGAAGTGAAGAGACTGCAGGACAATTGACATGGCATGCAGATACAAGAATTAAAGATGGGAAACTATGTCACCCAGCAGACTCTCTTAGTGGAAGAGAATTGATCATGAGTATCCTGAATTTGGGAACGAGCCGAGAAACCTTCGTCTGGTGTTATCTACAGATGGGGGGAATCCTTTTGGTTTTCAAAGCATCAGTCACAGTACATGGCTGGTTATGTTGGTAAATTATAATTTACCACTATTCTTATGCATGAAACGAAAATACATCATGTTATCTATGCTTATATTAGGACCAAAACAATCGGGTAATGATATTGATGTTTATTTGGTCCCATTGATCGAGGATTTGAAAATATTTTAGGATTTAGGTGTTACGATGTATGATGCTTACAAAAATGAACAATTCACTTTGAAAGCCATGTTGTACAGGACAATAAATGACTTTCCTTTTTATAGAAATTTTTCAGGATATAGCATTAAAGGAACTCAAGGGTGTCCCCTTTGTGAACAAGGTACACAATCAATTAGGTTGAAACATTCATCGAAAACTGTGTTTTTAGGACTTCGTAGATTTCTACCCTGACGACATAAGTACAGATCTTGGAAGACATCATTCGATGGAAGTTCAGAGGAACGTACAGCACCATCTCCACTAACAGGTGATCAATTGTTTGAGAAAGTGAAATATTTGGACACTACTTTTGGTAAACCATTTTTGAAAAACCATATGAAAACTGGTTGAAAAACGAGATCAGTTTTTTTTTTGAATTACCATACTGGAATTGTCTGTATGTCAGACATTTTCTTGATGTTATGCATATTGAAAAAAATGTATGTGATAGTGTCATCGGCACGTTGCTAAATGCACCCGGCAAAACACATGATGGAATTAAGGCTAGATTGGAGTTGGTTGAGATGGGAATACGAGAAAAGTTGGCACCAGTGAAGGGTGAAAAATGAACAGTTCTTCCTCCTACTGCTTACACTCTTTCCAGGTAGGAGAGATATCAGTTTTGCAACTTCTTGAATGACATAAAGGTTCCACAGTGGTATTCATCAAATATCAAGAACATCGTGTCAATGGGAGATTTAAAATTAAAGGGTCTGAAATCACATGACTTCGATGTCTTGATGCAAGATCTAATTCCTATAGATTTACATTGCATTTTACCCAAGAATTTCCTCCATACATTAATGAATCTCTGTTTCTTCTTCAAAGCTATATCTGGAAAAGTTATAGACCCGGCGAAATTGCCAACTATAGAAAGATAATTTTCCGTCATATTATGTGAATTGGAAATGTTCATCCCGCCGACATTTTTTGATATGATGGTTCATTTGATGGTTCATTTGGTGAGAGAGATTTGAATATGTGGTCCTGTAAATTATATATGGATGTACCCCATGGAACGGTATATGAATATTTTGAAAGGGTATGTCAAAAACCGAAGTCGGCCAGAGGGTTGTATTGCGGAGTAATATATTGTTGAGGAACCTGTTGAATTTTGTACCGAATACCTGTCTGGTGTAGAAATCGTTGGCCTACCAAAATCTCATCACACTGAGTGGGTTGAGGGTGAAGGAATTTCTAGAAGAGAGGTTGTCACAATCAATATTACGGATTGGGAGCAGGCCCACCTTTACGGTTTGCATAACAGTTTCGACGGTGACCCATATGTTTAAACCCACAAAGAAATTCTTAGGCCTTTGAATCCTTCTAAGGCTGAAAAATGGATATCAGATACACATAATAGACAGTTTATAGGATGGTTTCAAGACCATATTCTTAAGTAGTTAGATGAAAATCCAGACTCAATTTCAGAACGACTTCGATGGTTGTTCAGAGGAGCAAGTGTGTACGTATTATCTTACAATGCTTATGCAGTTAACAGTTATACATTCTATACTAATAAACATGATGAGGACAGTACCATGCAGAATAGTGGGGTTACACTTGTGTTTGAGGTGATGCATGTTTCCGGTGCTAAGGAAAAAAATCCAATTTATATGAATATGTTATACTTTGGCATCATCAAAGGAATATGGGAGTTAGATTATACGAAATTCAAAGTGCCGATTTTTCAATGCAATTGGGTTGATAATAGAACTGCTATTAAAATAGATGAATTAGGATTCGTGAAAGTTGATTTCAGTAAGGAAGGGGAGAAAGATGAACCATTTATATTGGCATCACAGGCAGTACAAGTATTTTATGTTCCAGACCCCGCAAACCGAAATTGGTCAATTGTTCTGTTATCAAACAAAAAAACTGAAGAGTCAGATGAAAGTTCAATGGAGGTTGGCCATTTTATAGGGACTTCACAATCATTTTTCAGCGGTCCAAATGTATACGGAGTTTTGTATGTCAGAGGAGACCACAATGAAGTAATTTACATAGTCGATAGATGAGTCAAATGACTTCAGCCTTTAAAGAAAAAAAAAGATAGTATAATAATCAGGTTATTTGTTTATTGTAACATACATTGTGTTAAATTATGTTATTATCTGTTCGCTGTTGTTTTTATGTAATCTAAATTAAATATTAAACCACTTCTACAGATAATGACTTCTGCACCTGCTGATGCGCCCAATCCTGAGGCACAAAAGGACTCTCAACCAGTAGCTGGTGGTCCCAGTACAGAGAAACAATAGGTTTCTCAACCAAATGCTGGTGGTCCCAGTGCAGAGAAATAACATGTTTCTCAACCTATTATTGTTGGTCCCAGTGCTGAGGTACAACAGGTTTCTAAACCTGTTGTTGCTGGTCCCATTGTCGATGCTAGCACTCAGGGGGAAGATATTGATGCTACTTCTAAGGAAATGGTAGGAAATGAAACCCTGAATGTGCAAAAAAAAAGAGCATCGTAGTTTGACAGTGTTGGCCAAAATCTTTAAGGAAAAAGCAAAATGCATCAAATTTGAGGTGGGATGGAATAATTGAGGCCAACATGTTAACCCCAACAAAGGAATCTTTAGTAGCTACATTGGAATCGTCACTCGGAAACGTGTGCCGATTGATGTACAGTCGTGGCACCATGTTGTCACCAGGCTAAAGACAATAATGTGGGAAGATATTATGGTAACAATTTGATATAATTCTTTTAATTTATTAAAATAAAATAAATTACCAAAACATTGACTTAATCTTCATCATCCATTGTAGGGTGCATTTATAGTAGATGTCTTGCACAAGGAATATGTATTAAGATTTGCATGAAGGATTCATAGAGGTTTCCACACAATTTTAACGAAATATCATCTTAAAGATGCAGAAGGGAAAATCAAGTCGCACCCACCTCCTCTTTACACACACTTGATATCCCAAGGAGCGTGGGATGCATTTAGTAACCATTGTGGGGAGCATACTTTTCAGGTACATTGTGTGGGGTAATACGTTGTTTGACGTTTGCTTGTATTCATCACTCTGATTGACGGTTTTTTATTTTAGAAACAGCTACTGAATGCTGAAAATAAAAAACCCACAACAGAACCAGTGTACCCTTACCATAAAGCAAGGATGGGGTATGCTGAACTTGATAAAAAATTGGTACGTCTTTTAAATCTACCCTACTACTAGTATGTGACATAAAACAACACCATAACCATGTTTCTCTATTTATATGTAGATTGATGAATCGAAATCGAAAGCCATATCCATCCCACGCCATGTTCTATAGAAGGAGGCTCGTGTAAATAAAGAGGGGACCTTGATAGATGAAAACACACAAAAAGTGTGGGAAACATGTGTAAGTATGACATAATATAAATTTGAGTTGCTTTAAATCGCTATTACATTACAATAACTACTTATTTTTATATATTTTCTATCTGAAATAGTCGAAAGAACCAACAACAACCGCACCAGATGCAGACATACATTCAGCAGCCTTGAAGCATCCAGAAAAGTATGGTTGCGTCATAGGTGTGGGTTTTGGAGTGACACCCCAAACATATTTTCAAAAAAAACAATCAGAGGATCAAAATGAAAAAAAGGAAAAGCTACAAGAACAATTATCTATTTTTCAAGAATAATTACAATACCAGAGAGAAATGATAGAAAAATTGATGGGGGAGAGGCAAAGAGAAGAAACAACTCAACAACAACCCGTGTGTGACGATCTCGCCCCACCCCCCACCAGCTTTGAGGTGATCCATTCCCCTAAAAAACCTAAATTAGATGAGGTAATCAATGTTTTAATAAATTCTTCTGTGAAATGTGATTTACATAGACACTGATACCTTTCCTGTACTAATATTACATAGGTTGAAAATAACTGTGATTTATATTTATCAACTCCCATTTATCGCCTTGTAGCGAGGGCTACGGTGTTCAATATGCAAAATGACATGCTACACAATAGACATCTTCCAAAAGATCATCTTAGAGTGTCAATTAACGTAGCTAATGATCCGAGTGCCGAGCTACCTGCTCCTAATGACTATGACGACATTCATATGGTTGAACAAGCTGTTGGAACATTCATCACATGGTCAACATTTCTTGTAAAAAACATGTCGACAAAAAGGTATTAATTTCTTATTTATTTTTCAAGTTGCACCTTTAACATTTAATGAAAAAAGGGTCTGAAGCGAAGACTGTTATTACATAATGACAAAGACTGTGGGGTGAAACGAAATATCAGCTCAAAACTATCTCAAGGATTAACCAACCGATTGAAATGGTCTACTGAGAGCACCTTCATCCTGTCCGTTCTATATCCACAGTTAACATCATTGCAGGCTAATGTGGATACAAAGTTGATAGATGACAGTACTCACATAGTTACTTTAAAAAAGATATGTATAGAGAGGAGATATCAGAATTCATTAGTGCTGAAAATGTAAATGAAGTCCTCAAGTATGAATGGCTAGGCACCTCAGTTTTAAATGTATACATGAGGTATGTTTTAATGATTTGATTTTACAAAAGCTGATATACTCTGATAATTTTGACTAAATACATTTTATATTTGTCACAGACGTATATATGAAAAACAATTGAAGGTATTTCCCCATGAACAAAAATTTGGACTCGTTAGTCCTCACACCACATCTTCAAAAGACGAAATCGATTCTATTAAAGAGGCTGCAATAATGTCATCCCTACTCAAATTGTTTGAAAACAAAATTATGGATGACAGACTCTTTTTAATACCAATGATGCAGGGGTATAACTCTACAATTTTATCATATCAACTATATTTTCATTTCTTTCTTTACTTATTCCTTTTTTTATTTTTAGGGAGCATTGGATGCTGATTGTAGTCAATTTGGATACTCCAAAGATTTATTTTCTGGATTCAATGCATGGATATCCAACAAACTGACCACGCATGATGGAGTTTGTTAATTTGAAATACACTAGATCAAACATTTTAAAACAAAACATCTAGTTATATAATTTATGTTATCTTTTAATGAGGATTCTATTATGATAGGGTGGTGCATCAATATCATCTAATGCATAGAATAAATCCAAGGCATAAGGATGAGCATGCCTACAAGATCTACAACTGGAAAAGTATCCGGGTATATATAATAACATTGTACTATCCAAACACATATCAAAAGAAATTACTTATTTTTGTCGATGTTTCTTTAGTGTCCAAAACAATCAAATGGAAAGGACTGTGATTATTATGTTTGTAAATTTATGAAAGATATCGTATTTCATCAACAAACTAGCATCCCTGATGAAGTATTTTCGAAAATAATTATGAGTTCATTTAAAATATTTATTAATCCTTTTTGTATTTATATTTTTTCAGTACTACTATGACTGTCGCAAAAACTCATATTCAGAAGATGATATACATGTGTTTAGAAATGAATGGGCAACATACCTGATGGAAGATTGTATACAAATAGGATGAAGGTGAATTCCTACAACTTATGTTATCTATATATGATCATTGATTATCCTCCAACATTCTTTGGTGAATTGAGAATGATATAATGTATTGAAATCATAATTTATTACTCAATGTTTTCTATCCCCGGATTTATATTATTGAACTTTAAAAAAATCAATATTGAAGTAAGGCATGATGGTGTGTAGTGCGTATGGGGTGAACGACGAAACCATCGAGGATCAACAAAATCCATTTTCTGTATCTCGTTTGTTTGAACTTGTATTTGAGCACATGTGTTGTTGTTTGACCTGCACAATTATTTCTAGGTAGATGCATGAGATAATCAGTATCGTTGAGGATTTTTTGAACCAAAATATGTGTCCCATGATAATTCCAGTAAGGGAAAGGCTGGTTGAGATGAAATCCAAGCTCAAACGACTAGTACATCATCAAAAGAATCAACCCTATGGTGCACCATCATGTAGAATCTGGTCCTTGTGAAGTTTTGAGGTGTTTATGGAAGGTATGGGGAGTCTGATAAGCCCCATGGCCACCATAAATAATGTTAAAGATAGCTCCACATGTTTTTTGTGCCTCGTACCTCTTTACAAGGATCACGCCATTCACATGGTCAATCTTATCACATATGTCCCATGTATCCCATTGCTACTCTTGGGAGAACCTGAGAATCTGACAATGCATAAGCCCCACAAGACCCATACTCATCCAACCAAGAGTATTCCTAGTGTGAAGGGAAGCTAACCATGGGTAATACGCACAACATACCTCTTTTAAATATATGGGTTTTGATCCTTGTATTCTAAATAGGGTACGTAGGAAGCCTCTATGAGGTTAAATCCTAACCAATGGTAAACCATGGTGACCCCCTCACTAGGGTACACCTTCGCTTATTTTCCTTCTTGTATTTCCCTTAGTGGAGTATAAATAATTCTTCAAAATGAGAAACCTTACCTTTATGGGATGCACCACACTTGGGTTAGACCACATTGGGCGTTTTGATCCATCTATTAGGTAAACATTCCAGGTGCTCCCTCCTAGAGATGTACCTACCTGATCCACCTTTATAAGTGTTTTGATCCACCGAAGTCTTACATCTCTGTAAGACATTAAATAATGACCCTCTATCCTTGTGGGATGTTAAACTCATGGAATACCATAAGTTAAACATGGGTTTCCATTAATATATTCAATATTAGTGTTTAATCAGTCCATATTAAGGTATTGTAGAGGTGTGGTTTTATGTTTTCCAGCAGATTTCGGAAGATTCAACACTTTATGTAGGTGATTCCATGATTTTACATTATATGATGATTTTATTATGCTGTATTTTCTTACTAAGTGTACTATATGAAATGTTTGTGTGGTTAAAAATGTGTTATCAAAGAAATTTGGGGTGTGTATAGACTTGAAAGTTATTTTTAAAAAGAATGAAGTTGTATTTCTTTAGGATTTTCATGCTTAAGTCCTTTAAATGTGTTTGAAGAAATGAGAAAGTTGTGTGATGGGTGTTTTCAAATGAATTTAATGTGTTTGTGAATTTTAAAGAGGGTTTTTTTATTAGATATAGAGAGTATATATGTGTGTGTTTACATTGAATGAAAGGACATGAGAATGTTTTGATATATATGATGTGTATAATGTAAATTGAGCACAATTTCCATACAACGCATTTTATTTATGATGTTCAAGGGACAGGGTGAGAGGGCAGGGGTGGTTTTCTGGGGGAGGGGGAAGGGGGAAAAGTGGTATGGGGAAGGGGTAGGGGGTGTGTTGGGTTCTTTTTAAATATGTAGGGGGTGGGAAGGGGGTGTGCAATGGGCAGGCGGAAGTGCAGTGGGCAGGGGTGTGCTGGGGAAGGGGGAAGGGGGTGTTTAGGGGGCAGGGAGTGTTCAGGGGTAGGGGGTGTGCTCGAAGGTGGGTAGTGTATAGGGGGTGTGCTGGGGAAGGGGGCAGGGGTGCTTCTTTTTTATGGAATGGAGGGAAATATAGCCATGTTCTACTAAACATTGGGCCATTTCATTATTATAGATGATTAGCCCTAACCATGCACCAATTTCGTTAATTGGTTATTTTATGTTTTGTTCCTCACTAGTATAATTACATTTAGCAAACCCATTATTTATTTCATTATTGTATTACTAACATAATGTTTGTTTTATTATATAGGTGAAATATTTTTCCTCAGTTCTAATGCTTTGTTTGGAAACCGCCACCATGGATGAAAATATTTTAGAGCAGATGGATGCAAAAAGGATGGAACATCATTGTTTTTTAACTCTTTGTTGGATAAATGTAATTGTAACCAAATTAAACATTGTTTTAAATGTATATAGAAGTGTGTTTTTTTGTATTCATGATTTCAAGTTAATGTATGTGTCATTTTTTTTCTTCTGTGCTTTGTGTGTGGGTGTTGTGTGTTTTTTGTGCAGGTTTTGTTTGGACTATGTGCAGGTGTTGTAATGTGTGCAGGTGTTGGGCAGGTTCTGTGCAGGTTCAGGTTTTGGATAGGATATTTGGACTTTATCAGCGCTGGTTAAGAGCTGATAAATGGATAATATATCAGTGCTATTTTGATCGCTGATAAAGGTAGTTTTTATCAGCATTCACAATAGCGCTGATATATTATACATTTATAAGCGCTGAAAATAGCGGTGATAAATACTTCCTTTATCAGCGCTTGCTTAGCGCTGATAAAGGGGACCCCCCTTTATCTTCTCTGATATTAACAACACATTTTTAGTAATGTTAAAGGCCGTTTTAGCGCTATTATAATCCATATTTGTAGTAGTCCCTCATCGCATGCGACCTACTCTGTATCTTCACATGAGACATAATCTGCTTCTTCGTATGAGACCTACTCTCCATCATCATAGGATACCTACTCCACGTCTTCGCTGGAACCTTACTCCACATATGTCATAGTTCACAGGAGACTCACTCCGTATAGTTCTCAGCCATAGGATTCTACTCTTAGCACGCTTGTTCTAGGAGCACCTACTCCTCTATCCAATAGTTTTTATGTAAACCTCCACAAAAACCCACGTAGAGTATCTCAAAAGGACTGCATCATTGTGAGGGTCCCACTCCTCAAACGACTCATCAAACAGACACATGGTTTGTGAGTTTTGAGTATTTTAGTAAAAAGGTTTCGGTTGGGGTCTAGATCTGACCCGACCCGGTCCGATCAACCCAACCTATCCCTGTCGGGTCTGGGCCGACCTGAACCATCCTGGATCAAATTCAATCCCACCAAGCCACTCGGTGGCCTTGTTTTCTTTCAAACAAGCATGCATGTGCCGGAATGTTCGTCCAGTCGGGCTTGGTACACAGGCCACGCCCCTCCCACCTAGTGGATGCGGTCAGGCAGTCGCATCACCGGTCCACACCACCATGGCCCGCCCTGGCTCCCGGTCCCAATCGCTACCCACGACCATGTCATTGTGGGCCCCTCTATCGTCAGTCGTCGAGCCAGAAGCTACATGCTTTTAGCTGGTCATGCCACCAGTGGGTCCTCTTTTGCAGGGTGCCAGTATCGTCGTGGTGGTCTGTTTTTTTAACTGAGAACACCTTTGTGATCCTTGGTTCACCACCATAACTATTGTGGGCTCTAATTCATCTTTTCATCACTTCGGGGGTCTATCCATGTTCAAAACCACTCAAAAAAATATTCCATGAAACAAAGGTTCTGCCAAAAAAGAATAAAGGATGAGGATATAGGAAAAGGCACAATAACACCCTTAGAACAGACCTTGTCCTTGTTCATGTCTGCCTTGGTCCATTCATTTCAGCATCATTACGAAGAATAATATTCATCAGCCTATTACCTTTAATCCCTCATTTTATTCATCCCACAAGAATGATCAAACCATGGATCAACATGTTTGTGGGTCGGTCCGAATTCATCATTGGAATCAAGAATGGGGAAATAAAATAATATTAATAAATAAACCCCCTACCTTGAGCATTGGCTATTTTTTTTGTGAAGAATGGATCTATGTTGTCGTCATTCTTTGATCATTGATCCTCGATCCATTATTTTCAATCTGTGGTCCACAATTTTTGATCCGTGATCCACTGGTGTTCGTCATTATTTTTCATTCTCCAATGGGTGGAAACAACCAATGCCTTTCTCTTGGGTTTTGAGGGAATTCCAGGGTTATGTGCTGACCCTGAATTCTTGTTTAATTAGGGAGAAATAAAACTGAGTCATCTTGTTTCACTGAAGCAACATTTCCACGATGTTTCATTTTTAAAATAAAATTGTCTGGATTCTCGCTACGTAACATCATCACTAATAAATGTTTAAAAAGAAATAAAATAAACTTCTTAAAGTTTAATTCTTTTTAAATTTCCAAAAAATAACTTTCACAGTCGACCCGTGCCAGTCAATGTTAGGCCCCGCCTGAGGAAAACGTCACATTACAAACTCAACGGTGGACTTATACTTCCAATCCAAGTCACTATTCATGAGTTATTAAAATTTAGAAAAAATAATAATTTTATTTAGTTATTTTATTTACTATTACATCCTTTTCAGGTTTTCTGAATAAAGACCTGCACTGACTAAAGTTTAGTCATGCCTCAGGTAAACCCACCATTCTGAATGCAACAGTGCCCTTGGATTTCTGATATGGGAACCCGTTTAGAAATTAACACACTTTTCTAGAAAATCATGCATGCGTTCTATTTTAATTACATAAAATTGTTCAAATATTTATTCAGAGAACCTCGGACCTTAGAATCACATGTCATCTCAGTGTCTGGTCTCAAAATAATGGCATATAATTTTCAGAAAAGTTAATGGGAAATCTGGGACATTATAGTAGCAATACTGTATCACTATATTAGTGTGGCCACTATAGTAGGTATTGTAGTGGGTGTACTATAGTAGTAGTACAATTCGTCCCAAATGGTCTTTTGGGACACTAGGACTTTGGGCCATCAAGGGGGCATTGACACAAGCTTGACAAGCAGGTGGTGACACTGCCATGATTCAAGAAGGGCCTTTTGGCCATCCAATGGTGGGACTTCGGGCTGTGTAATGGTCTTCATGCCCACTTGGTCATTGGGCAAATAATATATAATGTAATAAAGCAGTTGGTTTGGTGGGTTATCCCTTTGGGGGGGCTATGACCAGCCTTTCAGGCTTGTGTGTGTGCAGTGTGTGTGTGCGTTGTGTGTGTGTTTGAATGTAATTATACCCTCAAACACCTAATATATATATTTATATTTAAATAAAAATATTTATAAAAATATTTATTTATAATTATAATTGTAAATACATATATTTAAATAATATATATTTATTATATTTATAATTATATATTAATAAATATATAATTATATATTAATAAATATATATAATTATATATATAATTATATATATACAAATAATTATTTAAATATATTTATAATTATATAAAAATATATATTCATATTTATAATGATAAATATATATTCATATTTTTATTTATTTATATATTTTTTAAATAAGATTTATATTACAATAAGTAAATATATTTATTTATTTAAAGGAATATATAAATATTATTTATATAACTTTTAATAAAAAATGAATCTTATTTTCAAAATTTTATACATAAAAATTTATCAAATTTATATTATTCAAAAAGTTTAATTGTTTGTTTGTATACATTAATTCAAAAATGTGTACACAATTAAAATAAATATAATATTTCAATATATTATTTAAAAAATCATATAATATAAAAAATGAATATATTTATTTTGATATATATTTATTTTGATATTAAATAATTTAAAATATATGTACATGTATAATTGCATGTATATATGTGTATGTGTATATATACATGTGTGTATGTAGATGTGTATCAAGATGTGTTTGTGTACATGTGTATGTTTGTAATTCACATAAATGTTATGAATTCACTTTTTAATATTTCTGTAATTTAATTAATTTAATTTATTCATTTATTATTATATATTCATTATTAATGTTAAAATTTTATTTAGTCAGTTTTTAATATTTATGTATACATATATTTATTTTATATACATGTAATGCTTTCAATATATTTCTAATTTATAAGAATAATTTTTATTTTTTTATTTATAAAATTTTAACATTTAAAATATGTTGGAAATTTATATAATTTATTTATTTAAATTATTTTTTAATTGTTTTTTAATTTAAATGTTAAATTATAAAATTATAAATACATATAATTTTATTAAAATAGTATTTTTTAAAATTATAAAAAAAGACATATATATATATATAATTATAAAATTATAATAAATATATTAATTATATTTATAATTACATATTGACAAATATATATATACTTATATAAATATATTTATAATTATATATAAATTATTTTTAAATATACTTATTTGTAATTATAATTAAATATATATATTTATATTTATATATATAAATAATTATAAAATTATAATAAATATATTTATTATATTTATAACTATATATTTATATTTTTGTATAAATACTTTTAAATATATATATATTTATATTTATAATTATAATTATTAAAATATATATTTTTAAATAGTTATAAAATTATAATAAATATATTTAAATAATAAAAATAGTTATTACATTTATAATTATATATATTTATGTATTCATATAAATGTATATATAATTATATCAACATATTTATTATTATATATAAATATTTTTATGTATATTTATTTAAAATTATAATTAGAAATAAATAAATGTATATTTACAAAATTATAAAATTACATTAAATGTATTTAAATAATAAATATATTTATTATAATTTCATAAATATATGTATTTATATATTAATAATTATATCTACAGTTATATTTCCAGCTAGCATGTACCCAAGGGGTAGAGGCTCTTGTATGGCATCCAAAAGTCCCATGATCAAATCTGGGTGGGGGTGAATTTCTAGGTACTGTATTAGTCACTATAGCAGGTATTTTGTGGTACTGTAGCTGTCAAAACTATTCATCCGCTTTGGCCCTTCAGGCCACTGTTTTGGGAATATGGGTTTAATGGCCTTCAAGCCACCAAAGGCCTTTAGACCATCAGATGAACCAACCCCAGAGATATTATTGCCCAAGACCAACATTGAAGGTATTTCCCTTAATTACAAAGAATGTTATAGTATAAGGGTGGGATTTTTACCCCTTACGTTGTATTTCCTAGCCCTTGAGGTGTGTTTGCCTAGACTAGGGGATTGTGGGGGTTATTTGATGGTTGGTCCTAACTACAGGTCCTTCGGGCCACCACAGGCCTTCAGGTCATTGGGCATCTGGGCCATAAAGGACCAGAAGTAGCGAGGGCAGATCCCACAGGAGAATGCCCCAGATGAGGATTCATAGAAAGTAGCATTCTCCAAAGTAGAGCTTACCGGATTGGAATGACGAGAGGGTATCATAATTATCATCGGCACCAGACACCATGCATCTCGGGATGGGGAAATCCTAGTCAATCAGCCATGTGGGGAGGAGAGCCTGAGGCCTTCAATGATGTAGATGTTGGGGAGGGTCGGATCTTATATTTTCGAGTCTTGGGCCTTCTGGTCATGTTTTACGCATTGTGTCTTAGGCCTTCGGGTTAGGTAATGGGTCATATTCCTCTAGGCCTACGGGTCCTGTAAGGGTGCCCCCATAACCCATAAAAAGAGATTATTCAAAAATAAATAAATATATTGAAGGCCTTCAGGCCGTGTTGACTATATATATCTGTGTGTGTGTGTGTGTGATTATTTATTGATTTATAATTATATAAAAATATTTTTAAATATATTTATTTATAATTATAATTATAAAATAATATATATATTTAAATAATAAATACATTTATTATATAAATATTTTTATAAATATATACAATTATTAATCATATTGTTTATAAATATATACAAATATTTCTAAATATATTGAAATGTTTTTAAATATATTTATTTATAATTATAATTATAAATGAATAAATATTTTATTAAAATTAGATCTTTATCAGCGCTATTTTTACCACTAACAAAGGCAACCCTTTATCAACGCTAAAAATGTACTAATAAAGAGTAGGTTTATTAGTGATTTCTATTTCCTGCGTAGATAAAACTACTCTTTATCATCGCTTTTCTGAAAGCACTTATAAAATCATTACGTGTTGTTATAAAAATATCCTTAATTGGAGTCATCTCCCCTCCATGCCTTCAAAATCTTCCATAACCAGACCGCTCCGGCAAAAAGCCTATCATTTTTTCCACTCAACGTTCTCAATGAATCGATCTCCAAATCTATGGTATGTGCCGATTTTATTTATTAGCATCTCTGAATCTATTCCTTGGCTGCCAATGGAGTTTTCTCTAGTTTTTATACACTGTGTAACCACATACTTCCACCCTACACCACAATGAACCACCCATCATAGCTTCTACAACACCCTTCTTCCACATAAAACATATCAAATCCATTTCCCCTCTTCTCCATCCTTACCTTTTTTTCCTTTCCCTGGTACAGATTTGGTGACCCTCAATTTTTTCTAGCTTGATTTTAACTTGAGATTTCTAATTTAATGGATTTTAATTATATTATAATGGTTTGTATATCCTTTTCTATGGTTTAGTGAGGTACCTTGTGAAAGATACTGATCTTACATATGTTACGTGTTGCATGACTTTTTA
Source organism: Viscum album (assembly GCA_963277665.1). Classification (NCBI taxonomy): domain Eukaryota; kingdom Viridiplantae; phylum Streptophyta; class Magnoliopsida; order Santalales; family Viscaceae; genus Viscum; species Viscum album. Next base: position 1,543,423,217 of record OY728141.1, read on the forward strand.
AATTGAAAACCATGATTTTTAATGGTTTCTAATAATTTTTAAGCTGTTTTATGAATTATATCATGATTAATTAGAGACATTCACCCTATGATGATAATTTCCTATGGTTTCACATTTTATACAAAATGTGTTTCCACTCAGGTTTTAAGATATAAAACTAGTTTTCAAATACAATGAACACCTACTTATTTATTAAATTCCACAATGGATATTTAATATTTTTTCTAAATTATAATGATTTTTTGGTTATCTGTGAAAGGATTTAATGTTTGAAATGGATTTTATAATGTATTTTTATGTGGTATTATTTTCAAGTGATGTTTATAAATTCCCATTTAGCAATTTGAAAATGGGGTTTTCTTAAGATGAAATTTTCTTGAAATAAAACATTATAATTTATCTAGTTCAGTGTGTTATTTTGTGATATTGAACCTCTCTACAAGGTTTTTGAATAAAATTAACTAATAACATGATATTTAACCTCTCCACTATTTTATTTTTTCTTTCTAACTAGTTATGTGAGACAACTCCACTCCACTATGTTATTTTCCATACTAAAAAGAGACCTGATACTACTCTTATCTACTAGTCCACTGTGTTTTTCTAACAAGTGACATTATACTATTTCTTTTTATTATTTTAGTGTGTCACATGGCCTATATTTTATTATTATTTTTCTTCTTGAGTGAATACTATTTCTACATAAATATTCTTAATTTTCTAATACTTTATTAGATCATATTGAAGCCTATATTTTCTTATTCTTCATCTACTTCAGCAAATACTATTACTGCCTATATTTGTTCAAGTTTTTTGTGTATCAGTGTCATTGTCATTAGAGTCTGTACCTAATTTTAAAAATATTATTTTTTTATTATATAATATTATTTAACTAAATTTAAAATATTTATTTTCTTCTCTTAAGTTAAATATATGTTTATTTTAAAGCATCACCTAGAAACTATTTATATTTTTATAAATGGAATCACATAATTTTTTTTAAATAGTGGTTTATTTGAATGAGTGGATTATTTAAATTGGTTAAATATTAATTTAAATGATGAACATATGTGAATTGTTTTATGAAAAATTAATATCTTACTTTCATATTTATATTTTCAAACCATTATCAAAAGTATTTACTTTATATGTCCATCCATAAGTTGAGGGGCAGACACTAACTGGGTTTTTTAAAAGAATCATATTTTTCAAAGTTAATAATTCAAATTCATATAGAGAAAATCAAAATAAAAAATAAATTATAGTTATGGAAAATAAGTATTTACTCTTAAAAATATAATGATTTTAAAAAAAAATTGATAGATTCTGACTGATAATTCATATTTTTTGTATTTAGAGACAAAAACATGTATTTATAAAGACAAGATTAGAAATATGGAAAAATAAAAAAAAATACATAAATTTTAGTTATTAATGAGTTCGAATAGAAACATGAATAAATAATTTTTTGTACAAATTAATAATATGAAACAATATATTTATAACTAAATTTTTTAAATCAAAAGAATAATGGAAACTTGAATAAATGAACATAAAAAAATAAAAAATTTAATGGAATCATCACTATTAAAATTAAAATACAAATAAATCAAAACTAACCTCCAAGTGGGGGTACACTTCACCCATTTTAATGGGATCTTTGAAAAATGAATCTCTAATAAAAAAATATGTAATGTTGGTTAATATATATTCAATAAAAATTTAATAGTAAAATAGTGGATAAAATCCATAAAAAGTAACATTTGAAGACATTACCTATTTTGGGAAACATGAATTCAAATTTAAGTATTATGAGTAGTTATTATAAATTATGGGAAAGATTTCCTTATTAATGTACACTAAAATCAACAGTTTTCAATGGATCAAACGAAAGTAACTAATTTACTTTTTATTTTTTGAACACTCCTGTAATTATGCATCAAAAATTTTAGTGGTATCTATATTTATAAATGCAACGACGTGAACGGTATCTATATTTAAAAATGTGTAACGACCTGATGTCAAACAGCCCATATTTGGTGTCTACTCCCATTATATTGGAATGATTATAAGGAATCAAATCCCAAAGGATTAATGAGTTTACAAGTCTTGGTAAACTAGATACATCCATGATTCTAGTATTATAAATGAATACACTAATTACACTATATATTTTTCTCTTCTTTTTAAGATAATAACTTTATTCCATCTAGAGTATCCTTTCATATATTTCTCAGTAGACTTCATGGATTCCTAGAGAAATGAATCATAATATGGGTGAGATCCAATGCTCAGTAAGGGTAAAGTACTATGGAAGAAATAATGAATCAATTAGAATAATCAAGTGGTTAGGTAAATAAATGGGAACGCATTCCATTCAAATTACTATATAAATAAAAATAAATATGAAAATTTACAAAAATTAAAGAACGTTTCATTTAATCAATAAGCTTGGAATGAAAAGAGACCATAGATACGTCGCTGCAAATTCTCAGGGATAAATAATAAATAATTCAATATGAATGAAATTATTAAGTATTTTATATCATGTCTAATGCACATGAAAACCTCTACTATTAATATCTATCCTTTGTAAAGTTTAAAACTGTGGGTTGAAACCCATCTATTTTTCATGGAAAAAAACTTGAAGGGTTTTTTGCCAACTAATTTTATCTCATGAGGCAATTGATACATCGAGGGGCATACTTTAACTGATCTCCAACCTATAGGGAATTACTTAAACAATACCCAACCCATGTCTTACATGTCCTAATCATTCCTCATATGAAATAAATAATATGCCGTACCAAATTTCATTAATGAATAATGGATATAGATATATCAATATTTCCACAAATAATTAAATATATTTCCAGGTAAATACCATTTGAAAAATGGTATAGTGTTCAATAAATAATAATATCCATGAAAAATGATATAGATATTTAGGGAAAATTCAATGACAAATAATCATAGGAAATGGAATATTTCAAGGGGACTAAAAGGAATAAAGTGAATTTGAATATTATTCTTTGACAAATCAATCATGAACCATTCAGAGTAATATTATCGATAGTGTCAATACAACATATCCCAAGTGAAGTAAAATAAATTTTTTTTAAATTTATTAATCGAAATATTATAAAAATAATTATAAAAAAAATCATGAGGAAAATATCATTCTTATTTTGAAACACATTTTAAAAATATTTTTATTTTCAAATAACTATTAAAAATTATTTCATTAAAAATTAACATTTTAAACTTTAAAACTAAGCTTCAAATAAATTATATTACTAAAATTAGTACATGTTATATGAGATAAAAAGAGTGTTGTTTTTTCCTTGTAAAATGTTAGAAAAATGAATTGTTCAGAAAGAGATAAGAAGATTACTTTGAAAACACATATAAAATAAAAAAAGGTAAAAATGTATTTAATAAATCATTTTTAAAAGTTTAAAAAAATTTAAATTAAACATTCTTTTTTAGAATAGAATAGGTTCTCCTACTAAAGAGAGAAATGAAGTCGGATTTTCTTGAAAACATTTTCTAAAAGATCTTGAGTACCAATGAGTAGGAAAATGGTACTAATACTTGAAAAAGTTCATGATTAACCATAATAGATAAAAATTAAAGGTTTTATTGAACAATTTTCATATAATTTTCTTAAATGGTATGGAAACATCATTAAAATTATTCTTAAGGAAAATAATCTTTAATCATTCCAAAGTGTCCCATACCACTTGAAACATTTTAAATCAAAATCCTACTGAAGTAATAATATTAAATGAATGTTTCGAATTCCATGAATGATAAAAGGATTAATTAAATAATATAGAAAAAATTTCATTACATACACCTCACAAGAAGTTATGTGGTGGATATGACATTTATCTCACATGTATGAAGTGAGATGAAAATCCCTTACCTTGAGTCCGACTTGTCTCATTTTGATTGTATTACTGAATAAAAAATTTATGTAAATTATTTAATTTATTGATAAATTTTTTATGTTTATCATAAATTTTACACAACTTATTATCATGTTTTATACAACTACTTAATCAATTATATTTATGTCGGGTGTTTTGAACAAATTCGGTTTATATGTCAAAAATAACTTTTGTATGTCAACTATGGTCCAAGGAAACATTATATAACATCTAAATAATAATAATAATGACTTAATTATTATATTTATATATAAATTATACTTTTAAAATCAATATTTAAATGTTGTTATTAAAAATTAACCAACATTAAAATCATTGAGACAGTAGGTCGTACATGTGCATGAGTAACATTCCCATTTTTTCAAGGATCGCTATGGAAAGAAGGTAATTAATGATATATCCATCCATAATAATAATTATATAATAAATACCAGGTTTATTAATCAAATATTCTTTTACATATAATTATTGTGATGTAAAATTAATCACATCATGTTGAGGAGGTGGTAGTCCACACGTCCACAAACAACATTATCACTTTTTACGTGTTTAAAAGGGAAATAAAGAAAATGATATATATATATATATATATTATATTTCTTGAAAGGTAATTATATCATGAATATCATATATTTATTTATGTCACATATTTTTTATTAAAACTATCTTTTATACATTCCATGTATCATGTGATTGAATCACATCGCTATTAGGAAACGATAGTCCACACTTCCAAAGACGATGTTATCATATTCACACAAAATAGAAATAATAAAGGTATGTGTTATAATATAATTAAATAGGTATAAATTTATTATAATTATCATATATAAATATATTTTAGTTCACAATTCCCATCAATGAGAGGTGGTAAATGAAAAAATGAACAACTTCATTTCATGAGGTGGTAGTTCGTCATACACATAAACAGTAAGTTTGTTTCCCATTAGATAGAATCGTGTGTAAGTGTAGGTAAAACAATTAACATAAAATAATAATAGTATATTTTGGATAATTATTTTATATAATAATTGAATAAAAATATTTTAGGGGTGAAAAAAGATACTAAAACTAATGAGCTTGGGGAAAGATGTTACCTCTTCTTTGGGCAACTCCTTTTGGTTTTCACTAAGGGGCTTCCTTGGATGGATTTATTCCTAAGGAAATGTTTATATGATGATTCTAGGTATATTTAGTTTATATTTGGGTAGATATTTTTTGAGACAAACTGGCTTGAGATGTGTGAGTAAGTTGGAGGAGAGGAGGCCTTTTTATAATGGAGGAGTGGCACTCTTGTAAATTTTGGAAAATGAAATTCCACCCATGTTTTTTACATTGAAATTGGTTCCAATAATGGAAATAATTATATAAAATGTATTATAGGCTCTAAATATGACCATATAATGCATTTTGGACAAGTTTTTAGGCCATTTTGGCACTAATGTTTAAGGTTTAGTCTCTTTTTTAGCTTAATTTCACCTTAATCATTGTAATTATTTTAAATCACTTTCACTTGTATTTTTGGAAAAAAAACATAGTTAACATTATAAGAGAATATAAATTATTATTATAATAATATGGAATCCATTTTTCCAAAGTTCAATCACAAATGTTATAGAAATTAATTTAAATTTTATCCCACATATGGGACGACAATATGGGTTTTGGAAGTAAAAATAATTAAAATTTTGGTAGGTTTTCATATCCAATTTCAATGTTAAATTGATTCCATTAACTTAAATTAGATTAATTAATTAAAAAATAATCTAATTAAACTTTAAAACCAATTAAAATATTATTTATCCTTATAAATAAATTATATTAAAATGAAATTTTGAATTAAAATTCAGTATTTTCATTTCTTATTTGAAAATCAAACTTCACAGAAAAACCCAAAAAATTCACCCAAACCTAATTTTTATGTTTCTATTTCAAATATTAATTTTATCATTAAATATAATATTTATAAAAGTTACAAAAATTGGATTTAAAATAGGTTCACCATTAAATGTCTCTTAAAGTGTCTTAAAAAATATAGTATTTTATGCATAAAATTGGGCTTCTTCTTATCATGTGCCTATCAAATATATTAGATAAATATAAAAAATATTTTATTAAATAATATATATATATATATGTATATGTATGTATATATAAATATTTCATTAATATCATTCATTAATTATAATTAATTTAATTTATTAGGATAAAACATCTGTGTGAGCATAAAAATATTTTTTTGTAAAAAAATTCCCTTTATATTCAATTGGTTCATATATTTATTTCTACTTAATTAGTAACTAGTGAATTAATTTTATATTTTTTTAAACCATATATTTTCATAAGTCATTTAATATTATAAATAATTTATAATTTAATGGTTAGGTTATATCTTATTATATTAAATAATAATAATTTAATAACATATTTTTTCTCAGTAAAACACGATCTTATGCATAACACAAGCCTTCAAAGAAACTCATTTTCGCATGAGATGTACTCTAACTTAGTATCGTCTGAATTGAAAACTAAAAAATATATTGAATTTATCTAAATTTGTAAACATATTATAAATTATCAAGATATTTAATTCCCTTACACGCTTGGTGTTGTGTGCCATAAATGCTATCAAATCCCATGTTCTTAATTTATATTTTCTGGGTGTTATATTCTCCCCATCTTAGTTAAATTGCATCCTTGAAATTTAAACTTAAACTTGGGAATATATTGTCTGATATTTCTTATGTCTAAATCCCTCATCAAGAGAAGGGTTTTTAATAAATCCTCTAGAAAAGAGACAGTGGGTATTACAAAGGACACATGGGAAGACATATAACTATGTCTCTAAGTAGGAGAACATTTGTGTAAAGTAGAGATACATACTTAAATGAAAAGCATAAATATTTTTAGAGAGTGATTGAGTTCATCACTCACAAACAAATAAATGATCAATAGAAATTTTAGGGCCTCAAATCTATAAATCTGTGATGATTTAGAAGAGCATCGGTTTAACAAAAATTTAGGTATTAGTATAACATTTTTTATCCTTTTATTATTGTTGATTGATTAATTTACTACCTAATAATATAAGTAAATAAACTTACTTAACATGTTTCTGTAAATAAAATTCATCATTTTTTATTTCATTAATGAAATTTTAATTCATTAATTAATTTGAGAAATTTATATCCAAAAATTAGTTTTTGATTCCTCAAGAATTAAATTAAACTTTTAACAAATCATAAGGCCTATTAAAGAGTAGAATGGATAACTATTTTTCTCCAAATATTATCCAAAGTTAATATGGTTATGAAATTAATCTCTAAACCCAATAATTTACAATACTCGTTCATCATTAACATTTTTTCATCCAATTTATTAACTAAAAATAATGAAATATTAACAAGGATATTTCATAGGTTGGTTTTTGGCATGAAACCCTCATCATCCTATGGTCGTGGGTTCATGACCTGTAGCCTTTCTAGAATTGATTGGTTGTCACCCAGCATATAATTTTTCCTTTTCTAAAACCATATTAATATTATTTCCAAAATAAATATGATGGACATCCTTGAAATAAGGTTAATCACTAAATATAATTTTAACTAATGTTATCAATAGAACCTTAATACATAACTATGTCATCCACTTATTTCCAATTAGGTCTTTCCTTTCTCTAGATTTTATCCTCTAGAAGAGGGAATTGACTTGGGTAATGTTCATTTTCCCCAAATTTACATCAACAAACTATAAATGATTCCTTAGGATGAGTTTCATTTTTTTCTATCACACTCTTCATTTTTCATCATCAATTATTTGTATTATGTACTTGTTTCCAACAAATAAAACATTTTTACATTACATTGAGACACTTTACAAGGTTTCTTCTTCCACATTCCTTTCTTGAGTCAAATCTATACTTCTTCTCTACATAGTCTCCACCACTTGAGCTCTTTGAAAACACCATGATTCTCTTATTTGGTGAGTTTGAGACTTGGTTAAGGTATATTTTTTCAATCATATTTTGAGAAATTGAATAGTAATATACATGATATCATTCACCCCTATCATCACCTCATTTTTTTCGCACTGTCACCATATTATCCTTCAATTTCATTATTAAATTAACTCCTTCAGGTTCCATCCATTGACTAAAACAATAAATTATAATGTGAATACCAATATTCATAATGAGAAAATAATATGATCATATATAGGATATCTAAATCATGAAATCTTATTTTAAATATTCAACACATTAATTTTTACCAAGGCTATTCAATTTCAAAATCTCTCATAATGGTTTTTAAAGAAAATGTGAATTATTCTAAGCATATCCATACGTACTGTGAAATGAGGTTCAAAATAAGGTCTATTTTTGTGTACCAGGTTATGATGAGTATTACCCAACGCACCTTGTTGGGGTTGTTACCCCTAAGTAAAACTATTTCAGAACCACTTCCACTTTTAATATCCACAGATAGATTCATTTCTTGGAAGACCCACATAAATTCTATATTTTCAAAATTCTAGGATTTTCTTCTATACTTATCCTAAAATTCTAACAAAGGGATATATTATTTAATCTAGGTTTTCTAAATCTAGTTCCAAGGGTTGCTACTAAAATATCTTTGATGCCAAATTTAGTAACCTGACCCTAGAGATCCCAGAGCTGGTGTTTACTACCATAACATTGATATGATTACAAGGAATCAAATCCTAAAGGATCAAATTTTTTAGTAGTCTTGCTAAACCAGATGAAAACATGATTCTTGTATAATAAATTAATACACTAATTACAATATGTTTTTTTATTATTTTTAGGATAATACCTTTATTCCATCTAGTATATCCTTTCATATCTTTTATAGTTCACTTCATGGATTATTGGGGAAATGAACCATAATAAGGGTGATCTCAATTTCTTAGTAAGGGTAAATTACAGTGGAAGAAATAATGAATCAATTAGAATAATCAAACGCTAAGGTAAATTAATGGGAACACATTCCATTCAAATAACTAGATAAGGAAAAAAATATGGAAAGGTAATAAAATGAAAACACTAGTCGTTGAATCAATAATATTGTAATGAAATGAAACCATAGATTTGTCGAATCAAAATATAATGGATAAATAATAACTGATTCAAAATTAAAGAAAACCCCTAATAATTATAGGTCATGTATAAGTAACAGGGAAACCTATACTATCAAGATCTATCCTCAAAATTGTATAAAACTTTTGGTAGAAACCCTTCTATTCTTCCTGTAAACAAACTTGAAGGGTTTATCACCAATTAATTCTATCTCACGGGACTATCGATGCATCGAGGGGATTACATTAACCAATCACCAACCAATAGGGAATTCATTAAATGGTCCCCAACCCATGTATTTCATGTCCTAATAATTCCTCATATCGAATAAGAAATAATACTTATCAAATATTCATATTGAATAAAGGATACAAATTTATCAATATTTTTCTTATATAATTAAATAAATTTCAAAGTAAACACTATATGAAAAATGGAATATGATTCAAGAAATAATCATATCCAAAAAAACGATATGGATAATTTTTGTAAATACAATTTCATATGATCATAAGAAATTGAATATTTTAAGGGTACTAAAAGTAATCAAGGATGTTAATGTGAATACTAAATTTGGCCAAATAAATCATAAACTATCTAGAGGAAGATTAAAAATTGTATCAATACAACATATCCCAAGTGGAGTAAAACAAATGGGTTATTTTCATTGATGAATTGGAATATTATAAAAAATATTTTCAAAACATTCTTGAGTAAAATACCCTTTTTATTTTGAAACAAAATTTCAAAAAAAATTCATTGAAAATAACTTTTACAAAAATTCATTAAAAATTATCCTTTTAAACTTGAAAGGGTATCTTAAAAATGGAAGTGGGTAAATTATTACATGTAGTATGAGTTAAAAAGAACATTCATTTTTCACAATAAAATGTAAGAGAAATTCCTTCTTTAGAAATCGACAAGAGTATTCCTTTGAAAACATGGGTAATATAAAAAAATGGCAAAATTTATTTACTAAATAATTTTGAAAATTTATAAAATATTTTTTAAAACATTTTAATTAAACATGGTTTTTTTTTATAAGAAAACAGGTTTTGTGATGAAATATATAAATGAAGTTAGGTTTTCCTAAAAATATTTTCTAAAACACATTGAGTACCAAAGACTGGGAAAATGTTATTGTACCTGAAAATTTTCATTAATAACTTGAAGAGGGTAAAATTAAAAAATTTTATTCAAAAAAATTCATATAAGTTTCTCACATGTAAATAAAAGATCATGAAAATTATTCATGAGGAAAATAATCATTAAAAATTCCAAAGTGTCCCATACCACTTGAAACATTTTAAATCATAAACCTCGTGAAGTAATGACATGAAATTATTGTTTAAAATAACATTAATGATAAAAGGATTAATTATATAATATATAAAAAGTATTAGTAGATACACCACACAAAAAAGTAAGTGATGAATATGAAATTTATCTCATAGGTGTAAAATGTGAGATGAAAATCCCTTACCATGAGTCCCACTTGTCTCTTGTGTCATTATATTTTTAAATAACAAACATATATTAATTATTTACTTGATTTATAACCTTTTTAATATTTATAATAACTTTTATTTCCCTTATTACCATGTTTTATACAACTAATTAATCAATTAAGTGTACATCAACTGTTTTGACCAAATTAGGTTTATACGTCAAAACAACTTTTGTAGATCAACAATGGTCAAAGGGGAAATTATATAACATCTCCATAATAATAATAATGAAATAATTATAATATTTGTACATAAATTATATGTTAAAAATCGATCATTAAATATAGTTATAAAAAATCAACCAATGTTTAAATCATGGAGACGGCAGGCCATATGTAAGCATGAGTTTTGATCCCATTTTTCAATGATAGTTATTGAAAGAAGGTAAGAAACCCTATATCTCTCCAAAATAATAATTATTTAATTAATAAAATTTTATTTTATAGTATACACTTATATATATAATTATTTTTATGTAAATAGAATCACATCGTGTCGAGAATGCGGTAGCCCACACATCCACAAATGACGTTATAACTTTTTAAGTGTGTGAAAGGGTAATAAAGAAAATTATATATATCTATATTTATTAAATAAATGACGTTATAAACATTAAAAAATAGTTTATCATGTCGGTTATTAAATAAATGATGTGATAAATCTTTTAAATGATTTATCGAACCCCGTATTCTATCATTCTATTTTCTTCGATTGAGAAACCTGTGACACGTCTCTATCGTGCGGGAAACCTAAAAAGGATTATTCGAAGTAGTTCCCTCCAGCCTTGTTTTCCAACATCATTCCTCATCGTTATTATCACTGGATCTATCAAGTCGACTAGAAACACTCATGTATGCCTCACATGCCGCGTTTTCATTGTTTATTTTTTGCGATGCCTTAATTTTATGTTTTGAGAAATTATTTTTTCTATTATTTTTCATGATATTATGGTAAGTGTCATAGTGATCTTTTAAACCATGCTAAGTTATTTTCTGGTAAAATAAACTATGGGAGTGATATCAGGGATGTTCAACAATTTTTTTGCTACTATGTGTGTTCTATCATATGTGTGTGTGTGTGTGTGTGCTTCCATGTGTGTGCACCCATGAAATAATAATTGTGCAAGTTATTCCCCCACCCCCATGGACACCCCCACCCCCTTGACACCTCTTACCCCCATGTACAACCCCCACCCCACCCCACCCCCTGGACATACCACACCCCCCTGGACACCCCCGACCCCCTTGGACCGCCCCCCCACCCCTGGGAGAGCCCCCACCCCCTGGACAGCCCCCCACCCCTGGACATCCCCGACCCCCTTTGAAATCCCTCATCCCACTTGATAGCCCCCACCCGCTAAACACTCCCCCCCCCCGCACACCCCCCCACCCCTCTAGACAGCCCCTGACCCCCTAGACATCCCCTACCCCCTTGAACAGACCCCACCCCTTGGACACCCCCAACCCCTTTGAATAGCCCCCACCCCCTGGACACCCCCTCACAAACACTGGACACCCCTACCCCCTTGGACACCCCCCCCCCCCCCACCCCTATAGATAGCCCCCACCCCCTGGACACCCCCACCCCCATGGACAGCACCCCCACCACTGGACAGTCCCCCCATCCTCTAGGACACCACCTACCCCCTGGACAACCCCCCCCCCCTAACCCCATTAATAGCCCCCCCCCCCCCCCTAGATAGCCCACCCCCACCCCAACCCCCTGGACACCCCCTCACAACCCCTGGACACCCCTACCCCCTTTGACACCCCCCCCCCCACCCCCTAGACAGCCACCACCCCCTAGACAGCCCCCACCCCCTAGACCCCCCCTCCCCCCTGACAACCCCCCTGGAGAGCCCCACACCCACCCACCCACCCTCGCCCCTGGACATCCCTCCACTTCCCTGGACACCCCGACACCCTTGGACAGTCCCCCCCCCCCCCCCCCCCATGGATAGCCTCCCCCCCATGCAACCCATCAACCCCCCCCCCCCCTAACACCCCGACCCCCTTGGACAACCCCCCCCCCCAAGACAGACCCCACCCCTTGAACATTCCCTACCCCCGGGGACAGTCCCCCCACTCCCCCTAGACAACCCCACCCCACTGGACTGCACCACACCCCCTGGACACCCCCCACCCCCACCCCCTAGACACCCCCCCCAGACACCCTCACCCCCTAGACACCCCCACCCCCATGGACAGCCCCCCACCCCCTGGACACCCCCACCCCCTAGACACCCTCCACCCTCGGGACAACCACTACACCCCTGGATAGCCCCACCACCCCTTGGATACTCCATACCCAATGGACAGCCCCCCCCCCCAGCACACACACACCCTGGACACCACCCGACCCCACTGGACTGACCCCACCCCCTGGACACCCTCCCACCCCTACCACCTTGGACACCCTCCCACCCCCCTAGACACCCCTACCCCCATGGATAAACACACCTGGAAACCCCCACCCCAATGGACAGATCCCCCCCAGGGACACCCCCCCCCCACGGACACACCCTACCCCCTGGACACCCTCCCACACCCTGGACACCCTCCCACCCCCTGGACACTGCCCCACCCCACTGGACAACTCCCTAACCCCCAAAGACACCCACCCACCACCCTAGACACCCCCTACCCCCTAAACACCCTCCCACCCCCTAGACACCCCCACCCCCTGGACACCCTCTCACCCCATGGATACCCCCCTGGACCCCCCACCCCCTAGACAGCCCCCGCCCCCCTGGACACCCCACCCCGCCCACACCCTGGACACCCCCCCTCCCCCCTGGACACCCCACCCCACCCACACCATGGACACCCCCACCCCCATTACAGGTTCTAGAAGTCTTGTGTACAGGTTCTAGAAGTTACGAAGAGGATGATGGGTATAGTGTTGCTTGGTTTCTAGGGGAAGAGGATATACCAACGGTATCATAAACCATTTCAATAGAGTATATACTAGAGAGTGTATACCAATGGTTCTTGAAATGTTTGTATACATATATCCCAATAGTTTCCATGATACCATTGGAATAGATTATATTCTAGACATCATGTATACCGACACCACAACTTATTTAGAGATATCATCTTCATGGGAAAGCATGTTCTTATTTCTAAAGGATATCTATTCTAAAGTACACTTTCATCTCACTCCCTTTGATAAATTTTTAATGGGTTTATTATCATCATCATATAATATTTTCATTACACACTTTTCTATGAGATGAATAACTTTTATATATCGATAGAAATTGATTAGAATATTTCCTTTGAATGTTCCCCAATCTTTGATTACTAACACATTTATTCCCAATTTTTTTTTCAAAAAAAAATTAATTTCAAATTATTTCATTTTTCATATAAATATAAATCTAGTACATATAACTAGATTTTCTTTTTAAAATTATTTCCATGAAAATATTTTTCAAATATGTATATATTTGTTTTATATTTCAAAATATTTTTTCAATCAAACTATGATATTTTTCATGTAAATATAAAATTTGCATATCTTAACAAGATGTATAATTTGGATATATATTATAGGTAATAATGAGTTGAAGTTGGATTACGTCACATCGAATGAAGAAGTTATTGATGCCTTTTTGTAATTTTCTAAACAAAATGTTCCGTGAAGTGACATTTTTTCAGTCCATGCATGAAATTTTTGAATATGAAGAATTTGAAAAGTAGAGAGATCAAAGATCATCTAATTTGTCATGGTTTTAATTAGAGTTAAATACCTTGGATTTGGCATGGTGAAACTAGACAGAATGTCAGATCTACTGATGATTATGATTTTAAATATGGTAACTTTGATGGAATTGAAGAAATGATTCATGATATTGCAGTAGAAAAAATTGACATAAAACCGATAGTGACGTGTCTATATGGTGATGCTGAAAAACCAATGTAACTTTGTTTAATGGATATTAAGGTTTTGTCGGGGGTGTTAAGATTGATTAACCAGAAGGAAAAACATGGATGGAATGACCTAAGTTTTATAGATCTACAACAATTTTTGAAATACATTCTTCCAAAACACAATGATCTTCCAAATTAAAATTATAAGGCGAAAAAAATATTATGGCTGATGGGATTGGGATATAAGAAAATGCATTCTTGTCTGAATGATTGTATGATATATAGGAAGGACTATGAATTTCTGTTAGAGTTTCATAAATGTGGGACATCATGGTATAAGTTGAAAGAAAAATCACATGATGATGTATAGATTACATATATCCATACCAAGGTATTTTGGTATATTCCTATAATGAATCCTTTGAAATGTTTATTTGCTAATTCAAATGATGAAAAAAAGGTTAATATGGCATGATGATGAGCGGATATGTGATGGAAATATATTACATCCATCTTATTTTTCACAATAGAATAAAATTGATGAGCAGTATCCTACATTCGGAAGTAAAATTAGAAATCTCACACTTAGGTTGTTCACATATGGAATGAATCCATATCGAATACTTAGTACAAAACATAGTAAATGGCCTGTTTTATTGGTAATTTACAACCTATCTCCTAAATTTTTTATAAATCTCTAATATGTCATGTTGAGTATAATGATATTTGGTCCAAAGTAACTGAAAAATGATATTGATGTTTTCTTGTCACCATTGATTGAAGAATTGAAACTTTTATGTGAGGATGGTATTAGGGTGTATGATTCTTATAAAATGGAATATTTTCAACTATGTGTAGTTCTTATGTTCACTATAAATGACTTCCCAGTGTATGAAACTTATTCTTGATACAGTGTTAAGGGGCATAAAGAATGTCTAATTTGCGAACAACAGACATCATATTGTCAATTGCATCATGGGAGGAAAATAGTATACATGGTTCATCAAAAGTTTTTTCCTATGTATTGCTATTATAGAAGAATAAAAAATGTATTCAATGGCTCACAATAATTTTATATTTTCCAAAACCTTTATCCCTTGATGTGTATTTTGAGAGGGTGAAAACCCTTGATATAAAATTGGGAAAGACACATAAATCTTGTAATGATAAACATATTTGGAAGAAAATGTTAATATTTTTTTGAGCTACCATATTAGAGATATCTTGAAGTGAAACATAATCTTGATGTCATGCATGTGGAGAAGAATATATTTGATAGTTTGATTGGAACATTGTTATATATTAAATAAAAGAGTACAGATGGGTTGAATGCAAGATTAGACTTATTATCAATAGGAATACGTTTGAAGTTAGCTCCCACTCCTAATGGAAGATGAACCTTTCTTCCCCTGGCTTGTCATACATTATCCAAGAGGGAGAAAATTAGCTTTTTTCAGTGTCTTCATGATATCAAAGTGCCTTATGTTTATTCTTCAAATGTAAAAAATATTGTATCTTTGAAGTATTTGAAGTAGATAGGTATGAAATCTCAAGATTTTCACATCATGATGCAATAACTTCTACCATTTTCATTGCATGGAATATTTCCCATCTATGTTAGAGAGACTATAATGATGGTGTGTTTTTTTCAATTTAATTTGTAATAAGGTGATTGATGTGAATGCCTTTAAAATTTTGGAAAAGGATGAAATTTCTATACTTGGTGAATTGGAAATGTATTTTCCTCTTTTTTTTTGAGACAATGCTGCATTTAATGGTTCATATAGTTTGAGAAATAAGGCTTTGTGTACTTGTATATCTTCTTTGGATGTATCCTTTTGAAAGGTATATACAAATATTGAAGGGGTATGTTAATAATATATATCGACCTGAATCCTCCCTTATTCAAAAGTATATTTCTGAGGAGGATGCGGAGTTTTGTACGAGTTACTTGGTTGCTGAGGAGCATATAGGTTTCCCTCAATCTTTCCATGGATGAGTTAATAATGAGCTAAAGGGGATTTATGGCTTGAAAGTAAAATCATTTTTAGCTGAATAGATGAAGAAGGTACAATTATACATCCTTAATAACATAGTTGATGCTCAACTATATATCACGTTTCATATTAATGAGTTGAAACAATGTCATCCAAAGAAGAAAGAAATACGAATTATGAATGACCACAAAAAAACATTTTTGTCATGGTTTAAAAATACCTTGCTTAGTAGATCAGAAGTATCATATACATTAATATGGTTAGTGGGTGGTCTATGTTTAAATGTGATAACATGGTACGGGTATAACGTTAATCGCTATAAATTTTATATGAAATCTCGGGATAGTAGGGGTGTAGTTCAGAATAGTGGTGTATTGGTGTTTGTAGAAGCAATTCATTTTTCGAGTTTTAAAGACAAAAACCTAATTTCTACATCATGTTCATATTATGGATTCATTGAAGAAATAAGGGAGGTTGATTGCTTTAAAATTAATGTTCATGTTTTTAACTGAAAATTGATTATCGGTAAAAAAATTGTCAGACGCAATGAATTTGGAATAATAGCTGTTAATCTAAATAGATTGGAAGACAGAGAAGATTATTTTATAATGGAAACCCATGAAAAATAGATTTTCTATTTTGTTGATCATTTAGATATACAGTGGTCTATTAATTTACAAGGAAAAAATAGTATGTTGTTGACGATCAACTTGATGAAAGCTACTGATTTATGTGAGATCCCTAATTCCACGAAAAGATTAATAGAAAATAATGATGAGCATGTTGAAGACATTATTTGTGCTATAAGGAATGATCATGATGAAGTAATTTGGGAAAAATCCATTTTTACATTCCTAAAATTTTAGGTAACATATGTTTATTTCTTGTTTACATTTATTAATTTCATAAAATGTTTGATATTGTAATTTTTTTATTTATTAAAATTTGTATTAAAACATATAAGTAGAAATTTTTGTTTATTTTAATATTTTTTAGTTTGTTTTATCATGTTTAACATTACGTAACTTATATATCTATTGATTTTTTTGAATGACAATTACTTTACCATGTTTACCATAGTTTACCATAGATTAATTTTATGAAACTTATATATTTATTGATTTTGTTGAATGATAATTACATTACCATGTTTACTATTTTTACCATTGTCTAACTTGCTTACCATATTTACCATGTTTCCTATTATGTAACTTAGTTCAGTTTTTCATTTTTTGTTAACATCAGTATTGTAATATTTGAATTTGTATATTTGTGAACAAATGTTTGCTTTTATGATTTGAAGGATAATTATAGGTCAATTAGTTGATCAACCACATGATTCTGCAGATGAGTATCATGATAATACTTCTTGGGAGGAACATTCACATGCTCTTGATGTTCCCCAATCATCCTCATGTGCTCCCATAACAACAAAGAAGAGTTCAAGAGTTGGTTAATGTGGCTGAAAACATTTAAGAAAATTATCACTTGCATGTATCCAGGTCGAAAGGATACTCATTTTTTTTTATGACAATGATATTCCCAGAGGTCCAAATGCAAAATATTTTAAGAGTTTTACATCAAATCTGGTTAAAAGTAATGAATTTTGTATGATTATTGGAGAAGTGCGGAAAAAGATATAATATATCAATTATGGGAGAACATTTTGGTAAGATATTATTTTATTTTTTGACTAATCTTTAAATGTTTATAGTATAACATGTTTTACCTCTTCTTTATCAGATAAAATTTGATATTACTAACACTAGAAGAGTCAAGAATAAATGTTTTTTTATGGCTGCTAGTAGATCAATGGATTTCAAATCAACCCTCACATCTGATTTCATTTTTGGTCATAGGAAACATGATATTCCATGTCATATATATCCTTTCATAGATGAAGACACATGTAAATAATTTGTCGATAGTAGAAGAAAAGATTCGTTTTTTGGAAAGGGCAATGTAAACTTTTATAATTCCTCTTATATAAATGATCTTATTAATGTTTTGTTAATGATTTTTTATTCTTAATTTACAGAAAACAAAGTAATTTCATCCGGAGATCCATTCTAAAAATGTATACCCTCATAGTTTATCTCGGGGAGGGTGTAGTTTATTGGAAGAACAAATGATGTCAGAATTTTTACAAAAACTTTGAGCTGATTCCTCAAGCTCTAGAGAGGTTTCCACTCCATTCCCTCCATCTAGACATTAAAAATGGAAGATATATTAGATGAGAATAAAGAGGGAAATTTTTTTTGGAATAATCGATAATCATATATGAGAGGATTGTAAGATATTTATTTTATTTATTTAAGATAATTATATTCTTTATATAATTTAAATAATTACCGAAGTGTTCAATTAATTAATAAAGGATTCTATTGAGGAGCAAAGCACATAGAGAGTATTTACAACTGCTGGAAAGAAAGTTATTTTATCTACATCATTGGGAAAGCCTGAACACCCCAATCATGTACAAGGATACCCAATAAGTGTATCAATAAGAAAAATGTTTACACATTCTTAAACTTATTAAATTGAGGGTTCTTATAAAAAATAGATTCTTTGGAGGCTGAAGTTCGAAATATCAATGAGACGATGGAGGAAAACATTAGACTATCGGTACAGTCTATGTTTTCAAAAATTCGAAGACAATTTCAGACTCCAGCTCCCACTCCTACACCTCCCCTTGTAGACCCCATTATTTATCCTCCACCTCCACTAGAAGCTCCCACTCCCCCACCCCTAGACCCCATTATTTATCATTTACCTAAGCCCGTGGACCCCATTTTATCTTACTCCTCTTCCACAGCTTCCAACTTATTTTCAGTTTTATGTTGATGATCCTCACCATCATATAGTTTCATATGGGATGGTATATTGCATATGAGATATAATTCATCATCAAAGGTTTGAGGTAGAGAATCATAGGGTCACTATACATGATATTATAGATAGATCATCTTGAGTACCATTACCTATAGATGAGGTGATGACAGTTGGAAATAGTATCAGTCACTTTTTTTCCATCCAGACTTTAGAGACTCATTACCATAGAGGTATGTATGTTATATATTTTATTTTATTTTTTATTAAATTTTCTTTAACATTTGAAAACTACTATATTTTTCTATTTATTTACAGGAATACTTCAAAGGTAAAGAAGTACTATATAGAAAACCACAAAGATAAATGGGTATGACATCAGATACAGATTCTAGTTGTCTTGATAGATTTTCATGATATTCAAATTTGTTGGTGGATCATTATTCATTTACAATGGAAGCTCATTTTTGTATACGTGCAATAAATGTGGGTATTTTGAAAAATTATATCATTGAGCTTGTTACTAGAGAAAAGTTGGGCATCAACGTGGTGCATATTTTTTCCATGTAAGTCTTAACACCTTTTCATGTGTTATATTTATTAAAAATGTATATTATTTCTATTTTGTATTAGGTATATTTATAACATGTGTGAGAAGAATGAGAGGACAGATGTATATAGATTCATGGACCCACATTTGATTTCCCCTGAAGCACATGCATTGGATGAGGAACAAAGAACACATTATATTTCTGAAGGATTTGAACAGAATATAATCATGCAGTGTTGGATGATGCCTTTTTTGGGTGAGGTATGAAACATATATCTGGAAAAACTTTTATTATCTTTTAATATAAAAATCACTAACCTTAGATATTCTTTTATATCACTGATCATTAGATGTTAGGTGTTTTTTTTAAGGGATAAAACACTTTATTGTATATTCTATATCCATGGCGATGTGTGGGGAAGTTTGAAGAATATATTTTAAAAGTAAGATTCAATTTCTTAATAGTTGTTTATAATATAATGAATTTTAAATTTATCCCATTCATATTATTTTCTAACAAGGGATGTGACTATTTTCAAAAAAACACAAATAAAAAGACTTCCAAGATCAGATATGTAAATGTAAAGGAAAATATCCATTTATAATTTGTACATTTTGATGTATTACATAAAAATGATATTTTGAATTGACACTCATTTAAACATAATTTTCATGAACAAAAAGGCATCATCGAATGTGGATATTATATGTTAAGATTTATGTATGAAATAATTACAACTGGAACACTTGTGAGGTTTGACTGGTAATATTTCTTTGTAAAATTTTCCATAATATTTTATTTTATTTAATAAATATACATGTTAACTACTTTCCTTTTAATTTGTATCAATTTGATGATCCTCATCCCTATAGTTCTCAAGAGTTCAAACACTTACAAGTGGAATGGTCAAATTATTTTACAGGTATGATTGGATTTTGGTTTGTTTGTAGTGTAAAATGTAATTTTGAATATTGTAATTATAATTGTGTATTTGGTAGTCAATTTGGTTGGATTTCAGGTTTTTTAATTGAAATTGTATGTTTTGAATGTTATATATGTTAATGTTTAATTTTATCTGGTTTTTTTATTTTGGTATGTTCTGATGTTTTTTTGCTATGGATTTTGGTCTGATTTCGTCTGGTTTCTGCTTGTTTCATACTTTGGTAGAGCATAGTAGTGGTTTCATTGGGTGGGGGTGTCTAAGGGGTGGGGGGTTGTCCAAGGGGTAACAGGTGTCTAGGGGGTGTCTAGGGGTGGGGGCTATCAATGGGGGTGGGGTGGTGTCTAGGGAGTGGAAGGGTGTCCAAGGGGGTAGGGGTGGGAGTGTGTCCCGAGGTGGGGTTTGTTCAGTGGGTTGGGGTGGTGTCTTGAGGGTTAGGGTTGTCTAGGGGTTGGGGAATATCTTGTTGGTTGGGGTATCTAGGGTGTGGGGGTGTCTAGGGGGTGGGGGTTGTCCAGGGGGTGGGGGTGTCTAGGGGTGGGAGGGTGTCCAGGGGTGGGGGCTATCCAGGGGGGTGGTGCTTTTCCAAGGGGTGGGGGCATCCAGGGGGTTGGGGTGGTCTAGGGTGTGGGGTGTCTAGGGGGTGTGAGGTATCCATGGGGTGTTGCTTTCCAGGGTTGGGGGTGCCTATGGGTGATGGGATGTTCAGGGGGTGGGGGTGTCCAAGAGGTGGGTGGGTGTCCAGGGGTTCGGGGGTGGGCAGGTGTCCTGGGGGTGGGGCGTCCAGGTGGTGGGAAATGTCCAATGGGGTAGGTTGGTGTCTAGGGGGTGGGAGGGTGTCTAGGGGGTCGAGGGGATGCCCAGGGGGTGGGAGGGTGTTTAGGGGATCCGGGTGTCAAGGGGGTGGGGGCATTCTAGGGGGTTGGGGTGTCCAGGGGTGGAAGTTGTCTAGTTGGGTGGGGTGCTTTACATGGGGGTGGGGGTCTCTAGAGGTGTGGGGGTTATCCTGGGGGCAGGGGATGTCCCAGATGGTAGGGAGGTGTCCAGAAGGTGGGAGAGTGTCCAAGAGGGGAGGGTGGGAGGGTGTCTAGGGGTGGGGTTGTCGAGGGGGTGGGGGTGTCTTGGGGTTGTCCAGGGGGTGGGAGGGTGTCTAGGGGTAGGGGTGTTTAGGGTGTTGGGGGTTGTCTAGGGGTAGGGGTGTCCAGGGGGTGGGGTTTTTCTAGTGGGGTGGGGGCTGTCCATGGGGGTGGGGGTGTCCAGGGGTGGGGGCTGTCCATGGGGTCGGGGTGTCTATGGGGGTAGGGGGTGTCCAAGGGGTGGGAGGGTGTCAAAGGGGGTAGGGGTGGGAGGGTGTCCAAGGGGTGGGGGTTGTCCATGGGGTGGGGGTGTCCATGGGGTGGGAGTGTCCAGGGGTGCACAGGTGTCCAGGGGGGTGGGGTGTCCATTGGGAGGGGGTTGTCTAGGGGGTGGGGTGTCCAAGTGTTGGGCGGGTGTCCCGGGTGGGGGTAGTATAAGGGGTGGGGTGCCCAGGGTGTAGGCGGGTGTCCCGGGGGTGGGGGATATTCAGTGGGGCGGGGTGGTGTCTAGGGGTGGGGGTTGTCCAGGGGTGGGGGATGTCCAGTGGGGTAGGGGGCTGTCCAGGGGGGTGGGGTGTCCAGGGGAGTAGGGGCTAATCAGGAGGGTGGGGGGTTTCAGGGGTGGGGGCTATCCAGGGGGTAAGGGTTGTCCAATGGGGTGGGTGGTGTCCAAGGGTGGTGGTTTCTAGGGGTGGGGGTGTCCAGGGGTGGGGGCTGTCCAGGGGGTGGGAGGGTGTCCAGGGGTGGGGGTTGTCCAGAGGTAGGGGGTATACAAGGGGTGGGGGCTTTCTAGTGGGGTGGGGGCTGTCCATGTGGTGGGGGTGTCCAGGGGTAGGGGATTTCTAGGGGTAGGGACTGTCCAAGGGGGTAAGAGGTGTCCAAGGGGGTGGGAGGGTGTCCAAGGGATTGGGGTGGGAGGGTGTCCAGGGGGTGGGGCTGTCCAGGGGGTGGGGGTGTCCATCGGGTGGGGGTGTCCAGGGGGTGGGGGTGTCCAGGGGTGCGGGTGTCTAGGGGTGGGGGTTGTCCAGGGGGTCAGGGATGTCCCTTGGTGTGGGGGTGTTCATGGGGGGTAGGGGTGTCCAGGGGGTGGGGTGGTCCAGGGGTGGGGTCGGTCTCAGGGGTAGGGGTGTCCAAGGGGGTTGGGGGTGTCCAAGGGGTAGGGGTGGGGTGGTTTTCCAAGTGTGGGGGTGTCTAGGGAGTGGGGTTTTCCATGGGTGGGGATGGGCAGGTGTCCAGGGGTGGGGTCTGTCCAGGGGGTGCGGGTGTCTAGGGGGTGGGAGGGTGTCCAGGGTGTGGGGGTTATCCAGGGGTGGGCGGTGTCTAGGGTGGGGGTTGTCCAGTGGGTAGAGGGTTGTGCAGGGGGGTGGGTGTCCCATGGGTAGGGACTGTCCTGGGGGTGGGGGTGTCCAGGGGGGTCGAGGGCTGTCTAGGGTGGTGGGGGTTGTCTAAGTGGGTGGGGCTGTCTAGGGGGGCTGTCCAGGGGGTGGGGGTTTTCAGGGGGTGGTAGGGTGTCCAGGGGTGGGGGCTGTCTAGTGGGATGGGGGGATTTCAATGGGGGTAAAATATTTAAAAGGGGTTTTAGGTTTTTTTTAGTTAACATTGTATGTTTTGAATGTTATGTAAGTGAATGTTTAATTTTTTTTTGTTCTTCTTGTTTGGGTCTAGTTCTAATGTTTTTCTGGTATGGATTCAGGTCTGGTTTTGGTCTCGCTTTAGTCTGATTTCTGTTTGTTTTAGGTCTTCTTTGGTATAGCATAGTAATGGTTTAATGGTTTTATTAAAAACAATTGGTTTTTACATCGGTTGTTTTATAACTGACGTAATAAATGCATGGGAATAGTTTTTTACATCGGTTATTTAATAACCAACATAGTATACATATTTTCAAGTTAGTTATTGCTTAACCGAAGTGAAAAAATGATTCGCAGACTGGTTTACCACATCGTTAGTAAAAATATCAATGTAAAACCCCTGTTTTTCACGTCGGTTATTAAAATAACTGACGTTAAAAAGGCATTAGAGGCGTACTTTATTACGCCAGTTATGTAATAACTGACATAATAAACTATATACCCTATTGGTTATTTAAAAATTGATCTAATAAATCATGACTCTGAATATTTAAAAACATTCCTCTTGTCATTTAGTAAAATGCTTCATAGAAAATGATTCCTTTTGAAGGAAGTTAAAATGAAAAGTTTTGATTATATATAGTATAAAAGAAGGTTGTGTATACATTAAAATATGCCTCAGTGAAAGGAGATTTAGCTGAAGTCCCTTACCCTTAGTCCAAATCAACACATATGTTCCTTGTTCTTCCTGAATAATAATCTTATGTTAATTTCTACATGTTTTATAATCCTATTCAAATTTATTATTCTTTTTATGTCACTTATTACCATGTTACAACAATTACGTAATTATTTAAGTTAATGTAATTTATTTTGTAAATATTCAGTACTTGAGTCAAAAATGAACGGGTTCTATTGTAAATTGTCCATGTCATCAAAATTACATCATCTCTAGAATGATATTAATGATTCAAATATAATATATACCCATTATATATGTATTTATAATAGTCCATAACACTTGGAGATATGAAATTAAATTCACCTTTCATGGAGATGATGGGTCGTACGTACGCATGAATGCTACTTTCATTTCTTTGTCATATAAAGGGAATGAAAACTAAATGATATATAGGTATGTTATAATTTTAGTATAATATATATGTTATATATGTTACATCAGTTCATTAACACCATCCTTTATACATTCCATATATGGAATTAATGAGTCATATCACTTTTAGTGGGTGGTAGTTCGCACTTCCTCAAATGAAATTATCATATTTACACATTATGGAATGTGTAAAGGTATATTGAAAATAAAAATTATATAAGAACAGAGACAATATAAATATAATATATATCATATATAAATATAGTTCCATCATAATGGCTATCATGATAGGTGGTAGGAGAAAATTAAATAATCATCGTTTTGTGTGGCAGTAGTTCGTCGTACATAGAAATAGAATGTTCGTATCCATTAGATGGAGGTGTCTGTAAGTGTAGTTCAAATAATTCTAATAAAAATATCATATAAGATAAGGATTTTTTGTTTTTTTTATAATCAAATAATAAAAAGATCATAAGGAGTGGATAAGTAAAATAATGGAAAGGAACTTGAGAAAATATGTTACCTCAAAATCGGGTAACTCCTTTTGATTTGAAATCAAGGCTTCCTTGAGTTTCCTTCTCCCCAAGGTAAGGATTCTAGAAAGAATTTTTGGATGTTGGGATCTTATTTGAGCATAATTTGTGTGATACAAGGGTATTTAGAGGTGTGAGTAAGTGGGTAGAGGTGGTGGCCTTTTATAAGAGGGAGGAGGGGAACTTTAAGAAAGTCTTGAAATATTATTTTATTATAAAATTAGTTTCAATTTCTAATCGTCCCAAACACATTTATTTCTAAGATAATATTATTTTGGGTCATATACCAATCATCCAATTAAATTTATACAAGTTTTTAATATTTTTTAAACCTTATATTTTTTTATATAACCTTTATTTTACTCGTTTTAATCTGACCATGATATTTTATTATTTACACTTTGTGAGTTAATTTAATTACCATAACAAATAAAAAGACCCAAAAAAAGTGTCTTTTATGAAATATTTGGAATTATCTTAATTTTTTGGATGAATATTATATTTTTAATAATTTTAAAACATTTAATAAACTATTTTATATTTTAAGTTATGAATTATGTCAATTTTGACATTATTCATACTTGACTTTTTCAAATATTCATAAATTAATTACTTAGAAAAAAATATATTAACTCAACCCTAAAATGTCATACGAATCCAAATAATTCTAGGATGACATAAATTATATCATATAAAATTTATTTTAATATTTATAACATCATTTATTTGATATTTCTCTTAATAAAATAATTACTATATCACTATTGGGTCAATATTTATGGTAAATATTTAATATCTAAAAATTAAAAATAAATTTATATTATCTATATAATTTCATTATATTTCTGGAGAATATTTATGATTTATGTTTAATCAATTTTATATCTACATTAAAATTATTATATTTATAAGAGATAAGAGAGTGACATATTGTCACTTTTTTTGTTTTAATAATAATTACATCACTTTCATGAAAAAAAGTCCATTAAATGAATCAATTACGACACATAGGTGACATGGATCGACTATTATTAATCCAATAGTATTTGTTATGGTGTTAGGGTAATTTTATTAACATTATCATATAATTTTTTACCCTAATTTACCAGATTTACCTTCAACTGTGGTAAAACAAACTGCTAAATTACTATTTATAATGTTAAAAAGCAAAAGGTAACTATTTAAGAATTTGTTTAAATTATTCTTCCAAACATGGAATCCATTTTTCAAAATTCAAAACACACAGTTGGCTAAAATTAATTTAAAATTAATTCCCATTGTCAAAATCAGAAAGCGGATTTATAAGAATTAATAACTATCAAAATATTGACATGTGTTTATGTCTAATTTAAATGTGAAATTACTTCCAATGACCATAATTTTATTAAATGATAAAAACTTAATCCAAATATACTTTATAAAAAATTAAAAGTACAATCTAACTATATAAATAAATGAGATGAAAATTCATTTTTGTATTAAAATGCAGTATTTTTCAATATTTTTTAAAATATGAGTTTTGTCATAAAAATACCAAAATTTCATCCAAAGTAAATTTTGATGTCCCAATTCTAAACAAGAAGGTTATTTTTTAAAATATAACATATAAAACTGAAAAACAAAAACTATATTTAAAATGGGTTTTCTATCAAAAGGCAGTAAAATGTGCTTTTAAAAATATTTGGGTATTTTATGCTTAAAATTGGATTCATTATCATTTTAAGCCTCTAAAATTTATTGGATAAATGTAAAAACAATTAGAAACATGTGTAATAATATTTTTGTCAGTTCTATTCATTCCCTCCAATAAAACATCTAGGATTTAACTAACATTTAAAATCATATTATTATTATTATGTTATTTTTCAGTATAAATCAATGTTGTGTGAAACTTAAGATTTTGGAGAAACCTATTGTTACATATCAAGTACACTATTGGAAAAAGAATCCCCTTTAATGTAAAATTAATATTTTATTCATAAATATTAATAGATATGAAAATGTATTATTATACAAATACCTGGGATGTTACATCAATCCCCCCTTTTAAAGATCACGTCCCAGAAATCTTAAAATTGGGCTTGGAAACTTCATTAAAAATCACACATTGTAAAAAGATTCAATAAAACAATCACTTTAAAATAAATAAAGAGAAGTACAAAGGTCATCTGAGATAACACATACTAGGATTCCATGTAAGAAAAGTAAAAAAACATTTTTTTTGTTTTAAGGTTTTATTCATAAAGTTAAAGAATTTTATTTATGATCTTGAGTAAGAAAATAAGGAAACATACTTACTAGTAAAGTAGAGTTTCATCCTTTAATAGATATCTTCCACAAACTCATATTTTCTCCAAAATATGAGTATTCAAGATGAATTGGTGACACTTGAAGCACTAGAATCAACTTATAGAGAATCACATAATCCTAAAAAGATTAACTATCTATTCATAATGTCTTGAAACATTAACCAAAACCAAAATGGTTAGTATAAAATCTGATAATACACTAAAAATAACAATATTTTTTTAGGATAAGGACTACTTTTATTCTCCAAAATCCAATAGTAATACCCAAAGTTCAACATAGACTATTAAATAAATAAATTCCTTGAAAATTACTTAAAATAATCCAAACTAAGATTCAAACCCAAAATTTAGAAGGATTTTACCATATATTCTTCCATGATGAATCTTAAAATTTATCTCCAAATAACGTTGACTACTCTTAAAGTCACATAGTTAAAAGTAATTGACCCAATCACATATTCTCTATGATAGGTTTATCATTTATATAAATAAACCAAATCACCATTTGTCCAAAACAAAGACATTGAATCTTCCAAAATAAAATTCAACCATTATTTCCAAATGAATTCCCATAGTATTCTATTTTCCTTAGGCATATAGTGTTCCCAAAATAGTGAACTTCTTCCAAAATAACATTTATCACATAATCACCAAATAATTTTTCTATACTAAGTATATCTATTTGATAAAACATAATTTCCCAAAATCAAATTATTATTGATCGATAAAATCATTTAACTAAAAAAATAAGTCATGCTAACTATTCACTTCATTTAGGCTAGTGGTAGGCTAAAATCCTAGTCACACTTCAAGTGTGGGTTCGATTCTCGCATATTTCTCCAACGTGACAGGTTTTCACATGGTCTACATGTTTCTATTTTTTAAAAACTATATAATATTATAATTTTCAAAAAAATGAGATAAATTCCTGAAAAATAACTATAACATATTTTAACCTCAAATTTTATCCTATACCTCTCATTTTTCATCCCAAAAAAGTAGTAACCTGTAATTCCCCAAAATTCAAGGATCATATAAACCCTAATAGTTCTTTATAACTATATCCACAAAAGTAAAGATAATTTCTTCTTCGATTCAATTTTTATATAAAAACATAAGGGTTAAAAATACTAGAAGTCTTCCAAAGTAATCCCATAACTAATACATTTAAATATATCATCATCCACATATCCAATATAACTCTTCAATTCCTAAAATGTAAAAAAAATAATCCAAGAACATATTCATGATCCTTAATCCATGATTTGTCATATTATTCTTTTATACTTATTTACTACAAAAAAATCATACATAATGTACTAAGATTAAATAAATTCAAAACATGAGCTAAGAAATAATACATACCTTTCATATGTCATTTTAATTTTTCTTATCTTTAATTATAATGGAATTAGGTATTGGTAAACGTATATTTTAATGATTCTACTGATCCCATTCCTGAACCTTCTTCATTGGACAACTATTTGTGTAATGTCCACGAACACCATATTTAAAACATTCAATTAATCCCTTGAAAAGAATATCTTTTCCTTTTATGGATTCAACAGAACGGTTCATTTTTCCATGGTAGGTTATTGATTTATGACCTTCATTACCACATCTATAACATCTTACCATCCTTTTGAAACATTTTACTTGGTGATTCTTTCCACATCTTTGACAAATAGTTTTTTCAATATAATAACTTTATGATTATTACCTGGACTTCTATAGGGATTCGTTTCTGGCATATATGATTCCTTATAAAAATCACCAAGGTTCATGTGATCAATCATGCCCCTAGATAGTTGGTTAAGAAAAACCACAAGAGTTACCATTGTATCTCCCATTTCATTCGGTTTCTTACTCATAAAAACCCCCACAGTTTCCTTCACATCTATTGATACTTTGGTTCCTATTAGATCCAACCATTTACTAAAACCCAAAAGTTTAGTGTGAGTATATTACTAAAATCTTAATATACTATCTTATAAGGAGGGTAAAAACAAAGATATACTTATTCATGTTAACTTAAACTCATAAAATTTATTTAAAATAATTATGACTCTTTCTAATATTATAACCATTGTGGTCATATAAAACATATAACTTATGCTAAAATAACACCCTAACCTCTAAACTTATCTAAATCGGCCTTGAATACCAACTTTAAGGTCCCATCCTTAAACATTACTTAATATTGAGATGATCCCATAATTGTGAATTTAATTCACATTGAAGATCATTTCAGGTTTAGAGATTTAGATAATTAGGTCATAACTCACACGTAACATCTTAAATATTACAATTAGAAACTTCTACTCACTATACATTTTTTCATAAAACAAAAAAAAAATTAAAAATAAACATGGTATCTTTTCATGTTTTAATAGAATAACATTTCTAGGATCCCATCATTAACTCTATTCTTCTTTAATTCTGGTGAATACTTTTTCAAAACTTGGGATGAGCATGAAAATCTCAGTAATCGATACATAAAGAATGACAACTATTGGTCTTCCCAAAACATTTAAACCATGAAAACTCTGTCATAAAGTAATACTTTTCACCATTAAGAAGTATTAAAAACACTACACATAATATAATCTCATTGGATACCCTTTTGGTATCCAAAATATTACCATAAAGATCCTAGAAAGAAATATATAATATATAAAGTTAATTTGGTACAGAAACATACTTAAATATAATAACCATACGGTCGACTTCCACACATATCACTAAATGGTATTTCCATACAGCCCACTTCCACACCCAATGCATTGGAGGTTATAATGTAACCACCCATCCTTGGTTTATGAGGAAACCACCCATCATTTGGTTTATCACATGACCACCCTTCCTTAGTTTATCACGTAACAACCCATCAAATTTCCAAGTACCATTATATAATCATAACATGTAAATTATTTTAAATGTCAACATTTCACTAATAAAATTTCATATTCAATCACAATAAATAATTCCAAGATATTGAAATAGTAAATACACTTTAAAATCAATTTTCAATACCAAAACACCAAAAATGGAATAATGGGTTTCTTTTCCTTTTAAATAACATTAAGGGTTAAAGGGGAATCCAAATATCAAATAACGGTTATGGCGTTGTAGAGGTCGTTGTCGCCGCATATGTTAAAAATATTCATTTTTTCATTGAGTAGAACATTTCATAGAAAATATTTTTTTTTTGAGATAAATTAAAAGTCAAATGTTTTATTATAAACCATATAAAATAAGTTTTTGTATACATTAAAATATGAATCAATGAAAGGAGATTGAGATGAAGACCCTTAACTTGAGTCCAAATCGTCATGTATGTTCCCTGTTCTTCCTGAATAATAAAATTAAGATAATTTTTACATGTTTGAGAATATTTTTCAAGTTTATTATTACTTTTATATCACTTATTATCATGTTATAACAATTAAATAATTATTTAAATTAATATTGGTCATTTTTTCGATATTCAGTACTAGAGTAAAAAAATGAACGTGTTTTGATGTAAATTGTTCATGTAGGAAAATGTCCATCATCTACAGAATGATATTTATGATTTAAATATCATATATATAAATTATATATGTATTTATAATATTCCATAAAATTTGGATATAATAAATGAAATGCATCGTTCATGGAGATGGTAGGTCGTACGTATGCATGAACGCTACTTTCATTTCTTTACCATATTAAAGGAATAAAAACTAAATGATACATAGGTATGTTATAGTTCCATTATAATATCAAGATTTTATATGTTACATAATTTCATTAACTCAATCCTATATATGTTTCTTGTATGGCATGAATGATCCATATCACTTTGAGGGGGCAGTAGTCCACACTTCCTCAAATGAAATTATCATATTTATACATTATGGTAAGCATAAAGGTATGTTGTAAATAAAAATTACAAAAGAATAGAGACAATATAAATATTATATATTTCATATATAAATAAAATTACATCATAATGACCATCATGAAAGGTGGTAGAATAAAATTGAACAATCATCATTTCATGAGGAAATAGTTCACAATACACAGAAACAATTTGTTTGTACCCATTAAGTGAAGGTTTTTGTAAGTATAGTTTTAATAATTCTCATAAAAACTTCCTAGTATTTTTAAGATATACTTTTCGTTATGTAATAAAAAAATAAAAAAATAATAAGTATTTGAGAAGGAAAATAAAGGAAAGGAACTTGAGAGAAGATGTTACCTCAAAATTCGGTAACTCCTTTTGATTTGAGCCAAAGGATTCCTTGAGTGGCCTTATGCCCAAGTTAAGGCTTCTAGGAGTAAAAGAGGTATTTTATGAGATTATTTTACCAGAATTTTGGTGATATAATTGGATTTATAGGTGTTAGTAAGTGGGTAGAGGTGGTGGCCTTTTATAAGAGAGAAGAGGGTCACTTTAGAAAAGTCTTGAAATATTATTTTATTATAAATTAATTTTCATTTTATAATGGTCCCAAACTCATTTATTTCCAATATAAGATGCTTTTTGGTCGTATACCCCTAATCTAATTGAAATTAGACAAGTTTTGAATATATTTTAACCATTATATTTTTTGTTTAACCTTTATTTTGTCCATTTTAATCTTACCCGGATATTTTATTATTTACACTTTGTGGGTTAATTTAATTACCATAACATGTGAAAAGACACAAAAAATGTCATTTATGACATATTTGATCATATTATAACAATTTGGATGAATTTAATATTTTTAGTAATTTTAAAAAAATTATAAAATCTTTTATATTTTAAGTTATAAATTATGTCAATTTTGATAGAATTAATACTTATATTTTTAATAAAATAATAAAAACATAATTACTTAGAATAAAATATATTTACTCAATACTAACATGTCATATTCATCCATAAAATTATTTAATAACAAAAATTATGTCATATAATATTTATTTTAAAATTTATAATATAATTTATTTGTTATTTCTCTTAATAAAAAAATTATTATTTCACTATTGTGTCAATATTTATGGTAAATATTTAATATATAGAAAATAAAGATAAATATTAATTATGTAGATAATTTAATTATGTTTATATAGAATATTTATGTTCTATGTTTCATATATTTTATCTCTACATTAAAATTATTATACTTATAAGAGATAAGAGAGGTACATGTTGTCACTCTCTTTTGTTTTAATAATAATTAGATCACTTTCATGAAACTAAGACTATTAAATGAATAAATTATGACCCTTAGGTGATATGGATCGACTTTTATTCATCCAATATGATTTTTTCATGTGTTAGGGTAATTTTATTATCCTTATCATACTATTTGTTACCCAAATTTACCAGATTTACCTTTAATAGTGGTAAATATAAATTACCAAAGTTACTGTTCATATTGTCTAAAAATGAAAGGTACCAATTTACTAAATATACAACTTATGATTCCAAATATATAATCCATTTTTTCAAATTCAAAACAAAAAATTTTCAGAAATTAATTTAAAATTAATTCCGGTTGTCAAAACCAGAAAGTGGGTTTTTAAGAAGTAAAAACTATCAAAAGATTGGCATGTGTTCATGTCTAATTTAAATGTGAATTTACCTCCAATGACCATAATTTTATTAAATTATAAAAACTTTATCCAATTATACTTTAAAAAAATTAAAAGGACAATATAAAAAAATAAATAAATGTGACAAAAAGGTAGTTTTGAATTAAAATGTAGTATTTTTCAGGATTCATTAAAATATAAATTTTATCAGAAAAATATCAAAATTTCATCCAATGTAAATTTTGATGTCACGCTTCGAAAGAATAATTTTAATTTCTAAAATAGAACATATAAAGGTTAAAAAACTATATTTAAAAACTTTTCACTATCAAAAGTCTGAAAAACAATCATTGAAAAATATTAGAGTATCTTATGCATAAAATTGGACTCATTCACAATTTAAGCATCCAAAATTTATTGGATAAATGTAAAAACATTTAACAAATGTGTGTAATAATACTTTTGTTAGTTATGTTAATTATATCCAATACAATGGCTAGTCATTAATTAATATTTAAAATAATAAAATTATTTTTATATTATTTTTCAATATAACTCAATGTTGTGTGCAACGTAAGATTTCAGATAAAGTCATAATTGTGTGTCGAGTACACTATGATAAAAACTGTTCCCTTTAACATAAAATTAATATCTTATTCATAAATATTAATAAATTTGAAAAATTATTATTCTATACATACATAGGGTGCTACAATAATCATGGAAAAAGAATATTCAAGGCGGTGAATAAATGGAATAAAACTAAAGAACATGAGGAATGATGTTACCTCTTCTTTGGGTAACTCCTTTTGGTTTGCACCTAAGGCCTTCCTTGGATGGATTTATGTACAAGGTAAGGATTATATGATGTGTTTTTTGATTTTTAAAATCTATTAGGGTAGATATTGGTTGATCCAATATAGATTTAGTTGTGTGAGGAAGTGGGTAGAGAGGTGACATTTTTAGAGTGGAGGAGGAGTGACACTCTTTTAAATTTTGGAAAATGGAATTCCACCTATGTTTTTTCCACTAAAATTGGTTCCAATAATGGTAAAAATTGGATAAAAGGGAGGATAATTTATAATTATGACCATACAATTTCCTTTTTATATATTTCTAGGTCATTTTGGCCATCAAGTTTAAGGTTTAGTCCCTTGTTAAGCTTAATTTCACCTTAATTGTTGTAATTAATTTTAGTCACTTTCAATAGTATTTTTGTTAGAAAAACTAATTTAACATTATTAGACATTAAAAATTATGATGATTACAAATATTGAATCCATTTTTCCAAATTCCAATCACATAACTCACAGAAATTAATTTAAATTTAATTCCACATATGGGACGACAATGCGGGTTTTTAAATTAAAAATTTTCAAAAAATTTCTAGATTTTCATATAAAATTTCAATGTGAAATTGATTAAATTTTTCTAAATTGAATTAATTAATAAAAAATTAATATAATTAAACAATAAATCCAATTTAAAATATTATTTATCCTTATAAATAAATTAGATAAATAATCGGTATTGAATTAAAATTCAGTTTTTTCCTTATTTATTAAAAATTTAAACCTCTTAGAAAAATAAAAAAAAATTACCCTAACCTAATTGTTATATTTCAATTCCAAATATTAAGTTTCTTTTTACATAAAAGTTCCAAAAAATTATATTTAAAATATATTTTCCGTTAAAAAGACGTAAAGATTCTTTAATAAAAATATAGAATTTTATGCTTAAAATAAGGTTTGTTCTTATCTTATATATATAAAATATATTGGATGAATATCAAAAAAAGGTATTAAATATATAATATATATATTACATTAATATCACTCACTAATTTAAATTAATTTAATTTATCAAGATAAAACATCTTTCTAAGTATAAAAATAGTTTTTTATAAAAACATTCCCTTTATATTAAATTGTTTCTCATGATAATTTATAATTAATTAGTAACCAATAAATTCATTTTATATTTTTTAAAACCATTTATTCTCATAAGTGAGTTAACTTTTCATTTAATTTCTACATTATATCTTATTATATACTACTACAAATACGGCATTTATCAGTGCTAAAAATGGCCTTTAACAGTGTTAGAAAAGCGCTATAAATGCTGGTGAAGATAAAGGGGGTCCCATTTATCAACTCTCCAAAAAGTGCTCATAGATACCACTTTTATCTGCGCTCAAAAAAAGCGCTCATAAAAGGGGTCTTTTATCAGCTCTTTCTTTTTTAGCGCTAATAAAAGACCCCTTTTGTCAGTGCTTTTTTAAAAGTGCTAATAAAAGTTAAAATAAATAAATAAAATAAATAAAAATCTGCCAATCGAGGGGGCTTTTACAGCACTTGAGCCCCCCTTTTACAGCGCTCCCCCCCCCTCCAGTGCCCTGCACGCACCCCTCCACCCCTTATTAGCGCTAGCCCCATATTCACATATGCGTATGAATCCCTGCCACCACCCGGATTTGATCCTGAGACCTCCCCCCTACGCACCTGAAGCCTTTACCACTCCCCTATATTGATTTGTTCTCTTATTAGTGATATATCTATTTATTTATATATATATATATATTTAGTTATATTTATTCGTATAGTAATATATATTTATATTAATATATATATAGTTATATTAATATAAATATATAGTTATATTAATATATATATTTATAGTGATAATAATATATATATTTATAGTGATATTAATATATATATATATAGCTATATCAATATGTATATGTAGTTATATTAATATATATATATAGTTAGATTAATATATAGGTATATAAATATTCACATATTTGTATTTTAAATAAAGTTTATATTATTTATTATTTAGATAAAGCTAATATATTTTATATATAAATATATTTTGTTATTTATATTTATAATTAAATTTTTAGGTGTGAATATATAAAAAAATATATGCATATAGTTATATATTTGATTATAAATAGCAGTGCAATATAAAAGACGATAAAATTTCAATGACATAACATCAATATGAATGTAATACCTTGGAATAAATTCAGTACCCACTGAAATATGCCGATAATACCCCCTTAAACGAGGCTGAAAATTAACAAAATGTTAAACAATCGGGGTACCCTGACTAAAAACTCTGTTTTGGAGGCCTTACGAGCCTTTTTTTGGCCTTTAAAATACATTTTTCTGGGTTCCCCTAGTTATTGAGACATAGAGCTCATCACAGGCTTCGATTTGATATGTGGTAGAGCTCAAACGGACACCCGAATCAAAAGTTATGGCCATTTGAAGTTCGAGTTGCGTTTTCAACATATTTTTGATCTTTTTTTAATTTCTTTATTTTTTTAGTCATTAAATTTTTATTAAATGACTATTAATAAATAATAATGAGAAAATTATTAATTAAAAATATTTTTTAAATTTTTTTATAAGCCATTTTCACTAAATGTCTTATAGGTTAAGTGTAATTGTATATTTGTACTTATCTAAAATATATTTAAAATTATATTTAAAAAATATAATTTATATTTATATCAATATAACTATATCTATA
The DNA here is from genome assembly GCA_963277665.1 of Viscum album. NCBI lineage: Eukaryota > Viridiplantae > Streptophyta > Magnoliopsida > Santalales > Viscaceae > Viscum > Viscum album. Next base: position 1,543,459,679 of record OY728141.1, read on the forward strand.
TATTTAAATATTAATGAATTTTTTTTAATGAATTTTTTATTTGGAAGTTGAATTTTTATCAGCACTTTTTTTAAAAGCGCTGATAAAGACCCCATTTATCTGTGCTACTAAAAAAGCGTTGATAAAGGGGTACCCTTTAACAGCGCTAAAAAAATCACTGTTAAAGGGGGTACCATTTTCAGCGCTAAAAAACACTGATAAAGGGGTACTTTTATCAGTGCTTTTTTAGCGCTGATAATGTTACCCCCCCCCCCCTTTATCAGCGCTTTTTCATTAGCGCTGATATAGGGTGGCGCCGGGAATGCCCAGTTTTGTGGTAGTGTTAATTGATATGATAGTTCACATGATGGTTCACACGGTACAAGATATTTAACTATGTGGTATTATACATTATAGATGGATGTACCCCATGGAATTATATATTAACATTTAGAAAGGTTATGTTAAAATTTTAAGTCAGACAGAAGGTTGTATTGTGTAGTTATATATTATTAAATAATCCATTGAATTCTGTAATGATTACATGTTCGGTGTGAAAATCATTGGTTTGCCAAAATCTCATCACACTTGGTGGCTTGTGGGTAAAGTAATTTCTATAATATATGTTGTCACAATCAATATTAAAGATCATGATTAGTACCAACTTTACATTTTTAATAATAATTTAGACGCTTCCCTATATTCTGAAACCCACAAAGAAATTCTTAGGCATTTGAATCCATCACAGGCTTAAATTTTGAGATTAAACACACATATTGAATAGTTTATATAATGGTTTTGAGACCATATTTTTAAGTATTCACATGAAAGTTTGGATTAAATTTCAAAATGACTTCAATAGATATTGAGAGGACCAAGTGTTCATGTAATATCTCATAATGGTTATCTAATTAATGGTTTTATATTCTATATAAATAAACCTGATAAATACAGTACCATGAAATATAGTGGAGTTCCACTTGTGGCTGAAGTTATGCATGTAGGTTGTACCAAAGGTAGAAAAATAATTTATGTGAATATGTCAAACTTTGGAATCATCAAACAAATATGGGAGTTGGATTATGTAACATTCCAAGTGCCACTTTTTCAATACAAGTGGGTTGAAAATAGGTGTGTTGTAAAGATAGATGAATTGGGATTCATGAAATTGGATTTCAGTAAGGAAGGGTACAAATATGAACTATTCATAATGAAATCACAGGCAGTACAAGTATTTATGTTCTAGATCTCACAAACCAAAAGTGGTCAATTATTTTATTATCGACCAAAACAACTGAAGGGTTATATGAAAATTAAACTAAGGATAACTATTTCATTAGGGTAACATTATAATTTCCTTTGTTTAATTTATTAAAAAAATAATGAAACATTGACTTACTCTTTATTAACCATTGCATAGTGCATTTATAATAGATGAATCCAAGAGTAAATTTTTATTGTTTTTTACTTTAAAGGCTCGTAGAGGATTTATCATAATTCTAAAGATGTTTTATCTCAAATATGATAAAGGGAAAATAATCCCAAACCCACTGCGGATGTATGGACACCTGAGAAGACAAGAAGTGTGGGATGCATTTACTATCCTTCAAGAGGATACATATTTTCTAGTACATTATGGATGGTATTACATTGTTTGAAAATACATGTAAAAATCACTTTGATTAAGAATTATTAATTTATAAATTAGTAACTAATTTCTGAAAATAATAAATGGGTAGAAAAAACAATATACACCTACTATAAAGTAAGGATGGGGTATGCTTCACTTGAAAAAAATTTGGTAAGTATTTTAAATATACCTTAATACTTCTATGTGACCTGAAACACAGCAAAATTATGTTCCTCAATTTATATGTATATGGATGAATCCAAATACAAATCCAATTTCATCCCACATCATGTGCTGTTGAAGGAGGCACGTGTAAATAAAGATGGTATTATAATAAATAAAAACACAAAAAAAAATTATAGGAAGCAAGTATAAGTTTGACATAATAAAAAATAATTAAATCGATATAAATAACAATGATTAATTATTTTCCTATATTTTTTATCTAATTTAGACATAAGATTCATCGTCAGTTATACCAAATGAATATCTAATATCAATTTCCTTGATGTTCCAGAAAATTATGGCTATATTAGAGGTGTGGGTTTTTGTGTGACACGCCAAAAATATTTTGATAAAAAAAAGTGGGTGATAAAGATAAAAAAATGGAAGAAATGTAGACACGATTAGCTACTCTTGAATAAAAATTTTATTAGCAGTTTGAGTTGCCCAAAATTTTTATGGAGAAAAAAAATAGAAGAAATAACTCAAGAACAAGAAATAACTGAAGATCCTACCCCCACCATCTTTGAGGTGATCTATTCCTAGAAGGATCTATCTACGATGAGGAAATAGATATTCTCATAATTTTTCCTGTGAAATTTGAATCAGGAAGACATTGATACCTTTATTATACTGATATTATATAGGGTAAAAAAATTTGTGATTTATATCTATCAACACCCACCCATCAACTCATTTTGGGGGATACCATGTACAATATCCAAGAAGATACTCTACACAACAAACAACTTTAAATAGTTCATGTGAGTGTGGGGATTAGTGTAGATCATGATCCAAGCATCGAGCTACCTATTCCACATGATGATATAGATATTCATATGGTAGATAAAGTTATTGAAACATTCATATCATGACCATCAGATCTTATAGAAAACATTTCAAAAATGAGGAATTATTTATGATTTATTTTTCCTTAAAACCCTATAACAACTAATGAAAAATGTATAAATCGATGAATGATATTACGTATAGAAAAATAGAGTGGGGTGAAATGAATGGTCAAATAAAAACAATCTAAAGAATCAACTAACCAATCAAAAATATCATCATAGAGGACTTTTACCCACCCATTCAATATCTACATTTAATAACATTGAAGGTTCTCACAGGTACAGGGTTACAAAGTTGTAGTAATTTCATAGTTTATTTTAAAGAACAAAAGTATATAGAGGACATTATCAAATAAATTTTTCTTGAAAATGTAAATTAAATCCCCAAGTATGAATGTCAAGGAGTCTCAATTTTAAATATATACATGAGGTGTGTTTTCCTGATTTTTTTTGAATAAATGATCTACTTTGTTAATTATGACAAAATAAAATTCATATTTTTTGTAGGTTTCTATATCAGTACTATTTTAAGGTAAATCCATATAAACATAAATATGGACTCATTATTCCTCACATCACTTCTACACAATTAAACTCATTGGATTCCAATAAAATGGATGCAATAGTCAAAACATTGGATGCTGTATTTTAAATAAAACATATGCATGATGGAATCTTATTATTACCAAAAACTAAATGGGTAATACACAACAATTTAATCATATCAAATATATTTTCTTTACTTTCATTATTTATTACTTTTTTTATGAAACGTTGGGTACTCATGATGGATAATTTGGATACTCCAAATATATATTTTATGGATTCAATACATAGGTAACCAATAAACCAACTACATGTTATGGTGTTTTTAAATTTTTAATACACTACATACAACATTTTAGAACTAAAATTAAAGTTATATATTTTATATTTTGTTTTAATGATAATTCTATTATTATAGGGTGGTGTTAAAATATCATCAAAATCATGGAATGAGGATAGTCTATGTGTACAATGAGCCTATTGACTACTAAAATTAGATAAGTATTATGGAGTATATAATAAGATTTCACTATCAAAGTACTTATCAAAATAAATTACTTATTTTTCTCAATGTTTCTCAAGTGTATGAAACAAACCAGTGGAAAATATTTTGGTTATTATGATTGAAAATTTATGAGATATGACATATACTATCAACCAGATAGCATCTATAGAGAGGCATTTTCAAAGATAATTTCCACTTTATTTAAAAAATTATATATCCTTTTTGTGTTAATATTTTTCCATTTCTACCAGAACTCCAGAAAGTTCTTGAATTAGAAATATAAAATATATTTGTTTATAAATGACTAGGTGGCATACATGGTGTCATAATTTATGCATATATCAAGAATATGTGACTTCCTACTACATATTTAGTTTAATTTCTCATAATTTTATCTACATTTTTTAGTTAATTTCCTCATCATTTTTTATTTGATGCTTATTTTTTTAATTTTCATAGTGATCATGAATAAATGACATCAACAACAAAGATGATTCACTCATGTACTATGAAAATGCACTTTAGGATAAAAAGGCACATTGGAATCAACCATACCTCCATATGATACAGAGTGTACCTAGTATGACTCAAATTTTGTGGTTTCAATTTAAAATCGAAATTTTATTAATTTATTTTTTCATATTTATGTTTAATTTATTTATTTATAGTATTACTAGCATAAGAATTGTTTTCTTATAAATTTGGATTCTTTTTCTTGAGTTGAGGTGGTTTTTTCGAGGTGGATCATGCTAATAAAGGACTGGACTTTGAGGTTGTAATTGAGATATTAGAAACAAGGAAATTGTTAAATAATGTATACATACATCATGAAAAGGTGAATTCCTACAACTTATTTAGTTAATTCTTTCACCATATTATCTACTATATTTAATTTAATTTCCATATCATTTTTATTTAATAATTTTTTTGTGTTTTTCACAAATATTTTGGGATGATATATTTTGATTTCAATTGTCTAAAAAAATCCAAAAAAGGGAGAACATGTTCACTATTTTTTCTTGTTGTATACAATGAAAATAAAAATACACATCACATATTTAATCATTCACACTTCAATCTAATACACAATGTTCACAGAATGACTCTAACTATATGTTTTTAGTTTATAATTTACATTTTTTTTCAAAACACAAATCACGTACTCAAAAATGATAAAATAGGTTCATATTGTTCGAATAATTTTGGTCAATAATCTAAAAGTCATTTTGGATGTGTAAGAATCATACGCACCTCAATCGAACATATTTTGTGACCAGTATGACTCTAAATGTGTCTTTTTATTTAAAATTGACACCAATTTCAGTAAAAAACAAAAGTTACATACTCAAAAATAATAAAACTCATTAATATTATTTTAATACTTTAAGAAAATGATCTAAATTTCATTTATGATTTATATGAATCAACCGCACCTCAATTAGACTCAAGGTGTGACTTACATGACTAAAGGTCTCTATTTTCATTTAAAATTGATATAAATTTTAGAAAAAAAGAACAGTGACATACTCAAAACAAAGAAAATGAATTTTGATTGTTTTGAAACTTTAGTAAAATTATAAATAAGTTATTTGTAACATGGTGTGCCTGATATGACTCTAAGTGTGTCTTTTTCTTTAAAATTTACATTAATTTCATTACCAAAGAAAATTTACTAACTCAAAATTGAGAAAATTCATTCATATTGTTTTTATTATTTAGTAAAATGATTTATAAGTCATTTTTTACATGTATGAATTAGCCACACCTCAATATGATACACGGTGTGCCCGTTATAACTCAAAGTGTCTCTTATCAGTTTAAAATTGACATTTTAGTTCAAAACGATGTTCACTCAATAAAACCAAGAACACATGCTATGATTATATTTATAATTTATAAAAACAATTCATAAGTCATTTTTGATGAATAAGAATCAGTTTCATGTCAAACCGACACACGATGTGACTCGTATGACTCAAATTGCATGTTTTCAGTTTATAATAACATTTTAGTAAAAAACACATGTAACATACTCAAAACTAAACAAACTCATTTTTGTTGTTTGGATACTTTATTTAAATTATACATAAATCATTTTCGATGTGTAGGAATCAGCCTCACCTCAATTTGGTACATAATACTACTACTTTGACTCCAAGTATCTCTTTTAATTTAAAATTGGCATTAATTTTAGTAAAAAGGACTTGTGACATACTCAAGTCCAATAAAATTCATTTATTTTTTATTTACAATTTAGTAAAATGATCTATAAGTCATTTTTTGGGTGTATGAATTAGTTGTACCTCAATATGATACATCGTGAGCCCACTATAACTCAAAGTGTTCGTTATAAGTTTAAAATTTATTTTTTACTTCAAAACATTCATCACTAACTAGAAATAGAGAAAAAAATATATGACTGTCTTCATAATTTATAAAAAAATTGTAAGTCATTTATGACATGTAGGAACCAATCTCAAGTCAAACTAACACAAGATTGACAAGTATGACTCAAAGTATAGTTTAGAGTAACTTTTTAGTAAAAAAACACAAGTGATATACTTCAACCCAAGAAAAAACATTTAGATTGTATTTATACATCAAAAAAAACACAGGTCATTTCTAACATGTAGGAATTAGATACACCTTAATCCAATGAACAGTGTTACCGGTATGACTCCAAGTGTGTCTATTTATTTAAAATTGAAAAAAAAATTAGTAAAAAAGACATGTGACATACCCAAGAACAAAAAAACTCATTTTAGTTGTTTTGATACATTATGAAAATGATCCATAAGTTATTTTTGATGTATAGTAAATATCCACACCTCAATCTGATACACCATGTTCCCATAATGACTCACAGTGTGTCTTTTTATTTAAAATTGACCTTAAAATAAGTAAAAAACAAAAGTGACATACTCAAAACTGGTGAAACACATTCATATTATTTTGAAACTTTGGGAATAATATCCATTATTCATTTTTGATGTGTAAGAATCTTCCACACCTCAATATGATATAGGTTGTTCTCGGTATGACCAAATTGTCCATTATGTGGTTAAAATTGACATTTTAGTTCAAAACAAGTTTCACTCACTAAAAAATAAGAAAAAACTCTTCAGTTATCTATATAATTTTTAAAAATGATTCATGAGTCATTTTGTACATGTATGAATTAACCTCGTGTTTTTATATCACATGATGTGACCGGTATGACTCAAAGTTCATGTTTCTAGTTTAAATTGAGATTTTAGTAGAAAAACATGGGACATATTCAAAATTGAGAAAATAAATTTGGATTGTTTTTATACTTTAGGAAAATAATTGATACATAATTTTTTATGTTTATGAATTATTCACACCTCAACCCAATGCACGGTGTTATAGGTATGAATCCAAGTGTGTCTTTTTATTTTAAATTAACATTAGTTTTTGTAAAAAGGACAAGTGTCATGCGAAAAATCGATAAAATGTAGTCATATTGTTTTGGTACTTTATAAAAATGATCCATAAGTCATTTTTTTAGTGTAGGAATCAACCTAACCTCAATCCAATACACCTTGTGGAAGGTATTACTTAAAGAATCTGTTATCATATTAAAATTGACACTTTAGTTTAAAATTTGTATCACTCACTGAAAACTAAGACAACATGTTCTGGGTGTATTTATAATTTAAGAAAATGGTTACTAAGTCATTTTTTATATACATAAATCAAAATTACATCAAAATGACACATGATGTGACCAGTATGACTCAAATTGCGTGTTTTCATTTTAAAATGAAATTTTAGTAAAAAATATAAGGGATAGAGTAAAAATTGATAAATAAATTCATATTATTTTGATACTCTTTTAAAATGATCCTTAATTTATTTCTGGCATATAGAAATAATATTCACCTCAATTTGATGCATGGTGTGACTAGTATGACTCTATGTGTCTCTTTATTTAAAATTGACATGTCAGTAAGAAACACAAGTGACATGATCAAAACCAATAAAACGCATTTGGATTATTTAGATACCTTAAGAAAATGATCCATAATTTTTTTTTATATTTAGGAATCAATCAAACCTCAATATGATGCACAGTGTGTCCGGTATGACTCCATGTGTGTCTTTTTATTTAAAATCGACATTTTAGTAAAAAAAACACAAATGAAATGCTCAAAAATAAAAAAAATCATTCGTATTTTTTGAAAATATAAGAAAATGATCAATAATCCATCTATGATGTCTAGTAATTAATCATACCTAAATATGATATATGGTATTCCTAGTATGAGTTAAAGTGTTTGTTTTAGTCTCAAGCTGACATTTTTGTTCAAAATGTGTGTCACTCACTGAAAACTGACAAAAATCACTCTGATTGTCCTAATAATTTAAGAGAATGATTAATAATCCATTTTTGAAGTGTAAAAATCACTCTCTTGTCACACTAAAATACGATGTGACTGGTATAATTCAAAGTGAATGTTTTCAGTTTAAAATGACATTTTAGTAAAAAACAAGTGACCTAGTCAAAACCCAGCAAACACATTCAGATTTTTTCGATACTTTCGGAAAATGATTGATTAAAAATTAACTTTTTATTATCAAAAAGAATTTGTGAAAAAATTTAGACACCACAAGTACCATAAAGTGGATTAAAAAAACCATAAAAGAAGGTAACATAGATCAAGACTACAAGAACTGCCCCTCCCCGTCAATTATAACGTGATGTCATGCCTCCACCTTTCCATGATTCCTCATCTAGTTGTCACGTGCAAGATTTCATGGTCCTGGTACCGAAGGCAGATCCATACCCTCTCAATCTTGAAAATATGAATGGAAATGCTCTGGTAAATTCTTCCTGCTCTGATCCTCATCTAGAGATGATCATTGTAGTGTGATGGTTTCTTTCACACACAAAATTAAAAATAAAATAAATTTCCAAAATGGTACCTCATATCCCGCCCAAAACAGAATCCAAAAACTGCCCTGAAAGTTTTCAAATTTCAAATCTAGAAAATTCATGGATTTGTGATTCACCACTATCATCACATATCTATCCAAACCCTGACATTTTCTTTATGGAAACTTAAAAATTCCATCCCTAGTTCACCATTAGTCCATGCACAACCAAGACATCACCATATTCCATCACTGACTCCATTGTTGTCGGAACATCCCCTCACCATCAAACCAACACACCATCAATCTATCCATTTTCATGGTAGAAACACCACAGAAAACCAATTAAAATAGCATTATTATCATAAAACAGAATACAAACACCCAAAAAACCATTTTAGGGAATTGGTTGCATTAAATAAGAAAACTCTAGCCATATTCTCACTATTATCACCATGAAAATGACATAGAAACTTGAACCATCTGATAGAGAAACAAAACTTGGTAGTGTCATGCATCTTCCAGTGACACCCCCATCCCATCAAGCACCAGGTCTCCATCGATGAAAGGAATATGATAAAAATACACTTTAGGATTGGAGTACCAAAACCAAAAACTGAAGGGAACCACCGTCGTTGGATCTGGATTGACCATAGATGAGAACTGCAACTTTGGGCTTGAAATTCATAACTAGTCAAGATCCAAATGAATCGTAGATGGTAGATGCATGAACTAGAAATTGAGTAAGGAAAGCATATAGAGGAGTAAATAAAGCTGACAAGGAATCAAGATGTCATGGAAAGGGAAATCAAAACACAAGACCAATAAAAAGAAGAAAATAAACTACCAAAGAATGAGAAAAGGGAAGAAGGAAGGGGGAGGCGATGACAAAGAAGCATACAATCCTCCCTCTTATACCCAATCACTGAAGGAAAACCCTAGCATAGATAGCATGGGATCTTTGAATTTGGATCCTTTAAGATAATGGTCCATAAGTCATTTTTGATGTGTACTTATCATCTGCATTTAAATATGACACACGGTGTGAACAATATGACTCCAAGTCTGTCCTTTTATTTAAAATTGAAATTTTGTTAATGTATTTTTTGATATTTATATTTAATTTATTTATTTATAGTATTACTAACATACAAGTTGATTTATTACAAAAGTGGATAATTTTTCCCGTGTTGGGGTGGTTTTTTTTTGGGAACTAGAACCATGATCAATATTTTTTGAGAGGGGCTTACAGGTGTCAAATAAATCCTCCAGATTCCATAGGGACAAACACGATCTCATCCTCTTTCCTTCTAATGCTCTATCACCACATTTTCAATTGGAACATACAAAACCTTCCTTCCTAAAACATTATTATAGATGGTCTATGTAGTACTTATTTTATAACTTCAACTTTCACCACATTCTGATCTCTATCTAGGGAATTACACTTAGATCATATATCTATAGATATCATTCCACTTAGTCAAAGGTTATCACTAACTTAGCATATCAAAACCATCCTCCACTGGTACTCCTTTTGGGCTGGTAGAAAAGACGGGGATGATCCCTAATGCCTATTTTCAATAGTTCATGGGTTAGTGGCTAGTACATAGGGTATATTATGAATAAAAATGAAATAGATTACCCTCATTATAAATTAAAGGATAAGAGATAAGATGAAAACCACCAATAAACACTATAACATAGATAAATAAATCAGCTCAATAAATTAATTTAATTTCATAAAAAAAGAAAACAATTGAAAATAAAAAAAACAAGCCTTTGAAGTGACCATAAATCTCTCATAGCTTTTGAAAAACTATACAAGCTAGTGACACACATCTTGATCACCACCCATCTCTTACAGGCTTAAAAATAATTTTTATATATACATGGGGTATGTATACAAGTATCTTCAGTAGGATCCTCCCTAAAATATCTTGTGTGATTTTTAAATAAGAACATAAAATCCTAATGATTAAACAAATTAAACCAATTCATTACCAAACAAGTAAAACTTTATCTCATCCTCACCAAATCTTGTTCACCAAGTAATGCATAGAAATAAGTCATGTATAAAAAACATATACATAAGAAACTTATCTCACTTCCACTTTCCCACTGGTTTGTCTCTCTCATGCCCCAACGATGAACATCCTATGCAAAAATTCCTTCCATAAGTCATCATGCACCCTGGGCATACATATCACAATAATAACATCATGTTATTCTATATCTCAAACATCTAAGAACAACCCCATCATCATCCCATATATAACCATGTAGTATGACTAAAAGACAATACAACCATTGTATCATGGATTATACCGTCATTCATCACATCCCATGAAAGTACACCTTTAGGAAATTACAATCACTACTTTTGTATACAAGTAGTTCTACAACAACAAGCTTCTACTTCCCGTAAACACATGTATAGTAAAATGAAGAGACATCGTAGTCTGGGTAGACATGTACCTTATAGATTAATCCATTAATGCCTTGATATAACTATAAATAGTTCACTAGTGAAGGGAGAGTATGGAAGTGTGATAATTCACCCATTAATTCCATATCCAACCATGAAATTGGGGAAAACCGTCATACCCAAAACATTTAGGCATCAACTACTCACCTGAATCAGGTAGTGTAGCATATAAAACAATAAAATATAATGGATGATATATCAGATAACCAAACTAAGGGAAAATACCAATCCTTAGACTCAACTATAGTTATCCTCTCAACTGACACCCAATATCCACCACTAAGGTCAAAAAACTAGATCTCACGTAAGCACACAAGCATCAAGATTCAACACCTTTCAAAAATCTCATTTTGTAATTAGAAATTATCAATAATTTTTTAACCCCATTAAAAATTCTAGTTTAACCTTTCCATTTCATCACAACCAAAATTTATTTTATAACTTATATTATAATTTATAGATTTATATTCCATGAGAATAGGGCATTCATTCCAACTATCCCATGGTTTCTATTATTCGATATTACCAACATCGACACCCATCACATGGGTTCATCATTAATTAATGTACCTCTCCATAAACTAGGTATTCTAGGACTAAAACTAAAATACCATAATCAAGATGCACTCACAGTATATAATCTAACTATAAGATCTATATGGAAATCATAAAAACATCCATCTATAATCCATTCATTAAAATAATACATAAATCTAAATGATAAATCATAGATCTCGACATGTTTCAATCAACCAACCAATAAGACCTGCACAATAATATGATAAACATGAAATCCCTAATCTCAACAAATATCATCCATTCCCATCAATTATATTCCAAACATTCCAACCACACCAAGTTCTCTAATAAAACACAGCAAAGGATCTACCATCCAAAAGCATACATGCATGGAAAAAAATATTTTTGAGCACACAATTCCAAGGGAAAACCAAGGCCATAACCCTTAGTTATAAAAGCCTATAATAAACAAGAACGGTCACATACATCGCCAAACATTTATCTTTAATAAAAAATATTTTTAATATTGTCTTGAACTAACCAATTCATTGTGAATATTTTTCAACAACAAGAAATATATTATCAACAGTTAACAATAATACATAATAAACCATAATCAATATTCATGAAATGTTTTCATATTCAATAGTTTTTAAGGAAGAATGGTAATTAAATTCACATGATTATTAACTTAATCACATTATCATTTCAATATTTGTGTTTTTTTTAAATTCTATCACATCAATATTTCTAAATAAATAAAAATAATCCCATAAAAATAGATATCATTCTCTCTAGTAAATATCAAGATTCATCGTCAACATAACATTATCACATGTGATCAAAACATCCCTTATGATTCATTCTTAATCTCGGTTATTTTATTCCTTTATGATGATTCTAATGTTTCCTAAATAAACAAAATAATCAAACTTTCACATTAACACATGAAATAAAAGGATAATTAATGAATACACTTCCTTGATTTGAATATTTTAATGTTCTTTGATAAATAATAGAAGAAAAAGGATCAACCACAGTAAAACATGAAGGAAAACACCTTATAACCTATCCAAAACAAACCAAAAACATATAATGCTCTAATATTAGTCCAAAACTAGAGAAACCTCACCTTAAGAACCCTAGGAAATAAAGTGAATAGAGAAGATGAGGAGAATAGGAATATATATGGTACCAAGATCCAGGAGAGTTTGATCTTAGAAAACCAAGAGGTTTATAGCCATAAAGGAAGTGGTTGGAGAGTAAGGAGAGGATCGAGATTCAACTAGGTTTTAATGGGAAAGATTAAAAAAATTAAAAAAATTATTAGAATACCTATTTATAGAAATGTCTCTAAATGCCTCCACCATGGCAGGGTGACCTTCAATGAGACTTTGGATCCCCAAATAAACACAAGATCTGATTTCTCAAAATATGATATTTCAATATCTCTATAAAACTTGTTTTTTTCAATCTACATTTAAAAACCTTAATAGGAACCATGTTATACTTCTTGTTGTGCATGATGTTATTTTATAACCCACTCTCTAGAATACCACCATGGTTACCCTCTATGGATAGAGAAAAATCTGATATTGTTTCATCTCACCATGCCCAAGACTATGGCATGGTGAAGCCTTATAAACTATTTCCCTTTCCCCATTAACAAATATAGTGAACCTTGTCTAAGAACCATGACATAAATTAATATAGTGTGGTGGTGTTCCTATTTCCTATAGAGATACTCATCAAGAACCATGCCCTTTCAACCTAGACACTTCAGCACTCCCCATTTCCGATAGGGAAACACCACAAAACATGTGGTGATCCATTCCCTCCCCTACGGGTTTTGATCTCTCTCCATTTCCCATATAGAAATTTCAAAGTGAAAATTCCTTCCACCACAAGAATTTCACTACCCATTTTGTGCTAAGCACTATAAAATTGACTCAAAATTAATAAGGATCCAATGAAACCTACCCCATGGACACAAACCAAATGGGATCACCATGGATAGCACCACACCTACCACCACAACATGGTAGCCCTCTAGATGAAAAGACTCCACTAAAACCTTCAGAACTCTGCAAATATTCCTCTCTATTATTCTAATCCTAAGGAAGACACAAAGTTAGGCATTCTAGATAACTACTCCCTTTCATAAGATACCTCTCAAATAATTATTTTCCTATATAATTAAAACAAAACCCATGAAGGAAAGAGGAATACAGATCAAAATAACCACCATATGAGATACATCTCAAGGATATAGTTAGTATAGAACACTATAAACTCACCATGAGGAAGGATTGAATATACATAAAACACCATACACCATCTCATATAACAATCAATGGTTAAAAATATCATCTAAGTAAAGATCAAACATTGAACAACATATTATATTGAGATTTCATCTGTTAATCCTTCTCACAAGTAATCACCTCTAATAAAATATGTCACCATAGGAAATGAACCAAGGCAACAGAAATCCCAAAAAACACCTTCTATTAAAAATCTTGGGTCTCAATTGGTCACTACTTATAGATCACATCATATTGAACCTCTAACCTACTCCAATCAATGAGATGAGAATCATCATGAAGGTAGCAGTAAAGTTGTGCCACAAGAAAGAATTCATGGATATGGATCATCTGTTGGGGAATTGAAAACTAATATAAAATAGCTCCAACATGCCCCAAAATCTTGAAATGTTAAAAAATCTGGTAGATAACTTACTCCCATTATCGAACTTGTACTACCCATGATGAGAAGATATCTTCAAGAACACAAGATCTCCAATTTCAAACTCTAGAGGCATCCTCATATGATTTTTGTAAGACTTATCGAGATCTTGTGATACCTCTATTTGCTAAAAAATCACCTATACCTTCTCTATTATTCTCTATAGAAATTTCTGTTTATGAATTCTTGAATCCCTAACCTCATTCCAACACAACAGGTATCCCTAAGATCGACCATACAATGATTTGAATATATTAATACTAATAGTAGAGTAATAACTATTAATGTAAGGAACATATACCAAAGGAAAGTGCCTCACCCATGAACCTCTAATATCTAGAATGCATGTGTGAAGCATATCCTCTAAAGTATATAAATTTTTCTCTATTTTATCATCCATCTATGGATAAAATGTGGTTTTAAGGTATAAATGAGAGCCGAAAATCACATTATTGGCCTCTAAAACCCCTGAAGGTGAAATAGGGATCATGGTCAAATATAATCTTCTTTGGAACCCCATGATTCCTCAATACCTTCTCCAAATACTGCTTCAATAGAACATCTAATCAACTAAACTCCTCAATCTCTAATAACTTAGATAACTTCTCCAAGCAACCCACTGTCACCCATATATCGTTAAATACACCCTAGGATCTAGGAGAACTGGGGGAATAGACTATCGAGATGTCCTCTCGATTATACTAGGAAATATTGAGAGGTTAAAACAACCCACTAGGAACACATTGTTCTCCCTTTACCCTCAAGAAACCTATATATTGACACAAAAACTCTACAATGGATTATTTCATCCAAGACTAAAAAAATTACCACTAAAGGAATGATACATCTTATCCACACCATGATATACTACTGAAGGTGAAATGTGGAACTCACAGAAAACCATGTCATACATAAAAAAAGGAAAAAAGATCTTCCTATGAAATAACACTCAATGTTAATCATCCTCATACCATACCTTAGAGGAATCACCACACTAAAAAATTGATCATGAAAGATATCGACCTCAGAAACCCCCCGTTGGGACTCCTCCACCAACTACACCGAGTGTGACATCATTATCATCTGATAAAGCCACCATCAATATTCAAATACTTCCATACTGAGATACATCATAGATAGATCCTCCATCACCATCCAAGAATCACCATACTCATGCACAAAATCTCTACATGAATTCCTACTCAAATCATCAGCCACTACATTACCTTTCCTTGATGTATAATAAATATTTAAGATAAAATCTTACATCAGTTTTGTCCACCCTTAATGTAGAAAATTGAGATCATGCTGGGAGAATATATACCTAAAGCTCAAGTGATATGTAAATACTATAAGGCTCTCACCAATAAGGTATTTCAACCACAACTTCAGAGAAAACACAACCATAGTAATATTGAGATCATGAGAATCATACCTATATTCATGAGGTCATAACAGAAATAACCCAATGAGATAACCACACTCTTTATTTCATCATAACACAACCCCAATCAAGACCATATGGATTGAAATAAATCATTAATTAAACTCCCTCCTCTGAAACATGAAGAGTATAATAATTGGACAGCTTCTCCTTCAAATTCTTGAAATAATCTTATCACTGGTTAGTCTAAATGAAAGCTTTATCCTTTATTGTCAAAGATTTAATAGGAGTCAAAATATAATATAAATCGAGTATAAACCTCCTATAATAACCGGTAAGACTAAGGAAGCTATGCACCTCTACAATATTCTTCATAGATACCCAAGAAATAATCCCCACAATATTTTAATGATCCATGGATACTTGATGATAAGACACATCATGGAGCAAGAAATGGACCTAAAAAGACCATAACATACACTTTGATAGATTTTGAAATAGCTAGTGATGCTGAAGGTCAACCAAAATAGAACACAAATACTCTAAATTCTCTTCCTTAAACATAGAAAACACAATTATTTTTTTAATAATCACTACCAAAAACCAATACAAAATCCACAAAACATAGAGTTTGTCAGCCCCATGAACATGACCTGAGAATTTGTAAGACTAAACAACATTACAATGAACTCATAGTTCCCATAACAACAACTAAACATATCCTATGAAATATCCCCATCCTTCACCTTCATCTAATGATATGATGACTGCAAATTGATCTTTAAGAACCTTATAGATACCTTTAGATAATTGAATTAATAATCAATCCATGTAAGAGGATAGTGGTTCTTCAATATAACCTTTTTCAAGTGATGGTAATCAATGAAAAAGCACAGACTACTATCTTTCCTATTTTCAAATAAAACCAAATCACTTTAAATAAGTACACTAATTTATATAGAACCTTTCTATAGAAGATCATCAATTTGAATCTGTAGCACTGGTAAATCTAAAGGTTTTATCCTATATACGGATATCGATATCATAGTGACGCAAGTTTGAAATTCTATCCCAAAATTGATCTCACACTGAGGGTTAGTGCTATAAATTATTTTGGAAAGGTGACGAGGTAATCTTCCATAATCCTAGGAAAACCCATCAAAATATCATAAATTGAACTTAGTATCATTTCATCCATAAATTAAGACAAGGACTCAACATGCCTCAAACCCATCTGAGGGTCTTGCTTAACAAAAAAAATAAACAACCCTCTATCAGTTTTATAGAATATGATACACTTTCAGATGAAATGTATAATAGTCTTCATTTAATATTGCTTTTCCATACTAAGGATGATGCCATATGGTAGTATTTGTAAACATAGTAAATATACCAAAGAGTGACGTTTCCCTAGAATTATCTCAAAATATATACACACATCATATAATATATATCAACCTCCAACTAGTGTAGTCAATTCTAAAGGAACAAGATGCCTCTTCACCATAAACAAGGCATACAAACCAATTATAATTTTAGAAGACTATGCCTTACACAATTTATAGCTCGCCTGGTGATGGAAACTATAAGACATTAATTTAGCGATGTACAATTTCTTGAACTCTCTAGACTTGATAGAAACTACCTAAAAATTAATTATTTTCATGTTTCCTCTAAGGATGAGGGGTTTTGAATAACCTTTGTGATGTTTTGTTTTTAAAAAAAAAATGTATATGTTGAAAACTAATATTTTTGTATAAGTATTTTTTTGAAAAAAATGTAAAAGTTGTCTATTGTTTTAATCCAAATATCAAGGGGCTAATATTTTTGTTTATTTAAAAGTTTTTTCCCATACATATAGGATCGAACTGAGTATCACCAAACACAGAGTATTGGACTGATCAGTATTGGTCATAGAAGTAATCAGTTTTGTAGAGTTTCTGATCGGACATGCCATCAGTGTAACACCCGAGAATTTTATAAGAAATATTTTGTTTTTATATAAATCATCAAAGGAATCTTTCACTACACACAACACTAGCTTGGCTTGATTTACACACAACCGCAGCCTTCCTCGATAGTTTGCGTTGTACGCAATACCGAGTTTTACTAAACAACGATATGCTATTAAAATATTATTAAAACTAGCCATTATGAATTTTAATAACCAATTTTTAAAATTTGGTAAATTTTATTTCTCAAAATGGACTTCAGTTTTGGATTCGGAATATTGGAATTATCCTAGGGTGAAATTTTGGTATTTTTCTGGAAACATTCAACTTTTGATGAATAGTGAAAACAATGGGTTACTATTTAAAACCCGACTTTTTATTTAAATAATTAGTTATTTTATTTAAATTTATTTTAGGTCAAAATTGATAAATAATACATATATAAGTTAAATTAAATTCATTGGAGTCTTTTTATAAAAACTTTAGATATATAAAAATTTTATTGAACTTTGATCGTCTTTTACCCACCTCCTAGGAGAATTTGAAAATCTACATAAAACTTAATTTTAACACTTCTGTGAGTGGAATTTCAAAAATCCGAGAGACACGGTTGATTTAAGTAAGTAAAATGTGGTTCAATGAGATGAACATAATTTTTGGTGAATAGTAATTTTTTACTTTTTTTTACCACGGTTAAAAGTAAATAGGGTAATTAAGGGTAAAAATGTTATTATTATTACCCTAACACATGTCCTAATTCTATTGGATAAGATTAATTCAACCAAGAACAACCTTATGAATAAAATATGACCATTTAGGCCCACATGAATTAGATTAAGACATTTATTATTAATTTATTTAAAGAAGGGTTAAAATAGTTAAAATCAAAGTTTAATAACTAAAGCATTTTTAATATAGAGTTATACATAAGATAAATTAGACTATAAATATTCATTAGAAATATAAAAATATTTCCTACATAATTGTTTTTTATTTGTAATTTTTAGACTTAAAATAATTTAATTTATTTATGAAACAATGATGATGCAGTAATTATCTTATTAATGAAATATTGACATAATTGATGTTATAAATACCCAAATAAATGTAATTTGAGACATTTTATGAATTCCACTAATTTTCTAGGTTAATATTACATGTTAGTATTTATTTAATAAACATTTTTTGAACTAGTCATTTTTTTATGATTTTCACAAAAATCAATTACTAAATAGTGTCAAAATTGACATAAAATAGTTTTTAAAACAAATATTATATTATTAATTGTTATTATATTCCTAAAAATATAAGGTTAGGCAAAGATACATATATCATGATATGTGTATCATTAATGGACCACTTGGGGGTCTCTTGTATGTATATGGTAAGTTTATTAACTATATAATATAAAAATACAAAGTGACATGGTAAATGTCAATCTAATTAACTAAGAGTTAAAACTAAAATATAAGGTTAATATGATGACATAAACTTGTCTAAATTCTATTGTATGAGTGTATTTCGACCCATACCCACCTTATCTTATAAATATATCAATTTGGAGCTATTAAAAACCGAATTTGACTTTACAATAAAATAATATTTTTAGTTATTCCAAAGGTGCCCCTCTCCTCCCTTATAAAGGGGCACCTCCTCCCTCTCTTCCTAACACCACTTTGGGCCTTCAAGCTCGGCCAACCCCTGCCAATGTATCCTCTCCACTTCCCTAGAAACATCATAGAGGTCCTGGTCCTCTTCAAATACCAATTTTAGTGCCCTAAGAGGAAGTCTCAAAGAGGCGCTTCAAAGAAGAGGTAATATCCGTTACCGATTCATTCAACTTTATTTCTTCTTCCACTTCTTATTATTTAGTTTTTTAATTATGAATTAATTACATAAGTGTCACTCATATACTTATGTGTTATTATATGTATGAAACAACCCAATTTCACCATCTATCCATCCTACGGAAAATGAAATCACCGCGCGTGCGTATGTACGGAATATTGTCTCTCCACCGTGGTGTAATCTATTTTACACCACCACCATACATGGATGGGTATAATGGTGTAAATAATAACTATATATTATTATTTTAAAGTGATATTCATTCTTAAATAGTATACATACACTCCATTACAATTTCACAATCATGGGAACGATATCATCACTCGTGCATACGTACGGAATATCGTCTCCACGATGTGATGTGACTCGTTCTACATGATCTTAATTGAATAATGATTATATAAATGAATTTAATGAATCAATATGATATATATTACACTAATACCATTCTGGAAATGAGGTATCTATAACCTAAAAAGAAGAATAAGAATTTATTCGACAAAACATGCATAAGAACAAAAAGTAATAAACACTCAAATAACAAGTAGTAATGAAATATTACTAATAAGAAGCTAAGAATATGACCATATATGATATCATAAAAATAAGTATTATTCTGTAATAAGTCAATAACATTATTTAAATCATTATACAGGAGGTTTCGGACACTTACGAAGCAAATCAGACCTAAGGAAAGGAAAACATCACAATCTCATTTTTATCCAAGATTGTTTATACTTTGGTATTTACTGGGTTGTATTCTATCATCCACATCCATGTTTCCTCAATATGTAGTATTATTTTGATCCACCTATAAATTTTTAAATCCAATTTTACCCTTCGGTGAGTTTTTAGTAAAAGATATGAAAGTAATCTTTTGTCATTTTTCGTACGAGGTACTTTTCGAATTTTCCGAAAAAAGTACGAGAAGAATTTTTTTCTAACTTATACAGCATGAATGGATTTTTAAAAATTATTTCCAAGAAGATTCCTTTACAAGTTTTCAAGTTTATTTTTAATCAACTTATTTTAGTTTAGAATTGTATGACATTTTAAGAAAGGAAAAGTGTTTTTGAAGTAGAAAGGATATTTTCCTCAAGAATGGAGTTCAAGTTTTTTATCAAAATTATTTTCCATATAAGATAATAAAGGGTTCTGTTTCTATCCCTATTATTACATTGATTTTATTATGTTGTGATGGAGTTATTTTTATAAATTCCTTTATCTTATATGAATTGTTTAATGATGTCACGATGTTTAAGAATCCCATTTTTATTACATGGGTTTTGCTATGATGTGTGGTTTATGATTTTGTGGCACACATAATAATGGTATAATTATAAGATGGGTGGGACCTATATATCACTCCAATTAATTGGGTAAAGTTTTTATATCTCATGACATAGACATGGCTGGAACGGCAGGTTAAACCGGTTCAGTGAAACAGGACAGAAACGAGGAGTGAACTCTGTTCAGAAATGGACTTTGTCCACTAAGATAGTCTTGGTAATGAGTCTTGACTAATAAGAAATGATTCTCTATGATTATGTGTGTATGAAACAAAGTTTCATGTTTTATGTTATGATTATTGGGATTCCATTTCCCTACTATGATTTATCACATGTTATGAAATTATGATCTCTTTTGCAGGTTAAGATTTCCAAAAGTTATGTTCTTATGTATATGATGTGATTGATATTTCTTTTGTTTACCCCTACTGAGAATTTGAGCTCACCCTTTTGTATGTTTTATTTCCCCAGGTCAGGAATAAGGTTATTAAATAGGATATGCGAAAAGGGGCTCTAGATATGATGAAATAAATGGGAGGAAAAGTAGAAGCTTTATGAACCAGTTTTTTATGTTTCCCAGTTTGTAAAGACTCTATACCTATACGGTCCTTTCCTGGTTTTGTTATATTTTTTAATAAGTGTGCTTCAATTCTGAAGTAATAACAATGTACGTAAATTATGGGTTGTTATAGTTGGTATCAGAGGAAAGGTATAGTCAACCTTTGGAAACTAGGATGTTAAAGCCTTAGTAAGAACACTAAAGAGAAGTCTAAGCATAGAACACAATATTAGTGTTTTAGAAATAGCCATGAATAACCTAGGATAAGACCTTAAGTGTGAAATTTTATTCTTTATTATGTGGTTTTCCTATTATAATTAGTGTTTCTCACACTATTCTTCTTGGTTTTAGTCAATGGTTGGAACCCGAAGGAACCGTGTTAATGAGTAATGCGACGGGAAATAAAATGAGTGTACCCTTGAGCAACCAAACGTTATGGGAGCTGGAATGAAAAATATTGTAGCCATGCTCACACAACTTTCTCATGCTATGAATCATGTAGGACTTCCAAACGAGCAAAGGAAGGAGAAACATTCTGTTGAATCCTTCATGAGGCAGCGTCCACCTTCATTCAGCGGGTCTACTTATCCATTAGTTGCTGAACAATGGATTAGTACTGCTAAAAAGATATTTTCAGTTCTTCAATGTTTTGAACATGATAAAGTTATCCTAGCAGTGTATCATTTGGAAGGAGATGCTGATCAATGGTGGAATCTTATTCAGAATACGAGGCAAAGGGTTGAAATTGAGTCCATGGAATGGGACGAGTTCAAGAACTTATTTTTCAATAAGTACTTCCCTCGTATTCTCTGAACAAAGATGGAGAAAGAGTTTCTTGAACTGAAGCAAAAGGATGATGATTCTATTGGTACATATGAAGAAAATTTTACAAGACTTGCAAGATACGCTTCTGGTATTATTATCCAACATGATAGTAAGTTCGATTGATTCTTTAGTGGCTTAAAACCAAGTCTTCGAAGGGCCTTAGCCATAAAGGACTTCAATAGCTACGAGGAAATCGTTCGATGTGCTCTCAAAGTTGAGATGGATATTGGAGTAACCCATCAGTCATATGGGTTTGATAAGAAGAGGAAAATGGAATTCAAATGAAAATCTAAAGATCACACTGAAAAGAATATGAGCTTTCCCTTATGCTCAAAGTGAGGAAAGAAACATGGAGGGATTTGTCTTAAAGGGACAAGTAAATGTTTCAAATGTGGAAAGGAAGGTCATCGGGTATTTGAATGCCGCAGTGATGGGAAGAAGATGTCTAATGATGCAAACAAAGTAAGGAATAGACAGAATGAACCTACTACACTTCAATGTTTCAATTGCAAGGAAATGGGACATTATGCCAATAAATGCCCAAATCCAAGGGTTGATGATGATGGTCGACGTCAAACTCTTAAGACTAAAGACAAAGGAAAGTCACATGCAATTTCTATCAGCGACGTGGAGTACGATAACGATGTGGTGAAGGGTACACATACCATCCACTCTAAAGTAGAAAATGTTTTATTTGATTCTGGATCCACCCACTCTTTAATTCCTAAATAATTTTCTAAGAGTATCACCGTATTACCTCAACAATTAGATGTTGAGTTAGCTGCGACAACCCCTAATGGCACAACAGTCGCATCAAAAGTTTATAATTCTTCCCTGATTGAAGTTTGTGGGAAAGTGCTTCCTAAAAATCATGTGATCCTTCCTATAGTGGAATTTGATGTGATTCTTGGCATGGATTGGATTTATCTATATGGAGCTCATATCAATTGCCAAAGAAGGGAAGTCACATTTCATATTCCAGATCAATCTTTGATCGTCTATCGATGCATGGATGAACATAACCTTCCAGTGGAAATTTCGTCCATCTTATGGGTCTTGATTCCACTAAATGAAGGTTATTTATCTCAAATGGTTGGTGATAAACTCACGATTAAGAATATTCCCATTGTACGAGAGTTTGATGATGTCTTTCTGGTGGAATTGTCAGGTCATCCACCAAATCATGAAGTTGAGTTTTCAATAGAACTCATACTGGGTGCTTTACCATATTCAAAGACACCTTATAGAATGGCCCCAATTGAGTTGCAGGAATTGAAGAAGCAACTCCAAGAGAATCTTGATAAGGTGTTCATACGCCTTAGTGCGTCACCTTGGGGTGCACTTGTTCTGTTTGTTAAGAAGAAAGATGGATCAATGAGACTCTACATTGATTATCGAGAACTTAACAAGATCACTATCAAGAACAAATATCATCTCCCACGCATTGATGACTTATTTGACTAACTACGCGGAGCTCAACACTTTTCCAAGATTGATCTTCGTTCTGGGTATCATCAATTAAGGGTCAAAAGGGAGGATATACCAAAGACGGATTTCCGTAAAAATTATGGACACTATGAATTTATAGTGATGCCATTTAGTCTTACTATTTCCCCTGCTATCTTCATGGATCTGATGAATAGAGTCTTTAGAGACTATCTTGATCAGTTTATTGTAGTCTTTATAGACGATATTCTTGTCTATTCAAAGATCAAGGAAGAACATTAAGATCACCTGAAAATTATATTGAAGTCCCTGAGAAAGGAGGATCTTTATGCCAAATTTACCAAGTGTTAATTTTGGCTTCAAAAAGTTTCATTTTTGGGTCACATAATCTCAAAAGAGGGGATATCTGTGGATCCAGCAAAAACAGAGGTTATCGAAAGATGGTTGAGACCAACAACAGTAACTAATATCCGATGTTTTCTTGGTTTGGGTGGATATTATCGACGTTTTGTGAAATATTTTTCACGATTATCTAATCCACTCACCAGGTTGACTTGAAAAGGAGTTAAGTTTGTATGGACTGAGAAATGTGAAGAGAATTTCAAGGAGTTGAAAAGAAGGTTATCCAGTGCACCTGTGCTCACACTGCCTTGTAGTGGAGAAAGGGTTGTGATCTACAGTGATGCATCCAAGAAGGGACTGGGGTGAGTTCTTATGCAAAATGATAAGGTGATAGCTTATGCCTCATGACAGTTGAAAATCCATGAGCAAAATTACCCAACTCATGATTTGAAGTTAATTGCGGTAATCTTTGCATTAAAGATTAGGAGGCATTATCTTTATGGAGAAAGGTGTGTCATTTATAATAATCATAAAATTTTAAAGTATATTTTAACACAAAATGAGATGAATATGCGCTAAACAAGATGGTTAGAGCGGATTAAGGATTATGACTGCTCAACTCATTACCACCCTGGGAAAGCAAACAAGGTGACAGATGCATTAAGTCGACAAGACCATGCCAGTTTATCCATGATGAGGATCAAAAAAGATCCAATATTTATGGATTTACAAAGGATGGATCTTGGAATTATAATGGAAGGTGAAAAATCATATCTTTCTCAAATGAATGTTCAACCATCTATACATGTGAAGATTAAAGAGGCACAGAAAGAAGATGTAGAGATACAAAAGAATGTGAGAAATGTTCCTGAATTCAACCTTGATTGTGATGGGATAATAATGTTCAGGAATAGGGTTTGTGTTCCTCTCATCCCCGAATTAAATAAGGAGCTGCTAGATGAGGCTCATAGTTCTTCATTCTCTATTCATCCTGGAAGCCTGAAGATGTATAGGGACCTGAAAAAGTACTTCTGGCGGGATGGCATGAAAAGAGATGTTGCTGAATATGTCTC
Source organism: Viscum album (assembly GCA_963277665.1). Lineage (NCBI taxonomy): Eukaryota > Viridiplantae > Streptophyta > Magnoliopsida > Santalales > Viscaceae > Viscum > Viscum album. The sequence goes on from OY728141.1 coordinate 1,543,484,778, forward strand.
TCGATGCTTGGTTTGTCAGCAAGTTAAAGCTGAGAGATATAAGTCTAAGGGGATGTTACAACCATTACCCATACCCGAATGGAAATGGGAAATCATCACTATATACTTTGTCACAGGACTTCCTAAAACATCCAAAGGAAATAATGCTATCTGGGTCATAGTTGATCATCTTACAAAGTCTGCACACTTCATTGCTATTAGAGAGGATTTCCCTCTGGATCATATTGCCAGGATATATGTAAAGGAAGTGGTAAGATTTCATGGAGTACCAATTTATATTATATCTGATCGGGATCCAAGATTTACTTCGAAGTTCTGGCGAAGTCTTCAGCATACTCTGGATATAGAGTTGAGTTTCAACACTGCTTATCATCCTCAGACAGATGGTCAGCCTGAGAGTACAATTCAAACTCTAGAAGATAGTTGAGAGCTTGCTCTATGGATTTCAAAGGTGGTTGGGATCAGCACCTACCTTTGGTGGAATTTTCTTATAATAATAGCTTTCACTCCAGTATTTAGATGGATCCTTATGAAGCTCTCCATGGAAAGAAATGCAGGACTCCAACTTGCTGGGTTGAAGTTGGGGAAAGAAATATATTAGGACCTGATCTTGTTGATGAGATGGCAGAAAAGGTCCGATCTATTCAACAAAACATAAGAGCAGCTCAGAGTCGACAAAAAAGTTATGCCAAAAACCAAAGAAAAGACTTAGAGTTTTATGTGGGTGATAATTTGTTCTTACGAATATCTCCTTGGAAGAGAGTAATGAGATTTGGAAAGAAGGGAAAGATGAGCCCTAGATATATCGGTCCTTTCAAAATACTGGATCGTGTTGGGAAGGTAGCTTACCGATTGGCGCTTCCAGTGAATCTCTCGCAAGTTCATGATGTGTTCCATGTATCTCTCCTGAGAAATTGCATACCTAATCCTTCACATGTACTCAGCTCAGAAGTTGTACCGCTAGATCAAGATCTTTCTTATGAAGAACAGCCAATAGAGATTCTGGATCGTAGTAGAAAAGTCCTACGGAACAAGACCACTCACTTGGTGAAAGTTTTATGGAGGCACCACCAATTAGAAGAAGCTACATGAGAGCCTTAGGATATGATGAGGGATAGGTATCCTCATCTGTTTGTTACAAAGTGACGAATTTCGAGGGCGAAATTCATATTAAGGGGGGTAGAATGTAACTCCCGAGACTTTTATAAGAAATATTTTATTTTATATAAATCATCAAAGTAATCTTTCACTACATACAACACTATCTTGGCTTTCTTTAAACACAATTTCAACCTTCCTCGATAGCTTGCGTTGTACATAATACCGAGTTTCACTAAACAACGATATGCTATTAAAATATTATTAAAACTAGCCGTTATGAATAGTAATAACCACTTTTGGAAATTTGGTAAATTTTATTTTTCAAAATGGACTTTAATTTTGGATTCCGAATATCGAAATTAGCCTGGGGTGAAATTTTGGTATTTTTCTATAAACTTTCAATTTTTGATGAAAAGTGAAAACACTGGGTTACTATTTAAAAACTGACTTTTTTTTTAAATAATTAGTTATTTTATTTAAATTTATTTTAGGTCAAAATTGATACATAATACCTATATAAGTTCAATAAAATTCATTGGAGTCATTTTATAAAAAGTTTAGATATATAAAAATTTTATTGAACTTTTGACCGTCTTTTAGCCACCTCCTAGGAGAATTTGCAAATCTACATAAAACATAATTTTACCGCTTTTGTGAGTGGAATTTCAAAAATCCAAGAGACACGGTTGATTTTAGTAAGTAAAATTTGGTTCAATGAGATGAAAATAATTTTTGGTGAATAGTAACTTTTTACTTTTTTTTACCACGGTTAAAAGTAAATAGGGTAATTAAGGGTAAAAATGTTATTATTATTACCCTAACACATGTCCTAATTCTATTGGATAAGTGTAATTCGACCAAAAACAGCCTTAGGAATAAAATATGACCATTTAGGCCCACATTAATTAGATTAGGACATTTATTATTTATTTATTTAAAAATGGGTTAAAATAGTTAAAATCAAAGTTTAATAAATAAAGCATTATTAATATAGGGTTATACATAAGATAAATTCGAATATAAATATTCATTAGAAATATAAACATATTTCCTACATAATTGTATTTTATTTGTAATTTTTAGACTTAAAATAATTTAACTTATTTGTGACACAATGATGACGCACTAATTATCTTATTAATGAAATATTAACATAATTGATGTTATAAATACCCAAATAAATGTAATTTGAGACTTTTTATGAATTCCAATAATTTTCTAGGTTAATATTTCATGTTATTATTTATTTAATTAACTTTTTTTAAACTAATCATTCTGTTATGATTTTCTCAAAAATCAATTACTAAACAGTGTCAAAATTGACATAAAATAGTTTTTAAAACAAATATTATATTATTAATTGTTATTATATTCCTAAAAATCTAAGGTTCGGCCAAGATTCTTATATCATTATAGGTGTATCATTAATGGACCACTTTGGGGTCTCTTGGACGTATATGGTAAGTTTATTAACAATATAATATAAATATACAAAGTGACATGGTAAATGTCAATCTAACTAACTAAGAGTTAAAACTAAAAGATAAGGTTAATATAATGACCTAAACTTGTCTAAATACTATTGGATGAGAGGATTTCGACCCATCCCCACATTATCTTCGAAATATATCAATTTGGAGCTATTAAAAACCGAATTTTATTTTATAATAAAATAATATTTTTAGTTATTCCAAAGGTGCCCCTCTCCTCCCTTATAAAAGGGCACCTCCTCCCTCTCTTCCTCGCACCACTTTGAGCCTTCAAGCTCGTCCAAACCCTTAAAAGTTATCTTCTAAACTTCCCTAGAAACATCCTAGATGTCCTGGTATTCTTCAAAGACCAATTTTAGTACCCTAAGAGGAAGTCTCAAAGAGGCGCTTCAAAGAAGAGGTAATATCTGTTACCGATTCATTCAACTTTATTTCTTCTTCCACTTCTTATTAATTAGTGTTTCATTATGAGTTAACAACATAATTATCACTCATATACTGATATTTTATTATAAGTATGAAACAACCCTATTTCACCATCTATCCATCCTACGGAAAACGAAATCACCACGCGTGCGTACGTACGGAATACCGTCTCCACGCCGTGGTGTAATCTATTTTCCACCACCACCTTACTTGGATGGGTATAATGGTGTAAATAATAACTATATATAATTATTTTAAAGTTATATTTATTCTGAAATAGTATACATACACTCCATTACAATTTCACGATCATGGGAATGATATCATCACTCATGCGTACGTACGGAATACTGTCTCCACGATGTGATGTGACTCGTTCGACATGATCTTCATTGAATAATGATTATATAAATGAATTTAATGAATGAATATGGTATATATTACACTAATACCATTCTTGAAATGTGGCATTTATAACCTAAAAAGAAGAATAAGAATTTATTTGACAAAACACGCATAAGAACAAAAAGAAATAAACACCCGAATAACAAGTAGTAATGAAATATTACTAATAAGAAGCTAAGAATATGACCATATATGATATCATAAAAATAAGTATGATTCTGTAATAAGTCAATAACATTATTTAAATCATTATACAGGAGGTTCGGACACTTAGGAAGCAAATCGGACCTACGGTAAGGAAAATATCACAATATTATTTTTATCCGAGATTGTTTATACTTTTGTATTTATTGGGGTGTATTTTATCATCCACATCTATGTTTCCGCAATATGTAATATTATTTCCATCCACCTACAATTGTTTAAATCATATTTTACCCTTCTTTGAGTTTTTAGTAAAAGATATGAAAGGAATATTTTGTCATTTTTCGTACGAGGTACTTTTTGACTTTTCCGACAAAAGTACGAGAAGAATGTTTTTTTAACTTATACGACATGAATGGATTTTTAAAACATTATTTCCAAGAATATTCCTTTACAAGTCTTCAAGTTTATTTTTAATCAACTTCTTTTAGTTTATAATTGTATGACATGTTAAGAAAGGAAAAGTGTTTTTGAAGTAGAAAGGATATTTTCCTCAAGAATGGAGTTCAAGTGTTTTATCAAAATTATTTTCCATATAAGATAATAAAGGGTTCTGTTTCTATCCCTATTATTACATTGATTTTATTATGTTGTGATGGAATTATTTTTATCAATTCCTTTATCTTATACGAATTGTTTTATGATGTCACGATGTTTAAGAATCCCATTTTTATTACATGGGTTATGCTATGATATATGGTTTATAATTTTGTGGCACACATAATAGTGGTATCATTATAAGATGGGTAGGACCTATATCTCCCTCCAATGCATTGGGTAATGATTTTATATCTCATGATATAGACATGGCTGGAACGGCAGGTTAAACCGGTTTAGTGAAATAGGACTGAAACGAGGAGTGAACTCTGTTCAAAAATCGACTTTGTCCACTAAGATAGTCTTGGCAATGAGTCTTGACTAATAAGAAATGATCTATATTATTATGTGTGTATTCCAAAAAGTTTCATGTTTTATGTTATGATTATTGGGATTAAATTTCACTACTATGATTTATCCCATGTTATGAAATTATGATCTCTTTTGCAGGTTAAGATTTCCAAAAGTTATGTTCTTATGTATATGATGTGATTGATATTTCTTTTGTTTACCCTTACTGAGCATTTGTGCTCATCCTTTTGTATGTTTTATTTCCCCAGGTCAGGAAGAAGTTTATTATATAGGATATTCCAAAAGGGACTCTAGATATGATGAAATAAATGAGAGGCAAAGTAGATGCGTTATGAACTAGTTGTTTATGTTTCCCAGTTTCTAAAGACTCTATACCTACACGGACCTTTCCGGGTTTTGTTATATGTTGTAATAAGTGTGATTCAATTCTGAAGTAATAAAAATGTATGTAAAGTATGGGTCGTTATAATCAGTCTCATATCCATCAGCATGAAGATCAAGATCTATCGAAAAATATGTTTTTTATAAAGAATTTGTTGAGTTATAAAGTAATAATGTGCTAAATATTTTGAATGAATAAAGTGGTGTTTAGATTTAAAAAGTTATTAAACATTCAAACCTTAATTTAGACAATGATTTTCCAATATTGAAGTTCTCATAAATCATGAAAACTGTAATAATAAAATATTTTTAAGAAATGGAAGAATCATAAATATTTTATCTATTCCAGGAATCAAGAAAAACATTCCATCATATCCAAAAGTATTAGACATAGAATTTTTTATAAGTATGAATGAGTAATAACATATGAGGTTTGAATAATTTTAATGTTTCAAAGTAGAGTTACCATCATAATGATAATTCCATTATAATGAGAATTCCATCATATTGAGAATTCCATCATAATGAGAATACCATTGTTATTATGATTCAATCAGATAGACTCTAAAGAGGAAAGTAAATTAGATTAACTATGAGAAGAAAATTCAATCGTACTAACCCTAAAAAGATAATTCAATCAGAATAACTCTGATGAGGAAAGTTAATTCGAAATGAGTGTAGGAAAATCCATCATAATTTGATGAGGAAGTTTCATTGTAATAAGTTGAGGAAGTTCCATTGTAATGAGATGAGTAATTTCCATCGTAATAAAGAAAATTTAGAGAGTTTCATAAGACTAGTTACTAATAATACTTGAGATAATTTATGAAGGTTCCATAAGAGTTGAAGCGGTCAAACATGAAGTTCAAATATAAGTGAATTTTAGTGTTTTTTTAATTTTATTATGTAGGAAAAGTTTTTAAATTTCCTGATATTTCCATTATGGGATTCTTATAAATAGATTCACAGTACATTCATACATTGTAACCTTTTCATGTGTGGAAAAGGCATAACATTGTAGACTTTGATTAAGAGTAACTTTTCAGAAAGAGATCTTATTAGGAGTTCAAATAGCTGCAATTTTTCTTACTAGACTGAGGATGATTAGACTAAGAAGTTAAGAAGATTTTGATAAATATATTTTGAGAAAAGGGTTCATTATAATGAGTCTATTATAATGAATAAATCAAACTAAGGAAACTAGACCCAGGTTTATCGGACTGAGGTTCCGAACAAATTTTGTAGGAGAAATTTTTTTTGTGATCCTTTATTTTTTGGATCAATTGTTTGTAAGAAAAATTTGTAAACTCATAGGTGTTACTATAATCATTACTATTGAGAGATGGAATGCGTTTAATGGGATTTGAAAAAAAAATTCACTTCTTCATTATAGTGAATTTTCATAGACCCACGAGACTAGATATGTAAAGGTTATAGGTTCTCACATTGAGGTTAAAAATTATATATATCGTGTGATTTATATGATTTCATAATTTTTTATGTTTGAGTATTTACTAAAATATGATATGGATATGAACATTAACAAGTTTTAGGGGTTATGTTTTAAAAGTATTGAAACTTATAAAAAGTAAACAATTGATTCAAACTCCCCCACCCCCCACCTCAGTTGTTATTAAATATTTTGGAACTTCAATTGGTATTAGAGGGAAGGTTTCCTTATTTAATCCTTTCCATGTATAATATCAATTCTGTCAATTATAGAGGAATTAATACATTTTATGGAAAAAATTATTATGGATGGAAAAATATTATGATTTTTTATCTCCTATCTCTTTTACTAGAAGATTTTCATACTGCTATAATTGGGTTTTCACCTATTGAGAAACATTATCATATAAATTCAATTGATAAGAGAAATATTGAAGTTGATGGAAAATATTGGAATTTTATTCTTATGTCACTATCAAAAAAATTTATAAAATGGTGATGGGTCTCAAAACATCAAAGAGTATGTGGGACAAGATGTAATTTATTTTTTAATAGAATACTAAAGTGAAGGAAGAAAAGATAAAAATATGGCATAGTAAGTTTGAAGAAATAAGAATAAGAGATAAAGAAAATAATTATGAATACTTCACCAAGGTAAAGGAAATGTTTTGCAACATTATAGGATTTGGAGAAGTTTTGGATGATACTACAATATTAAAGAAACTTTCTAGATTGGGTTGATTCTAAAATTTCCTCTTTATAAGATAAATATGATTTACCAATTGATAAATTGAATAAAATTCTTAATGCTTATGATATTAGAAAACCTCTAATTTTCCAAAAGAATATAAAATATAAAATGGATTTTGAATCTATAAGAAAAATGAAGATTCAAGATATTGAAGTAGTTGATACATCTGATTCTAAAGATAAAGAGGATGATGAGTTAAATGATAAAATCATGTCTCTTTTATCTAAAAACAATCATAGAGGGATGTGAAAGTGTGGAGGTAAAATTCCTCTAATTTTTTTTGTTCTAGTGTCATTGGAAATTTTTCTCTGAATTATCCCAAGAAAAATGTTAGATAATATCGAGATGATTCTAATGAAAAATCTTGATGTAATAAGTGGAAAAAAGTTATTAAGTAGAAAATTTGGCCAAAAAATCTAATAAAAAGTTTAATGGGAGAAAGAGAAGTATGTTTAGTAATAAAGATGAATCAAACTCAACCGAACAAAATTATTTAAAAGATGACAGTTCAGAAAATGTGAAAACTTTAATTACAGTAGTCAAGAAATTAAAAGACTCTTCAAATAGTGAAGAAGAAGAAGGTGAATAATCCTATAGAGAGTATCAAATCAGAATAGAAATTGTTACATGTCTTGATAAAAATAGAACTCTCACGAAAGAAATCACAATGATAAAGAAAGATAGCTGAAAAGTTGTTGAAGGTGAAAAAAATGTTGTAATGTAAGAATAACCATACATCCACAAGATATTAATCTAAAAACTTAAAATTTATAAACAGGGAAATATGGTTAGAAATCTCAGTAAGAAGTTAGATTTCAAGGAGTAGGAAGTTAACAAGTCCCAATAAAAAAATTATTGAGGCCAAAAATACCTTAATAAATATGAATGAAAATATTAAAAAAGCTTTAGAAGTAAAAGTTGAAAATTATAATATTTGTTGCGAGAGATCAAATCAATAATCAGGTGAAATCCTCACACACCAAAAATAACCTTTCATCTAATTTTTCTAAAATTTTAGGTTTGAGAAAAAGTTTTGGGAAATTTTTGGTGGAGAAATTATGTGAGCATCCTATCACATCTACAAAATCTGAAAACTAACTCAAAAAGAAAGATGGTCCCTGCCCAAATTTTTTAGAAAAGAAATAAGTTTTATAACACAAAAAATATTCTATTTAAAAAGATATTAATTCAATATAAAACTATTATTTTATGGTTTTTATGGTTTTTTCGAAATTTTGGGCGCAATGATTATAATTATTTTTAATGACCCAATGTTTTACCAATGGAATTCCATTCAGTGGGATATTTATAGTCTAATAGAATCAACATAGTTTTTTATGAATAGTAACATACCCTTGTGAATAATAACATACCCTATGAATATTAATGAATATTGATGAATAGTTAGATTTCCAAAAAAATAGAAACTTTACCCATGAACTTAAAAATACAATTTTGACATCTTATAAGTGAAAAAATGAACACATTATAGGTATTGGTATTTTTGTATGTTATAAATATCTTAATTACCATTTTATGATTAATTTAATAATTTAAATTAAAATTTTATTTTCATAAAATGGAATCATAAATTGGTATTTTATTGACTTATCATTATAATATAATTTTATGGGACATTGATTAATTTTTCAAGGTGTTGTAAAATGAGTTGTAGTTTTAATGTTGTTTTTTTCGAATAAATTATTATATTATTTAAAAATTAAATTAGAAATATTAACAAATTTTTTTTTGAAAAATGGAGTTCATTTATTGATTCTACAAATCAAAAAAAATAGGCTGATTTTTTGGTATTTTTCTAAAATACATGAATTTTTTATGAATAGAAAAATACGATAATTCGAAACAAATGCTAAAACATAGTTTTTTGCATCATTTTGGAGTCATGGATGATGTAAATGGAAATTTTTTAGAACTAACGTGAAAATATTACTATTTTTTGTCACAATCATCAAACACTATTTCTTTTTTTGCGAAAAATAATTAAATTATGAAATATATATTCAAAATTTACTCCTCTCCTCCACTATAAAAACCACCCACACTCCCCTCTTCTCTTCCCTCCTGTCAATCTTTGTGTCTTTCCTAAGTTCTGCTCAAATCACTCCCCAATATCCTCCCCCACGTCCAAAATCCCTTGGTATCCTCAATATACCAAATCATCTCTCCTTAAGAGTCTCTCAAGGATGATTACATCACGAGGTAAATTCCTCTTTTATTTTCTTTCAATTTCTTTCAAGTTCTTTTCTTTTCTTTTTTTTTCTTTCCTTGCATACCTTCATCCAAAGGGTATGATAACTACAGTAACATAAATGTACTATAAATCCATTATTATAATGGGATATTTTATCATAATCTCTCCATCCCCCTTTTTTATTCTATAAATGAAAATATTATCTGAGGTGTGTTTATTTATCACATTCAAGGACGACGAGTTTTCGATTTTATTTACCATATTCTAGACTGGTCATAAAACCATTCTAATGGTGGGAAAATATCATAATATATTTATGTTATCATATTTAATGTTCTGAAATCCTTATAAATTCATGGTCTAAAATAATAATACAAAACAAGTTAATTTTGAGAAAAACTGCCACATTAATCTAAGAGTTTATCAGTAATATTTTATATAATTCACCTTCACTCCAAGTAATAAAATTAAATTTAAAACCACATAATCATGTGTATGATCACTAATTTCATATTACTTTAAATATGTACAAACCACTCTCATCATACATGTTTTTTCTTTCATGTATATAAGTAAACTGAATATGAAATAAACAGACTCAAACAATGAAATAGAACCACATAACCCATAATAAATGTTATGAATGAACTCAAAAAGGTTATACTAAATAATTTACTTGTAAAATAGGTTCTATAATTATTAATTAAATACCCTTATTTTATTATTCCATTCTTTAATATCAAGTGGATAACACCATCGTATTTAAGGTAATGGATCATCTCTATTTCACTTTTATTCAAGAATATCTTCTAGGTTATTCCCTTTTATGTGTAATTATTAATGATGGGGTATGATTTATCACATCCACCATACTTCCCTCATGTTGTATAAAATATTATAAACCCCTTTATCTCACATCAATCCCTCTTAAGTACACCTCATATCATGTCGATATTCCGTAAGAGATTCTCCCTGAACCTCTTATATTCCTTCAGGTTGATCTATCTTTATTTTTATCCAAATAAAGTTCTCTTTTCCTTTTGTTTAAAAATTTTAACTACTATGTATATTCTTATAACTCATGTTTTAAGATCCAACCCTCATTCTATTTCAGTTATATACATGTTTTTAAGTGATTCCCTCCTATATAATTCTCGATAAGAAAACTTGTTTTAAGGTAACTTCTCAAATTCTTACCCGACATCAAGTGCACTCTATCCTCTGTTTTAAGCCACTGTTTTATTTATAAAATATGTATTTTTATTATTAAAACCTTTTTAGTTCACATTTATTTTTATATAAATGACTGTTCCCTTTTCTATTTTAAAGGATCTACAATATTTTCCTTAAAACAACACAAAAATGTTTTAATGCTAAAATTTCTTAAATAATTTTCGTACATGTTGTTAATTCTAAATGACATAACTTACCATGATACATTCTTGTTTTTACATATTAATGTCCTTGTATGTTTTAGTTCCTTTATTTCATGGACACTTTTATGATACACCCATTTGTTATGATTTATGACATGATTATGGTACCCAATTCATTCCATGGGTAACCCTTATGTTTATGTAAGATTAATTATGTATTATTATTTATGTTGAAAAAACATTCAAAAAAAAGTTAAGATGGGTATGCTTAGATAGATCTCCAATGCATTGGGAAAATTTTAGTCTTGTGGGATGTTATTTGCGATGGTCTTAGCGGTTAGCCTTGGATTTTCCTACCATGTGTGACGGTCTTGGTGGTTATCCTTGGCTTTTTCTACCATGTGAAACGGTATTGGAGGTTGGAATTTACTCATTCTAAAGTCATGGTTTATGTTCCTACCACAGTACTATGACTCCATGTTTATTTTATTCCATGTCTGTATGTTATAATTCCTTAGCTACATGACTTTTTATATCATCATTCCAAGCCTTTTATCCCATGTTCTAATTCCTTGTTGTTATGGTTATTCCCTTACTGGGATATTTATCTCATCCATTTGTTCATTTGTTCCCCAGGGTAAACTTTGATGATTTAATGAATCAAAGGAAGTTAGGAGCTCTTTATGAATATTAAATAAAGAAGTGTTTTTTTAGTTCTATGTTTTCAATTTTATGTATCTAGTCTTCCAAGACACTTGACTATTCAAACATTGGTGTAACACCCCAAGCTTCCACGGTACGTTTCCCTTCGAATAATGCGATAGCGTGTGTTGTACGCAACCTCGAGTTCTAACACACACCACAACTAATTAAACTAGCCATTGTGAATAGTAAAACCTACTTTTTGAAATCATATATATTTTATATTTCAAAATGGACTTCATTTTTGGATTCGGAATATTGAAATTAGCCTAGGGTGAAATTTTGGTACTTTTCGGATAACTTTTATATTTTGATGAATAGTGAAAATTACTAAATTTTAATTAAAATCAACTTTTTTAATCAAAATAATTAATATTGATAAATTATGAATTTGAGTGGTTTTAAAGTATATTTAGAATATATTTTTACCATTTAATTTAATGTTTGTCATTGGACATAATTTCACAATTAAACCAGACATAAACAAGTGTCAATCTTTTGATAGTTATTATCTCTTAAAGACACGCTTTTTATTTTAACAACGGGAATTAATTTTAAATTAATTTCTGCCACTTCTGTGTTTTGAATTTGGAAAAATGGATTACATATTTGGAATCAGGATGTCCAAATTATTTAAATAGGTAACTTTTATTTTTACACATTTTGAATAATTACTGCGGTAAATATTTTATTTACCATGGTTAAAGGGTAAATCCGGTAAATAAGGGTTAAAAAATAATATTATAATAATACAAAATTACCCTAAAACGTGTCCTAACCTTATTGGTGGACGCATACCCTACCATGGGCATCCTTGGGTCGATTTGGGGACCCCTTAGAGCCACTTGTATGTGGTAGGGACACATTATATTAATAAAGTTAAAATAAAATTAAAAATGGCATAAGCTTACATCTTTTAGAAGAACAATTTTTACATAGGGTTATACATGTTGAATTTTCGATTATAAATATTCATTAGAAATCTAAAACGATTTCCTACATAATTATATTTTATTTATAATTTTTAGACATCAAATAATTTAAATTATTAATGACACAATAATGATGCAATGTTTACCTCATTAATAAATCATTTAAATAAATAAGATTATAATGATTAAAATATTATCTAAAACATGTCCAATTCTTATTGGTTGATGTTATTTAGAAAATTAGTCATCTTTTCTTCGACCTCAATGATTTTTGGACCATTATAAACCGAATATAATTATATTATAAAGTAATACTTTCACTCTTTCCTAAAGAGCCCCTCCTCTCCCTTATAAAATGAGACCACTTCTACTCATTCCTCACACCTCTCAAGCCACTTGGCTCATCCAAACCCTGCCCAAATACTCTCCCAACTTCCTTCACTACAACCTAGGGGCATTAGTTTGATCAGAAAGCCAACCTAAGGAGCCCTTTTTATCAAATCAAAAGGAAGAGCCCGAAGAAGAGGTAATGATTTCACCACCCTTTTCCAAGTTCATTTCTTCTTCCACTTCTTCTTCCTTTGTTGTTACCATTATAAAATAATAACTCCAGTATCTCACATATACTGTGATGTTATTATAAATATGGTACAACCATATTCAGTATTCTATCCACCCTTTGAATAACATGTCACCATACGTGCGTACGTATGGCTTACCGTCTCCACGTCGTGGTGTAATTGTTATTCAATATATTATTATTTGGATGGGTATAATAATGATGTGAAACTCATTTAAATAATAAATATAACATGTTAATTATTCTGTATATATGATATAACATCCATTTATATATTATTTTAACATCAAAAGAATGATATTGTCGCTCGTGCGTACATACGGACTACCGTCTCCACGAACGCGATGAGATTCATTCTCCATCATATCCATTCAAGTATAATTATCATTTGATGATTTAAAAATGATGTTTAAAGACTTGATATCATTCTGGATATGAATAATATACAACCTATCCATTACAAACATGTCTTACAAAACATATAAAATAAAACAAGTAAGTTAACACCCGAAACAACGATAATACTACGATATTATTATCAAATCAATATTAAAAGATCATATATGATATCATATTAATGTATATGATTATTTTATAATTTAATAACAATTATTTCACCATTATACAGGATGTTAACCTACCCCAACCAAGGAAATGTACAAGGTAAGGGTTATTTCACAATCTCTTCATTATCCGAGGTTGTTTATACGTAATAATCTACTGGGATCTCGTTATCATCCACATCCATGTTTCTTCAAAATGTATGTCAAAACATTTTTAATATTTAAAAGAATATGGGTTAAATTCATTTATACCCTTGTTTGACTTTTTATAAGAGGTTTATAAGGGAATCTTTCCGTCGTTTTCCAAACAAGGTGCTTTTTAACCTTTTCGACAGAATTAAGATAAGAATGTTTTTTTTAACTTATACGGCGGGTGCGGTTATTTTCCGCCGTTATAAAATCGTCAAAGCTTCCCTTACAAGCTTATAAGAATATTTTCAAAGAAAATGTTTTATTTTATAAATATATGTCTCTTAAATGATTTCAAAATAGAAAGAGATGTTTCTTTAAAAAGAGTTTTGATTTCATCTATGTCAACATCCTTTGATGGATTTTACGCTTATTTGAGGATGATATATTATGATACAAAACATTTATATTGTATTGAAGGTTTTGTGATATGTTTGACTGTGGATGTGCTATTTTTTTATATACCATTCATGGTTTATGGTGAACGTATTGACATTTCGTATGCTAGTTTTAATACGAATGTTTATGTTATGTTTAAACCTTTTCATATGGGAATGCATTGGACTTAATATGTGACGGGTGGAGCCCGCTATAGCTCCTCGATGCATCGGTAGGTCTCATGAGACAAACTAGTGTCTTGGCACAAGGCCTTGGCAAAATCTTATTTGTAGTCTTGGCACGAGGCCTTGGCTATGTGGTTATGATAGTCTGGCATTATGCATTCCATCATTATGAAAGTGGTTATTGATATTGCATGTGATTATTCGATTAGTAGAATATCCATGTGAATAAGTAAATGGCATTATTTCATTTTATTTATGCCATACTATGTTGAAGTTATAGTTTAAAAGGTTTTTGTTTTAGTTATACATTGCCTTAAATGTTTATTCTTATTTATGCAAGTTTCCGCTATATTGTTATCCTTACTGGGCATTTGAGCTCACCCCTTTTCTATGTTTTATTTTCCCAGGATATGAAGAAGTAAATTATGAATGACTTGCAGGGATATTATGAGGGTTTAATAGTGTGGACTATGGAGACAATATGTTGTTGTAGTAGATTTTTTTTTATTTTGATGATGTAATGTAAAACTTATGAATATATCTACTGTTTCCAAGGCTACTAAACCAATCGGTCTTTTGAGATTTGATCTTTCTTGTGATCATGCCAATGTTATGTAATTAATGCACCGACTCTGGGTAACTGGGGTCGGGGCTTTACACTTGGATTGTACTCTGATGTATAATTATGCTTAAAATCATGTAATGTTATGTGTAAAATTCTAGGGTCACTATAGTTGGTATTATAGGATGGTCTAGTTATTTTTTGGAGATTAGAAGTAAATCACTTTAGTAAGAACCTTAAGGATAAGACTAAGTATAAGAAAACACCCCTAAATTTTGGTAAGTATATATTAAGAGGTTAATCAAGAAAATAAATTCATGTCTGGATACAAGCAGGTATAGGTGGCTCTAGCACAAATGTATCTAGGGGTGAAACCTGAAAACACCGCTTTGAGATAGACTTGAATGGGAACTTGTGAACAAAAATGGGCCTTGCTGCACGGTTGGTTAGACACTATTGTGGGATATACTTTGGTAAATTCATGATCTTAGTACAAACCATTATTAAGGGGAAAATGCCTTAAGAATATAAGTTAAAAAATAGGTCAAGGATATCCTAGATTGAAACATAGGGAATCACGTGTTATAATATTCTTCTCCTTTAAAAGTTTATTATTTTATGTTCAAATTTTCCTATTTATGCTCAATAACTAAGTATTAAATCCCTCAAATTGTATATTATTTTTCTTAATTAATGATAGGAATTAGAATAAAATGTACCATCAATCAAAGTGATAGGTCATTTGGAGACTTCCCTAATGATATGCTTGATATGATGGGAATAGGTGCTCAAAACATCATGATAGTACTAGCTTAGCTAGCTCAAGTTATGAATAATAACATGAATCATGTGTAACACCCTGCTTCTATAAGGAAGGAAAAAGTTTTCATTAAATCCTTTACGTGGAAAATTCCTCCCATGTTTAGTGGGTCGTCTGATCTTCTACTCACGGAATAGTGGATTAACTCCATTGAAAATATATTCTTTGTCTTCCAGTGATGAGAATAAGAGAAAGTAATACTAGAGGTCTATCATTCTGATAGGGAAGCTGATCAGTGGTGGACACTTATAAAGAATACGAAACCCTAGGATTAAATTGATTCCATGGTTTTGGAGGAGTTCAAGAGAATGTTTTTCAATAAATATTTTCCCAAAACCCTCTGTCTCAAGATGGAAAGAGAGTTCCTCGGACTCAAGAAGAAGGAAGATGAGTCAATTAGGGTGTACGAAGCAAACTCTACAAGCCATTGAAGTTAAACCTCTGGAATTTTTATGAACACCAAAAGAAAGGTGTATTGATTCTTTAGTGGACTAAAGCTGAGTAAGCGAAATGTGCTAGTGATTTCAGACTTCGATAGTTATGAGGATATTGTTCATTGTACCCTCAAGGTTGAAATGGAGATCATAAAATCTCATTGGTATCATGGGCCCAACAACAAGAAGAGGAAAATGTAATCTCATGTGGGAGGTCCTACAAGTAAATTCCAAGATGGGAAGAATATATATCATTACACGTGTAAGAATTATGGGAAGAAGCATCATGTGAACTATCTAAAGGGAACTAGAAATTTCTTTAAATGTGGAAAGTTTGGACATTTGGAAAAACACTACTGATAGGCTATAAATAATCCTGATAATGTGGAAGAATAAAGGAAGTTTCAGATTAAAACTCAGCCTATAGTTGAGTGTTACAACAAAAAGGAGTATATACATTATGCAAACAGTTTCCATAAGCTGAGGGTTGTTGGAGGAAATCAAAAACAACTTCCAAGGCAATATAGATGGGCTTATTATATCACTACTGATGAGGTGGGGCCAGATAATGATATGGTGATAGGTACGCTATTTATTAATTCAATAATAGTGAACATACTATTTGATTCTGGTTCTACGGATTCTTTCATATCTTCCATGTTTAGTAGAACTATTCAATCAGCACCTCAAATTTTGGAGGAAAAGTTATCTATGAGAAAAGAGAGTGGGTAAATTATTGCAGCCATGGTTTATAAATCCTCCCCAATTAATTTTTTTGGACATAACCTCCCATAAAATATCATCATACTACCTTTATTGGAGTTCAATGCTATCTTGAGCATGAATTAGATATCTTTATACAAATCCAATCTCAACTGTCAGGAAAGGTAGATCACTCTTCACATCCTGAAGAATCCTCCAATTCATTACAAGTGTACAGAGGAAGTTGAATCTCCAATAAAATAGTTGTCTCAATTGTGGATATTGCTTCCTTATAATCAAGCATATCTAGCCCAAATGATTTATACAAATGAGACAATCATGCTAGAAGACATTTCCATTGTAAGGTATTACACTAATGTATTCTCGAAAGAGTTGTCTTGTCTTCCTCCTGACCGAGAGTTTGAGTTCCCTATTGAACTTATTCCTGGATCTCTACCTATATCAAAGACACCTTACATAATGGCCATCATAGAGCTAGACGAGCTGAAGAAGTAGTCATAAAAGAATTTAGAGGAGGGTTTTATACCCCCATCTGCTTCACTATGGGGTACGCTAGTCCTCTTCGTCAAGAAGAAGTGTGGATCAATGCTCCTATGTATTGATTATCATGAGCTCAAGAAAATCATGATAAAGATCAAGTATCCCCTGATATGGATAGATGAATTGTTTGATCAGCTTTGTGGGGCCAGTTATTTCTCTAAAGCGGACCTTCATTTTTGATATCACCAATTAATGGTGAGGAAGGAAGATATTCCCAATAATGTCTTTCGAATGAGTAATGAACACTATGAGTTCATAGTGATTCACTTCAGACACACTAATTCTACAGAAACTTTCTTGGATTTAATGAATCGAGTCTTCAGAGATTACCTAGAAAAGATTGTGGTAGTCTTTATCGACGATATTCTAATATACTCTAAAATCAAGGTGGAATATGAAGACCATTTGAATACTATGTTAAAGACTTTGTGAAATGATAAGATATATAAAAAGCGTAGTAAATGTGAGTTCTAGATGGAGGAAGTATCAATCTTCAGGCATGTTATCACCAGTAAAGGAATATCTGTAGACCCTTCCAAGACAAAGGCAATTGAAGAGTGGCCCAGAAAAAACACTTGTAATGGAGATCCATAGATTTCTGGGTCTAGCCAGCTATTACCAATGATTTTTGACAAATTTTCATAATTTTCAAACCAAATGATGAAGCTGACATGAAAGGGAGTAAAGTTTTTCTAGACTTAAGAATGTGAAGACTATTTTAAGGAGTTTAAAAAGAGGTTATTCACTGCTATAGTACTCACACTCCCAATAAGTGGAGAACTCTTTGTGGTGTACAATGATACTTCAAAGAAGGGATTAGGCTATGTTCTAATGAAAAATGATAAATTAATAGCCTACTCCCTAATAAATCTTAAAATCCATGGGTAAAACTATCCTACACATTATTTGGAGTGGCTATTGTGATATTTTCATTAAAAATATGGTGTCATTATCTTATGGGGATAAGTGTAAGATATATACTAATCATAAGAGTCTCAAATATATATTAACACAAAAAGAGATTAATATTTGTTAGTTAAGATGGATAGATCTCATCAAGTATTATGAATTCTAAATCCACTACCATCCCAGTAAGGAAAACAAGTTGGTGGATGCTCTAAATAGAAAGGATCATGCATCATTATCAATGATGATAATTGAAAAGGATCTGATCTTCTATGATTTGCAGAGGATAGATATGGGAATTATTAATGGAGGAACATCATCAATACTTTCTCAAATTATTTCTCAACCATCCCTCATGGAGAAAATAAAGGATTCTTAAAGAAAAGATTTGTAAATTTAGAGAAGGGTGAAAGACAATAAAAATATTAAATCCTCTAAGTTCATGATTGATGAGGAAGGAGTTGTAAGATTTGGGTCACGATTATGTGTACCATCTGATCCAGAGATAAAGAAAGATATTTTGAATGACGCACATAGCTCAAAATTATCTATTCACTTAGAGAGCACAAAGATGTATCGAGATCTCCGAGAGAACTTTTTCTGGGATAATATGAAATGGTAGATTGCAGAGTATACATCAAAGTGTTTTGTATTTCAACAAGTGAATACTGAAAGATAGAAGTATAAGGGGATGATGAAACCACTACCCATACCAACATGGAAGTTGGAGAAAATCATCATGGACTTTTTCACTAGACTTATAAGGACATCCAAAGGAAATAATGCTATATGGGTCACTGTGGATAGTCTTAAAAAGACAACTCGCATTATCATGATTCGAGAGGAATACTCATTGGATCAAATTACATGGATATATATCAAAGAGGTGGTAAGGTTTCATGGAGTACAAATATTTATTATATCCAATTGACATCCAAGAGACAACTTGAAGTTCTATAAAATCCACCAACATGATCTAAGCACTGAACTAAACTTTAGTATGGCCAATCATCCTTAACTTGATGTCTGATCTGAGTGAACTATTTAGACACTAGAAGATATATTCAGAGCATGTTCTATGAACTTCAAATGAGGATGGGACCAACATATTCCACTATCTGAATTCTCTTACTACAATAGTTTCCAATCGAGCATCCAAATGGCACCCTACAAAGCCCTTTATGGGTAAAGGTGTAGAACACCATAATGTTGGGATGAAGTTAGTGAGAGTAATCTACTAGGACTTGAAATGGTCGAAGAAATGGTGGATAAGGTCAAAACCTTTTAGCAGCACATCAAGGAATCCCAAAGTCCACAAAATATTTATGCATACAATCGTCGATGAGACCTTGAGTTCAAATTTAGATACATGGTATTTCTATATATATTTCCATTGAATAAGGTCATGAGATTTGGGAAGAAAGGAAATAAAATTCTTAGGTACATCATCCCCTTCGAGATCCTTGATCAAGTTGGAGCTCTGGCCAATCAACTGGAACTTCCACCTACCATGTCCAAAGTAAATGATTTATTTCATGTATCCTTCTTAAGGAAGTACATATCAGATCTTTCACATGTACTCTCTTCACAGGTGGTTAAACTAGAGGATGATCTTTCTTACATGGAGCATCCAGTGAAGATCTTGGATCGTAGAGATAAATTTCTACGTAACAAAACTACTCACCTGGTTAAAGTACTATGGCGGAACCATAAATATAAAGAGGAAACATGGGAACTAGAGGATTCAATGAAGGAAAATTACTTTCACCAACTTATGGATTATAATGTAAAACAAAATGTTGAGGTAGAAATTTTATAAGGGGGAATAATGTAAAAAATCAATGTTTTATTAATGGAATTACCTTCTTATAACTATTCCATATAATCCTATGAAATCATAACACAATGAACTAATAAGTACTATGTAACCTTTAAACATAATATTGTTTCTTCTGTGTTTTGAATTTTGAAAATATGAAAAACAAGGTTGCATTCAGTAAGATATTTAGAGTCTGATAGAATCAACTTATTTTTTAGGAATAGTAACATACCCTTGTGAATAGTAACATACACTTAAGAATAGAAATAAATAGTAATGAATAGTAAGTTATCCAAAAAAATAGATACTTTACCAATGAATGACAAATATAATTTATACATCTTATAAGTGAAAACGATCATAGTATAAGTATTGGTATTTTTGTATGTTATAAATATTTTAATTATAATTTTATGATTAATTTAATAATTTAAAATGGAAATTTATTTTCATAAAATGTAATAATAAATTTTTATTTTATTGACTTATGGTTATAAGATAATTTTTTGGGACCTTGATTAATTTTTCAAGGTGTTATAAAATGAGTTGTAGTTTTAATGTAGTTTTTTCGAATAAATTGTGATTTTATTCAAAAATTAAATTAATCGTATTTAGAAAATTATTTTTTAAAACTTTATGGATTCTACACATTAAAAAATGGTTAGGGTTAGTTTTTGGGTTTTTTTAAAAATAAATTAGTATTTTATGAATAGTAAAATACGATAATTTACAATAAATGCTAAAACTTGAATTTATGCATCATGCTTGGGTCATGGATGATGTAAATGGACATTGGTTAAAAATAACATGGACTTATTACTATTTTTTGTTATAATCATGAAACACCATTTCTTGTCTTGGTAAAAATAATTAAATAATGAATTAAATATTCAAAATTCACTCCTCTCCTCCACCATAAAAACCTCCCACACTCCCCTCTTCTCTTAACTCCTCTTAATCATTGTTCCTTACCTAAGTTCCCCCCAAATAACTCCCAAAGATCCTCCCTCACTTACAAAATCCATTTTTCACCTCAAAAGACCAAATCATCTCCCCTGAAGAGGCTCTCAAGGAAGATTACATCAAGAGTTAAATTCCTCTTTTCTTTTCTTTTAAATTCTTTCAAGTTCTTTTCTTTTATTTTTCTTAATTACTCACCTCCCTTTACACAAATGGTATGATATATCCATTATCATACATTTAATTTAATTCTATAATTCTAGTGTAATATTTTATCATAATATCTCCCCACCCCTCCTTTTATTCTATAAATGAAAATATTATTCGAGATGTGGTGATTTATCACATTCAATGATAATGGGTTTTCAATTTTCATTACCATATTCTATAATGGTCATGAAACAATTTTAATGGTATAAAAATATTATAATATATTTATTTCATCTTATTTAATGTTCTATATTCCTTATTAATTCATTATTTAAAATAAAAATACAAAACAAGTTAATTGTGAGAAAAATATCCACATTAATCCAAGTGTTTATCATTAATATTTTATATAATTAACCTTCACTCCAAGTAAGAAAATTATATTTAAATCCATTTCATCATGTTTATATTCACTAATGTCATATAACTTAAATTTTGTACATCCACACTCATCATAAAAGTTTATATGCTCGTGTGTATAAGTAAACCGAACATGAAACAAACAGACCCGAACAATGAAAGTGAGCCTCATAACCAATTGAAATTTTTATGAATGAAATAAAAAATGTTATAATAAATCATTTACATGTAAAATAGGTTCATTAATTATTAATTAATGAACCTAATTTTATTATTCAAGTCATTAATATCAAGGGGAGAACACCATCAGACTTAAGGTAAGAGATCCTCTGTTTTTCACTTTTATTCAAGAATCTCCTCTAGGTTATGCCCTTTTATGTGTAATTCCTAATGATGTGGTATTATTTATAACCTCCCCCATTATGAACTCATGTTTTATAAAATATTATAAACCCCTTTTATTTCACATTAATCCCTCATAAGTACACCTGATACCGTGTTGATATTATGTAAGGGATTCTACCTGAACCTCTTATATTCCTTCATTTTGATCTATATTTCTTTTTATCCAAATGAAGTTTTATTTTAACTTTATGTACAACTTTTAAATACTTATTATATACTAAAAACCTATGTTTCAAGATCCATCCATCATTATCTTTTAGGGATATACATTTTTTTAAGTGATTCCCTCCTCAATACTTCTCAATTAGAAAACTTGTTTTAAGGGAACTTCTTGAATTCTTACTCGATTTCAAGTGAACACTATCCTATGTTTTAATCCACCATTTTCTTTATAAAATCAGTATTTTTATTATGAAAACATTCTTTTTTGACTTATGTTTTTATAAAAAAAGATTGTTCACTTTTCTATTTTAAAGGTTCTACGGTATTTTCCATAAAACCGCCCAAAAATGTTTTAATGCTGAAATTTATTAAATAATTATCTTACATGTTATCACTTTTACATGACATCATTTACCATGATACATACCAATTTTTCCTTATTAATTTCCATTTATATTTTATTTCCTTTATTTCAGGGACACATTTATTATATGCCCATTTGTTATACCTTATGACATGATTATGGTACCCAATTCTTTCCATGGGTAACCCTTATGTTTATGTAAGATTGATTATGTATGATTATATATCTGGAAAACTTATTTATGAAATTTTAATTTGAGTGCGTCCAAATAGAAATCAATTCACTGGGTAAATTTGAGTCTCATTAGATGTTATGTATGATGGTCTTGGAGGTTAGCTTTGCCTTGTGATACCATGTGCGACAGTCTTGGTGGTTAGCCATATCTTGTGCTACCATGTGCAATGGTCTTAGAAGTTATCATTGACTCATGTTAAAGTCATTTTTTATGTTTATTACACATTAATATGACTCTATTTTTATATTATTCCATATTTATATGTTATGATTTCTTATGTTACATGCCTTTTTATATCGTCACATCATGCCTTTTATCCCTTGTGCTAATGATTTATTCTTACGGTTATTCCCATACAGGGCTATTTAGTTCATCCCTTTGTTCATGTGGTCCACATGGAACCCTTTTCAGAATTAAGGGCTCAAAGTATGTTAGAATATCTTTATGAATATTAATTAAAAAAGTTTTTTTTAGTTCTATTTTCTCAGTTTTATGTACCAAGTCTTCCAAGACACTAGACTTTACGATCCTTGGATTGTACTATGATGTATTATTATGCTTAAAATCATGTAATGTTATGTGTAAAAGGATTAGGTCACTATATTATTTTCATAACCTATCTCTTCTTAGAAAAAATATTGAATATAAAGAAAGAAATTTTTAAATAAGAATGAGTAACTTTCCTAACCCACATGATGTTAGAAAAGAAAATTATCATGATGTGAGAAAATTCTCAATGAAAAATCACTTTGAATGTCTTGAAGAAGTTTATGGAATATGTGATCAGGATATTAATCTTGCTAAAATATGTATGAAACTTTTTTTGAACAAATTTTTTAAGTTAGAAAATAAAAGGAAGCTAGAAATAAGCAATTCTAGGAAAGAAATTTTGTTGTTGTGATAGCTTTGAAAGTAGGTAAAAAGAACAAAAAATGGATACTTGATAGTGGTTGTTCATTAAACATGATAGTTGATTCAAAAACATGAAACATTTTAAAAAATAATGATATAGGTGTTTGTACCTTTGGTAATGATGGTTCTTTAAAAATCATAGGAATCAAGACAATAGAGATTGAATAAGAAAAGTTGAAATCTAAGAAAGTTTTATTTTTTGATGGACTAAATCATAATGTACTTTGTTTGAGTCGAAATTGTGATGATGGGAAAGAATTTATTTTCAAAAAACATTCTTATATCATAAAAATTGTGAAATATAAAAAAATATTATTACAAAAGGAGATATAACCAGCAAAAATATTTTTCAGATTAGAGAACAAAACAAGTCATGTTATCTAAGTGTTTCAAATGAGAATAAGTTGTGGAACCAGACACTTTTATAACTTAGGAAGAAAATTATAAACAAAATCTTTAAATTTGATGTTGCACAAAACTTTCTAGATTTTAAAAGAAGAGAAGAAGATGTTTTATAACTTTTTAGAAAGGGAATGTGACTAATAAAAGTCATAAAATAGTTGAGATTAAGTCTACCAGATCTCTTGAAATTACTCATTAAAATTTATGTGGGATAATTAGACATTAATAAAAAATATTTTACTTTTACTCTATCGTATTCATTTATTATTTTACTTTAATATCCAATATCATTTTTTTGAAGCACAAGTCAAAAGATATTGATATTTTTAGACTCTTTATAAAAAAATGTTGACAAAGAAATGGGGGTTTATAAAAATAAGTTGAGATTAGAAAATAGTACAAAATTCACATGAATATCTTTTAATACATATATGAGTACACCTATAATCAAACATTAGTATAGTGATCCATATACCCCAAAAAATAGAGTAGAAGGAATGAAGAATATAAGATTTGTGGAAATAGGAAGAAGCATGTTTGCGAAATACAAAATTTCAATGTTTTATTATAGATACGTCTTTAGTTCTATTGTACATTTTAGAAAAAGATGTTTGTTGATGATATAATTCAACATGACTCCCAAAAAAAATTCAAAATAAAATACCTTCTTTAAAATATATCAAGGTTTTTTTAAGCCCATGTTTTCTAAAAACAAAAAATCCAGATCTTGGAAAGTTTGATGAAAAGATAAAGATAGAATATTTATGGGTTATTCACCCAATGGAATAATTTCAAAATTTTGGAATTTTTTTGTAAAATTTGTATTACTAAAATAATGTGAAAGTTATTGAAAATATAACTCCCTCAAAAAAAGTTTCTTGGAATGTTGAGGAAGGAAAACAGAAATTTTTGAATGAAAATGAAAGTGAGCAAAGTGATGTTCATAAAGATTTATATGAATCGTGTGATGAGTAAAGTGAAGATAAGAAATGAAATCTAAAATTTACTATTTTAAAAAACCATGTTGAGATTGAAAATATTCTTGGGAATTAGAAGTCTGCAGTTCAGACTACAAGAAAGATGAGATTAGAAAATCAAACTTCACTCATCTAAAAAGTTGAACCAAAATAAGTTTTAGAATCTATTAAACACAAATAATGGGTGAATTTTATGAATGAATATTTGGATATTATTGATAAAAATAAAACATGGAAATTTGGTCCACATCCAAAAAGTAAAAAAATTCGAACAAAATGGGATTAAAGAAAAAAAATTGAATGAGCATGGAAAGGTTTCAAGAAACAAAGCAAGTATTTTTTGTAAAGTCTATTCATAGGTGGAAGGTGTGGATTTTTATGAAACACTTTACCCCATTAAAATGTTATAAACTATTAAAATTTTACTAGTAATGGCTTCTCACCAAAATTACAAACTATATTAGATAGATGCAAATTCATCAATTATCAATTGAGAAATTGATGAAGAAGTTTACATTGAACAACCTTATGGATCTTTACTTGATGAGAATGAAAAAAAAGAATGAATATTGAAGAAATATTTGTATGGCATGAAAATATCTCCATGTTCATGGTATTTTAAGATTTAAATTTTTTTAACAATTATGAATGTTTCTAAATAAAACTTTTATAGCAACTTATATGTGAATACTGTTTACTCTGTAACTCTAGATGAAATTGTTCATATGGATGAAATAATTTATTTTAGGGGTATAGAATATATTTGTAAAATATTTTATGAAAAAAAATAAAATGAATTATGTGGTGTAAATGATAGAATAATTAACATTATTCCTTGGATTTGAAGTTCCCAAAAAAAGAAAAATACATTTTTCCTATCTCAAGAATAGTATATTGAAAAATTGTTAAAAAAATTTAGCATGTTGGAATCCAAAGGGGGTGATAATATAACAACATTTTATAATGTAAGAAGATTTTACTTACCTTTATTTAATAAATATAATGTTATAGTTATTAGATAATGGGGGAGATAATAATAATGTTGGTGGAAAAAACATATGTGAGAAAATATAATGGTGATGGGGGTTTATCTTTATATAGATGTTAAATTTTCTTATCACTAAGGAATGGAATTAATTCAAAAACATTAATTTATATAGTAGGGTGGTGTTAAAAAACTATCTTTGATAAAGGATATGTTTTTATAAAATTTTAAAACATTGAGTTTCTTCAAAAAACAATTGTTGTGAAAAAGTATTAGTGTTTGAAAATGGCGAGTTATAAATGTTGTTAATGAAAGTTTTCAAAAAAAACTAAGGGGTGATTGAATAACCATTGTGATGTTTTGTTTTTAAAAAAATTGTATTTACTAATAGATAATCATTTGTAAAGAAATATTTTTGAAAAATATGTGACAGTTTCTAAATGTTATAACCCAAACATAAAGGGGGAGAAAAGTTTTGTTTTTGAATAAGTTTTTTTCTAGATACAGGGGATCAGACTGAGTAGCATCAGACACAGGGTATTGGACTGAGTAACACTAGTCATAGAAGTAATTAGTTTTTTAATGTTTCAAACCAGACACACCATTGGTCTCAGATCCATCAACATGAATTTCAATATCTATCAGACACAATGTTTGTTAGAAATAAGTTGTTGAGTTATAAATTCAGAATGATGCTGAATAAGTTGAATGAAGAAAGTTATGTGAGGAGTTAGAAAGTTCCTAAAAATTATAACCTTAATCTAGATTATTCTTTTCCAATATTGAAGTTATCAAAAATTATGAAAACTCTCATGATAATATATTTTTAAGAAATGGAGGAATTGTAAAGATTGTATGAATTCCAGGAATCAAGGAAAAGTTTTCATCAGATCCGAAAGTATAGGATGTAGAATTTTTTAAAATTATGAAATATAAATAATTGGTGTGGTTTTAAGAATTTAATTTATTGGGGTGGAGTTTCTTTCATAATTATAATTTCATTGTAATGAGAATTCCATTGTAATGATAATTCCATCATAATGAAAATACTATTTTTATGAGGATTCCATTAGAGTAATTTTGATTATGAAAGTAAATAGGACTGACTCTGAGGATTAAACTCAATCATATTGACTCTAAGAATGAAATTCAATCAGACTAACTGTGAGAAGGAAATTTAATCAGACTAACTCTAATTAGGAATGTCAATTCAGAATGGGATGAGGAAGTTCCATCATAATGTGCTAAGAAAGTTGTAGTACAACGAGCTGAGGAAGTTCCATCAAAATGAGTTGAGTAAGTCCCATTATACTAAATAAAAGTTAGGAAGTTCAATTAAGATTATTATTAGGAAGACTCAAGATGATTAAATAATTTTTTTAAGAGTTTAAGTGGTCAAACATGAAGTTAAAATACATGTGAATTTTAGAGTTTTTTGAATTTGAGTAAGCAAGAAAGGTTTTTTAGTTTCCCTACTATTCCATTCTGGGATTCCTATAAATAGATGCCCAGTATATTCATAATTTTTAACATTTTCACATGATCACAAGGAAGAGTGTTGTATACTTTGAGTAAGAGTAAATTTTTGGATAGGGATATCATTAGAAGATTACATAGCAGAATATTTTCTAATTGTATTGAGGAAGATCGAACTCAGTAGTTCAGCAGAGTTCGATAAATGAAGTTTGAGAAAAGGTTTCATCATAATGAGTCCATCATAATGAGTTAATAAGACTGAATATAATAGGCCTAGGTTATAAAAAACTAAGCTTAACATACATGGATAGTATATCATTTTATATGAATATCCATCACATTATAAAAGTACATACTCAAGGACAGTAATAGTTTAGTGTCTTTAGAAACATGGAAATATAATCTTCTAACTTGGTGAAAGATATTCAATATCTCTATTAAATATATTCCCCTTTATCACTCCTAATTAAATACTTTATTTATAACTTGGGGAAAGAGAACATAAGAAATGGGTGAGCTCATATGCTCAGTAAAGGTAAACAAAAAAATTAAAAATTAATGAATTATAAAATTATTAACAAAATTATTAACAAAATAAATTAATGAATAAAAATAGTATATATTATAATTATTAAAAAAATAGTCTATTGTAAATACAGATATATAAAATGAATAAATTGTAATAACTAAACAAAAAATTAAAAATTAATGAATTATTAAATTATTAAAAAATTATTAATGAAACAATTATTCATAAAAATGAATAAATTTAATATATATATATATATATTAATTATAAATAGCAATTAATAAGATATATTAAATATAAATACATAAAATTAAGGAATGCAACGCCCCAAAAACAAGTTTCTCGTGTAATAGTAATATTGAGGTTTTATTATGTTATCTGAACAAAGTAAAAACTTCAAAGTAAATATTACCGCACTTTGTATATTATATTTTAATGAAAATACTATTTTAAAATTAAAATTTTATATTGCGGATATACATTGCGATTTTAAAATATTTTAATGAAATCATTTTTCACTATTTTAACTAAGCATATAGTTGCTTAAACTATTATATGAGTAATTATATGGGTTTTATACATATACAGAAATAAAATAATTATTAGACTATAAATTGGATTAATGTTTCATAATATTATTAAAATTTTGAATATATAATAATATTATTTGAATGATTAAAATTGTACATATATGAATGATCTTTTGAAAAAAAAATATTAATTTCTTGAATCATATATAAATATGTGTAATATTACATTTTTCTAAAGTTTCAAAACTAAAAATTATGATTATTATAATACATATCCAATTAACAATTTAGATTATAATAGTATAAGTATATAATACAAAATATATAAATATATGTTTTATAAAATAATTTAGTAATAATAACATTTACATTTTAAAATAATTGATATAATAAGTATAATAGAAAAATAACTTTTGGACTTTTAAAAAAGTAATTAATAATATATGATAATAGAATAAATATAAATTATAAATAATAATAACAATATTATAATAATAAAATATATTGGTTGTTTGAAAAAAGTGAAGGGATCCCGTAAAGGATTTGTGATCCGCATATGAGGGAAACGAACAAAAAAAATAAGATAATAAGGATATAAAAATATAAAAAAATATAATTATAATACTAGGATCAAAAGAAGGGAGATGTGGAGATCCGCGTGAGGAGGGTCCCGCATTTTAAAACCCAAATTAGGGTTTCCAATAGGCGTCAATCTATGGGTGAGTTGTGCGAGGTGCGCCCAGCCTGGTCTTCGAGACTTCCGCGTCGGGGATGAGTCGCGGTTTAGGATTCAGTACGTCACGAGGGAGTCACGTTGGGTAAAGCCGAGGGATATTCATGTTGTGGTCATCACCGCGGTTGCGGGTTGAGCAGCGATGGAGGGGCTTGACTGTCGTGCGGTCGAGGTCCAAGGGTTGAGCAGTGATAAAGTTTCTCCTGTGGGATAAGGACAAGTCCAATCGGGTTAGGGTTTTGGTCTTAGTCAACATTTTCTTTTCCCTTTAACCAGCGTGAGATAAGGTTTTTGTCCGAATATAATTTATTTGATGTGTCCTTTTATTTGGTTTTTTCGATCATTGTTTCATTCTATTCGTATTTGACCTACTGTCTATTTTTTTCTCTATCTGGTATTGTTTTCCACCTTGCACTGCAAGCACTTTGTTGTTATGGATATAAAGGCCTTTCCCCTTGCATAATTTAAATGAGGGGGAGGCCTTTCTCTAAGGGTGTGTTCAAAACAATAGATCAACATTCCTTCAATCAAGTAAGGGTTCATTATAATTTGTCTTGAATATATATTTTACGATCTTATGACATGTAAGGATTATGTTTTAATATTTTTCATTAAATGTATATTTTGTAAGGGTTTAATTAATCTGATCAATTTTTGTTGTCTTTTTTTTACAAAGGTATACACAAATATACATATGTATAAATGTTTATATGAATCTATATATTTCATTATAACATATTATTTTCCAAACTGGGTTATGATTTTAAAATCTATGTGTTGAAAGGGTTTTAATTATTTTTCTTAAACCATGTTGTTATAAAATGTTATATGTGTCTATATATATATATATATATATATATAAGAAACTGCATCTATCTATATAACCTGGAATGTTTAAAATTATAGTAGTTTTAAATTTTAAGTATTTATCTCTAAATCTTATGGTTTGTGAGGGTTTAATTTGATCAAATTACGGTAGTGATTTGTGTTTATATACATATATATATATATATATATGTACACATATATAAATTATAATTTTATGTGTACATAAGTTAAGGGTTATTTTAATTTATAAGTATTTTCTGTTATACTTGGACATACACACATAATTCAATATATTTCTATTTTATTTTATTAAATATGATTTACAATATTTAAATAAGGACTTAGATGCGAATAAGGTTTTGGGTTCAAATGGATTGGTATATTTATTACACATATACCCATATAGTTTTAATCCACCGAGTTTTAATTATATCAAGTGTTGATTTGCAATAATGTTTTTAAAATGTAAAGGAAATTTATTTATTACTTTATACAATCTCTATTTTTTGGTTTTGGTAAGGTAGTTCATTTTATTTAAATGTGAATTACTTTTATGATGTTAAGGGATGTTATTATTGAAAAAATTACATTTCTTGAAAGATGTTAATATATATATACATATATATATAAGTATATGTAATTTTAGTTTTCAGAATATATAAAGTAAGGGTGATACATATACATATTTTCTGTCTATATATATATGTGGTTATATGTATGCACCTATAAGTTTGAACAATAATCCGAAATAGGTTGGCCTAAAACAAAATTCGGTGGTTAAAGTATGTTTTTGATATGCTTAATTAATTTCTCATGAATTTATGCATTACCAAGAACAAATGTTGCACTAAAAATCAGTTGATCATATATGCTTAGCAACATGGGGTATGTCCATTTATTAAGACATGACCATTTATCTGTGCATGCTTGTGTACAAATGACATCTATCTTAATTAAAAAAATTCATTTTAATCTATAAATATTCATTTCCATGAATCAAGGATTTTGAAAATTAAGGAACTATCATTTTATGTGGTAACCCCATTACTTGAGTGTTTTAAATTAATATCACACATGCAAAGAATGTTTACTATTTTATGAATGCTGTTGGGAAAACTATTATTTAAATAATAACTCACATATTATTATTTAGCCCAATGTCATTTCCATTTATCAGTGCATGATTTGAACCTAAATAATACCTATCCGATGTTATAAATATAAAATGTAATGCATTGGAATTTTTTGAAAGAGTTGTAAAGATATTAATTTATGTGACAAATTGAACTATTTATTATTCTTCACTTATGATAATGAATTAAAAATTTAATTATTGGGAGTGCTATGGGACACCCCAAATAAAAGATATGGAATCAGGTATTCAAAGTGGTATGGGACAGTTTGGATACATGGCCTTATTAAATATATGAGGAATGTATTGGAATAGTATGTTCCAGGTTGGGAACCAGTAAAAGTAAGACCTCCTGGTTGGGGTCCAGTTACAGTAGACCCTCTGTATTGGCGTCCGGTTATAGAGGCTCTCTAGGTTGGAGTCCGGTTACAGTAGCTCTTTGGGATGGAGTCCGGTTATAGAGGCTCTCTAGGTTGGGGTCCAGTTACTGTTATCCCCCTAGGTCTTGGCACGAGGCCATGACATAGAAATTAAAGTCTGGCATTATACATTCTTTCATTATTTGTATGAAAATTAATTAACCAAATGGATGTTAGACTAGTAGAATATCCATGGTTAATATCCAGTACCTATGAGTATCAGAAAAGTAAAAGATTATGTAATGACATATGTTTAGCACTTAGTGATTTAGTATTCGATGTATGAAATTGATTTTATTACATTTACACGCAACTATGATTATTCATTACTCTTAGTAGTTTAATTTTTTCTTACGTATTCTTATGTCATACATGTTTAAAACATATTTTATTTATTACTCCAAATGAACATGCCTATAATTGAATCATGTATCCTTATAATTCCGTTAGCATCCTTTTAATTGAGCACTTTTACGATACGTTACATGTGTTATAGCTTTTCTTTAAGAAAAATGTTTTATGGAAAGTTTTGAATAACGTTTTCCAAAGTTATATTTTGGTATAGTATGTTATTTTAAAACCCCTTACTGGGAATTTCCATGCTCACCCAATGTTTTCTAAATAAATTTTTCAGGTATCAGCTTTTAGGAGAAGAAACATTTCAGAAGTAGCTGGTTTCTCAGTGCCCGAACCGAATTTGATCCTCTGTACAGCACCATCTCTGGGTATTTGGGAGCTAGGGTGTGGCAGTTGGTATCAGAGGATTTAGTTTCGATAACTTTGGAAAACCAGAACTTAACAATGAAAATTTACTTAAGCAATACTAATAATAATTTTTTTAAATTTCAGATGGAAAAAATGTACTAGTCTTTTATCTCTCCCAAAATAAGTATTAAAGACCATAATAGGAAAATCATGTGATGAAAACTATGAGACTTTTGAAAATATTTGTTTATCATGTAAAACCTTATATCGGGTGTCCAACTCTCCTTGTGTACACCAAATTCACTTAGTAACAGGTTTAGTCTATTACCTCATGATGAATGATCAATTCCTGTTCTATGTACAACAATGGAAATACTTCGAGGGTATCTTTAAATGTTTTAACCTATCCAATAATTTCTTTTCTCTCTAGGATTTTGAGGAGGCTGCACAAGGGGGTGACTTTCTGGAAGCATATCTATATCAGATTTTGACCTATGGTCTCCGTGGTTGAGTTATGGACTTTGAAGCCCTTGAAAACGAGACTACTTGTTTGCATTATTGGCATCAAGTTCATACCGATGTCGCTCAACTTGATAACTGAAATGCTTCTCTCAATATGAATTCTATATGTCCACATGTTGTTTACCCTAGTTGCACATGTTTCATCTGGACCAAGAAGATAGAATAATTTATAACCACTTTGAGGATCTGTTTGTCTAAAAACTGGGGAAATCCCCAACATCAGTGGAATCTATGAGGAGTCATCTTAGAGGATGTCAGGATATCCATATTAGTGTTTTGTGAAATGGAGAAACATATTATGTAATTTATTTAATTTTATAAATCATGTCTAAATGAATGATGTTGTATTCTCGGTTTTGATATGCTTTTATATAAAACAATGCCTCTATTTAAAATAAATTTTCTATACTGAAAATTGATTTCTTAAAAATTTTCAGATAGAAGATATGAGTTCACAAACCAATATTTTATCACTACCTATCAAGATTTTAGAGACTATAATTGTAAAGACATGCTCCGAAGAGGACCAGCCCTATGCCAACTTACGTCTGACTTGTAAACTACTCCACCAGGTGTCGAACTACCCAAACATTCTCCATCTTTACCAAGGAAGCAATCTGGGCTATTACCATATTTCATTTGCATATTTTGCAGCATATAAGAAAACAAGAAATTATCATGAAGCCCTTTTTCTATGTTTTACTTTGGATGATAACTATCGAGCTGTACGTAAATTTCTAGAAGCATCTTTAGATGGTGATCATCGAGCAGCCTACCTATTCCAGGTCTTGAGTTTTAGTATATACGGGGAACTCTATGACGTTAATATCTTCATGAATGACATGGTGTGTGGGAATTATAGGGATTTAGTCCACATTGAAATTTGTGACCTCCACACTTCTCGTGAATCTTTATGGAAGGCTGAGTACTCTAGGTATAGTTTCAAACCGAGCTGTTCACAGTGTGTCTGGACCAAGAAAATCGAGCAGCTAAATATAACCTTATGAATCCACCTTAGGTCCTCAGAACCCTACCATCGCTGGTTTTCCCGGTAAAGGTACCTCTTGGGTGACGTGTGTCTGGCATTGTTGTGGTTGTGTGCAAGCATTTTAGAATTGCGAGGACGCAATTCTTTATAGGGGGTAATAATGCAACACCCCAAAAACTTGTTTCTCATGTAATAGTAATATTGAGGTTTTATTTTTTTATCCGAACAAAGTAAAAAGTTTAAAGTAAATATTATTGCACTTTTTTTAAAGAATAAAAATAACTATTATTGTCAAACATAATCTATTCTTACTGAATAATTATTTAATATAATATTTTAAATAATAACTATAATAATATAACTAATTTTTTTGTTTTACAAAATGTGAAATATATATATATATATATATATATATATTTGTATATTGTATTTTAATGAAAATACTATTATAAAATTATAATTTTATATTGCGGATATACATTGTTATTTTAAAATATTTTAATGACATCATTTTGGGCTATTTTAACTAAGAAGATAGTTTCTTAAACTATTATATGAGTAATTATATGGGTTTTATAAATATATGAAAATATGATAATTATAAGATTATAAATTGGATTAATGATTCATAATATTATTAACAATTTGAATATATAATACAATTATTTGAATGATTAAAATTGAACATATATGAATGATCTTTTGATAAAATTTTTTTTTTTTCTTCATTCATATTTAAATATGTGTAATATTAAATTTTTCTAAAGTGTCAAAACTACAAATTATATTAAGTATAATAAATATCCAATTATCAATTTAGTTTATAACATTATAAGTATATAATACAAAATATATAAATATATGTTTTATAAAATAATTTAGTAATAATAACATTTACTTTTTAAAATTATTCATTAAATAATTATAATAGAAGAATAACTTTTGGAATTTTAAAAAACTTATTAATAATATATGATAATAGAATAAAGTTAAAGTAGAAATAATAGTAACAATATTATAAAAATAAAATATATTGTTTGTTTGAAAAAAAAGGTGAAGGAATACCATAAGGAATTTCTGATCAACATAGGTGGGAAATGAAAAAAAAAAGATAATAAGGATATTAAAATATATAAAAAATATAATAATCATAATAGGATAAAAAGAAAGGAGATGTGGAGAACTGCGTGAGGAGGGTCCCGACTTTTGAAACCTTGTTTAGGGTTTCCAGTAGGTGTCGATCTATGGGTGAGCTATGTGAGGTGTGCCTGGCCTGTTCTTTGAGTCTTCCGCATTAGGGATGATTCGTGGTTTAGGATTCAGTATGTCGTGAGGGAGTCATGTTGACCGACGCTGAGGGATCTTCGTGTTGTGGTCGTGACCATGGTTGCAGGTCGAGCAGTGACGGAGGAGCTTGACTGTCATGTGGTCGAGGACTAGTGGTCGAGCAGCGATTAAGTTTCACCCATGGGATGAAGACAAGTCCAATCATGTTAGGGTTTTGGTCTTAGTCGACGTTTTTCTTTTCCTTGACCCAGTGTGAGATAGAGTTTTTTTCCAGATCTAATTTATTTGTTGTTTCATTTTATTTATTTTTTCCGATCATTGTTGCATTATATTCATAGTTGACCTAATATCTATTTTTTCTCTATCTGGTACTATTTTCCACCTTACACTGCAAGAACTTTGTTGTTATAGCTATAAAGGCCTTGCTCCTCGCATAATTGAAATGAGGGAGAGGCCTTTCTTTAAGGGTGTGTTCGAAACAATAGATCAATATTCATACAATCAATAAAGGGTTCATTATAATTTTTCTCGAATATTTATTTTACAATCTTATGACTTGTAAAGGTTATGTTTTATTATTTTTCATTAAATGTATATTTTGTAAGGGTTTAATTAATCTGACCAATTTTGTTTTCTATTTTTTTACAAAGGTATACACAAATATACTTGTGTATAAATGCTTATATGAATCATATATTTCATTATAACATATTATTTTCCGAACTGGGTTCTGATTTTAAAATCTATGTGTTGAAAGGGTTTTAATTATTTTTCTTAAACCATGTTGTTATAAAATGATATGTTTGTCTATATATATATATAAGATATCGTATCTATCTATATAACCTGGAATTTTTAAAATGATAATGGTTTTAAATTTTAAGTATTTATCTCTAAATTTTATGGTTTGTGAGGGTGTAATTTGATCAAATTACGGTAGTTATATGTGTGTATATACATACATACATACGTATATATCTATATGTGTGTGTGTGTGTGTGTGTGTGTACACATATATAACTTATTATTTTATGTGTACATAAGTTGAGGGTTATTTTAATTTATAATTATTTTTTGTTATATTCGGACATACACACATAATTCAATCTATTTCTATTTTATGTTATTAAAGATGATTTACAAACTTTAAATAGGTACTTGGATCCGAATAAAGTTTTGGGTTCAAATGGATTGGTATATTTATTACACATACACCCATATAGTTTTAATCCACCCAGTTTTAATTCCATCAAGTGTTGATTTGAAATAATGTTTTTAAAATGTAAAGGAAATTTATTTATTACTTTATACAATCTCTATTTTTTGGTTCGGGTAAGGTAGTTCATTTTCATAAAATGTGAATTACTTTTATGATGTTAAGGGTTGTTGTTATTAAAAAAATCACATTTCTTGTATGATGTTAATATACATATATATATATATATATATATATAATTTTATTTTTCAGAATATATAAAGTAAGGGTGCAACATATACATGTTTTATGTGTGTATATATATATGGTTATATGTATGCACCAATAAGTTTGAACCATAATCCAAAATAGGTTGGCCTAAAACAAACTTCGGTGGTTAAAGTATGTTGTTGATATACTTAATTAATTTCTCTTGAATGTATGCATTACATAGAAAAAGTGTTTCACTACAAATCAATTGACCATATATTCTATGCGACATGGGGTATGTTCATTTATTAAGACATGACCATTTATCGGCGCATGCTTGTGTACAAATGACCTATGTCTTAATTTCAAATTGGTTATTTTAAACTATAAATATTCATTTCCATGAATCAAGGATTTTGAATATTAAGAAACTATCATTTTATGTGGTAACCCCATTACTTGTGTGTTTTAAATTAATATCACAAGCACATAGAATGTTTACTAGTTTATGCATGTCGTTGGAAAAAATATTATTTAAATAATAACTGACATATTATGTTTTAGCCCAATGTCATTTCCATTTATCAGTGCAAGATTTGAACATGAATAATACCTATCCGATGTTATAAATATGCATTGTAATGCATTGGAAGTTTATGGAAGAGTTATAAAGTTATTAATTTAAGTGATAAATTGAACTATTTATTATTCATCACTTATGATAATGAATTAAGAATTTAATTATTTTGAGTGGTATTTGACACCCCAAATAAAAGGCAAGGAATTAGGTATTCAAAGTGGTTTGGGACACTTTGGATACATGGCCTTATTAAACATATGAGGAATGTATTGGACTATTATGTTCTGGGTTAGGGATCAGTAAAAGTAAGCCCTCCGAGTTGGGGTCCAGTTATAGGAGACCCTCTAGGTTGGAGTCCGGTTACAGAGGTTCTCCGGGTTAGAGTCTGGTTACATAGGCTCTCTGGGATGGAGTCCAGCTACAAAGGCTCTCCAGGTTGGGGTCTGGTTACAGTTAGCCCCTAGGTCTCGGCACAATGCCTTGACACCAAAATTAAAGTCAAGCATTATACATTCTCTCATTATGTGTATGAAAATTAATTAACAAAATGGATGTTCGACTAGTAGAATATCCATGGATAATAGCCAGTACCATTGAGTATTAGAAAAGAAAAAGCTTATGGCATGATATATGTTTATCACTCAGTGATTTAGTATTCGATGTATGGAATTGAAGTTATTACCATTAAGTGCAACTCTGATTATTCATTACTCTTAGCTGTTTAATTTGTGCTTACATATTCTTATGTCATACATGTTTAAAACGTCTTTTATTTATTACTCCAAATGAGCATGCCTATAATTGAATAATGTATCCTTATAATTCTATTATCATGTTTTTAATTGAGCACTTTTATGATACGTTACATGTGTTATATCTTTTCTTTAAGAAAAATGTTTTATAGAAAGTTTTAAATTATTTTTTCAAAATTTATATTTTGGTATAGTATGTTATTTTAAAACCCATTACTATGAATTCACAAGCTCACCCTATGTATTTGAAATAAATTTATCAGGTATCAGCTTTTAGTAGAAGAAATGTTTTAGGATTAGGTGGTTTTTCAAAGCCCAAACCGAATTCGATCCTCTGTATGGAACCGTCTCCGGGTATTCGGGTGCTGGTGTGGGACAAAAAATGTAATGATTAAATACATATTAATTATTTATTCATTTTTAATGGTTTTTATACATAATTATTCAATGATAGATTTAATATAGAAATATATTCATATATATTACAACATATATATATTATTTCCTAAAATATGATTTATATAATAAAAATATTTATTCTTACATTAAAAAAGTCATATATGTAGTAAATAATGGTTTATAATAATAAATTAATATTAATTAAAAATATAGACAAATTATATCGTGTAATGGACATTAATTGAATGCAGTTTTATTTTTCAATTTAACATATATCAAATGTGTGTTACATTGGTTTCACACACATATATATGAAATTAATGTATTTTTATACACAACACACACACAAATATTTATTTAATTAATGAAATCTTATATAAATACACATACACCAAATATTTATGTAATTTATTCAAATTTTAATATTCATATTAGAATTTCATTTATTAACATGAATAATTTAATATATTATTTTTTTAATCACTAAATTTTTAAATATTAATTTTGTTTTATTACAGCTATGTTTTTTTATTCATTATTAATATTTTTTATTTTTTTGGAATTTAATCATTTTCAAATATTTATTTATATTTATTTACTTCTTTACTATGTTTTAATATTTTCAATATTCATCATCTTCACTTCAATATATATCCATATTTTTTAATGACTTATATATAATTAATAAAACGTATCAATTTTTTCCAAATTTTTTAAAGTGAACACATTTTAATTTACTCAATTTCAATCATTTTTAACATGCATGCATTTAAGATTATATATTCATTAATAATGTTAAAAAAATATTTGTAAATAAATATTTATAAATAAATATTTTTATAAGTGTATATTTACTATATTTATAAAATTATATATTTATGATTAAAATAAATAAATACTATTTAAAAAAAATTATTTATATTCAAGAAGGCTCAATAATGGATTTGGAAACCAAACCCATGACTCAAATTTTATTAATCAAATAAATACATACAAGAAAATGAAACATGTCAAATAGGACATTGAATGTCCATATAAGATTTTTTAATCCCTAGAAGTCCCTCTAGAACTCAAATTCGAGGGTTGTTTTAATCTACTCATTAGGTATTGACCTCTCTACCATGTCTTAGACCTTTGTGGGGGCTCATGTTCTTCATTTGATGAAGACTTAGAGAGTCCTTATGGATTAGAGTAGACCGCTAATTTCCATGACATAACCAAAAATTCCATCTCTATATTGGACCAGGATCCATCCTCAATTTTAACTGATATCAACTTGTAAACCATTAAATAGTTATTAATCCCAAATACATATTTCTCCATCATAAAACATAGCTTCAAGTTGTAAAAAAATCCAATTTGTTTCTTCCTTTTTTAGGCCTTTAGTATGACTTTCACATTTTTGATCATCTTGAGGTATGATACTCAAGTTGTTTTCCTATGAAGTATCACATTCCTCTTATGAGGCCTTTCTAAAATAGGAATATTCATTCTTCATTAGGATAGTGAAGTATTCTGGATAACACCAATACACATTCCCAGAACCATCACCACTTCTACTCTGGTGAGCAAGAGGATCAGCTTGCATTTGGGTCAGATTAGGTGAAACATGCACAAGATATTGGGGCTCATGTGCTTTGGACTTTTAAGGGATGACCATTTGGAAACCCTCTTTTTCCACTAAAATTTTCTTTTCATTATTCATTGACTCTTTCATAACCAATACTCTCTAGGTGTCCAGATTCAAAGGAGTCTTTCCCATTTTAATAATAGGAATCGTATCATATCCACCCAACATGTGTATCTCATAAACATCAATGTCACATACTCCATGAGCATATGAGGGTCTGTTGAGGTCAGTAAGAATGGAAACATGTTCCCCAACAACATTAAGAGTATCAGAGATGTTTCTTTTTTTGGAGTCCTCCAGAAAAAATTGAGTAATTATTGGGATCACTATCCCCGATAAACTAGAGGCCTTCTTATCATTGGATACCTTATCAGAAAGAGAATAGAACTTTTTTTATTTCCCTTATGACTCTTTGAGTTAGCAATTTTTTCCTCAATCCATAGATTTTTATTAGATATATCTTGAACCTCATTTTCACCTTTATCCTGATCACTTAAAGATTAGGCATATTTTTTATCCTCAACATTAAGGATAAGATCATCCTTAAAATATATGGAATGATTTTATAATGCTATTGAGTCAGTCCAAGAACCTAGATATTGAGGAGGTTCCAAACTATCAATATTCTCCTACTCCATCAATGTATCTGCCTATTCATGATCTTCACAGGATTAAGAGGGGCCACTATTTCTAGATGGGGATTGCTCATTCAACAGTAGTTCCATGTCCTTTAAACTTGTCAT
This sequence comes from Viscum album, assembly GCA_963277665.1. Classification (NCBI taxonomy): domain Eukaryota; kingdom Viridiplantae; phylum Streptophyta; class Magnoliopsida; order Santalales; family Viscaceae; genus Viscum; species Viscum album. Next base: position 1,543,525,445 of record OY728141.1, read on the forward strand.
CTGAGAATTTCATTTATTAGGTACATATTCCTCAACCCTAGTGGATGTATTAGACCTACCAAGAATATCTCAATCATAAGATAGGGAATTTTTCACAGCATCATCCTTAACCCTTGCCTTCCAATGATAGTAAAAGGTTTGTTGTATGTTAATGTGGAATTTTCTTGGCTCGGTGATCTCTTGGGTTCCAAGTTTAGGTATCTACGCCTTCTCATTTGACTCTTATTTATTTCACAATACTGTATGATCAAAACCTCACCCTTCGATTTCAAATATCCCCTACAACTGGTTTGGGTTCCTTCTATAGTAGTTTCAGGCTTGGAATCATATCTTCCTCTTGTTTTTTTCATCCCTCTTCAGGGAGTTATAGAATGAGGGTTTCTCATGAAACCTTTATAGATTCATCTTGAATCTGTATAGATCAGTATCAAATCAATCCGATTTTTATTTTCATGAAGTAGAAAAAAATATTTTTTGATATTTAAAACACCAAATATTAGCTTCGAAATCCTGTATATTTAATATTCATTTTGATAAATAATATTTAATTTCAAATATCCTAATTTGAAATTAAAAATATATATAATATTGATATCCACTTATTCCATCTCATTTTATTTTCATAAAATCATTTTTGTATCAAGGATTAGAAAAAATTCATGTTACTTGAGACATGAAAGAATAGTTTTGGAATCGTCATAATTAATTCTCTTCATAAATTTTTAAAACTATATAATCTCTTTCAATTTGGAAGAATTATATAATTTTTTATGTTATAATGATTACATAGCACAAGGAAATATACTTATTCACTTAGTATTCATTATTATGAAGATAATAATTAATTCTTAAATAGTAATTGGGGTTTACACAAATGAGAGATGATCCTTATATAGGTTGGTGTGTAGAACTCAGTAATATGTATGTAGAACAAAAATAATATTTACATGGGTTTATTTCATGTTAACACAGATAATGAATGATTCTTCTTTAGAGTAAATTTATGCTTATGAAAATTAATTCATTCTTAAACACAACATAGTTTGTATCAACATCGCTCGGGATTCATTTTTATATAGCTTAGGACATTTCTATTTTTCATGATTTTTCATGCTTCTAGCTCATAAGATCCAAAATTCATTAGATTAATTAGAAACACATAAGTTAATTTTTTTCCCATATCAAAATATTTAATTCACATTAAATAATCTTCTAATAATTATGGGAATTATCAAAATAATTCTAAACTCATTTTAGCTCATTTCAATTCCCTTTGAAACTTATAAAATACTCAAGATGGAGTATTTCAATATCCTTTACTACCTCAACTAATTACATCCATAATGAACCATCTTTTAGTATATATTAATCTATAATTTTAGTAGCTAATATGCTAAGTAAATTAAATTTTTTTTTAACTTGATCTAGATTATCCTAACCATCAAACCCTTTTCAACCTTTTCAAATACATATTATAAAAGAATCTATAATATTTCAATAGCCATATCATCTTCCAACTTATTTTTATGATTGTAGATATTTATCTAACCTTTAATACTTTTCTTTAGAATATAAAAAATATCATCAGTCATCTGATGTGAAGGGTGGGTCACCAAGCAACCAACTCTTCCACATTCATTTTCCAACATTTGAAAATTACTCCATTTCATGTCCAATGATTACCAACTTCAACTTCATTATACATTAAAAAATATTGACTTTACTTTACATTAAAAACCAATTCAAAACAAATATAACTTCAAACCATGGACACTTCACTGATCAATTTAATTTATTATGTTTAAAATTCCCAATACATAGGAAATATATTTCTTTAAAAAATAACATATTTTCGTATTAAAAAAAATTAACCACCTCCAATAAAATTTAATTATTCATCTTCAAACCATTTAATAAATTTCATTTTCCAGCATATTTACTAGTGATTATTAGATTAATATATGTCTTTAAGTGATTCATTTGAGTAATAAATCCATTTTATTAACATTTTTAATAAGATATTTCATAATTATACATGAAATAATGATTTTAAATCTGTTGATTTATGATGTAAAGTGTATCAGAACATGGTAAATGCTAATAAATGATAGAGGAAAAAATTATTACATAAATTGATACATATAATTGGTAATATTTTTTAATTAAAAGAAATAAGGATCTAGGGTTGACTGATACTTTTCAGTGGTCAAATGTCCCATATGATTTCAATTTCTCGGTGCTTTTTCTGGATCTTCGAATTAATCATAAGTGACATTTTTTCAAAGCTAGGTAATGGTCTTCTAAACATTACCACTCCTTTAAATATCCACTTAGACTATCAATGAACCACCACATGACCCCCCAAATACCAAGTGAATAAATTAATACACATAAACTCCTCCCACTTGTTGGAATCCCTCCTAGGAAGGATACAGAAACTGTCTTAGAATTACAACCATTTTATCACTCGAAGCTAAGCGCTTCTAAAATACGACCCTCATACCAAAGTCCTTTTCTTTTTCATGGAGTAATTTAAGGATTTATTTTAATGTTCAAACCAAATGGTTGTTTCAGCATGATTTTGTATGAAATCATCTAGCTAAGCCATGTCATGGTCACACAAATCAAGGATCCCCTTGTAAGGATCAGACTACTTTTGCTCCTTTTTTTAGCTTTAGGAAACAAACAAAGAAATGTTTTTTGGAACTTTTCTAACTATCGACCCAATAACATTTATATTTATGTATATAAATTTCATCCTCATCATCTTCATCTAAAAAATAGTTATTATTGAATTTGTTTTCTTAGGAATCATCCCCCATCTCTTCTAAGACATGCAATATGTTTCTTGAACTACTATGACTAGTAGTCATCCCGTATTGGGTAATAGTGATCATTTTGGATGCATTCATAGGAAAACACATAACATTATTATATTATTTATATTCTAAAATTCAATTACCCATTTCCCTCAAATAATACTAAAATTATTTGAAACAATAAAATGTAGGGTTACCCTTATTAGAATTATCTATCAATATCACCATTGAATATGAATATTTTATGTGTATTTTTTTATTTATTTTAAAAATTGAGTATTTTATAAACCTAATAAGATGGATATGATTTTAAATTGGATGCATGCAATGTAGGTTCTGGGCACAGTGGAAGCATGGGAGGGATGGTACCCAACATTAATTTTTTCCATATACAATAAACAATCCAGAATCTATGCAATGTTGAATTTCGTGATCCAAGAAATTGAATCATAGAAATAGGACAGTGGAATAGAAACTCGGAAAAAATAGAAAGTATCAACATATTTTTCTATAGTTAATTTAATTAAATAATAATCCCCCCCAAGGTGATTCTTTATTTATTGATGTGGTCGGCCAAAAATCTGCAGTGTGCCGTTATTGCGTTGTAGAATCCAAGTGTAGGATTCTTCTAGTGGTGATCCACATGTGTTTCACATATCCTTGGACATCATTGAAGGAGTCTCTGATTTATTGCATGTAATATCCTTTCACTTACGATGTCCAACTTTGATTTCCTTGAGAACCACTTCTAATCATTCTCCTTGATCAGGTGGAGGAGTATCTACATCATTCTTGAGAGCATTCTTGGAGAGGGATGAACTCTCTAGGATTGATATATTTTCTCCAATTCATTATTCATGACACAATAGGCATTGCCTGTCTTACCCTTGTCTAATGAGAGAATAATATAATAAGGAATTTATTTCACTAGGGTAATAATAAATAATTTGTACAGGTGCCTTTAATTATTTCATTAATACTAGTGAAACCCCCATGTCAAATAATAATAGAAATATTATAATTTCATGAAATTCTCTTAACTTTAATGTTATTATTAAATATTATTTAATCAAATAATATTCAATATTATTATTTCTCATAGGACCATTAAACTCGATCTCCCAATCCTCCTCAATATCTATTAATTATTCCACCCACAATATATTATCTCAAATAACTAGTGATGGAATAAATAAAATCAAGCATACATGAATAATTATTAAACCATGACTAAGAATAATATTTACTCAACTAGATAAATAAAAAAATTATTTAACTGAGATAATGGATACACTTAGTGTGTGACCCTCTAGGACTCTTTCTTAATGGCATTAGGCAAACCTACCTAAATTCCAAGGTTATCATCTAGCAACATGCCCAAGCACCCATAGAGAAAGAAGTTAATTTCACAATGAAATTTCACCTCAAATTAATTCATATAGTATAATATAATCCCTTTATCATAATATCTTCAATCGATCAGGCTGCATGCCAGTGTCATCAAACTATATGCTCAACATCTCTTTCTTTGACTTTTCGGTAATAGAACTTGCCTATAGAACACCATGGTAATGGTTATATTTAGGATATATAATTTCCATTAATGGTCCTGAGATGTTATATTTTTTTAAAGAACATAATGGATAAATTCTTTATTACATTATTCATTTATGAAATATTACTTGTGGCGCACCCAACATATCATACATCGCCGAGAACATTTTTTGTCATGGTTTTCGTCAACACATCTATGGGCGCAACTCATAATATCCATTAATAATAATATTAAAGTATAAGTACCAATACACATGTCCATATATAGAAACATCCAATGACACTTATAAATGTTTATTTCCTAAAGTCAGGTCTCATTCTCATAATATCCTACTAGATATCACAAAGCGAGTGCACCATGAGAAGGTGCCTCAAAGTCATGTGAGTCTTTACCCCTAATAGCCTATATCATTTTCGTCCCTAAAATGATATCATCTATCCATATAAAAAAATATATAAGAATAGTTTCATAACACTTCCTAGTTCTCATCATAACAGGGAACTGCTATGACCTTTTAATGTGATAACTACTCTTGGGACATTATGAAATGTAATGATACATAGAATAATGATCATGATATGATAATTATTTTTATTGATATTCATAAACTATGAATATAATTTATAATAATGTACATAGAATTTGGTCCTAGGGAACCAACTCAAATATATTCCCACTTTTACTAGAGCCAATTGCTAACAACCTTCAGTCTACTAACTCTCACATGATACTCATGCTTCTGCTAAGATAGGTCTTTAGTCAAGGGGTCTTCCATGTTCTGTTCAGTGGATACTCTAATCAATGCAATTTCACCCCTATGATGAAAATCCCTCAAGAGGTGATACGTCCGGATTATGTTCTTTGTCTGTTGATGTGACATTGGCTCTTTTAAAAGAGCCACCACTTCATTATTATCACAATACAATGTGATAGGGTCATTACTACTAGGTACCACATCAAGTTACTTAACAATGTTCCAAATCCATATGGCTTTTTTGTCTTCAGTAGAAGATTCTATGTACTCAAACTTTAATGTAGAATTAGCTACAATGGGATTATTTGAACTCTTCTAGCTCACAACTCATCTATTGAGATAGAAAATATATCCTGATTGTGACTTCAGATCATTTTGATCTATTTAAAAACCGCATCATCATACCCTATGATGACAAGCTCCTCAACTCTTCCATACACCAATAACATATCCTTAGTTCTTCTCATTTAATTAAGGATAGTCTTAACATAATTCTAATTTTATTCTCCTGGATCTGCTTTATATCCACCTACCATGCTCAATACAAAGTAAATATCAAGTCTAGTACATAACATGGCATACAGTATTGATCTTATCATTGAATCATATGGGATCTTACTCATTATATCTTTCTCCTATTGTGTTTGGGGACACATTTTCTTAGAAATATGTAAACCATGTGAAATTTACACCAATCCCCTATTGGATTGTTCCATACTAATTCTATTTAGTATCTGGTCAATATATATACATGGACTTAGTCCAATCAGCCTCTTGGATCTATCACAAATGATCTTGATCCCTAGAATGTAGGTTGCTTCCCCTAAGTCCTTCATGGAGAAGCACTTGTTCAACCATTCCTTAATAGATTGTAAGACTGGTATGTCATTTCCATTAAGTAATATGTCATAAACATATACTAGTAGGATAATGAATTCATTCCCATTAAACCTTTTGTAAACACATAGATCACACTCATTATTAATGAAACCAAAACCATTTATGGATTCATCAAATTGAATGTTACATTACCAAGATGCTTTCATAAATCTAGAAATGGATCTATACAACTTGAAAATACTTTTGGAATGAGCTGGTGTCACAAACCCTTCTGGTTGTGTCATATATAAATCTTCATGAAGGTTCCCATTAAGGAATAAATTTTTGACATCCATCTACCAAATCTCATAGTCATGGTTAGTTATTATGAAAAATATGATTTTGATGTATTTAAACATGGAAATTGGTGAAAAGGTTTAATCGTATTCAATTCCATGATGTTGTTTAAACCCTTTATCCACTAGACTTACTTTATAGGTACTTACTTTACCTTCCATGTCCGGTTTCATTTTGAATACTCATTTACACAGAACAGGCTTTACATCATCTGGCGCATCGACTACAACAAAAACTTTGTTCTAATACATGGAATCCATCTCAGATTTCATAGCTTCTATCCATCTTACAGCTTCTAAGCTCTCTACTACTTACTTGTAGGAGATAGTTTCATCGTTGTCCAATAATAATGATTCACCATCCTCGATGACTAGAAAACCATATCTCTCAGGTTCCATTACCCCTCTTACTCTCTTATGCAGTTCTTGTGTTTCAAGAACTACTTCTTCCGTGGGGACCTGTGGAACTTTTTCCTTTATCAACTCCTATATATCTTGAGCATCAACTTCATCAAAGTCAATCTTGCTACCAATATGTTTCTTGAAGATGTTCTTTCTATCAAGAAATACAGTTTTTATAGAAAAAATCACTTTCTTTTCTAAGGGGTTGTTTAGGTAGTATCCTTTAATTTGTTTGGGCTGCCCTATAAATATATACTTTATGAACCAGGGTGTTAGTTTGTTTCTTGAGAAATCCTTAACAGACTCCTCTCATCCCCATACATTTTTATGCGATAAATTGGTTTTATTTCCACTCTATAGCTCGAAGTAAATTCCATTTTCCACTTTAGTTGGTACTCTGTTTAATGTGTATGTCTCGGTTTGTAATGGATATCCCCAAAAGGATAAAAGGATATCTTTATAACTCATCATTGACCATATAATGTCCAAAAAGGTATGGTTCCTTCATTCACTAATATCATTCCACTATGGTGTATAAGGTGGAGTGAGTTGATATAGAATCCCAAACTCCCATAGAAAGTCGATGAATTCTTGGTTAATATATTATCCACCTTGATCTGATCGAATCTTCTTTATGTTTTTACCAAGATGATTCTATACTTCATTCATGAATTTCATGAATTTTTCAAATGACTCAGAATTATTCTTCATCAATTAAATATATCCATATCTAATCAGTTCATTAGTAAAAGTTATGAAGTAAGAATATACTCTTCTAGCATCTATTGAAAATGGTCCATACACATCACATTTTACCAATCCTAGAAGCTCTATGGCCCTTTCACCCTTCCCAAAAAATGGTGTTTTGGTCATTTTCCCTTATAAACCAGCATCACATCTATCAAGTGATTTTATCTCAGTAGAGTGTAAATAGACATCTTGACATAGCTTTTTTAGGCACTTCTATTTTACATGACAAAGGATGTGATGCCACAACTAGGTGTTATATGAGTCATGTGAACCTGATTCTTTATTGATTAGAAACACTTGGTTTTTGTAATTTAATACACACAGACCATTATTTAAATGTGTCATACGATAACATATGTTTTCCTTATAAAAGAAACAACATTTAATTTTGAACATGAAAATAAACCCATATATATCTAAACTTGATACATAAATTATTTTTTTGGTAATAGTAGGTACATAATAAAAATATTGTAAAACCAAAATCATTCTCACTGGAAATTAAAGGTGGTAGTCACCAATGGAAAGAGAATCCAACCTCACACCATTGGTAGCTCTCAATCCACCTCTCCTATGGTAATTATCCAAAATATACTTGGTTCATTCATTTGAATACAGATGTGACCACCAAAAGATGTATCTAATACCAAATGTGTAGAAATTGAAATATTGCACTCAATAACAAATGAACCTTTGGATTCCCATTGCCTATGGGTGTAGTTTCTCTTCCAGTGGCTTCACATGACATAAGAAAAACATACTATCCCCATTTCCTTACCCTACCTTTGGATCTTTTTCTTCTTGGTTATATAGTGCTCAGGGGATTTAGACTCTTTATAAGACTTAGGATCATTTTCCTTGTCCTTAATATTCATATTCACTACAAGGACTTTGGGTTTTTCATGCCCCATGTCCTTATCCACTTGGCGAATCAAAGCCAGAAATTTCGATAGAATCTTCTCGTTATTTCCCATGTCATAATTCATAATAAAACTAGATTAGGTCTTAAGTAGTGATGAAGGTATGATATCTATATGAAACTCATCTAAGAATTTAATCCCTGGTATGTCCAGATGCTCATGTAGCCGATAATCTTGAAAACATTAGGCCCAACTGTCGCAGACTCTCCAATATTAGTCATGAACAAAGTGTGGGAGATATTATAACTATCTTATCTTTCCTTCCCTTAATAGAGATCCCAAAGGTGAGACATCATGATATAAGCATCCATTTTATCATGTTAATTCAAGAGATCACTGGACATTAATGATAAAATGAATCACTATACATCTGTAGCATCATTCAGATGTTTCTCATAGAGAGATAACTCTTCATCACTCACCTCATTTCCAAGCACAATGTGTAAAGGATCTTCCTGCACATACAGTTTACTTCCATGGTGAAGGATTCCCCATTGGTTCCATTACCACTCCGGAAAATTAGTGTCAATGAGAAGATTTTCCTTCTTAAGTATGGATCATGAAGATATGTTTACTTTCGTTTTTGATGTTTTTTCTACAAAGAAGATAAACAGAATTTTATAACTTTATCTGATAAAATTTAGAAAAATAAATAAATTGATATTTATTAGTCTCCCAATATTTTATCAAAACCCAATATCCCTCACTATTTGCTTCAGAATATCCTATTTATTGGACATTCAAGTGGAAAGGATCCATATTCCCCTTCTCATTACCCCAAATTTGGTTGGTCAAGAAACTTGAAAGGTTTTAAGTAGACATTCCAAAATCCAACTACATTAACTCATATATCCTTGATCTGTTGAGTGGAATCCCAAATCCTAAAATCCTTAATTTAGATTTACTCAACCATTTCATCTTAGTTATGCTATGTCCTGGTTTTGTAGTCAACCCTTGATGTGAACCAAGTCAATTCAACCCAAAACCTCATGTTATAATTCCCTGATAATTGAAATCACCCAAATTTTGGTTGGTCAAGTAGTTTGAAATTTGGTTCAATTCTAACCGATGTAATGGAAGGCTATACCGACATAATATTTTATTGAGGGATTTTATCCTCTATATGTAAATTTCCATATATTATCCTTATCATATTCTAGTTAGTATTAAGTGGGATTACTTAAGTGATTAATTGTGTCTTTAGATAATATTTATCCATATGACAATTTATTTTAGTTCCATCTTTTCATCCTTGTTAATTCATTAATTATGTGATCACAACAAAACATCCATAATGAAATAACTATGAAACTAATAGAATTAAAATAAAGGGTATAATCATGATCTTGTTCTAATGGTTAGTTTATCTATAAATCAATAAGCTAACTACTTACCTAGGGGAGAAACACCTAAACCATTTAAGGTTCATGTTTACAGCTTTCCACATATCCACCTTTGTATCTCCTTGGATTGGTTTCACTTCGGCTCCTAACTTGAACCGCCTCTACTAGATTGTGATATCTATCCATTACATATGATTTTACTCATACATTGGTGAGGGGTAAAAGGGTTTTACATAAAAAAACAATGGGAATGTAGGCCCTCTATATTAATGGATAGAGAAGGCATGCAGGCCAGTAAATTAGTTTAATAATAAATTCAAAGAAAAACAATAACATACAAAGATATGTCCTACCTCATGATCATCCACATGCATGCAAAAAATTATGTATTTAATAAAACTAGCATTAAATTGTTTAATCATTCTTATTTAAGATAAATTTCACTCTAATTGATTAATTATTATCTTTAATTAATCAATCCTTTTATCTTAAAACGTTTCTGAATTTTTTTGAGATTCTCATCCATTCTAATTTTAAACAAATTAATTAATTCATTTAAATTTAACTATGAACATAACATCTACCTTGGAGGATGCCCAGTTAATACTCGTCCAAAACTACCCAGCACATATTATAGTTTTATAAACTTTATTCTTTGTGACATTTAGAATGTACATAGAATAATAACAATAATACAACTCATACATGATGTGAAGATTTTGAATTTTATGCAGATTTTAATAATATATATATATATATGTATGTATGTATTTATGTATGTATATTATATACTATCACATGGAATATCCTAGATTTAGGCCCACATGCATGTACATGTCTCAAGGGTTACATATAATAATAAATTATAAATATTAGTAACTGGTAACAGCACACAGCATGTAGATCCAATCTACATGGTGTTTACACTCATCACCATGTATCAAATGTATACACCTAGGGACTCAGCATGTGAGGCGTACTTTAGAAATCTTTGAGTACATGGAGTGTCTAGTGGGCCACATGTCGTGTTGACTCCACGTTACATGGTCACCGATCAACTAAGTCATGTATGGGATATATGGCCCATCCCTGACCTGAAAAGGACTAGAAATCGTGTCCAGTGGGCCACACTACGTGTAGTTCAGATGACCATGATCCAATCTATAATGTTCAATACATAGTTTAAAAATTAACTACACTTCTTTTCATTAATGCACACGAGTTGAGTAACTTCCAAACTAATGTGAGTGCATTGAACACAACAAAATTGTGTATAATTCTAGTTACATAGTGTGTACTACTTTCTTACCTGGAAAAATTACCATGCTCCTTCGGATGAGATCCTTGATATAATTTTAATCATGAGATTAATCATTTCTATTACATCTATGAGAAATGATAGAGGAACAAAAAATATCTTGTCATTCATATTAAAATGGAATGAATAAACTTGAATTGAAATAACTAAATTATGAATGAGAAAATCACCAAGTATTATGAAATAATTATAAACAATAATATTCCCACTCTGATACCACTTGTAGGTTCTGGGTGTAGCAAAAGCATGGGAGGGATAGTTCTAAACATTAATTTTTACTGTATTCAATGAACCGTATGGGATCTATGTGATGATAAACCTAGTGATCCGTTGAATTGAATCACAGAAATAGGAAAAAGGAATTGAAACCTAGAACCAAGAGAGAGTATGAACATATTTTTTATAATTAATTTAATAAAATAAGAATTACCTCCAAGTTGACTCTTTATTTTTTATGAGTTCATCCATAGATCTGCAGTGGGTCTTCGTTGCATTGCAGAATACAAGTGTATGATTCCTCTAGCGGTGATCCACATGTGTTCCATGTATATCTAAATGTCACCGAATGAGTCTTTGTGTTCTAGCACAGAATATCCTTATGATTGAGATGTCTGCCTTCAATCACCTTGAGAAATGCTTCCAAATTGTTCTCTTTGATCTAGTGGAGGAGGATCTCTCTCATTTTTAAGAGTTTTCTTGGAGACGGATGAACTCTATAAGATAGAGATCTTTTCTCCAATTCATTGTGCAGAACATAATAAGAATTTCTCAGATTTCCCATGGATAATAAGAGAATAATATAACATGGAATTTATTTCACTAGGGTAATAATAAATAATTTTCACAAGTGGGTTTAATTACTCCATTAATCCAAGAGAAACACCCTTGTTAAATAATAACAACAATTTTTTTATTTCCTAACATGCGCTTAACTTGTAAGATATTTTTAAATATTATTCAATAAAACAATATTCAATATTATTATTTCTTACTGGACCATTAAACTTGGTCTACAAATCCCCCTCAATATTTATTAATTATTCCTCCCATAATATAATCTCTAGAATAACTAGTGATGGAATTAATGAGATTAGGCATACATGAATAATTATTAAACCACAAACAAGAATAATATTTATTTAACTTTTTAAATAATAAATTATTCAACTGAGACACTAGATACACTTAGTGTGTGAACCTCTAGGCCTATTTCTTAATGAAAATAGGTGAACCTACCTAAAGTTCAAGGATAGCATATAACAACACATCAAGGTACCCATAGAGAAAAAAATTTAATTCCTTAACAACATAGCACCTAATACAAATGCTTACCATTTAATATAAACCCTTTATCATAAAATCTCTAATCGAGCAGATTGCATGCCAGTGTCATCAACCTATATGCTCAATATCGCTTTCTTTGACTTTTTGAAAATAGAACTTTCTTATAAAACACCATGTCCATGGATTTATTTATGATATATCATTATATCAAAGGTCCTGAGTTATTATCTTCTATTAAAGAAGATAAGGGATAAATACTTTCTCGCATTATTCATTAATGCAATATTAATCATGACACACCCAAAAAAACCTACCTCACCAAAAACATCTGTCGTCAGGGTTTTCATCAATATGTCTAAGTGAACGAATAATAATATCCATTAATAATAATAATAAATACTAAGGACCAATATATACATCCAAAGATAATAACATCAAATGACTCATATAAATGTTGATTTCCTACTATAAAGTCTTGTTCTCATAATATCCTACTGGATACCACCAAGGGAATACACCATGAGAATGTGCCTCAAAGTCCTATAAGTCTCCACCCCAGATAGCTTGTATCATTAATTTCCCTCAAATCATATCAAGTAGCCATATAAAAAATATCTAAGAATAGTTTCATAACACTTTTAGGTTCTCATCATGGCGGGGAACTGATGTGACCTTTTAGTGAGAAAGAAACTCTTGGGACATTATCACATGAAATGTTACACAAAATAACAATAATTATCTGATAAGGTGCTTAATGATATTCAAAAAACATGAATAATAGTTATTATAAAGTGCATATAAGTTGGTTCTAGGGCACCAACTCCAAAATTATAATCGTATGACAAAATACTATGTATATGTAGTTAAATATTTCATCATGTTTTAAATAGAGAACATATACAACTCTTCTCAAATCATTTTTTCATGTTTATATTGTTGTTATTTAAGAAAACTTAGTCTATAAGAGTTATAAGAACATTTAATTTTTCATGGACTAGATCGGTTCTATAAATATAGGACTAAACATAGGGAAAATGGAATGTTCACATAGATTGGGATGATACTGCAGTTTATGGATCACTTGACATGAATACTAGTGTAAATGATGATTGAGATCATATCGAAGATATGATAATAAAAATTGAAGATGACCTCCATGATTATCCAAAGTTTTTTAAAAACTTAAATAGTTTTTCTAAGATACCCTTTCATATTGGTTGTACTAAATACACAACATTGTCATCTATATTGAAGTTATATAATTTGAAAGATGGAAGTATATGGAGAAACACCAGCTTTACATAACTACTTGGTCTCTTGAATGATATGGTACTAGAAGAAAATTAACTTCCTTTTCAAACATATGATTTAAAAAAATACTATGTTCAATGATATTTATCTCTAAAAAATATGTGCATGTCCCAATGATTCCATGTTATTTCAAAAGGACCGTGATTTACTATTTAAGTTCCCTAAGTGTGGCATGGATCGATACAAGAAAGATAAATCAAATCCTTCGAAAGTAGTATGGTACATTCCAATCATCACATAGTTTAAAACACTATATATATTTAAGGAAACCATGAGACAATTGACATGGAATGTAGATATAATAATTAAATATGGGAAACTACATCACCTAGTAGACTCTCCTTAGTGGAATAAATTTGATTATGAGTATCCTGAATTTGGAAATGAATTCAGAAACATCCATATTTCATTATCTATAGATGGGATAAATCCTTTTGGTGTAAAGAGTAGTACTCATAGTACATGGCCAGACATGTTGGTAAATTATTACTTTCTACCATGGTTTTGCATGAAGCAAAAATATATTATGTTGTATCTACGTATATCAAGGCCAAAACAACTTGGTAATGATATTGATATATATTTTTTTCTATTGATTGAAGATCTAAAATTGATGTAGAATACAGGTGTTAAGATGTATGATGGTCATAGAAGTGAAGAAATCACATTAAGGGCCATGATGTATCAGATGATAAATGACTTTCCTACTTATAGAAATATTTGATGATATAGCATTAATAGAATGTTGGGGTGTCCCATCTATGAATAATGCACACACTCAATTTGGTTGAAACATTCCTCAAAGACTATTTTTTTATGAAATCAAAAAAATTTACCTCGATGCCATTAATACTGATCCTAGATGATGACATTTTATGGGAATACTGAACAAGGTACAACACCGTCTCCACTAATGGGAAATCAACTGTTTGATAAAGTAAAATATATTGACATTGCTTTTAGAAAAAAAATTCAAAAAACCCTTATGAAATTAGGTTGGAAAAAAAGATCAATTTTCTTTGAATTTTCATATTAGAATTATTTTTATGTCAAACATTTTCTTTAATTCTTGCATGTAGAAAAAAATGTATTTAATAGTTTTATTATCATGTTACTAAATGTTCCTAGAAAAAAATATGTTATCAAGGCTAGGTTAGATATGATTGACATGGGGATAAGGGAAGATTTGGAACTGGTAAAGGTTAAGGGGAATACTTTTCTTCCACTAGCATCATACACTCTATCTAGATAGAAATAATATCAAATTTTTATTTTTTCTTAATGGTGTAAAAGTTCCATAGGGGTATTCACCAAATATTAATAATGTATTTTCAATGACTAATTTGAAGTTATGGGGAATAAAATCACATGAATGTCATGTTTTGATGCAATATTTGATGTTTGTCACTTTATGTTGTATTCTGCCTAAAAATGTATGATATATATTTACTAGACTCTTCTTATTTTTCAAAGCCATATGATGTTAAGTTATAGACGCAGAAAAGTTTTCAATCGTGAATTATGAGGTTCTAGTCATATTATGTGAATTCAAGATATTCATCCCACTATAATTCTTTAATATAATGGTCCACCTGATGGTTTACTTGGTCAGATAATTCAACTATGTGGTCTAATCCATTACAGATATATGTACCCCCATTTAAATTTATATGAATATTTTGAAAGGGTATGTCAAGAATTGAATTCGATCGGAAGGTTGTGATGAATAATGATATATTGTTGAAGAATATATTGAATTCAGTACTGATTACATATCAGATATTGATAGCATTGATCTCCCAAATTCTCATTACAATGAACATCTTTTGGGTAAAGGTATTTTTGGAAAATAATTTGTAATAATTACCATCATAGATCGAGAGCAAACTCACCATTACATTTTACATAATAGTGATGATTTTGATCCATACGTTCAATCCCACAAAGAAATTCTTAGAGATTTTTATCCATCAAGGGATGAAGGATGGATATCAAATACACATAATAAATAGTTTATAGGATGGTTTTGAGAAAATATTTATAAGGAGTTATATGAAAATCCAAAGTCAATTGTTGAAAGAATTCGATGGCTAGTAAGGGGACCAAATACAAATGTTATATCTTATACTAGTTTTGTAATCAATGGTTATATGTTTTATACAAAATAACACAAAGACTGAAGTATAATAAAAAATAGTATAGTTATTTTTGTGGTAAAAGTGATGCACATATATAGATCTATGGATAAAAGTCCAATTTATTTGAATATTTCATATTTTGGAATTATTGAACAGATATACAAGTTCGATTATACAACATTTCTTATGTTGATTTTCCATAGAAAATGGGATCAAAATAAGAGTGCAGTGAATGTTAATGAAATGGGCTTCATAAAGGTAAATTTCTGTGTGTAATGGGAAAAGGATGAGTCATTCATAATGGAAACATAAGCAATTCAAGTATTTTATGTCTATGATCTAGAAAACAAGAATTTGTTGATTTTCCTACTGGTAACTAAAAAATTGTAGGTTCAGATGAAAATTAAATTGAGGATGGCCCTTTCATTGGGAGATTATAATCAATTCATGGAGGTCTTGATGTATACAATTTATTATATGTTAAAAGGGACTACAAATAGGTAATTTGGATTCTAGATAGAGGATCCAAATCCCTTCAGCCTTTAAAAAAATAGAGTTCAATAATCGGGTTAAAGTGTTTTTTAATATAATATTATTTTCATCATAATAGTATGTGTTCTATACTATATTATATAATATAAATTAAATGTTTCATTACTCATACAAATAATATCTTTTTCACATGATGATGTTACCAATCCCGTGTAAGAATAGGCAGTTGATGCTGAAACTGAAAAATTATTAGGGGATCAAAAACATATTGATGAGAAAAACAATAATGACACAGAATCATAGTGTTGACTAAATTTATCAAGGCAAGAAGGGTATAAAATTTTATTTTGGATGAAATCATCATTGATAACCTATTAAACCTTACTATTCAATGTTCATTAGTTATATTGGGGTCACAATAAGGATTAATTTGTTGATTGTTATAGATTCCTGGCACCATGTTTATCCCATAAAGAAGGAAACCCTTTAAGAATATATAAAAGTAATGTTATCCTAATATTTTTTTATTTTACCAAAAAAATATATAATGAAATGTTGATTTAATTTTTATTATTCCTTATAAATATCGTTTATTTAAGATTATTTTTGTAAGAAATATATCTTAATAGCTACTAGAAAATACCATATAGGCTTCCAAAATCTTCTTACCAATTTTCTTTTTAGGGATGCTGAGGGGAAAGTAAAACCCCACCCACCAGTTACTTATGTGCACATAATAAAGTAGGAAACATAGAATGACTTCATTGACATCATGATGATAAATCATTTCAGGTGCATTATAGTGGATAATATATTACTTTAAATTATTTATTTTATCCAATTTGATTAAAAAAATTTAATTTATAAAACATAAAAGGAGTTCTGAAAATAAAAAATGTGCATCAATACAAATGTATCCCAACCACAAAGAAAGGATGGGTAATAGTTCACTAGAAAATAAATTAGAGTGTATTTCAAATTAAAAATTAAAGTTTTATGTGATATTAAACAACATAATTTCCTTTTTTTATATTTATATTGATTAATCAAAATATGAATCCCCTATATTCCACTTCATGTGCTATAGAAAGAGGCTTATAAAAATAAGGAGGGTAAACTAGTTGATGAAAATGTAAAACTAGTATGCAAAACATTTTTAAGTATTATATAATAGTAATTAATTATGAAATATAACATTATTATAGAAAAATATATATTTATGTTAATATTTTTTATATAGTTTTTATTGACGCTTCTTTCTGTCACAGAGTCTAACGAATGGAAAAGGGAATTTCATTAAGCACAAAGAGAGTCATCCTTTGAAGAACATCAAAAATTGAGGCATCAACAAGGAACCTTTTAAGCATGGGTCGCGCAAGGTCTGTTATTGTTGTGCAAGTCACTTGCGCGCCACATATGGGTCGTGCAAGTAACTTGTGCGCCCTATTCTTTTTTTCCCAAGGTGCTCAGTGGCCTATAAATAGCCCCTGTGGGCCCCCCTTTTAAAAGACAAAAAATCCAAAACTCAGATTCAAGCTATGGTTCCCAAGTCATTGTCTAAAGTCTTCCGAACACTTCTAAGGTATTCCTTTGCCTAGAATGGAAGATCTGAAGAGGAAGAATATGGCCTAAGTGTTAGAACTCATCAACACTTGTGCACCTAAGTGTCCAACCCTTAAGGTAAATGAAGACACTTGTGTGTTGCCCTGTCCTCTTATGGAAACATGCACACCGCCCTTCTAGAAGCATCTAGGGATAATACTAAGGGTTTGAGCCAAGTCTCACCCAAGTATTACCCTACAGGTTCTCTGTCACCCAAGTGAACTCATGTCGCGCAATTATACTTGCGCGACAAGGACTTGCGCTCCAAACTAGGACTTGCGCACCTCCTTACAATTCAATTCCTTTCCTCAGATTCATCTCTCCTCTTCATGATTTAGTCTTCAAAACCCTCTTTAAAGCCATTTATAGCATGGTTTCTTTGTTGGATTCCTTACCAGAAAGGAATTATATGGAACATCTCTCAAAACCTCGTGATTTACATAACTTTATTTCATTAAGGTTAGAGATTTCCTTCATTCAACCTCATCCTTTAAGATGATAAGATATTTAATCTGAGCATCCTCCTTAGGAGTAAGCCCCAAGTTCCCTGTTCATGGGCATCCTCCTTAGGAGTAATCCCCAATCATAATTTCCTTTAACTTTGGGCATCCTCCTTAGGAGTAAGCCTCAGTCTTAGTTTCTTTTGATTTGGGCTTCCTTTTCAGGAATAAAACCCAATCATAAGTCCCTCATAAATTTTTAGCTTCCTTTTCAGGAGTAAGTCCCGGGTTAAAACCCAAAATCTCCATAAAGTACAAACACCTTTATGGACCCTGCTCTTAGGCCTCTTTCCTAAAAGCCTTTATCTTCATTTACTTAGGTGGTCATATATAAGTAATCCCCACATCATTTCTTATGATTTCATCTTTCGTGGCATAATCGTCAGGTTTTACTAATACCTCTTGTTTCTCACACCGAGCATGACTCACGTGAGTATAGAGTGTAAAAGTAATTATGACATCTCTCTTTGTGCCATTAATCATGCATAAACCACATACTTCTTCACTCAAACTATGTGGGTTCTGATTATTTTTCTAACAAGGATACATAGGTAGCCCATCTACAGGTACGATCCCAACTCTAAAATAAATCATGTCTTTCTGAATGACAATAAACTTCAAGTGCCCCCACTGAGTGGCTTTAAAACCAGTATGGTCATCATAATGACCAAGAGAGTTATATATAATGTATTGAAGGATATCATTGACTAATAATCACTAATTCATATGGATGATTCTCTATTGATGAAGAACCTCAAATACATATAAAAGATTCTCTAAATCCCCTATGTATCAATCATTGATTGCAAGGACTAAAGGAAAAACTCATTTTCATGCTTGGTAAATTAATAAGGATTCATGAACATAACTAAAATCTATAAGAGAGTCTCTAATTAGACAATAATTCCCCCCCAAAAAGGTGTGATGAGTTTGACCTCCCATCCACTCGACCAATGAAAATTCTTAAGTCTCATCAGTACACAGCTAATGGGAACCTACCTTTGGAAAGTATATCAAAATGGATATAGAATCATTGGATGTTTCCGGTTCTACGAATAAACCCGTTAGAAACCGATTGGAAAGTTTGAACCTTAAACAAACAAGGTCATCCCAATTTTCAGAAGAAATAAAAATGGTTAACCTGACGTGAATCCTTAACCAAGTTAAATGATGTTTTACTTATTTGTTAGGCCCCTATTTAATTCAATTTGAGGGCCAGAAAAGAAATCAGTAACATATGTGTTCATCCAAAAGATGTAGTCTAGCCAAAATTATATTGATTATGTCTGTTATATCAAACAGGCACTCTTATCCAAGATCTCTCTGCATTATAGAAATGGATTCTTTAAAGCTCACACCTGTGAATGCCTCGGCCACTACTCCTACATGATCCTTGTCTGCTTTGAGGAAGACATCACCTACTCAGCATCTTCAATGTTGGGTCTCAAATGCATTGGTTAAGGAATATCGTCAACACGGTACCATTTCGACTCTGGAGGCTACTCGACAAGCCCTCCAAGTTAACAATTCACCCTGGTTTTCCAGACAGTGACGACCAGTGGTCAAGAATCAGGTGGTGCTGACCACCGTCTCCAACCATTTTGGGTCGTTATCCCAGGAACACAATCACCAGTCGCTCCCATATTATAAGGTGGTGATTGATAAGGTCACTCAAGGTATTAATTCAAAAAGACAGGAGTCCTTCCTGAGGTCTCTCATCAATAATCGCCACTAAACTCATGTGGTAGTGCACCCTTAACATGATGAGGGTATCACCTTTAGAGGTTCAGCTCATTTTCCTCAGACCCGAGCACGCAAGACGAACCGTCAGAGGCGAAATCCGGTCAACTGGGAGAAGGTTCTTACGTATGACCCCTCCAGAGAAGTCCATCAAGCCAAATTTATGGAAAACAACGAGTGGGCATATACACTCATCTGTCCTGATGTTACTGCCCAGCTAACTCATCTGGCAGAAACATGTCAATCCCACCAGGCAATTCTGGAGGAGTATTATAGGAAGGCATATACACCTATTTATAATTCATCAGCAAGTCAGCAGGCTCGTCTGACTACAAACAAAGAAACTCACCAATCAAATGTGGTGGGGAACAATCAGCAGTCACATACACCTTCAATTCATCAGGCTAACCAACAGTCTCGTTTGGTAGCACCTGGAAATGTCAATTGGAAAGCACCAATGACAAGCAGGAGGCAGACACAATTCTCTGCCCCCACACATGAGTACTATCAAAAGTCATTGATAGGAAAAGGAGGAAAGGAGTAGGCACATACACCTACTCCAGACACAGAATGGATGTATATTCCCATTCTGGCAGCTACAATCACCAAGCACATTCTGACAATGGTGAAAGAGAAGAAGCAAATCCATGCCCATATTCTGGATGCCTATCAAAATATTATAAAAACTTCTGTAGAATCACAGAGAAGGAATCATAAATCTATCCCTATCAGTGGAGTGACTCATCAACATATCCCTCCAGAACAGATACACACCTCTGTCCCAGTCCAGGAGGGTTGTGGGGCATACTACCCCATGTTATATGGACAATCAAGTCAGGAACATACACCCGATTTGAATGGAGATAATCATCCTAACCTAACCATTTCTTTTGACCAGGAACATACACCTGCCCATAATAATCACTTTTTTCAACAAGTGGTTTCTAAAGTGAGTAAGAAGGCAACTAAGAAAAATACTCTTCCAGCACAGTCGGGAAATCAATAGCCAATCTGTAATAAGGCCTTACTCGATGTTGGATTTCTTGAATCCCTCAGACAATTATCTGTTTCAACTCAAGCTTCTACTCTTTCATTTTCAAATTCTGAAAATAAAAACAATAATTCTGAAGGTCTTCATCAGGAACTTATTCATGAAGTCTTACTTCATGACATTTCGGTCGATCTCGAAGTATCCTCTTCAGATGAGAGCCACGATAACCCTCTGTGTGGCCAGAAGATCAAGGAGCAAAAGGTTTCATCTTTTGCTGTAACCCACCATGGTGGTCCTCCCCATGATGATGAATTTAGCAACAAAATTCCTCCCTGTTGTAGTAATTCACATTGCCTGGAAAATTCTTCAAAGGAAAATGCAGTAATGAGAAAGACCTCTTATCTTGAGGCACTTGAAAATGTGAAGCCAGTCATGTATGATTTTTTACTGCTAGCAGGTGAAATAATTTCTCAATCAGAAGATTGCCCAGGGTGTAGGTCATTCTCCAAACCACCCCTGAGTCATTCATATTCTAATTTGATAAATGAATTCTCTACCAATCTTGTTGAATCTGATGAAGCAACAAAGAAGCACCAGCTTTGGTCTAATCAGGTGGAATAATCTTTATCAAATGATAAAGAGGAAGTGCTAAATATGATAAAATAATTGGAAAAAGGTGAAGTACCAGTCATGTTTTGGCCTTTGGCTGACTCTTAGTATGATATTCCAAAAATGGTGACGGAAGATTGTATCCATGATATTCGTCTCAACATGTGGAAAACTCTTTGTCACTAAAAAATGAAAATATTATCTTATGATTTATATAAAAATCATGTTAAGCGAATAGAAGGGTTACAATGCCAAATTGATTTGGCATCTCTCTCAGTTTCCCGATATCCAAAGGTTGAAAAGCAGCAGAGAGCCCTTCAGCGTGAATGCTTTGGCGCACTAAAAATGTTACGCCAGTTTATTATAAATTCCCCATCTGGTATTCATATCAGGGGATAGGGTATTCATGGAGCTCTGCATTTCACTGTACTCTCCGGTCAACAAAGCCCACCAAAAGTGGTCTCATGCAATGTTATTGCCCATGGCCAGCCACAGCCAATTGGTTTTGTGTGTAATCAAAGGATTTCTCAGGAACAGGCCTCAACTAGTTCTTCCCAAAGTCAGACATATAAAGAACAGGTTTTCAAATTACTCTTGCATCAAGCAAATGAGAATATCAAACAAGCTTCTCGTTTAGATCATGCACATAATTAGGTGATATAAGTGTCAGAAATCATTCAATGGTCATTTGAGCCTGGTGATTTGAGTGGATGTCGGATGATGAATTCGACTAATTTCCGGACTAAAGTATGCAAGATCATGAGATATTTTAAGAAATTTTCAGATGTAGCAGCTCAAGAACCACCTCATCTTTCCAAACTGGGGACTCTTTTAGCCCAACCCTTGGGATCAACAAATGGGATTCATATAGTTGAGCAGGGAAAGTAGGAACAGCCCCAGTTCACCGGACTGGGAACTTTTTCAAATCCTCAGTCTCTTCCTCAGTGAAAGTAAGTTTTTTCTAGGTTAGGGAAGAAGTCACAAGAGGAACGCAGAACTGAATTATCAGGAGATTCCCTCCAAATTACAGTTCATCAAGAAGTTCCTGAGAGATCAACTCAACAAAAGTAAATGTCTCATAAAGGATATGGAAGAAGATAGTATCGCAAAAATACAGATAGAAGGGACGCAATGCGTTATGCATTGATAAATTTCATTAATGTCATTGTCACTGATCCCCCAGAACATGAGGTTCACTCAGAGGAATCAGATGAAAAATTTCATATTCAAGAAGTTTTACACATAGAAATTGATGAAGAAGGTGTGCATACCAGAATCCAGAGGGCTTCCCAAAAGAAAGATATTCCTTCAAGCAATGCCCTTCCATACTCCAAAAAGGCACATGTCAAAGAAAGGGGTAAAAGTCAGGTTACGTCCCACCCTACCTCTGGAGAAGGCCAATCACTCCCATTAGAGGAAAGTTTCAAACAACAAGAGGAAGAAATGAAAGAGTTAAGGAGGTTGAAGGTAGAACTACTTCAAGGTAGTGTTCCTCCTAAGCATGCTAGAGTCGGTTAGTCAAGGTAATTCATTGTAGTTAATGGGATGGATCAAGAATATCCCCCATTACAAGTACACACTCACATGTCTAATCCTATGGGTCATGCGCAACAACAAACGGTAGTGCTACCATCAGTTCTAGCACCAGTCACCACACCTGTCCAAACTCCAGTTATTGCACCTGTTTACGTCCAAGCCCAACCAGATGTTTCTCAAAAGTTAATAACTACCATTGAGTCATTAACAGCTCGGTTGGAAGCTATGGAGGGAAAACGTGCACAAGTTCAACCGAAAAAGAAACCTTACCCTGAATAGGTTTATGTAATTCCTCTTCTATCAAATTTTGCGAAAACCAAATTCATGATTTTTAATGGTTTGGGAGACCCAGAACAACACTTAACACATTTTTTTCTCATTATGAACCTATGATGGGAACTCCTCTACAACAAGAAGCTGTTAAGCTCAGATGTTTTGTGCAGTCATTACAAGGGCCTTCTTTTGTCTGGTATAGAATTTTGTAGTCTCAGTCAATTACCATTTGGGAAGATCTCCATCAACGATTCATTCTTCAATTTAGCTCAACATTACCAAAGACGACAGTTTTTTATCTTAAAAATTTTAAGAAAAGGGAAAATTAAAGAGTTTCGGATTTCATTGCTCTCTGGAATGGGATTAAAATATTCTTTAAGCTTAGCACTCCCTCAAGAAGAGTTGTTGCCAATCTATGTGGAAAATTTGCGTGATGAATTACGCACACCGTTGATTCCTCTGAAATACACAGGAGGGTTTCGAGACCTTACTTCAATATCTCAACAGATCGAAGATTCTCTTATAGAGACTAATGCTAAAACTCGTGTAATTCCATCAGCTCTAGGAAGGAGAATGGGGAGAGCAGAGACTGCTACAGTGACACTTAATCAAGAACTTGTACCTACTTCCACTTCAAAACCTTCATCTTATCAAAGGGATCCACCTCCTGAGTGTCAAAAAAAGAGTTCGTCTCGTCAAGATGATAAAAGTGATAAAATACAGAATCAATTTTACGAGTTAAATAACAAAGTTTTTTCTTTCCAAAATGAACAAGTTCATAGTTACTTCATTTTGGCTCTGGAAAATAATTTGGTTCAGTTTCCAAGGCCTAAAAGGCTGAACAAGGAAGGAGATGAAGACCTTCCCAACTATTTCCCATTTCATCATATGTTGGGGCATCCCATTCATGAGTGTTTTGTCTTCAAAGACATTCTACAAAAGATGGTGGACTCAGGATAAGTAAAACTGAAAGGTTCTTCATCTCAGGTAGCATTTGTTACTGCTACAGATCTAGAGAAAGAAGGTGAGTGGAACGAAGTCAAAAGAAAAAATGTGCAGAAATATGATGATTGGATAGTCAGGAAAATGATCAACTGAACTCATGTCATTTTACGAACGCAATTGAAGAAACCAATGGTGGATTTTTCTATTTCTACTACAGCAAAACTCCCTTCTTCAGAAATAAAATCCTCAAAGAGGTGGCATAATTTGAAGAAAGAAGAGTAGTCATAAGAAGATGAGTTTGTTTCAAAGAATAAATTATCTTTGACTCTAGCAGATTTTATGCCATCTACTTCAAAAGCACAGGCACCGCCCAACCAAATAGCACAGCCTGAAATGTTTCATCAGGCAGAGTATTCATCAGATGAAGAGTTGATATTTGGTTCTGTTAACATGATTCACTTAATGGATCTGTATTCCATTCACAGTTTCGATCTTGATGAGCCTTAGTTCCCTGTATCAAACAGAGGAATTAGAGGGAGTTCTATCGGTGTAGGATATAGGAGAAGACGTGGAAATTTCAGAAGCCACTATTCCAATCCTACCCCTGATAGAACTTTATATGAAATAGAAACTCATGGAAAATCCCTTCATCTGGCTCAACAAGAATAATAAAGTTCTTCCACACATGGAAGATTCAGTCCTGGCACAGTTATTTTGGAAGATCGGTTAGAGGTTACACCTTCTTCATCTCAGCAAATAAATAGAACTATTTGGTCTAATCTTCCAAATCCAGGAGTATTTCCAACTCCTACCCCAATACAAGATACATATACTTCCAAAGCATCAACTTCTAAGGCACATGCGAAACCACATGTTCCTACTAGGAAACGCAGACCATTGGACAAAAAGTATGATGCCTTGAAACATTTGGCCCAATTACCGGCCAAGTTATCAATTCTGGATGCCTTAAATCTATCAAAGGATTTTTGGGAGGCACTCATTGAGGCTTTTTCAAGTCTTCAAGAATTCGAAACTGAAATTTTTGCGGCTGAAGTCTACCATATAGAGAATGATCCTGCAGAATGCCATGCAGTGATATCTTTTACAGATGAAGATGAAGATGATGTTGTGCATGGACATATTAGAACTTTGTATTTATTTGACAAGGTCAATAATATAGATATCTAGCGATCATTCATTGATAATGGTTCAGGAGTCAACCTCATCCCTATTCATACACTTCGTTGATTGGGCCTCACCGAATCTGATTTATCTCCTTCTACTTTGATGTTTCAAGGATATGATAAAAATGAACAAGAACCTCTAGGCGAGATTACACTCAGAACTCAGTTTGGATATCTTGTATCCAATTTAGATGTCAAGGTTTTTCGTCAGGACACAGCCTTCAACATTTTTCTTGGAACACCTTGGCTACATCAACATGCGGTTATACCTTCATCATACCATTAATGTCTCAAATATTCTTTGAATTGTCAAACTGGGACATTATATGGTGATAAAGCCCCATTCAAAACATGTGAATCTCAATACATTGAGGCAGAATTATATCACATGGAGGGAAAGAAGATATCCATGACAAAGGTGGTTACAAAAATTAATGCTTCATATGGTTTGGAAAAGATTCCAATAAACCCATTCATACAAGTGAGTACAGATTATGTGTTGCCTATCAGTCAAATCGACACGATAGACCCAAATCCAAATACTCTTATGGAAAATTCTATAATGTCAATTACGGAAACCAATCTAGACAGCATGGTAGAAATTGTTGATTCACCAGGAAATGATGAAAGCTCAAATGGAGACGTCTTCATTTCATCTGCTGAAATCCAGAAATTCTATACTTCATCAACCAGGCCAGAAGAAGTTATAGAAATGTTAGAGATGAACGATGATGTCAATTTTCAATCCATTATATCCTCTTTATTACTCAAATAAGACACTTCATCATTAATAGGGTCAGAATGGTAACCTCTTCTTCAAGATGTTAAAATTTTAACTTCTCTTCTGATCAGGGAAAGTCTGCTTCATCATCTAATATGCAAGTAGAAACAAAATAAGTAACACATATTGAAGAAGAAGAGGAAGATCTCAGGGATTCTCCTCTAGCATTTGAAGAAGGTATCTCTACCACTTTGGATGAACTCAGAGAAATAAATCTTGGTACAAAAGAAGATCCACGCCCCACTTTAATTAGTGCGGCCATGAATCTTGAAGATCAAGAAATGTATATTTCCTTTTTAAAGAAAAATTGAGATATATTTTATTGGAAATATACAGAAATTCCAGGTCTTGATCCTGATGTTGCTATGAATCATTTGGGTTTTCCAGATGAACATTGAGGATTCAAGCAAGCCGCAAGAAGAACACACCCAACTTATGCCTCCAAAATTGAAGCTGAAGTGGATAATATTATCAAGGATAACTTCATCAGACAAGTTCAATATCACAAATGACTAGCTAATATTGTCCTTGTGAAAATGAAGAATGGAAAAATTAGAGTTTTCATTGATTTTAGAGATCTTAATCGGCATTGTCCCAAGTATAATTTTCCAGTTCCGATCAAAGAACACTTTATTGATGCAACGGCTGGCTATGAAGAACTTTCCTTCTTGGATGGATATTATGGGTATAATAAAATCTGAATGACTCAAGAAGATGAAGAATATATAGCCTTCATATCCCCTTAAGGAGTATTTTACTATCAGGTAATTCCCTTTGGCCTGAAGAATGCAGGTGCAACATATCAACGTGCCATGCGTCGTATCATCAAACCCTTTTTAGGGAAATTTGTTGAATGTTATGCGGATGATTTGGTGGTTAAATACAGACAATGTTCTAATAACATGGCTGATTTGGAAATCATATTCCACAAACTTTGACAATACAATCTAAAGATGAACCCCTTGAAATTTGCTTTTGGGGTAACCTCGGGAAAATTTCTCGGCTTTGTTGTACGCCATCTTGGTTTCAAAGTTGATCCTGAGAAGAAAAAATCGATCCTTGGTATGTATCCACCTCGAAATTTGAAGTAATTTAGAGGAATTCAAGTACACTTGGCCTATATTCATCCTTTCATCGCCAATATGGTAGGAAAATGTTTACCCTTCACCAAATTAATGAATAAGGGAGTTACTTACCAGTGGACTGAAGAATGTCAAGAAGCATTCAATATTCTCAAAAAATATTTCTTGATTCCACCGGTATTAATGCCATCTGTTGAAGGAAGACCACTTATTCTTTATGTAATAGATTTAGAGTGATCAGTGGGTACCTTCCTTACCCAAAAGAATGATTCTGAGAATGAAAACAGCCTTTATTATCTCAGTCAGACTATGCTTGAGGCAGAACTTGGTATTCAAGTATTGAAAAGTGCTGCCTAGTGTTAATATTTGCAGTTCAGAAATTGGGACACTACTTGCAACATCATAAGGTCCAACTGGTATCTCACAATAACCCACTCAAATTTATCCTTAGTCATCCAATGATTATAGGATGTCTGGAAAGGTGGGAAGTTATTTTGCAGTAGTTTGATATCCAGTATGTGTCTCAAAAGGCAATAAAGGTCCAAGATCTAGCTGGTTTCCTTGCTGAATACCCTTCAGTAGAAGATATATCTTTAGATATTGAACTTCCTAATGAGGAAGTATTCTCTATTCAAGATAATCTTCAAACATGGGAAATGTACTTTTATGGTGCTTCCAGAAGTCTAACAGGGAAGAAAATAGAAGATCCTAAATTCAACAAGGTTGGGTTAGGAATTGTACTTATTTCCCCCAAAAAGGAAGTGCTACCCTATTCACTCTTATTGTTGGAAGGCGGTACAAACAATGAAGCAGAGTATCAAGATCACATCGCAGGATTGGAGTTGGCGCTTCAGGCACAGGTGAATCACTTAAAGGTAAAAGGTGATTCAGATTTGGTAATCAAACAAGTCAATAGGGACTATGCCATCAGAAAAGAAGAGTTAATACCTTTATATGATTATGTTAGAGAGTTAATGGCAGAATTTCATTTGGAACCAACATTTTCTTATGTCCCGTGATCACAAAATGCTCAAGCTGAGGCACTGGATAATGTAGCCACAGCTCTGGAAGATCCAAATCAGGATGAAACAATCATCAATATTGCCCACCGTCGTATAGTTTCACCTTGTGTTCAAATCAGAACAGAGGAAATCAATGAAATTAGTCCCATTTCTGAACCATATGGTCATACTATAGGGTGGATGACACCTATCAGGGAATACCTTCAAAATGGAACACTCCCACCTGATAGAGCCGGGAAAGAACAAGTCTGGCGACGTGTGGTCAATTTTACTCTTTATGATATCCCAGATCACCTAGAAAAAATTATCTACAAGTGAGGTTTTGATGGAATTATCTTCAAATGTATTGATGGTGAAGAGACAATTGTTGTCATGAAAGAATTACATGCATGAGTCTGTGGTGCCCACCAATCTGGACATAGCCTGTCTGATCAAATTTGAAGGCTTGGATACTTTTGGCCTTCAATGATACAAGATTGTGTTGATTTCACTAAGAAGTGTAATTCTTTCCATGTATATTCCAATTTCATTCATAAACCCCCAGAGTTGATCCATATAGATAACTACTCATGGCCATTTTCCACATAGGGAATGGATGTATTAGGACCTTACCCTTCTGCTACATCCAAGTAGTTTAAGTATATTCTTACTGCTACTGACTTCTTTTTCAAATGGGCAGAGGCAATACCTATCAAAGAAGTTATTTCTAAAATCATTTTTAGCTTCATCAAGTCTAACATAATTACCATATTTGGTGTCCCTCATACCATATTGACGAACAATGGCACCAACTTATATTCATCTAAGGTAAAGAAGTTGTATCAATAATACAACATCAAATCCAACCATTCATCTCGGTATCATGCAGCGGCCAATGGAAAAATAGAAGCCTTCAATAAGACTCTTTCAAACATACTGCAAAAGATGGTGGATAAAGATAATAAATCATGTCCTGATAAAAAATTTCATGCTTTATGGGCTTATCGGACCACCACCCGCACTACTACGCGGTCAACTCCATATTCATTGGTATATGAAACAGAATAAGTATTTCCCATTGAGGTTGAATTACATTCATTCAGAGTATCCATTTTTGATCAGTCATTTACAAATTAACAATCTCAGAAGAGATTGGAGCAATTGGAATGATTAGATGAAAAAAGATTGTGCACCATGCACCATTTAGAAGTCTATCAGAATCGAATAGCACAGGATTTCAACAAAAAAGTTTGTCTTCGTTCATTTATTCAAGTAGAATTGGTATTGGTCCTCATAACTCCAATGATACTAGGAAAGAAACCTCCAAATATTCAGTCAAAGTGGGAATGACCTTACTCAATGCATAAGGTCTACTACAATTGAGCTTATTCTTTAATCTCAATGGATGGAGAATTCATAACGACTCCAACCAATGCCAGATTTCTAAAGAAGTATTTTTTGTAACACAAATACACCCATAGTCCTTACTGCAAGACTTTAAACTGCATGGTCCCTCCATCGACCAACATGACGTTAAACTATGTTCTATCATCCAACATGATGCTAAATTGTGTCCCTTTTGTCCTACATGACGTTAAATTGTACACATGTCCTGCAAGACGTTAAACTAGAATATGTCCTAGCTATATGATGCTAAACTTTGAATCGTTAGGGTTATTTTTACCTCTTATTTCTCACATCGAGCATGACTCACGTGACCTTAGAGTAAACTTCAACCATAACACCCTATCTGGGCCGCTAACCACGCGTAAGTCCCAACATCATCTTCGGGTTTTCCTTAAGTACGACTTGATCACCAATTCATTCTTAATCGAACTATGTGAACTTTGATCCTTGCCTTCTAGGCTGGGTACGTAGGAAACCTCCCGTGGTTCAAGCCCAAAACCAATCTCTTCACGTTGGTTCACCTTCATCCCACATGACGTTAAACTGTGTACATCCCTTTTTTCCCTACTACATGACACTAAACTGTGCAGCACCATCGTCCTTGTTATATGATGTTAAACTATACAGCCCCCATTGTCTCTTGCCTGAGAGGGAATCATCATTGACATTGATCTCCAATCATGTCATATTTCAAAGACTACATACATACATGGTAATTCCCAAACCATTAATCTTGGTTCAAACCATCATTTCACTAAAGTCCCCTTTCACCCTTCACTTGTACGAACCAAATATGTAAAGAGGGTATTTCAAGAACTATTTATGGCTTGATTCCCATCCTTATGGGATATGTAGGAAAGTTCGAGCATCCCTCAAATCCATCTCCAAGTCTTTGGGCCTAACCCCAAATTATACTTTAAGTCCCTTGGCTGAAAAGTGCCCCTGTGAAAACATTAATGTTGTATGAAAACCCTAGTCTTCATTCACATTAGGTTTATAAAACACATAATGTGTATTCCTCATTATGGTCCGAACTCTACGACCCTAAACTAAGATCTCCTACATTCTCGTCCCACATGATGTTAAACTGCATTTCAAGAACTACATTTGTTTTGATTCTCATTCTAATGAGATATGTAGCGAAGTCCCGCATCTCAATTCAGGACCCAGCCATAACATGATTATGGTTAGAATTGGTCTGTGTATCTCTTTCATGCTTGCACAATTCCCATTTTGATGTGTTATACCCCTAAACTTAAATACTTCCAGATCTCCATAACCCTTTTCTTGAATTCTGGTCACAAAATGTCTGATACCCGTGAATTCTTTTGCCTGACTATGCAGTACATGCTCCTAGGTGGCCTTGCATATGTAGTCTACATAATGGAATTTTCATCCAAAAGACACTATTATTTGACTATGCAGCCAATGCCCTTAAATGGCCCTGCATAATTCAACCACCTAACAAGTTTGTCAAATAGTGGTAACTTCATTCTTGGGAGAAAAAACTATTTTTTCTTATTTGAATTAACAGAAATATGTAAGGATCCTCAAAAAATATCCATCCTTAACATATTTTTCCCATGCTATTTTTCATGATCTAAGAGTGTTTAAGTCTATGTTTTATATTTCCCTTCCCTACGTTTGGGTTAGACCTTCACAGGAGTGACATTAATCCAATTCTTTGACAGTCTTGATTGGAAATATCCTCTCCATATTCAATTACCTCTCTCTATACTGCAGACTCTATGCTTTGGAAAATTTGAATCTCCGTAAACTTTCATTGGATTTTTAGCAATAGAAAAGTAAATTTCTGAGAGTTCTTTTTCTTGACTATGAAGCACGTGCCCCTAGGTGGCATTGCATAAGTAGTCTACATAACGGACCTGTCTACCAAAAGATTATATTATTTGACTATGCAGCCAATGCCCCTAAGTGGCCCTGTATAACTCAACCCCCAAACAGGTTTGTTAAATTTTGGTAACTTCACTCTTAAGAAATACTTCCTCTAATGGATTTTAGCCCCTTTTTATATCATTCCTAAGATTCAAAATTTCTTAGGTCATAGTTTACATGTTTTTCCCCATACTAGAATGTGGTAATATGTTTTCAGATAAATTATCAAGGAATTGAGTCAATTTTAATCCATTCATTCAAAGCTATTCGACCTTAAACATTATCCTTTCTATGTCTGGCGTTCATGACTTTAAACTACCCACAAAAGACAAGGGAACTCCGAAAAAAATTCGAGTCCCAGCTCACTAAACGTACATTTTTGTATGATTTAGGTAATATTGAGAAATTAAAAGATGCAAATTTTATGGGGTTGTTTGTGTCACCCTATCAAAAATAAAACAATGTCTACTAGGCCCATTGGCTTACGTAAAAATTTAAAGTAGTTAGCAAGAGAATGCAGGCACAAATGATGGAATATGAAAGTGTTTTTCATTGATGCACCAGAGTTAGAAGGACATCCACATATTTGAGTCTCTTTTCTTTTTCAAGAATTATAATAGGCTTTCAACATAACTCTTCATTTGATTTACGGCATCCAGAGCTTCATCAGCATCCACCTGGAATTAATTCATTCAACTGGATACAATAAGAGACACAGTGATACTAGCTCTTCTTGGAACACTTGTAAAAGAATGTTCTTGAGTGCGGTTTGAAAAAAAAATTTAATGATCAAAAAGTGACTCACAGTGACTCTGTTTCTATCCAAGAGACTTGGAAGATGGATACATGGATTTTAGAATAGAGCATTGTAAGTAAAGATCCATTTGGAGAGAATACTCTTTTCAGATATTGTTCTAATTTCATGATAGTATTCTCTCCACCAACCGACAGCAGAAAACATATCAGCCCATGGGTTTTCCATTTTCATATTTTTAAGGAAATGGCATGGAGGAAAATTTTGAAAGTTCACACCATTGTTTCTACCCTTAACGAACAACATAACTGAAATAGAGGGATAGCAATGCGGCTGCAGCTCAGACTAGTGAGGTTTCAGATCTAGGGCACAAGGGCTATGATGCATTATGCAGGCCTTCTCCATTATTCGATCATTAAAAAATTATCCTGCAACTGAAACATTTGCTAAAGAAAAGTTTGTGTAAATTTGAAACCAAAAATGTGGGAGAGAGTTCTTTGTCTATGGAACGTTGACTCCTTGCAGATGACCATGGCCATATAAAGGCAAGTAAATGCTCTGTGGGAAATTAACATGATACTTCTCCAAGTACTTTGTCAAATCTGGGAGAGTGATGTCGCAAATATCATAATAGTCATAGCCAACGATGTTCATCATATCATCAATTCTCTTTCTATCCAATTCATCAGCCGGTCCAATTATTTTGGGATCCATTGAATCTACACAAATATCAAAGAATTATATTTTAAGTAAGTTGGTTTTTTCATAAAATTTGTGAAGAAATCCAAAAAATGGCGAAGGAATTAAGGCGCGCAAGTCTAAATCTTGGCGCGCAAGTCCAATCCGATTGCGTAAGTTTTACTGTTCTAGTAATGGTGCACAAGTAAGAAACAGACAGAGGAAGTGTGACACAACAAACAGAAGCGCGGACAAGAAAAAATCCAATACACTTGCGCGAAGAGAGTGAGAAGCATTCAGAAGCTGGATTTCTTGCTTGAAATGATGCCTGTATATATAGGCAAGGTCATACCCCTGCGCGCCGGAACCTGTGCGCCAGAACAATACTTGCGCGCCTAATACTTGTGTACCGCGACACCTTATTTCTCATTTTCCTCAGAGTCAAATCCTCTTTCCTTTTTCGGATCCGACTTTGAGGGGGGGCTTTTGTTGATGCTCCTTTCTGTCACAGAGTCTAACGAATGGAAAAGGGAAATTCATTAAGCACAAAGAGAGTCATCCTTTGAAGAACATCAAAAATTGACAAAGCCATGAACAAGGAACCTTTTAAGCATGGGTCGCACAAGTTTCTTTATGGTCGCGCAAGTCACTTGTGCGCCACATATGGGTCGCACAAGTAACTTGCACGCCCTTTTATTTTATCACCTAAGGTGCTCAGTGGCCTGTAAATAGCCCCTGTGGGCCCCCCATTTAAAAGACAAAAAATCCAAATCTCAGATTCAAGCTCTGGTCGCCCAAGTCTCTATCAGAAGTCTTTCAAACACTTCTAAGGTAATCCTTTTCCTATAATGGAAGATCTAAAGAGGAATAATAAGGCCTAAATGTTAGAACTCATCAACACTTGTGTGCCTAAGTGTCCAAACCTTAAGGGAAATGAAGGCACTTGCACACTGCCTTGTCCTCTTATGGAAACTTATGCGCCGCCCTTCTGGAAGCATCTAGGGATAATACTAAGGGCTTGATCCAATTCACACCCACGTATTACCTTACAGGTTCTCTGTCACCCAAGTGAACCCATGTCGCTCAAGTATACTTGCGTGACCAGGACTTGCGTGCCAAACCAGGACTTGCGCGCCTCCTTCCAATTCACTTCCTTTCCTCATATTCATCAATCTTCTTCAATATTTAGTCTTAAAAACCCTCTTCAAATCCATTTACAGCATGGTTCATTTATTGGCTTCCTTATTTTAAAGTAATTCAGTGGAACATCTCTCAAAACCTCGTGATTTTCATAACTTTATGTCATTAAGGTTAGAGACTTTCTTCATTCAACCTCATCCTTTACGATGAGAAGATCTTTAATCTGGGTATCATCCTTGGGAGTAAGCCCCAAGTTCCTTGTTCATGGGCATCCTTTTTAAGAGTAAGCCCCAATAATAATTTCTTTTAACTTTGGGCATCCTCCTTATGAGTAATCCCTAATCTTAATTTCTTTTTATTTGGGCTTCCTTTTCAGGAATAAAACCCAATCATAAGTCCCTCTTAAATTTTTGGCTTCCTTTTCAGGAGTAAGTCCCGGGTTAAAACACAAAATCTCCATAAAGTACAAACACATTTATGGACCATGCTCTTAGGCTTCTTTCCTAAAAGTATTTGTCTTCATTTACTTGGACGGTCATACATACGTAAGCCCCACATCATTTCTTATGATTTCATCTTTTGTGTCACAATCGTCAGGTTTAACTAATACCTCTGGTTTCTCACACCGAGCATCACTCACATGATCTTAGAGTGTAAAAGTAATTATGAAATCTCTCTTTGAGCCATTAATCATGCATAAACATCATACTTCTTCACTCGAACTACGTGGGTTCTGATTCCTTTTCTAACGAGGATAGGTATCTATCCCATCTACAGGTATGATCCCAACTCTAAAATATATCATGTCTTTCTGAATGACAATAAACTTCAAGTGCCCCATTTAGTGGATTAAAAACTAGTATTGATCGGCGAGTACTATAGTGGTGGCAGGGAACTATTTCTGCAGCGGTACCGTGTCGTACTGTAGCCGTCAGGTTACTATTCACAGAATGGGAATTTGGCCAGAAATTTGATCCTACGGGCTATGTAATGGGCTACAAGCCCCTTGGACCATCAGGCTATGTTATGGGTCTCCCTCTACCCAGTTAAAAGAGGTGTTTTCTTTGATTTATTAATAAAAATGAGGCTTCATCCCCAACCTTTAAAAAAAATAACCTCAAATATATATAAAAGATTACATAAATCCTATACATATCAATCATTGATTGCAAGGTCTAAAGGAAAAACTCATTTTAATGCTTGGTAAATTAATAAGGATTCACGAACATAACTCAAATCTAAAAGAGAGTCCCAGAGTAGACAATAATTTTCCACAAAAAGGTGTGATGAGTCTGACCTTCTATCCTCTCGATCAATGCAAATTATTTAGTCTCATCAGTCCACAATTAATGGGCACCTACCTTTGGAAAGCAGGTCTAAATGGATATAGAATCATTGGATGTTTCCAGTTCTATTAATAAACCCATTATAAATCAATTGGAAAGTTTAAACCTTAAACAAACAAGGTCATCCATATTTCCATAAGAAATAGTTTTGAAATTAGAATTGGTCATGACCGTATTGGAAGAAAAACTACTTTAAGTGGATTTTAAGTGGCTAGAAAAATATGATAGAATTAGTTGTGTAGGTTTTGGAGTGTCTCATCAAAAATATTTTTATAATAAAAACCATAATAAGATACAAATAATATTATAAAATTATTTCAATAATAAATATATGATTTTCAATATATTATTTTCAGGTCTGGTTTGGAAATATATGTGAAATGATCAATTAAAATAAGTAGTGGAACAAAGATCATCACATGAACAACCAAACGACCCTACTATCTTTGAGGCTAGTCATTCCCATCAACCTCATACCTTATATGAGTTAATAAATTTTTTCACTACTCTTTCTCTTAAATGTGAATCAAATAACTTTGGATAACTTTATATTACTAAAATTCAAGATGGTGAAGTTGTATGTTATTTTTATCTATAAAAATCCACACACAACCATGTTGTGAGGGTTATGGTGTATAATATCCTAAGAGACAAGATACACAACAAACAATTCCCATTAGATCACATGAGAGTGGGGATTGAGGTAGATCAAGATCCGAGCACTAAGTTTCATGTTTGACTTGATGATCCAGATATTACAATGGTTAATGATTCTATTGTAACTTTCTTAGCATAGCCATATAATCTTATAAAGATACATGAGGTATGTCCTTAAAAAAAATTTCAAAAGGAAAAACTATAACAATTGATCAAAAAAGGTCTAAAGTGAGGTATGATATTAAAAAAGAATAAAATTATGGGTAAACAGAAGGAGATATCAAGATAATATAGTGAATCAATCAAAAAATAGAATGACCTTCTGATAGTACCTTCTCCCCTCTAGTTCCACATCAACATATATTAGTATTACAACTTCATGGATACACTATAGACAAATATAAAGATATTTCCTACATTCCACATGAAGAATAAATATATGGAACTTCCAATACATATGTGCTTTGTCATGATAATGTAAATGAGATTCTAAGGATTGAATAGATGGGAGTCTAAATTGTGAATAAATTCATAAGGTATATTTTCATAACAAGTCTATCCAAAAAATGATATAATATGTTTATTAATGTTAATAGTTGTTCTTTTTTTATGAATTAATTTATATTAAAATGACATAAAGGGAAAATTGTGTGAAGAATGATTTGGATTCATTAATCCATATACCATTTCTATGCAAGAACTTTTTATAGAGTTTGAAGAAATTGATAAGAAAAAATATGTGCTAAAAATCATTTAATAAAAAATAAAAGATGATAGAATATTTTTAATGCCTAAAATGTAGGTGGGACTTTTCAATCTAATCCTATAAAATATATTTTTATTTTTTCAATATTTTTTTTTATTTTTTAGGAGGCACTGAATACTGATCACAATCAATCTGGATACCCCAAATATTTATTTTTTGGATCCAATACATGGATATCCAAAAACAACTAATCACAAATGATTTGTATTGTGAATTTCTAATTCATTCCAACCGAAATTTTATAGATAAACATTGAATTATATGTTTTACTTTGTGTTTTAACAATAATTTTGTTATGATATGGTGATCACTAAATATAGGATCAATCATAGTACAAAGTCAGTTACGAAATATAGAAATTTTATGGATTACTTAAAATAGAAACATATTATAGTATATATAAAAATATTTAATTATCAAAACATATTTAAAAAACAATTTACTTTTTTTGGTAAATGTTTCTGTAGTTTCCAAAGTAATATAATATTAACATTTGGGGATATTCTGTTTTCAAATTAATGAAAGATGTCATAAACCATGGTAAATCCACTATCCCTAAATAGGTAATTTCTAAAAGAAATTAAAATTTCATTAAATATATTTCCTAATTGTTTATTTTCCTATATTTTATCAGTACTACTGATATTGATGATAACCTTCATACTCAAAAGAATAATTAAATTTTTTTAGAGTTGAGTGAGCAGCATACATGGTGTCGGAATATTTTTTGACATAAAATTTAGGTTATTACCTACTATGTTTGTGATATAGTATGGGATATGACCTTAGAAATATATTTAGGGTGCAAAACATTACTATTATAATGCTTATATATTATTTTTTGATCTATTTCTCAAGTATAAGTATAATGGTTGAAATCAATTTGTTTAGAAATGAATGGGTGGAATAAATGGTGTCAGAATTTATACAGACATCATGAAGAGGTAACTTCATACTACATATTTAGTTAGTTTTATCTTCATTTTATCTAGTTTTTTTGTTAATTTCTTTATCATTTTTATCTGATACTTATATTTTAAAATATACACATTAGTTCACAACATACGTCACATGCTCAAAACTAAGAAAATGAGATCGTATTGTCTTCAAATGTTATAGAAATGATTCATAACTCATTTGTGATGTGTATGAATTAATCGTATGTCAATATAACACCTAATATGGTTGGTATAACTAAAAGTACATTTTTTAATATAAAAGTGTCATTTTAGTTTAAAAGATACATTAAATAGTTAAAACTATGAAAATGAGATTGGATTGTTTTCAAACAATAATAAAATGATCCATAATTCATTTTTCACATGTAATAATTAATTGCACATCAATTCGAAACTTGATGTGGTCGGTATGACTAAAATTATGTGTTCTCAATACAAAAGTGTCATTTTAGCTTAAAACATACATCAAATAGTTAAAAATGAGAAAACAAGATCGGATTGCAGACATATATCATGAATATGTGACTTACTAATAATTATTTAGTTGATTTTCTCATCATTTTATCTACTTTTTTTAGTTAATTTCCTTAAAATTTTATGTGATACTTATTTTGAAATTTTTTACAAATATTATAAAGAAATTACTTATTCAAAAGTATGATTCACCCATCTACTATCATCATTCACTCAACAAGGATGATGCACTCATGACGATGAAATTTTCTTTTTATTCTCCAATGCATTCAACATTCTGGGTTATCGAACAACAATATTTGTAGATAACCCAGAGTTTTGAAATAATTATAGGATAAAATGACATATTGGAATCAACCATTCCTCAATATGATAAATAGTGTAACCAATATTACTCAAATTGTATGGTTTTAGTTTAAAATTTACATTTTATTAATGTATTATTTCATATTTATGTTTAATTTATTTCTTTACAGTATTACTTACATAGTTTTTTTTTTATAAAAGTGAAATATTTTGCTCAAGTTGGGGTGGTTTGTTCGAATCTTATCCTGATTATGATATATTAGACTTAGAGGTTGCAAGTGAGATAATTAAAATGACGAAATGGTTCAATAATGTAAACAAAAATCAAGAAAATGTGAATTATTACAACTTCTTTAGTTAATTTTATCACCATTTTATCCATTGTTTTTAAGTTAATTTCCTTATCACTTTTATCTCATACAAATTTGGTTTTTTTCAGGGTTCTTTTTAGAAGTCATATTTTTCTTTCAACTATTGGAAACAGGCCAGAAAAGAGAGAACATGTTCCTTTTGGATGGAAGATGAAAAACCATGATGCCTGAAACATGAAGTGTGTCACACAAAATTAAGTTTCCTCTTCCATCCAAAATAGAACATGTTATGTATTTTATGGCTATTTTGAGATATTTGAAATAAAAACACACATCACATACTTTATAATTTTCTACTCAATATGATACACAATGTGCTTGGTATGACTCAAATTGTATGATTTTAGATTATAATTTACATTTTAGTTCAAAAAATGCATCAAATACTCAAAACTAAGAAAAAATAATCATATTATTATGATACTTTACTAAAATAATCCATAAGTCATTTTTTATGTTTCGGAGTCATCTTCACCTCAATCTGATACACAATATGGCCGGTATGACCCCAAGTACATCTTTTTATTTAAAATTGACATTAATTTTATTAAAAAAGACAAGTGATATACTAAAAACCAATAAAAAATATTTTTATAGCTTTTATAAGTTAGATAAATGATCCATAAGTCATTTTATATGTGTAGGAATAAATTTCACCATAATATGATACATGTTGTGCCCGGTATAACTGAAAGTGTTTGTTATCAGTTTAAAATTGACATTTCATTTCAAAATGTATGTCACACACTGAAAAAAGATCACACACACATAGATTGTCATAATAATTTAGTAAAATGATTCATAAGACATTTTTTATGTGTATGAATCAATCTTGTGTCAAACCATCACATGATGTGATATTTATGACTCAAAGTATGTGTTTCTAGTTTAAAATGACATTTTTTTGTAAAAAAGAAAAGTGACATACTCAAAACCAATAAAACGTATTTGGATTGTTTTAATACTTTAGTAAAATGACCCATAATTTGTTTGTGACATGTATTAATTCTCCACACCAAAATTTGACACACAGTGTGATTGGTATGACTTCAAGTGTGCTTTTTTATATTAAATCAACATTAATTTTAGTAAAAAAGACAAGTGACATGCTCAAAACCAAGAAAACGCATTTTGATAATTTTAATACTATGTTAAAATGTTATATAAGTCATTTTTGATGTTTAAAAATCATCCTCACCTCAATATGAAACATTTTTTGACCGATATGACTCCAAGTGTGTCTTTTTATCTAAAATTGACTTTAATTTTAGTAAAACTGACAATTGACATGTGAAAAACTAATAAAATGCATTCATATTGTTTTGTTACTTTATAAAAACAATACATAAGTCATTTTTTATTTTTAAGAATTAGACACACCTCAATCAGATACAGGGTGCGCTAAGTATGACTCAAAGTGTACGTTATGAGTTTAAAATTGACATTTTAGTTCAAAACATGTTTCACTCCCTAAAAACCATGAAAACATGCACGAATTGTGTTTATAATTTAGAAAAAAGATTCATATTTCATTTTTGAGATGTAGGAATCAGTATCATGTCATCCCGACACATGATGTGATCAGTATGACTCAAAGTGTGTGTCTCTAGTTTAAAATGACATTAGAGTAAAAAAGACAAGTGACATACTCAAAAACAAAAACAAAAGTATTATGATCATTTTAATAATTTAATAAAATTATGTATAAGTCATTCCAATTCTACCATAATCATCCTCACCTCAATTTGATGCATGGTGTGACTGGTATGACTCCAAGTGTGTCTTTTTATTTAAAATTGATATTAATATTAGTAAAAAAAGGAAAGTGAAAAATTTAAAACTAATAAAATTAATTTGTATTATCTTCACAATTTATAAAATGATCCATAAGTCTTTGTGACATTTAGTTATTAGTTACATCTCAATATGATGCACGGTGTGACCGGTATGGAATTAAGTGTGTCTTTTTATTTAAAATTTTCATTAATTTTAGTTTAAAAGAAAAGTGACATACTCAAAACTAATAAAATGCATTTGGATTGTTTTGATACTTTATAAAAATGATAAATAAGTAATTTTTGACATGTAGGAATCATTCTCACTTCAATATGATGCACGGTGTGACTAGTAATACTCAAAATGTCTGTTATCAGTTTAAAATTGACATTTTAGTTCCAAACATGTGTCACTCACTGAAAACCAAGTAAACATTCTCGGATTATCTTGATAATTTATTAAAATTCATTTAAAAATTCATTTTTGATATGTAGGATGTATTCTCATGTCAAATTGACAAAAAATGTGATCATTATGACTCAAAGTGCATCTTTCAGATTTAAAATGAAATTTTAGTAGAAAACATAAGTAACATACTTCAAACTAAGAAAATGCTTTCAAATTTTTTTTATAATTTGGGAAAATAATCCATAAGTATCTTTTTATGTGTATGAATCATTCGAAATTCAATCTGATTCATGGTGTGATAGGTATGACTCCAATTGTGTCTATTTATTTAAAATTGAAATTAATTTTACTAAACAAGAAAAGTAAAATTATCAAAATAAATAAAATTAATTAGAATTATTTGAATACATTAGTAAAATTATCCATAAGCCATTTTTGATGTTTAGGAATTAGTATCACCTCAATCTGATTCATGGTGTGACTGGTATGACTCAAAGTGTCTGTTATCACTTTAAAATTGACATTTTTATTCAAAATGTGTGTCACTAAATGAAAACAAAGGAAACACTCTTGGGTTGTCTTGATAATTTAGGGAAATGATTCATAAGTCATTTTTCATGTGTAGGAATAATTATCATGTCAAACTGAAACATGATGTGATGAGTATGACTCAAAGTACCTTTTTTCCAATTTAAAATGACATTTTAGTAAAAAACATATGTGAAATACTCAAAACTAAGAAAACAAGTTCAAATTATTTTCATACCTTAGGATAAAAATCACTAATTCATTTTTTTAGGAATCATCCTCACCTTAATTTGATGCATAGTGTGACCAGTATGAATCCATGTGTGTCTTTTTGTTTAAAATTGACATTAATTTTAGTAAAAATGACAAGTGACATACTCGAAATTGAGCAAATGATTTTGTATTTTTTTACAATTTAGTGAAATGATACATAAGTCATTTATGACATGTCGGAATTAGAAATATCTCAATATGATGAATGGTGAGTTTGGTATGGCCTCAATTGCATCTTTTTATTTAAAATTGACTTTAGTTTTAGTAAAAAATTGAAGTGATATACTCAAAATAGAACAAAACCCATCCGGATTGTTTTGGAACTTTATTAAAATGATATATAAGTCTTTTTTAATGTTTAAAAATCATCCACACCTTAATATGACACACAGTGTGACCGGTATGACTCCAATTGTGTCTTTTTATTTAAAAATGACATTAATTTTAGTAAAAAAAGACAAGTGACATACTCATAACTGAGAAAATGCATTCAGATTGTTTTGATACTTTAGTAAATTGATCCATGATTCATTTTAAATGTGTAGTAATCAGATGCACCTCAATATGATACATGGTTTTCCTAGAATGACTCAAAGTGTTCGTTATTTGTTTAAAATTGACATTTTAGTTCAAAAAGTGTGTCACTCACTGAAAGCTGAGAAAAAATGCTCAGATTGTCTTGATAATTTAGGAAAATGATTCATATGTCATTTTTGGAGTGTATAATTCAGTATCATGTTAAACCAACACATGATGTGATTGATATGACTCAAATTATGTGTTTCCAGTTTAAAATTATATTTTAGTAAAAAAATGCAAGTGACATACTCAAAACTAATAAAACTCATTTAGATTGTTTTTATACTTTAGTAAAAAAAATACATAAGTCATTTATGACATGTAGGAATCATTTTCACCTCAATCTGATGCATTATGTGACCGGTATGACTCTAAGTACGTTTTTTAATTTAAAATTGATAATAATTTTAGTAAAAAATGAAAGTGATTACTCGAAACTGAGAAAACACATTTTTATTATTTTTATACTTTAAGAAAACAATACATAAGTCATTTGTGAATCATAATAATTGGTCGCACCTTAATCTGATACACAGTGTTCCAGGTATGACTCAAAGTGTCTGTTATCAGTTTAAAATTGACAATTTAGTTAAAAACATTTGTCACTCAATGAAAACTGAGAAAATGTGTTTATATTGTCTTGATAATTTAGGAATATCCATAATTCATTTGTGAAATATAAAAATTAAATGCACATCAATCTGACACATGATGTGATCGGTATGACTTGAAGTGTATTTTTTAATATATAAATTCCATTTTAGTTTAAAATGCACATCAAATCGCTAAAACCGAGAAAACAAGCTCAAATTGATCTCTCATCATTTTATCTTCTATTAATTAATTAATTTCTTTATAATTATTATCTTATACTTATTTAGTTAGTTTTTATAGATATAATGTTTGAAGATGAATAATAAATGATGTGATGTGCAAGAATCAACCGCAACTCAATATGATACATGGTATTCCTGGAATGACACAAAGTATATGTTTTTAGTATAAAATTGACACTTTGTGTTTAATTTATTTTTTTATAGTATTACTAGCATAATAATTTTTTTTGTTATACAAGGTTATTCTTTTTCTCAATCTGTGGGGTTCAGTTTCGTAGTAGCATGACTGGGGGGTCGAGGGAAAAATACCAAGGAACGTCAATGTTTTTTGAATTTTTGTGATAATTCTTACTTACTCATGTAATTGTACAAACCAATGTTTGAAATTTATATAATATAGTGTGTGTGTTTTTATTTGTGTTTTAAATTTTATTTCATTTAAATATTTTATTTTGAACCTTTATTTTCTAATTTTTGGTAATGTTTTTGTTGTTGGAGTGTGTTTTAATTTTAACAGCACACTACAACTGTATGCCCCTTTATTAGCACATTTTCTAGCACTGATAAAGGGAGTCCTTTATCAGTGATAAAGAAAAGAACTAATAAAGGGGGTCCTTTATCATCACTTAAATAAGTGTTGATAAAGGAACCTTTTATAAGCACTTTTTTATCACTAATAAAAAACTAGGGCTTTTAATCGGGCTCTTGTAATCGTCATGTTTTCCACTAACAATGGCCAATTTTAGCACTATTAAATGCCATATTTGTA
Organism: Viscum album; assembly: GCA_963277665.1. Taxonomy (NCBI): domain Eukaryota; kingdom Viridiplantae; phylum Streptophyta; class Magnoliopsida; order Santalales; family Viscaceae; genus Viscum; species Viscum album. The sequence continues at coordinate 1,543,569,873 of OY728141.1, forward strand.
ATAGTAATAAGTAATTTTTTATGTGTATGAATCATTCTCACCTCAATTTGATACACGGTGTACCTTATACGACACAATGTGGTCTTTATCAGTTTAAAATTGACATTTTTGTTGAAAACATATTTCACTCAATGATATCCAAAAAAACACACTGGGATTGTCTTCATATTTTACTAAAACTATTCAAAAGTCATTTGTGATGTATAAGAATCAGTATCACATCAAATTAATACATTATGAGACCTATGTGACTCAAGGTTCCTGTTTTGAGTTTAGAATAACATTTTAGTAAAAAATAAAAGTGACATACTCAAAACTGAGCAAACACATTCATATTATTTTGATACTTTAGGACAACAATCTATAAGTAATTTTGTGATGTGTAGGAATCATCTGCATCTTAATCTGACTCAACTACCATAGATCGATGCATATGCAAAGCCTACTTTTATCAATACTAAATAGGAAGCACTAATAAAAGGTTTGCCTTTATCAGTGCTGATAGAAGGTCTACCTTTATCAGCGCTGATAGAAGGTCGACCTTTATCAGTGATGATAAAGGTGGATCTTTATCAGCATTATTCTTAGCACGGATAAAACCTTTTAATAAAAAAAAATTTAATAAATATAAAATTATAATAAATATATTTAAAGAATAATGTTTATTTATATACATTAATTAAAAAAATGCAAGTTTGTAATTAATATAAATATGATATATTAATATATATTTTTTAATAATTCAAATATATATAAAATGTTTTAAAAAAGTATATACTAAATTATAAATAAATATATATTTAAATAATTATAAAATTACAATATGTATATTAATTATATTTATAATTATATATAATTATATATTAAAAAATAGATATAATTATACATATATATAATTATAATTATATATTTATATTTATATTTATAAAAAATTTTATTTATAATTATAACTATAATTATATATATATATTTGTAAATATGATTTATATTACAATAAGTATATATATATTTTTATTTAAATAATATATAAAAATGAATAACATAACTTATAAAAAAATCTTTTCATAACTTTATGTATAAAAAATATCAAATTTATATTAGTCAAAAAAATTAATAGTTTATTTATATACATTGATTAGAAAATGTGTATATAATTAAAATAATTATAATATATTAATATTTTATTTAAATAATTATATACTATATGAATGAATATATAAATACAGATATATATTTATAATTATATATCAATAATTTTGAAATATATTTATGAATCTATAGAAATACTTTTGAAATATATTTATTTATAATTATAAATATAAATAAATACATATATATTTTCATAATTATAAAATTATAATAAATATATTTATTATATTTATAATTATATATAATTATATGTTGTAGTTGGGGTTTGGCTTAATGGTAACCACCCTGTAATGATAAATCACATATGGGGGTTCAAAACTCATTAGCAGCTGAGAAAATGCAGCACCGCCGACACTTTATCAGCAGTGGACACTGTAGAGGCGGCAGTATTGTAGTAGGTACTATAGTAGTCTGGGTACTTAAGTAGTACTATTCACTAAAGGGGATTTGGGCCAAAAATATGGTCCTTCAGGGCCATGTAATGGGCTTTAATGCCCATTGGGCTCACATGTCATGTAATGGCTTTCCTCTACCCAAAAAAAGAGGTCATTTCCTTTATTTCAATAATAAAGAGGCTTCGGTCCCAACTTTTACAATGTGTGAGTGTGTGTAAATACATTTTAAATATATTTCTTTATAATTATAATTATAAATATATAAATAATTATAAAATTATAATAATTATATTTAAATAATAAATATAGTTATTAAATTTATCATTATATTTATTGATATATTTATTAATATATTAATATAAATATATATAATTATAATTATAATTATAATAAATATATATATATATATATATTTGAATAATTAGAAAATTATAATAAATATATTTAAATAAAAAATATTTTTTATATATTTTTTATTTTATAAATATATATAGTAATATAAATATATATAATTATATAAATATATTTTTAAATATTTACATATATTTATAATTTATATAGAAATAATTTTAAATATATTTAATTATAATTATATATATTTATATATTTAAATAATCATAAAATTATAATAAATATAGTTATTAAATTTATAATTATATTTATTTATATATCCATATAAATATATATAATTATAAAAATATATATAATTTTAAATAAATATATGTATTATGTAAAATTAATCTTTATCTATTCTTTTTTAGCGCTAATAAAAATAAACCTTTATCAACTCTAAAAAAGCATTGATAAAACCTCTCTTTATCAACACTTGGATTTTAGCGCTGATAAAGAATAGTTTTATCAACACTTTATATTTTAGCACGGAGAAAAGTACTATTTATCAATGTGTTTTTGAAATCACTCAGGGTTAAATGTCTTATGGGTTCTTATAAAAAGAACCCTAACATATTCATCACCTCTACGCCCCTTCAAACTCTTGTAGAATCCTAGTGTTGCTACCCTCGCGGAACCACCACCGTCATTGTCATCTTCTTTCTCGACTAACTGATCCTTTCAAAATTTAAGGAATGTGTTAATTTATTTTGTTAGTCTTTGGATCTTTGGTTTTACTTGCAACCTTTGTACTTATCATCCTGATTTCCACCCCTTCTAGCGCCGAGTGGGTTCAGTCGCGCCTGCCATACCTACCATCCCATGAACTGTTGCCCCTCCCTCCCTTGCCTCACCTGTTGACTGATGACCGACCACCCATCCCTCCCTTGCTGCTGACCAGACATCCTCCCCTCCCTCTCTTTCTTCCTTGCATGTTGATCATCAACCGGACACCCTCCCCTCTCTCACTTTCTACCGACCGGCTGTCGATCGACGATCGGACCCCCGTCTCCTCACTCCCTTTCTTTCGGTCAACCAACAACAGATGACCAGACCCCATCTCATCCCACTATTACCTCTGACCAGTCGGCCAATTGCAGGGGTTTTATATAATTATTTTAACATTTTTTTTCATTTTTATTAATTGTTTTCTTGGATTTTCAAAAATTATATCTATTGTGGATTCACCATTTTTATGTCGGTCTGGATTTCAATTTGATATTTGTTCATGGGTAATTTGAGTTTTTTATATAATCAATTTTTGTGAATGCAATTTGAGATTTTTTTCAATGAGTAATAGCAATTTGATAATTACAATTTGATAATTTTACATATATTAGTAATTCAAAAATGTATATAATGTTTTAAAAAAATTATAAAATTATAAATAAATTAATAAATATTTAAATAATAAATATATTTATCATATTTATAAATATTTATATTTTATATATTACTAAATATATATAATTATATATATAATTATATATAATTATATATTTATATAATTACATATAATTATATTAATATATTTATAATTATATAAAATTATTTATAAATATATTTATTTATAACTATAATTATAAATATATATATATATATATATAAATATTTAAATAATTATAAAATTATAATAAATATATTTAAATAATAAATATATTTATTTCAATAATTATTATAAATTAGATCCTACTTAATATCACGAAATTACTATTTAGTAATAATATTTCTTAATTAATTCATAATTAATTAGTAAATATGGACAATAATTTGCAATTGCCTAATAATAAAACATAGTAATTTAACAATTATTATGGATTAATTAATTTTTTTTTAATATCACTTAGTAGTTGAAAATTATTTGTTAATATTAAAATCTATTAATTATATATATATATATATATATATATATATATATCAGTGATTGGGGTACAATGACATGCGCGCATACACCACACGCCTCAAGAGGAACCCATATCATAGCCCCCCCTAAGGGATAAGCCAGATTAACTCCTGGATTTATTTATATTATATATATATATAGGTAGTATGCTAACTCATACATCATCCCAATCAAGAGGAGAACTTTTCACCACAAGCAAGTGTGGCCCTTAATTTTTTTCATGGAATCCACCATCAGCCACCCTAAATATCTGCCTTGTCGGCTATCTGTCAAACTCCCTACATCAGCATGAGTCGCTGCTTCACCCTCATCGCAGGTCTGCATCTTAGCATCTTCGAGCATTTTTCATCCACCTCACATCACTATAAGCCACCACTCACCCATGGAGATCGTAGGTTACCTGCAACCGAAGACTACCATCCTGTCAACCGCTCGCGCCCACCAGTGGAAAGCCTACAAACATCCCCCATCAAAGATTTCACATGTCTGTTGGCACACACTGCATCAAAAATTGATGTCCCAACTCGACCCCATGGAGACCATTGTCTGCAGTCGGCCATCAACCATGAAGCTACTGATGTCAGACCACTGGCATCCCACCCCCTCCAACATGATAAAATCGTGCACTTATAGAACACAGGACAAATTCGTCAACGCTAGCGTCAATTGACACAAGCCACTATAACAGTTCCTCAAATAAATGAGGCCAACTATGATGCAGTTGTGGGTCAAAAACCATCTATCTTGGATGAAAAAGGTATGTTGAATCACTCAGCTACCCCTCATGTGCTTAAAATCTATTAATTAATTTCAAATTAATTAATAAATATGAATAATAATATTTTATTAATTAACAAATTGTATATTATGTATGTGCTTGTGGGAAAAATTATACCAAACACACACAGACCACACAAACAAGCCTGGATAGGTAGGCGATAGACCCCCCAAAGGATATCCTACAGATAAAACCTTTTTTATTTTATATGAATGACTCGAAATCACAGTGGGCATAAAGCCCCAATACATGACTCATAGACCCATTTTCCACCATTGGTCCCATCGTGGAAAATCTCACTATATCCCATCATCCAATCCCAGGAGCAATCTCTGTCGGCCACTCCAAGTGTTTCTACCTCGTCTGATGTGCACCGCCCATCCATCCCATCAAATCCCGACAATCGTGTACCCCTATGGCCCTATCGCCACCACCCGAGTAGACCACCAAGCCGACGAGGGCCACCTCCATCAAAGCCACCTCATAACTAATTAACAAGTACTCTTAATTAGTAATTTAAAAGTTATTATGGATTAATTAATATAGAATATCACTTAGTAGATAATTATTACTATTTTGTTTTAATCTTTATTAATTAATTACTATTTAATTAATAAACTTGAATAATAATTTTTAGTTAATAGTAATTATTACTAATTTACTAATAATGATCAATATTTATTATCAACTAATTTATTAAAATATAAATAATTAATATTTAGTAATAATTTGTTATTTATAAATATTATTAACTATTAATGAATAATAATTAGTAATCATTGATCATAATTAATTATTAATAATAAAATTAAAAATTATTATAACTATTATAATTAATAATAATTATTCTTACTTAATATAATAGGAAGATAAGCACTAAAATTCAGTCCTTAGAATAAAAGCATTTTTCTTTTCTATTTTAGATAGAAAAATAAGAAATGTTGTCTAATCCTATTCCAACTCCCCAACCTGGGAACATTTATATTTAAGGAGACAAATATCATCTTAATCAAATTTATCTCTTGAGCAGTTATTGTGGCATTTTGTTATATGAGACTCATCCCTCGTCTCTTATGTACATGCACCTATATTGCTTGAACTAACATGAGAAGTAGTCATCCCATACCTAGTACTGGTGATAATTGTGGATAAATTTAGAGGATAACATCTACCACCAGTGGTGTAATTCTTTTCTGAAATTTAATTACCCATTTATTCCAAAGCATGATGAAATTATTTGAAACATTAAAATGTTGGGTTCCCCTTATTTGAAAGGCACCTATTGTGTATTTATTTATTTTGTTAAATAATAATATTACCGAATCAAATATAATTGATATGAATAAAAAATGGGTCGATATCAATCGTATAACAAAAGAGTCTGAAGATGCGGTGAAAGTGTTCCTCAAGTTTGAAAAAGATCATGCATATTACCCTTATCAAATCCTTTGTTCATGTTAATATTGTTTTTATTCAATACTAATTAGTCCAGTGGAGTTAGAAAACCACTTGATAAGTCATGGAATAGATCGGAAATAATAATTTTGGACTAAACATGTTAAAAAGTGAATGTAGCTAGTGAATGGGATATCACTACATTTTATGGATTATCTGATATGATTACAAGTGTGGAAATGAAGAATAACATATCAAGTATGAGATTACATGTGTGAATGATGATGAAGATTTTATTGAAGAAATGAAAATCACAATTGAAGATGAACTTCATTATTGTCCAAAATAGTTTTAGATGTTCAATTGTTGTGAAAAGATGCAATTTTATGCTAGTTGTACTAAATAGGAAATAGTGATAGCCATACTGAAGCTGTATAATTAAAAAACTAGTAACAGATGGAGTGACTCTAGTTTTATTAAACTATTTTCTATCTTGAATGATATACTCCAATAAGATAATGAGCTTATTATACTAACATATAATGCTAAAATAATGTTATGTTCAATGGTTATGATCTTCGAAAGAATACATGTCTTTACAAATGAATGTATACTATTTATAAAAGTCCATAAATCACATAAATAATGCCAAAATTTTGTTACTTCTTGATATAATAAAGATGAATCTCGTCCTACAAATGTTGTATGGTGATTTCAAATCATTGCAAGGTTTAGGTGTCTATATAGAAATGCAGAGACTATAAGGAAATTGATATAGAACATAGATACAAGAAATAAAGATGAGAAAATTTATCACCTGGAAGAATCTCCCCAGTGAATGAGAATTGATCTCGATTATCCTCAATTTTGAATTGAGTTAAGAAACCTTCATCTTGTTCTATCTAAAGGTGGAGTGAATCATTTTTGTTTTCAAAGAAACACTTACATTACATGGTTGGTTATATTGGTAAATTATAACTTTCCACCATGGTTATCCATGAAATGAAAATACATTATGTTATCTATGCTAATATCTAGAACAAAATAATCAGGTATTGATATTAATATTTATTGGGATCCATTGATCAAAGATTTGAAATTATTGTTCAATTTAGTTGTTACATTGTATGATGCTTAAAAAAATGAAGATTTCACATTGAGATCCATGTCGTATAGGATAATATATAATTACCCCATTTATGGAAATTTGTCCGGATAAAGCATTAAAGGAACTAAAGGGTGCCCCATTTTTGAACAAGGTACACATTGAATTAGGTTGAAAATTTTATCGAAGACTATGTTTCTAGGACATCACATATATCTATCCTTATGAATTAAGTATCGATCATGGAAGATATCATTCGATGGGAGTTTAGAAGAATGTACAACACTGACTCCCCTAATAGGTGACTAACTATTTAATAAAGTAAAATCTATGGGCACTTATTTTGGTAAAAAAAATTCAAAAATATTATGAAAAGCAATTCAAAAAAGAGATCAGATTTTATTTAATTACCATACTATAATTGTGTGTACGTCCAAAATTTTCTAGATGTTATTCATTTTGAAAAAAAATGTATGTGATATTGTCATTTGAACATTACAAAATGCACCCAGTAAAAAAATTATGGAATTAAAGAATGGTTGGACATTATTGACATGGGAATAAGGGAAGATTTAGTGCTAGTGAAGGGTGAAAATAGAATTTTCTTCCCCTAACTGCATACACTCTTTCTAGTCAGGAGAGATATCAGTTTTTTAACTTTTTGAATGATTTAAAATTTCTAGAGGGGTATTCATTAAAAATAAATAATATATTTTCAATGATTTATTTAAAGTTAAAGGGCATGAAATCACAATATTGTCATGTTTTGATGCAAGATCAAATTCATGTAGATTTATGTTACATTTTTTCCAAAAATGACCATCATACATTAACCAAGGTTTGTTTCATTTTCAATGTTATGTGTAGCAATGTTATAGACCCGGTGAAATTTCCAACTATAAAAAAGGAAATTCTCATCATATTATTTGAATGGTAAATGTTCTTCCCATCAACATTATTTGATATGATGGTTCACTTAGTGGGAGATATTTGACTATGTGGTTATGTGAATTATTGATTGATGTACCCCATTGAATGATACATGAAGATTTTGAAAGTGTATGTCAAAAATCTAAGTTGAAAAGGGCTGTATTGTGGAGGTATATATTTTTTAGGAATGCATTGAATTTTGTACCAACTAATTTTACATTGTGGAAAGAATTGTTCTACCAAAATCACATCACACTGGATGGCTTGTGGGTGAAGGAATTTCTGGAATAGATGTTGTTGCAATCACTATTAAAGATCGAGATCAGGTCCAAATTTATGTTTTTCATAATAATTTTGAGGATTCCCCATATGTTGAAACCCACAAATAAATTATGAGGAATTTTAATCCATTAATGGATAAAATCTAGATATAAAATACATATAATAAATAGTTTATAAGATGTTTTTTAGACCATATTTTTAACGATTCATATGAAAATAAGAATTTAATATCTGAATGACTTTGATGGATAGCTAGAGGACCAAGTGTGCATGTATTGTCTTATAATGGTTGTGTAATTAATGGTTATAAATTCTATACAAACGAACATGATGAAGGTAGTACCATGAAAAATAGTGGAGTTAAACTTGTGGATAAAGTGCTGCATTTATTTGGTACCAAGGACAAAAATCAAATTCATGTGAATTTGTTATACTTTGGAATCATCAAACAAATATTGAAGTTGGATTATACAACTTTCTAAGTGCCAATTTTTTAAATGAAAGTGGGAAGATAATAGGATGTTTATTAAAATAGAAAAATTGGGATTCATAAAAGTGGATTTCAGTAAGGAAAGGTACAAATAAAAACATTTATAATGGAATCATAGGAAGTGCAAATATTTTATGTTCTAGATCCTACAAACCAAAATTGGTCACTTATTCCTTTATCGACCAAAACTGATGATGTGTCAGATTAAAATTCAACCGATGATGAACCTTTTATAAGGATCTCACAATCATTTTGATGTGGTCCCAATTTAGATAGGGACTTGTATTTTATAGGAGACCATAAATAAGGTATTTGGATACTTGATAGAGGGGTTACATCCCTTCAACCTTAAAAAAAGAGAGTTTGATAGTCAGGTTAAATATTTTTTTTAATATACATTTCATTACCTAGTGTTATTATGTTTTCAATTATGCGATTATGTAATCAAAATTAAATGTTGAACTAATTCAATAGATAATGAATTCTGAACATGTTGATTCTCCCAATCCTAAGGAACAATAGATTTCTCAACCTGTTTTGTTTTCTCAGAATAGAGGAATAATGACCTTCTACACATGTGAATGCTACAAATATAAATGTACAACATATTGAAAATGTTGAACCTGAGGAAATAGTATATGGAGAAAACTAATTTCCTAGAAAAAACAAGAGTTTTATAGCGTGACACTGTTAGAAAAAAATTATTAAGGAGAAATGAAAAGGCATCAAATTTAAGGTTGGATGGAATGTGCACAGCTAGCCTATTAACCCTAATAAGGCCATGTTCAGTAGTTTCAATGAGATAATCAATCAATAGTGTGTGCGGATTGATATATATTCATGGAACCATGTTGTTCCCATGCTTATGACACTGATTTGTGAAGATATTAGGGTAACATTACAACATCATTTCTTTATTTTGCTAAAAAATAATGAAACATTAACTTATTCTTCATTATCCATTGTAGAGTGAATTTATAGTAGATGAATCTACAAAGTAATTTTTATTAATGATTGATGGAAATAATCATATATTATTTCACATAATTATAAAGAAATTTCATCTCAAAGATGCTAAGGGGGAAATAGACCAGCACCCACCACATATGTATGCACACCTGATAATCCAAGAAGCATGGGATGCATTTAATAGTCTTCATGGGGAGATATATTTTCATATACATTGTGGCTAGTAATAAATTGTTTGAAAATACATTTATTAATCATTTTTATTAAGAAATTTTAATTTTTTAAATAGTAACTGAGTGCGGAATATTAGAAATGAGAAGAAAACCCAACGTACCCATACTGTAAAGCAAGGATAGGGTACGCTACACACTACTGGAAAAGTAGGCTATACCAACGGTTTATAACCATTGCTATAGGCTGGGAAACCGTTGGTATAGGGTATACCAACGGTTTTCCAAACCGTTTTCCAGTAAGGCGTGGGGAAAGCCCTTTACCAACGGTTTCATTTAAACCGTTGGTATAGGTGCTCGAGAATTCTGGAAAACAATTTACCAACGGTTTTGAACCGTTGGTATAAGTTTTTCCAGATTTATGGAAAAAGCTTTACCAACGGTTCACAACCATTGGTAAAGAGTTTCCCAAAACTTCTGCACAGCAGTGCCCAGAAGCCCCCCCAGAAGCTACACCTGCATAAAAAAACAGTGCACAACAGCCCTCCAGTATACCCTCCACTATACACCTGCATAAAAAATATCACAAAAGCCACATACAGACTTCAAACAGTATAAAAACACCTAAAATAGCCCAAAAAAACACATATGATAACAATTATCCGGTGGTAATTCACCTCACCCATCAAATTCTAATAGGAAGAATAGTTTGATAAATATCTATTAGAGTTGAATAAGACATTCAAATTGACTCAAATCCCATTTTTTTGTGATACTAGGTTTGGGTATGTAATGATTTGTGATGAATTTTGCATTGAACTTGTATTTTTTATAATATATGGTGAAAAGATATTTTCTTAGGAGTCTCGTCACTTATGACCCCATGAGTGAAACTACCAAACTCATGAAAAAGAGTCGTTGATGAGAGTAAATTTAAGTTGTATTCACTTAAAATGATTTCCTTTTGAAATAAAAGAGATACATTGAGTGGTGTCGTCCACACCGCACCTCGGATTGAGGCAGAGTTGACTCGTACACATCACAAATGACCCATGGATACATTTCCTAAAGTATCAACAGTATCTGAATGCCTTTGGTCTATTTTCCGTATGTCAGTTGTTGTTTTAACTTAAACTGTTTTCCATTTCAAAGAAAAGTGAAAAACTTTGAGTGGTGCCGGCCACACCGCGCCTCGGATTGAGGTGGGGTTGACTCGTACATGTCCCAAATGACCCATGGATCATTGTCATAAAGTTTCAATAGAATCTGAAAGTGTTTGGTCGGTTTTCCGTATGTCGTTTTTTTACTTAAAAGCGCATCCATTTTAAACAAAAGAAAGACACTTTGAGTGGTGTCGGCCACACTGTGCCTCGGATTGAGGTGGGGTTGACTCGTACACATCACAAATGACCAATGGATACATGTCCTAAAGTATCAACAGTATCCAAATGTGTTTGGTCAGTTTTCCGTATGTGGTTTTTTTTTACTTAAAAGCGCATCTGTTTTAAACAAAAGAAAGACACTTTGAGTGGTCCCGGCCACACAGGCCCTCATATTAAGGCGGGGTTGACTCATACACGTCACATATGACCCATGGATACATGTCCTAAAGTATCAATAGTATCTTAATGCCTTTGGTCCGTTTTCCGTATGTCATTTGTTGTTTTAACTTAAACCGTTGTCCATTTCAAAGAAAAGTGACAAACTTTGAGTGGTCCCGGCCACACCGGCCCTCGGATTGTGGCGGGGTTGACTCATACACGTCACATATGACCCATGGATCATTTTCCTAAAGTTTCAACAGAATCCGAATGCGTTTGGTTGGTTTTCCGTATGCAAGTTGTTGTTTTCACTTAAAATCCTGTCCATTTCAAATAAAAGTTAGACACTTTGAGTGGTGTTGGCCACACCGCGACTCAGATTGAGGTGGGGTTGACTCTTACACGTCACAAATGACCCATAAATCATTTTCTTAAAGTTTCAACAGAATCTGAAAGTGTTTGGTCGGTTTTCCGTATGTCGTTTATTTTACTTAAAAGTGCATCCATTTTTAACAAAAGAAAGACACTTTGAGTGGTACCGACCACACCGGCCCTCGGATTGACAAAGGGTTGACTCGTACACATCACATATGACCCACGGATCGTTTTCCTACAGTTTCAACAGAATATGAATGCGTTTGGTTGGTTTTCGGTATGTCAGTTGTTGTTTTAACTTAAACCGGTGTTCATTTCAAAGAAAAGTTAGACACTTTGAGTGGTACCGGTGACACTGCGCCTCGGATTGAGGCGGGGTTGACTCTTACACATCACATATGACCCATGGATCGTTTTTTCTAAAGTTTCAACAGAATCCGAATGCATTTGGTCGGTTTTCCGTATGTCAGTTGTTATTTTAACTTAAATTGTTGTCCATTTCAAAGAAAAGTTAGACACTTTGAGTGGTGTCGGCCACACCGCGCCTCAGATTGAAACGGGGTTGACTCGTACACATCAAAAATGACCCATGGATACATGTCCTTAAGTATCAACAGTATCCGAGTGCGTTTGGTCGGTTTTCCATATGTGTTTTTTTTACTTAAAAACGCATCCATTTTAAACAAAAGAAAGACACTTTGAGTGGTACCGGCCACACCGGCCCACGGATTGAGGAGGGGTTGACTCCTACATGTCACAAATGACCCATGGATACATGTCCAAAAGTATCAATAGTATCTGAATGCCTTTGGTCCGTTTACCGTATGTCAGTTGTTGTTTTAACTTAAACAGTTGTCCATTTCAAAGAAAAGTGACACACTTTGAGTGGTCCCGGCCACACCGTCCCTCAAATTGAGGAGGGGTTGACTCTTATACGTCACATATGACCCATGGATACATGTCCTAAATTATAAACAGTATCTGAATGCCTTTGGTCCGTTTTCCGTATGTTAGTTGTTGTTTTAACTTAAACTGTTGTCCATTTCAAAGAAAAGTGACACACTTTGAGTGGTCCCGGCCACACAAGCCCTTGGATTCAAGTGGGGTTGACTTATACACGTCACATATGACCCATGGATCGTTGTCCTAAAGTTCCAATAGAATCCGAATGCGTTTGGTTGGTTTTCCGTATGTCAGTTGTTGTTATAACTTAAATCATTGTCCATTTCAAAGAAAAGTGACAAACTTTGAGTGGTCTTGGCCACACCGGCCCTCAGATTGAGGCAGGGTTGACTCGTACACGTCACATATGATCCATGGATCATTTTCCTAAAGTTTCAACAGAATCCGAATGCGTTTGGTTGGTTTTCTGTATGCAAGTTGTTGTTTTCACTTACAATCATGTCCATTTCAAATAAAAGTTAGACACTTTGAGTGGTGTCGGCCACATCGCGCATCGGATTGAGGTGGGGTTGACTCGTACACATCAAAAATGACCCATAAATCATTTTATTAAAGTTTCAATAGAATCCAAAAGTGTTTGGTCGGTTTTATGTATGTCGTTTTTTTACTTAAAAGCGCAACCATTTTAAAAAAAAGAAATACACTTTGAGTGGTATTGGCCACACCGGCCCTCGGATTGAGGCGAGGTTGACTCATACACGTCACAAATGACCCATGGATACATGTCCTAAAGTATAAAAAGTGTCCGATTGCGTTTGGTCAGTTTTCCACATGTGGTTTTTTTTACTTAAAAGCGCATCCATTTTAAACAAAAGAAAGACACTTTGAGTGGTACCGGCCACACCGGCCCTCAGATTGAGGCGAGGTTGACTCGTACACATCAAAAATGACCCATGGATACATTTCCTAAAGTATCAATAGTATCCGAGTGTGTTTGGTTAGTTTTCCATATGTGGTTTTTTTTTACTTAAAAGCGCATCCATTTTAAACAAAAGAAAGACACTTTGAGTGGTACCGGCCACACCGGCCCTCAGATTGAGGCGAGGTTGACTCCTACACATCACAAATGACCCATGGATACATGTCCTAAAGTATCAACAGTATCCGAATGCCTTTGGTCCATTTTCCATATGTCAGTTGTTGTTTTAACTTAAACTGTTGTCCATTTCAAAGAAAAGTGACACACTTTGAGTGGTCCCGGCCACACCGGCCCTCAGATTGAGGCGGGGTTGACTTCTAAACGTCAAAAATGACCCATGGATACATGTCCTAAAGTATCAACAGTATCTGAATGCCTTTGGTCCGTTTTCCTTATGTCAGTTGTTGTTTTAACTTAAACTGTTGTCAATTTCAAAGAAAAGTGACACACTTTGAGTGGTCCCGACCACACCGTCCCTCGGATTGAGGCGGGGTTGACTCGTAAACGTCACATATGACCCATGGATCGTTGTCCTAAAGTTTTAACAGAATCAGAATGCGTTTGGTTGGTTTTCCGTATGTCAGTTGTTGTTTTAACTTAAACTGTTGTCCATTTCAAAGAAAAGTGACAAACTTTGAGTGGTCCTGGCCCCACCGGCCCTCGGATTGAGGTGGGGTTGACTCGTACATGTCAAAAATGACCCATGGATCGTTTTCCTATAGTTTCAACATAATCCGAATGCGTTTGGTCAGTTTTCTGTATGTTAGTTGATGTTTTAACTTAAACGGTTGTCCATGTTAAAGAAAAGTTAGACACTTTGAGTGGTGTCGGCCACACCGCGCCTCGGATTGAGGAGGGGTTGACTCGTACACATCACAAATGACCTATGGATACATGTCCTAAAGTATCAACAATATCCGAGTGCGTTTGGTCAGTTTTTCCTATGTGGTTTTTTTACTTAAAATCGCATCCATTTTAAACAAAAGAAAGACACTTTGAGTGGTCCCAGCCACACCGGCCCTCATATTAAGGCGGGGTTGACTCTTACACATCACATATGACCCATGGATACATTTCCTAAAGTATCAATAGTATCCGAATGTCTTTGGTCGGTTTTCCGTATGCCAGTTGTTGTTTTCACTTAAAATCATGTCCATTTCAAATAAAAGTTAGACACATTGAGTGGTACCGGCCACACCGGCCCTCGGATTGAGGCGGGGTTGACTCTTACACGTCACAAATGACCCATGGATACATGTCCTAAAGTATCAACAGTATCTGAGTGCGTTTGGTCAGTTTTCCATATGTGGTTTTTTTTACTTAAAAGTGCATCCATTTTAAACAGAAGAAAGACACTTTGAGTGGTACCGGCCACACCGGCCCTCGGATTGAGGCGGGGTTGACTCATACACGTTACATATGACCCATGGATCGTTTTCATATAGTTTAAACAGAATCCGAATGCGTTTGGTCTATTTTCCGTATGCCAGTTGTTGTTTTCACTTAAAATCCTATCCATTTCAAATAAATGTTAGACACTTTGAGTGGTGCCGGACACTACTTCAAAGCACATTTTCCATATCATCTTCCACATGCATAAACATGAAATACATGGATAACTAAGAAAGATATGTAAAAAAATAGAAAAATGAGCATCACAGTACCAAGGAATACTAAAGGTCTATGTAGTAGACTAATCATACAATAAGAATCAAGTGCAAAAAACAGAATCTGAATGAAACGTCCCTATGAACCAGAGGAAAACCCCAAAGTGGAAAACCATGTTCAAAAATAAAGACTTATACAGAATTCAAAAATGTAATGGATCAATCTGCCTCTGATCACCATCACCATCACTACTATCATCATCAGCCTCATCCTCGCCGCCATCTCTGTCCTCGTCCTCGTCCTCGTCCTCGGCATCATCCTCGCCCTCAGCCCCATCCTCGCCCTGGGCCCCAACCTCTCCCTCGTCCACATCCTCATCCTCGCCCTCTTCCTCTTCAGCATCCTCGTCATCACCAGGAACGTCATCATCTCGATCGCCATTAGAGCTACCACCTGGTGCATTGGATGATGCACCCATCGACGACATAAATGTCTGACAAGCCGCACTAGCCTCTGGTGGAAGTGATGAAGATAAATCTCTCATCAGTTTCATAAATTCTATGTATCTTGTTTGAACTTGTACTTCCAACTCTATGACCCTTTTATCAGACTGTCTTGCATGCTCCTTGACCTGTTCCAACTCGGTGGTACTAGAATGGATACCTGGAGATGACCAATACCTCGTCGGGACTATATTCTTACCAGGTCGGTAGCGTACTTGACCAGGGTGCTCATCTCCCAAAACCTGATATAAATGATCATGTGGCCCAAAATTTTCAGGCTCCTGGGCATCAAGAGCCTCTAAAAAAGCCTGTAAAAAATATTAATAGATTATTAAATTTCAAATTAGATATTAAACTTTGAAATAAACAAATTAAAACTTAAAATCTTCTCTTGGGTCGGTTCATTTACCGCAGTTCCATATTTTTTTCTTCTACTCGAGCAAAACAATTTTGCTCAAGGGATACGTCCTTCAATATTCATTTTGTGCTTCTGTAATGACATTGAAAAAATATAAAGTGAAAGTATAATCATATATTCATTATTCAATAAATCACATAATTTAAGTAGGATCCAATAAAAAGGGAAAGTCCTAAAGAAAAATTATAAACAACTATATCGTACCTGCTGCCTCTCATGATCTGACATTGTTGTGTGCCCCAAAGTGTGGAGGTATTTCTTTGAATCAATGTTTTTTTTTTGTTTTTTTCAGAAGATTCATAAATAATGATTAATAATTAATAAGATTATATTAATGCAAAATATGAAAACTCTCATTTAAATAACTCAAATGAGATTAATACCTTAAATTTGGAAGTCGCCCAATGGGTAATCATTTGGCGATATCGCTCTATCAGGCAGTCATCCACGATAGGTAATGTCTCTAACTCCGTGCCCACTCTATCACACCATCCAACATACAGCTCATGCTTATAAGCTCTCCAAATCTCTCCTAGCTCTTTTAAACGTGCTGGTCGTGCACCTTCGCCATCAGGGAAGTTATACTGAAGCTGAAACCAAATTGATTAGTTCATTTAAATACAAAAATATACTACATTAAATCCAATAGATATTTTACCCATATTTGTGCCCACGCATTATCCTTGACTTCAGGTGGCAGATGTCTCCAAGAGAGAGGGATGATCGGAATGATATCGGAGTATTTGGCTAGCGTCGCCAAAAAACACCGACATTGCTGCCCAGATTTCTCAATCATTTTTCCATAAACATTGTATTCTCCCATCAACTGTGTCTGGCGGTTCCATACTGCACGCAAGCGAGTACGCCCCCTCTCCCGCCTCCTATCTGTAGATGAATCTGTTATTAAAGAAAAATAATATCAATACAAGTTATAATAAAAATAAATTTTGGTATAAAAATTTGATAGAGTTATATAAATATACCTGTCGTAGTCGGATCAATGGGTGCAGAAGCTGAAGTAATATCCTGTACAGGTGGAGTGTCCCTCAGTGTATGCTCCTCAGCCACATACTGTGTCGCAGCAGGAGTTGAAGAAGGTGGAATATAATAACATGGAGATAATGAACTAGAAGAAAAATATGATGGTATAGACGTCTGGCCAGCTGGTAGTGTAAACATCGGAGGTCTAAATATCTCATATGTCCCTGAAGACACGCCAGGATCAAAATAGGGCGTAGAAGATACGTCTGTGGTAGTGGATCGTCTAACTCTCGCCCCACGAGCCCTCGTACCACCAACCTCTCTACTGGGATCAATATCAGGCTCCTCGTCAGATATCTGTCGTCTAGGGGGTGGATCCTGAAAAAAAGTTTGACAGAAAAGTAAACACATAATATTATAATTTATTGAAATATTTATATTTGAAATAAAATACTCACAATAGGGATGAGTGGAAGAACACCCATATGTACCATGCGACGATTATTATCTGTCATCTTTTTCCGCCGCCTCTCTTCAATGGGTGTCATTTCCTGCAATGAAAACAAATATGGAAGTAATTAGAAACAGATAACTAATGTGTAACCCAAAAAACAAAATATAGAAAAACTATTATGATAAAAAGAACATAATGAAACAGAAGATTTATGGTTTTATGAAGGTAAGTACTAGGATACACACTCTGAATGATGTAGGTGAAACATGTAGGTGAGAACATGACTGTATGATTTTATATATTTCCCACCACAACTTCGGGTTCACAATCAACTCTGACAATTGAGCTGTTGGGGTCATCATAAGTAATAAATGGATTGCTTCCAATTGCAGTAGGGATAGTTTCAACTTCATCATCACCATCATCAAAAACATGTCTGGTATTTACTTAAATAATTACACCGAATTTAGGATGACGATGATCTTTGACATAAAAAACTTGTTTCACCATTGATGCCAATACATATGGTTCAACGGTGGCAAGAGTGTGAGTCATGTCAATAACTCGAAATCCGAAATCATCAATGAAGGTGCCTTTCCACGTCATTGAATCAAACCATTGACATTTCATCATCGTGACTCGACCATGCGAGTAATAATCCAAAATTATTATTTTCTCCACGACACCATAATAAGAAACATTTTCAGAACGGGGTCTGGTGTCTGATGAACTGGCATAACAGTCTGTTGTGGCAGTTAGCATAACACCATTATGTTGTGTTCTCATGTTTCTTGCTCATTCAGTGATAACAAATTTGTATCCATTGATCACAAGTGATTTACAAGCACGAACCATGGTATTAGGACCAAAAGCCAAAGCTCTTATTTCCTCAGAAACAGAGTCTGTAGGCAAACTCGATACCTGAAATATAAACAAATAGTAAACTTAATTAAATATTATTTTTATTTAGTTATTACAGAAATATTTTTACCTTCAATTTCAACCAAGCAGAAAACCCTTTGCTATGTAAAGTCTCCTTCTTTCTCAAAGATAAAGAACGATGATTTCTATATATCAATTATTTATGTTCCCTGTAGATAAAAATAATAATAGTTTAACAAATATTTAAAATTACCAGAGATAAGATAAGAGATACATGTACAATTAACTTACTTTATATACTCATCGAACAAATCACAATTGAACAACACTGTACGATGTGCCATCTCTCGCTCTTCAAGTCTTAATGTTGTCAATGTATATGATCCTGGAATTCCTCATGTATGAGGAAGTGATGGGAAACTGGGTTCAATTTGCCCATACTGTTCTTCTTCATTTCTCATTGGTCTGTTTATTCTCATAGTATGATCAGACAAATACATTGAGCATAAATCCATACATTCTTGAGCCAAGTAACCGTTCACAATAGAACCTTCGGGATAATTCCTGTTCCGAACATATGATTTCAATGTGCACATGTTTCTTTCAGTTGGATACATCCAACGGAAAGCAACTGGTCCTCCAAGAAGTATTTCAGTCAGAAGATGGACAGTCAGATGCAACATGCATGTAAAAAATGATGGAGGGAATATTTTCTCTAACTCACACAAAATTAATGGTGTCTCTGCCAACAGTTTTTGCACGAGGGATTTGGACAACATCTTAGCACAAAGATCTCTAAACAAATAGCACAACCGAATAACTGAGACTATAACTTTATTGGACAATAGATGACGGATTTCTATTGGAATCAACTCATGAAAAAGGACGTGATAATCATGAGTCTTCAAAGATTTCAACTTCAACTCTTTTCTATTGACCCATTTTGATATATTGCTTGAATATCCATCAGGAACTTTAATAGTCTCTATCACTTCTAGAAATTGATTTTTTTTCAGCAGGAGTCATCACATAAGAAGCACATGGAACTTGCCATTAATTTCCACTGATACAGACAGGATGCAATTCTGGTCTGATCCCCCAATCTACCAAGTCGTGCCGAGATCGTAAATCATCTTTTGTCTTCCCCTTGACATTTAGAATAATTGAAAGCAACATTTCACATATATTCTTTTCAATGTGCATTACGTCTAAGCAATGATGTAACAAGTTGGTTGACCAATATGACAACTCAAATAATATACTCTTCTTCTTCCAATTGTAACAGGTATCATTGGAAACATTTTTCCTCTTTCTAGATTTCATTACACTCTTCCCAAATGAATAACTGAAATCTTTCAATTCATTAAGCACACCAGTTCCAGACATACGCTGAGGTGGATCGTCATTCTCCATGGTATTGTCAAATCTTCGACGATTGTTTCTATATGGATGGTTCATTGGCAAGAATCGTCGATATCCCATAAAACTAAAACTACGATGATATTTCAGTCTTCTCGATCGAGTATTCTTCATACAAACAGGACATGACAATTTTCCTTTTGTGCTTTATCCAAACATCATTGCATAAGCAGGAAAATCATTGATAGTCCACATAAGTGCAGCACACATCTGAAATATGTCTTTCGAACATGCATCGTATGTGGGCACACCCACATCCCAAAGATGATTCAACTCTTTTATTAAAGGTTGCATGTATACATTTATATCATTGTCGGGATTAGAAGGGTTAGATATCAGTATACTCAAGAAAGTGTAAGGCTTTTTCATACACAACCAAGGGGAAAGGTTATAAATGTGTATGAAAACTGGCCATGTGATGTGCGAAGTAAGCATCTACCCAAATGGATTAAAACCGTCACATGAAAGACCCAGTCTCACATTACGCACGTCGGCTGCAAATTCAGGATATCGAGCATCAAATCTCTGCCATGAAAATCCATCTGCAGGGTGAACCAACTCTTCATTATTCTTTTTTCTCTCGGTGTCATGCCATCGCATTTTTACGGATATTTCATCAGACATGAAAAGGTTATGTAATTTGGGGATCAATGGAAAGTGCCACATTACTTTTTGTGGCACACGAGATGGTGTTTCATCATCTTTTGGCTTCCATCGGGAGGTTCCGCATTTTATACAATCATTTATTTCAGCAGTTTCCTCCCAAAATAAGCTACAATCATTCGGGCAAGCATGATTTTTTTTTTTTTGAGAATCCAAGTTCATCAACCAACTTACATTCCATATAGTGGTTTGAGGGAATATCTGCATCATCTGGAAGTAAGTCCTTCAATAAGGTAAGAATATAATCAATTGCAGTATTTGAAATCCCATACATAGTTTTCCCATGAAACAATCGGATTAAAAATTCCAACTTTTTCATTTTATCACATTGCCGATATACTGGAGTCGTCGCAGCATCATTCAATTTTTTCACCCTATCAACATCATCATTTTCATTGGACGCATCATGTGTGATTGTATTGAAATCTTGTTGGTTGGACATCCTTTCCTTCTCATGATGTCGAATAAATGGAAATCGATCATATATCAAACTCTCTAATTCAGTCCTATCATTTGGATCATCAACATTTTGAGATTCCATTTTCTCTCCATTGTGATACCACACATAATAGTTTGTTTAGAAACCATATTTGGTTATATGATAGCTAACTGCTTCACGGCTCAACCAAGGTCTTCCAACACAATTAAAACATGGGCAGTGTATGCGACCACTATCTAAAGCCTTGTCAAATGCAAAATCTAGAAATCTATTCAAATTATTTTGAAAATCGGTTGAAATCCGATCAGATTCGTACATCCAACTTCTATCCATTCTATAAAAAATCGCAATAAGTCATTTCAAATAAATTCAATAATATTAAAGTTTAATCAAAAAAATATTTACGTAAATGACAATTGTTTACTCTATATAAAAGCATAACTGACAAATTACTCTATATGAGAATCATATTAAGAAATACAACAAAATACAGTGTATATAAGAAAATAAGATACAAAATTTCTAATGCCTATATTCACAGATTGACCAGTAAGATATTGGAAATGGATCAATGAATACATAATCCTTAAGGGTCTTGTTGGGAGTATATGAGTTTTATACTTTAACTTCTTCAAGTAGATCAGGATGAGGAGTAGGATGAGGATAATGGGAGTGGTGGGACTTTCCAAGGGGGGTGTGGCGTGTCCGGGGGGTGCGGGGTGTCTTGGGGGTGGTGGGGTCGTCCGGGGGGTCGGAGGTGTCCAGGGGGTGGGGGCTGTCTAGGGGGGTCGGGGTGTCCAGGTGGGCGGGCTGTCCGTGGGGGTGGTCAGGTTGTCCAAGGGGGTCAGGGTGTATAGGTATATTTATATGAAAAGAATACCCCCACAATAATCATGCAGCCCTGTCATTAGTTTAAACCCCTAGAACACATAAAAGAAGCTAGTATGAACATTTACTAAAATATTTAACACTATATGAATGAAAATACAATCTAAATATAGTTTGAGAGGATATAATGGTGTGTGTGAAAAAAATGATATTAAATCAATTTAAATTAATATGGAACAAATGAGGGTTTATAATACACTAAGAGTACCTCAAACAATCTAAAACCACTATAGCACCACCCCCTTGGATATCCCGCCCACCCCCCTCGACACCCCTTCTCCCTATAGACAGCCCCCCACCCCCTTGGATAGCCCGCCCACCCCCTGGACACCCCTCCCCCCCGTGGCCAGCCCACCCACCCCCCCTGGACAGCCCGCCCACCCCTCCTTGGCAACCCGACCACCCCCGTGGACAGCCCGTCCACCCTTGTGGACAGCCCGCCCACCCCCGTACCCCCCTGTACACCCCGTACCCCCCCCCCCTGGAATAGCCCTGCCCACCCTCCCAAACAGCCCACACCACCTCCCCTGCAACCCCACCACCACCACCTAGACATACCAACCCCCTTGGACACCCCACACACCCCTCCCCCACCAGGACACCCCACCAAGAACCCCAGGACAGCCCACACCCCCTGGACAGCCCCGCCCACCCCCGTGGACAGCATTTCCCACCCCCATGGACAGCTCCGCCCACCCCCGTGGACAACCCACCCACCCCCGTGGACACCCCCTACCCCCTAGACAGCCCAACAACCCCCGTGGACAGCCCACCCACCCCCCTCAACACCCCTTCTCCCTATGGACAGCCCCCCACCCCCTTGGATAGCTCGCCCACCCCCTGTAAACCCCTACCCCCTGTGGCCAGCCCACCCACCCCCCTGGACAGCCCTCCCACCCCTCCTTGACAGCCCGGCCAACCCCGTGGACAGCCCGTCCACCCTTGTGGACAGCCCGCCCACCCCTGGACACCCCGTACCCCCTTGGATAGCCCCGCCCACCCTCCCAAACAGCCCACACCCCCCTTCCCTGCAACCCCACCACCACCACCTAGACATACCACCCCACCTGGACGCCCCACACACCCCTCCCCCACCAGGACACCCCACCCAGACCCCCAGGACATCCCACACCCCCTGGACAGCCCCTCCCACCCCCGTGGACACCCCCTACCCCCTAGATAGCCCAACCACCCCCGTGGACATCCCACCCACCCCCCTCGACACCCCTTCTCCCTATGGATAGCCCCCCACCCCCTTGGATAGCCCACCACCCCCCTGGACACCCCTACCCCCCGTGGCCAGCCCACCCACCCCCCCTGGACAGCCCGCCCACCCCTCCTTGACAGCCCGGCCACCCCCGTGGACAACCCGTCCACCCTTGTGGACAGCCCGCCCACCCCCGTACCCCCTGGACACCCTGTACCCCCTGGATATCCCCGCCCACCCTCCCAAACAGCCCACACCCCCCTCCCCTGCAACCCCACCACCACCACCTAGACATACCACCCCCCTGGACACCCCACACACCCCTCCCCCACCAGGACACCCCACCTAGACCCCCAGGACAACCCACACCCCCTAGACAGCCCCGCCCACCCCTGTGGACAGCCTTTCCCACCCCCGTGGACATCCCCTCCCACCCCCGTGGACAACCCACCCACCCCTGTGGACACCCCCTACCCCCACAATCCATTATCCAGAACATATCAAATTGGTTTGAACACAATCCATAATTCCCACAATCCATTTATCCAAAACATGTAAACGTTCACGATACCCTACCCCAACTCTGATTTACATGTTTTGAATACTCTCTTTCCAAACATAGAATATAAAAACATTAAACAAGTCTTCGCAAACACAAACAATATCCTATTTAGATATTAATTTCAATAATCAAGTAAACCACCAACACCTGGAAAAAATCAATTCATTAAAACAACTACAACAATATATTTGAGATCAAATTTTACCTATTCGGATGGGGGTGTACCAGTTGGTATGGGGGGTGATGGTGTTCGGATGGGGGGTTCGCAAGAGCAGTGGAGAGAAAGAGATTCGGATGGGGTTCGCGAGAGCAGCGGAGCGAATAGATTAGGGCTCTCTCCAAATGGGGAGAGGAGATCGCGATCTGCAATTTGGGAAAACCTTTGCAAACGGTTTATAAAAACCGTTGGCAAAGGTACACCTTTCCCAATGGTTCACTAGAACCGTTGGGAAAGGTGTGAGTTTAGCACCCATTTCCCAACGGTTCCAGTGAACCGTTGGGAAAGGGTCCACCGAAATTCCCTTTACCAACGGTTTAAATAAACTGTTGGTATACTACCGTTCGGAAAAGACCAAATTCCAGTAGTGACACTTGAAAAAAATTGGTATGTATTTTAAATCTACCATAATACTTTTAGGTGACGTGAAAAAACAAAATAATTATGTTCTTTTGTTTATATGAATATTGATGAATCCAAATCCAAAGACACATCCATCCCATTTTATGTGTTATGGAAGGAGGCATGTCTAAATAAAGATGGGATACTAATAGATATAAACACACAAAAAGTGTGGGAAGCATGTGCAGGTATGAAATAACAAAAAAATTACTTTAAATCACTATTAGATAATAATTAATACTTTTTTTCTTATATTTTCTATCTGAATTATACATAGGAATCATAAACAGTTATACCATATGAACACCTACTTTTAGTGGCCTTGAATCGACCAGAATGGTATTTCCGCATTAGAGGTGAAAGTTGTTTGGTGAAACCCCCAAAATATTTTGAGAAAAGAAAAGAACATGGGGATAAAGATAAACAAATGGAAGAGATTTTGGTACAAATCGATACCCTTGAATAAAACATTCATTGGAATTCTAAGTTTCTAGAAAATTTTATGGGTGGGAAGAAAAGAGAAAAAACAATTCTAGAACAACCACTGCATGAATACCCCCACCCCCACCCCCCCCCCCCACCAACATTGAGGTGATCCATTCCCCTAAAGGATATATTTTAGATGATTTAATCAATTTTATCATAATTCTTTCTATGAAATTTGAACCAAAAAGACATTGATACCTTTCCTATACTGATATTATACATGGTGAAAATGTAACGAACCAAGATTTTATTAATGAAAATTATTATTGTTCTAATTACATGTATTATTATGTAAAGTGGTTATATAAAACATGTAAACTTCCTTGGTTTTATGTATTTGGATTTTTAAAATGCCATTAATAATTTTTACTTTTGCTAATATAGATGTTGAATAGTGATCACATGATTAGTATAAATATAGGTCTTTAACAAATCCAATTTACTCATACAAAGGAAGTGATGGCCTCATCCAATAGAATTGCTCCATATGAAGCCCATTTTTCGAAGCTTGTAAAGGAGGTAGCATCACTGGGCTTCACTCTTGACTAATCCCAATATGAGCTTCAACATGTAAATCTTGAACGGAATTGCCTATGGGAGAAGTAGAAGCTAAAAGAGATTACCTCCTGAGTGATGTTATCTAACCCGGCCCAAGAGTCTGTCACCATCACACACCTTACCCTTAGGTCTTATGTAGGTGTTATAAGGTTTTATGTAACAAGACCATAGTATTATGATTATGTGCCTTATTTTTGTATAGAATTAATAATATACAATCATTTTATTATTGTTACTTTGTAAATAGTTTTTAAAGCACAAATAGTATTTTTAATTAATATTCAATTAAAAAATCTATTTTGATGAATTATTGTATTTTTGAATTAAATTAAATTTTAAAAAAATATTATTACTAAATTACTTTCTATTATATATAAATGATCATATAAATTTTATACAATTGTAATTTCTATTAAGGTTTGAAAGTTGTTTTTTTTAACCTATGAATTTTCAATATATGTCAGTTTTTATTTTAAAAGTAAAAATTCACATATTTTGAAAATTATTTAGATAAAATGAATATTATTTTTGGATTCAAGATGGTGAAATTATCTAACAGTGAAGTTTTCATAATTTTCTGAGACATTATAATTTTTTGGTAAAAATTAAATACTGTTTAAATATATAATGTGTTTTATGACATTCTAATGACCCAATAAAAATGTAATAAAATACAATAAAACTGATATTCAGACAATATATGTTTTATATTTAAAATAATGTGATTTTTGATTTTTTTGACAAATTTTATGGTGCCTTAGTGGACCCTCCAAGACTTATAAAATATTTTAACATTTTAAAATGATTTCCTTGAGAGTGTAACTCACTTCTATATGAGAAAGCCTAATATTTTAGTAATTTAGGCCATTATCCCTATAAAATAATGTTTTCCACTTCCCTTTGGAAAAAACCATGTGAAAAAACCATGGGATGGTCTGTGGTTTTGATTAGTTTAATGTGTAGTTTCCAAAACCTAAATAATAAATAATTCCCTCTCCTTTCCTATATAAACCCACTCAACCTTCCATTCCTCTTCACTCAAAGAATTTGAATATCGTACAACATATTAAATCCTCTATCTAAAATCTTCCCAAGGCACCCCAATCTCCCAATAATCCTCTCTCAATCCTCTCCCAAGCCTTTGGGATCACACTTACAAGTAAAGGATCCTCACTTTCCTTCCTTCCTTATTTATGTACAAGTTTCCTTATATAGTTATAACCTTTTATTTTCAATTAAAAATGTTTTTGTATGATTTTAAACATCCTATATACTTCCCTCCTTATGTTTTAATGATTATATACCCCTTTTGTCTCATTAATTCTTCTCATGTACACCCGTTACCGTGCCGAAATTCTTTAAGGGATTTCTCTCTCCTCATTTACATTCAAGAAATTATTTTATATTGTGCATCTAAATTCCATTATATATGTTAGGATATTATGTTTCATGACCCCCTTACTTCCCATTTCATGTATAAATTATGAGATACCCCTTTCTATCTCATTGACCCATTTTATGATTTCTATTTGACGTCGTTATGCTGTCGAACCTACACCAAACTTTCTCATGCCAAAAATCATCATGTAAGTGAATACCATACCAATTTTTCTATCAATGGTATTCACATTTATACACATGTACTTGTATATTTAGTACTTACATTAATGTATTCTACATATCTTATTCGTTGAATAAATTATGATGTTTAATGACTCCATGTTGTATGATATATGTGGTACACTTATGTGTGAAATGAAATGATTAAGAAGGGTGCACCCTGATAGCACTCCAATTCATTGGGTAAAGAATAGTATCATGATACGTCGTGTGAAATTTGTGTGGAATCATAATAATTATATGCAATTAGGGTTTACTCATGATAACTCAAGTGGAATGAGGATTTACTCATGCTCCATGTGCAATGATCCTTGGCTCATGCTAATATCATGTTAAATATTATTGCCACATTTCCATATTATGATAATCTTGTTATATCATGCCTTTATGTTCATGTTTATCTTATGATCCATTGATATTAATATTTCCTAAAATGTATTTTATTCTTCATGTTATGTCATTTTTACTCCCATACTGATATTTATAGGTCACCCTTTTCTTATGTATGTCATCGGGTAATCCCATTCAACGCTAAGTACGAAGGAATGTTCCGGTCATGTAAAATAAGTTTTTAATAAATATGTTCTATTTTATATCTTAAGTATTCATGTAATGTCCCTAATTTCCTAATACACTATACCTCTTGATCCTCAAGATTGTCTTAAGTGAAATTTTATGTAATAAATCATGTTTAAGTGTGTAATAAATAGCAGGGTTGTAATAGTTGGTATTAGAGGATAGGTTTAGTTATTTTTGGGATTAGGAATAGAAAACCCTAGTGAAATCCTTAGCGATAAGACTAAGTATAATAAAAACATCCCTAAATTTTGGTGAGTATGGTTTAAGTGTTTTATCAAGAAAATATATCCCTATTGGGATACGAACAAGTAGAGGCAACTCTAGTACAGATGTATCTTGGGGTAACACCCGAAAACACTCCTTTGAGCTAGAATCGAACAAGAACTTATGCACAACAATGGGACTTGCTTCACTATTTTTTGTAACACTCCTAGGGGATATTCTTTGGTAAATTCATAATCTTAGTATGAACCATTGTTATGGGAACAAAATAATTCTCCTAAGAATATATTTTGGGAGGTAGATCATGGTTTACATAGATTGAATCCTATAAATTCATACATTATGGAATTAAATGTAATTTATATGGGAGCGGGAATCAAAAACGTTGTCATTATAATCTCTTAGTTAACTCGAGTTTTGAATAGAAACATGGGTTAAGAGGAATGTTCAAGCCCAACTAAGAAAGAATAATCCACAATCGAGAGCTTCATGAGACAAAGGCCTCATACTTTCAATGGATCATCTGATCCCTAAATCACCGAATAATGGATCAACTCCCTTGAGAACATCTTCTCCATCCTTCAATGTTACAAATTAGAGAAGGTTATTCTGGCTGATTATTGCATAGAAGGTGAAGATAATAAATGGAGGATATTGATAAAAAATATGAATCCTGAAGAAGAGATCGTTGCATTGGAATGGAAGGATTTCTAAAAAAAATTGATAAATATTTTTTGTGCACCCTCTGACTTAAGATGGAAAGGGTCTTCCTTTCCATCAAGGAAAAATATGATGAATCCATCAGAGAATAT
Source organism: Viscum album (assembly GCA_963277665.1). Lineage (NCBI taxonomy): Eukaryota > Viridiplantae > Streptophyta > Magnoliopsida > Santalales > Viscaceae > Viscum > Viscum album. The sequence goes on from OY728141.1 coordinate 1,543,598,547, forward strand.
GAGGAAAACTTCACAATAATTTCATGATACTCCTATAGCTTTGTCATTACCCCCCAAATTCAGGGTTGAATGCTTCTTTGGGGGGGTTAAAACCTAGCCTATGGAAAGCCCTAGCGATTCGTGACTTCAATAGCTATGAGGAAATTGTTCATTATGCCCACAAAGTTGAAATGGAGATTAGATAATCTTTGGGGTATCATGGGGATAAGAAACTTTAATTGGACTTTAATTCTGGTGGTCTGATGGATAAATCCAATGATGCTATCAAATTCCAGCACCCCACTTTTAAAAGGTGCGGAAATAAGCACCCTAGAAATTGCTTGAAGGGGATGATGTAACGCCCCGACCCCGGTTACCCAGATTCGGTTCATTATTACATAAAATTGGCATGATTACAAGGAATCAATTCCCAAAGGACCGATTGGTTTAGCAGTCTTGGAAAATAGATTACATACTTGAATGTTACATTACACTTTATAACATACAACACAACATAAATAATCCTTTATGAAGATCATTATTCCCTTACCTTAACCCTGCATATCAATCACAAAACACTTCTTGGAATCCTGGGAAAAATAAAACATAGAAAGGGGTGAGCTCAAACAATTAGTAAGGGTAATCAATATAGTGTAAGATAACATAAATATTAATCATGGTGAATAATTGAAACCACATGCCTTTACCCATAATAAACATGAATACTTTTATGGAAGGAATATGATCTGAGTAAATAATGTCATAATAAAACATAATCATGGGTATTCTACTAGTCGAATTACCACATGAACCATCAATATTATTTTCATAATGAGGGAATGTATAATGTCGTACATTCTAAAACATTTTGTCAAGGCCTCGGCCAAGACGTCTTAAAATGATTAAGGCCTCGGCCAAAACCATGTCTCAAATTGGGAAAGGACTCGGCCAATTCCACGTCTATTTGTCTCATGAGACCTACCGAAGCATCGAGGAGCTATAGTGGGCTCCACCGGTCACTTACTAAGTCCAATTCATTCCTCATATGAAAAGGTTTAAACATAACATAAACATTCGTATGAAAACTAGCATACTAAATGTCAATAATTTACCCATAAACCATGAATGGTATAAAAATAACACATCCACATTCAAACATATCACAAAACCTTCAATAAAATATTAAAGATTTGTATCATAATAAATCAACTTCAAAACAAGTTTAAAATCCATTAAAAGATTTTGACATAGATGAAAATGATTTGTAAAATTATTTGAGAGAAATATCCCTTTTTCATAAAAACATTTAAAATTCACACAATTTAGAAAGGAAGACATTTAAAGACATTTTTGAATCAAAGTGTCCCATACCACTTTGAAACTTTTTTAAGTAATTAACATTTTAAAACATTCATGTCCATTTAAATAAATCCTTAAATCTATTTTGAAAACATGGATATTAATGAGAATGGTTTAGAAGAATAAATCTTTAAAACATTTAAAATTATGTTTTAGTAAAAGTACCTTAAAAATAATCCCTTTGAAAACTCCTTTATGAAAAATGGACATGAAAAATAAATATGTCCCAGTAGATAATTACGTAAAAACAATCTCGGATAATAAAGAGATTGTGAAATTAACCCTTACCAATTTGGTAACTTACAAAATATAAAACCCATGAGGGAAGTATCATACAATGAATATGTAAATACACATAAATTAAATTATATTACACAAAGGATACAATTATGGGCAGTACATACACCATAGAAAAGGTAATAGTGGCAATATGGCATGAATCTCACGGGAATACACGGTGAGATGAAAACCCCTTACCTCGTGTCCGACTTGACCCGTTCATTCTTTAATATCCTGAATAATAAACTAAAGTTAATTTCTACTTACTTAATAACCTTTTTAAAGTTTATTATTCCTTTTATATCACTTATTACCATGTTATAAACATTGTGTAATCATTTAAGTTAATAACGTTTGTTTTGTCAATATTTGGCACTTGAGTCAAAAATGAACACCTTATAGTTACAATTTGTGCATATAGTAAAATTTTTATTATATCCAAAATTATATTCATGATTTATATATCATATATATCCATAACAGTACATATCATTTTGGTGTAAAAAATAAAATGCATCGTTCATGGAGACGGTAGGTTGTACGTACGCATGAACGCTACTTTCATTTCTATTTCTTATTTTAATGGACTTAAACCATAATAATACATAAGTATATTATAATTCCAGTATAATATTATATATAATATCATTAAATACATCCTTTATACGTCCCACATATGGTATTAACGAGTCATATCACTTTGAGGGGTCGGTAGTCCGCACTTCCTCAAATGAAATTATCGCGTTTACCCATAATGGAAACAATTAAGGTTTGCTATAAAAGAAAAATATAGAAGAATGAAGAAAAAATAAACATAATATATATCATATATAAATATAGTGTCATCATAATGGCCACCATGAGAGGCGGTTGGAGTTAATTGAACAATCATCGTTTCGTGAGGCGTTAGTTTGTCATCCACAGAAATATTATGTTTTTCACCCATTAGATAGAGGTGTGTGTAAGTTCAATTAGAATAATTCACATAAAAACATCCTAGTATATTGAGTATACTGGTTGTTTTATAAAATAAAGTAATAAAAAGAGTTTAGGGGATGGAGAAGTAAAATAAAAGAAAAGAAGTTAAGAGAAACAGTTACCTTTAATTTGGGTAACTTCATTTGGTATGAACCAAAAGGACTTCTTAAAGTGCCTTATGCTTGAGGTAATTCTTCTAGGAGGAGTATAGGTATGTAGGGAGATTAATTTGGACGATTTTTGATGAGCCTAAAGACTTGAGAGGTGTGAGGAATTTGTTAAAAGTGATCTCCTTTTATAAGGGGGGAGGGGCTCTTTAGGAAAGTGTGAAAATATTATTTTATTATATAATGATATTCGGTTTATAAAGGCCAAACAATCAGTAGGGTTGAAGATAAGATGAATAAAGGTCGAAATAAAATCATCCAATAAGAATTGGACATGTTTTGGATATTATTTTAATATTTATAATCTAATTTATTTAAATCATTTATTAATGAGGTAAATACTGCATCATTATTGTGTCATAAATGATTTAATTTATTCAATGTCTAAAAATTATAAAAAAACTACCATGATATAGGAAATATTTTTAACTTTACAATGAATATTGATAGTTAAAAATATTACTTATATAACACCATATAGAAATTAATTACTAAAAGGATTTTGTTTATGTCAATTTTGCCTTTACATTAAATTAATTAATCTAAAGTGTCATTATCATTAATAAGTGGCTCCATAGGGTCCCAAAATCAACCCATAGATTCCCACATTCATTTATTACTTATCCAATAAGGTTAGGAAATGTGTTAAGCTAATTTTGAATTATTAAAATATTTTTTTTACCTTGAATTACCCTATTTACCTTTAACTGCGGTAAATAAAAGTCAAAAGTTACTATTCATTAAAAAATATTTTTATCTTATTGAACCAAATTTTACTCCTTGATATTAACCGTGTCTCTTGGATTTTTGAAATTTAACTCACAGATGCGGTAAAATTAAGTTTTATGTGAATTTGCAAATTCTCGTCGGAGATGGGTAAAAGACAGTGAAAAGTTCAATAAAATTTTTATATATCTAAAATTATTTTAAACTGACTCCAATGAATTAAATTGAAATTATATAGTCATTATGTATCTATTTTGAAATAAATTAATTTAAGTAACATAAATAATTATTTAAATAAAAATCCGGTTTTAAACTATAACTCAGTGTTTCTCACTATTCATCAAAAATTGAAAGTTTTCATAAAAATACCGAAAATTCACCCTAAGCTATTTTTGATATTTAGAATTCAAAAATGAAGTATATTTTACAAAATTAAAAACATATAAGTTTCATTTGTTAATTTAAAATTAATTCCCGTTGTCAAAACAAAAAGGCTTATTTTTAAGAAACAATATCTATCAAAAGATTGACACTTGTTTATGTCCAACATCAAATTGAAATTACTTACAATGACCAGAATTGGATTAAATGGTAAAAATATAATATAATTATACTTCCAAACCATTAAAATGTATAATTTAACACTATAAATTATCTTTATTAAAAAAGTTATTTTTAATTAAAATTTAGTGTTTTTCACTATTCATCAAAATATGAAAGTTATCAGAAAAATACCAAAAATTTATCTAAACTAAATTTTTATCTCGAGGTTATAAATAAGAAGTTTATTTTGTCAAATTTAATATATAAAAGTTTCAAATATTGGATTTAAAAATGGTTCGCCCTCAAAAGGCGTTAAAATTGAATTTTCTGAAAAATACTTCCTTTATCTAAAAAATTGGATTTGTTCTTAAATTATGTCTAAGAAACTCACGATATGGATTCTAAAATTATAAGTATTATATAAAGTTCAAAATTTAGTTAATACTATTCATAACCGCTTTTGAACGGCTAGTTTGGTAAGTCGTGGTGCGCTTGAACTTGGTGTTGTGTGTAGTGCAAGTTATTGAATTACTTTGAAGAAATAACGTACAATGAAGTATTGGGGTGTTACATTATTCCCTCCTTCAATAAATTTCATCCTCGCAATTTGAAATTTTTCTTCGAAAATAGAAGGTTGAAAATATAAAATACCTTTGTGGGAAAACCCACATCGGAAATTGGGTTAATAAAATTTAGTCTTAATAAGAGGAAAAGGGGAATGAAAAAGTCACCATCAAATTATGATCTTGATTATGAGAACATTGGTGGAAATTAGAGACACATAATTGGAGAAAAAATTTAAAAATTTATAGGGAGTTATTGAGGTCATCAGTCACAAACAATTATAGAATTGAGGGCCCCAAATCCATCAATCTGTGATGATTTAAAATACCATCGGTTTAACAAAACATAAGGTATTAGGATAACATATTTTTAGATTTAAGATCCCTTACATAAAGTTTAAGAATTAATTTCTTCATAGAACAAGATAAAATATATATATATATATATATATATACTTGACAAGTAGAGTTCCATCCTTTAACTAATTTCTACCACAAACTCATCTTTCACTCTAAAAGATAATAGAACTTAAAAAATATTCTATTTATCCTATTCGTATAGGGTTCAAAAAATATGAATTTATAATACAGCTATCATACCCTTTAAAAAAAAGAAACTACATTATACAATCCAGGTACTTCACGTAGTCTAGTGGTAGGCAATAAATCCCAATTGCACTATGGTTGTGGGTTCGATTCCCACAGCTTTGTCCGACGCGACGGGTTGTCACATTGTCTGAATGTTGTCCTTTTTATAAAAATACAAAAATATCCTTAACAATAGTATACAATTTCAAACTTAATCTATACCAACCATTAGAATTATCCAAAATACTTCTCTCCAAACTCATAGTCCACAATTTATAAGGAAAGTAAACACAATGAAGATCCTTTTTTCCATGTAATAACATGTGAACACCTTCATCATGTATTCTTTTAAAACACTACAACGTCCTGAATTACCATAAAACCTTATTGATTACATTCATTATCCCTTATTCCTTATAAAATACCGGATATACTCCTATCCAAAAATGTTATAAACTCCAACAATGATGGAATATAAAAATCATTAATTAGTTTCATAGTAGTCAAGAATATCCAATATAATATATTTAAATCAACCATCTCTTATCCCAAAATCACTACCTCATTATCATGACCATATTAAGGATTACATTTCCTTAAACCATGTATTCTTCAAAAAATTGTATCTTACTATTAATTCAATTTTCTTAGAACCATTTAATCGTAAATCCACAGTAAAATAGTACTGCAGTACAATCCTTATTTATCTCCATTTTTCATATAACCAGTATTCTGTAGATACAACACTCAAATGAAATAATTCTATAATAACAACATAAGAACACTAGTCATTCATCTTCATCTAAGGTAGTATCATAACTTTATTATTATCCAATAACATCATTTGAGGTATACACTTATGACTAGGACATTGATTTATATAGTGTCTCAACACCTTGCAGATGAAGAATTTTACATTTAAAAACTTTTTCTTACCCTTGAAATCACGTACTTGGTGTCCTTTTTCTCCACACTTATAACAAACTCCCATTTCCTTCAAGAATTTACCAGGGTGATTATTTCTTCATTTACCACATATGGGAAAATCCTTTTTCCCCTATTCCCTTTATCCATATTTCTCTCTACCATCCTTTTCATGTCTTGCTTCCCTTCAAAGTCATAGGACTTAGAGAATTGTTTACTTATCTTACTAACACATTAAATTATTTCTTCATATGTTGAGAATATATGGGAGACTATTTCCATTCTAAATTTTGGCTTAATAACATGAATGATATGACCCTTCTTACTCTTTGGATCATACGTATTGATGGATTTCTCATTCCTTTTATTGGGTGCCATTTCTAAACAATGGAATACACTAGGTTAGTTTATGAATCTCAATTCATAATTCCAAACATGTAAAATACCTAACGTAAATTGAAAAGTTTATGGATATAATCCATAATCACAAAAATAATTCTTTGAACAGATATATACTCATAAACTCTTCATAGTGGTTTGTAAAGAAAACGAGAATTATCCTAAGCATATCCCCCCGGGAGTGTCATAACCAAGAGTGCAGTGAGGCCCATTTTCATGCACCAGTTCCCGTTCGAGTTTAGATCAAAGCGGTGTTTTCAGGTTTTACCCCTAGGTACATCTGTACCAGAGCCGCCTCTACCTGCTCATATCCAGATAGGGATGCATTTTCTTGGAAAACTCACAAAATCTCTACATTACCAAAATTCTAGGAAGTTATTCTATACTAATCCTCAAATTCCAACTTATATCTATGTGATCTAATCAGAGTTTATCTAAATCTAGCTTCCAAGGTTATTTCTAAACTTCCTCTGATACCAACTGTAACGCCCCGACCCCAGTTACCCAGACTCGGTGCATTATTACATAGCATTGGCATGATTACAAGGAATCAAGTCCCTAAGGACCAATCGGTTTAGAAATCTTGAAAAATAGATTACATACATGAATGTTACATCACACTTTATAACATACAACACAACATAAATAATCCTTTATGAATTCCATTATTCCTTTAGCTTAACCCTGCATATCAATCACAATGCACTTCTTGGAATCCTGGGAAAAATAAAACATAGAAAGGGGTGATCTCAAACGCTCAGTAAGGGTAAGCAATACAGTGGAAGATAACATAAATATTAAACATGGTGAATAATTGAAACCACATTTCTTTACCAATAATAAACATGAATACTTTTATGGAAGGAATATGAGATGATTAAATAATGCCATAATCATGGGTATTCTGGATATTCTGAAGCATTTTGTCACGGCCTCGACCAAGACGTCTAAAAATGATTAAGGCCTCGGCCAAAACCATATCTCAAATTGGGAAAGGCCTCGGACAATTCCATGTCTAGTTGTCTCATGAGACCTACCGATGCATCGAGGAGCTATAGCAGGCTCCACCCGTCACTTACTAAGTCCAATGCACTCCTCGTATGATAAGGTTTAAACATAACATAAACATTCGTATTAAAACTAGCATACAAAATGTCAATACTTTACCCATAAACCATGAATGGTATAAAAATAACACATCCACAGTCAAACATATCACAAAACCTTCAACACAATATGGAATATTTTTATCATAATAAATCAACTTCAAAACGAGTTTAAAATCCATTAAATTATTTTGATATAGATAAAAATGATTTGTAAAATTATTTGAGAGAAATATCCCTTTTTCATGAAAAAATTTATAAGTCACACAATTTAAAAAGGAATACATTTAAATACATTTTTGAATCAAAGTGTCCCATACCACTTTGAAACATTTTAAAGTAATTAAAATTTTAAAACATTCTTGTCCATTTAAATAAATCCTTAAAACCATTTTGAAAACATGGACATTAATTAGAATGGTTTAAAAGAATAAATATTTAAAACATTTAAAATGATGTTTTAGTAAAATTTCCTTAAAAATAATCCCTTTGAAGACTCTTTTATGAAAAATGGACATGGATAATAAATATGTCCCAGTATATACTTACGTAAAAATAATCTCGGATAATAAAGAGATTGTAAAATTAACCCTTACCAATTTGGTAACTTACGAAATATACACCCCATGAGGTAAGTATCATACAATGAATATGTAAATACACATAAATTTAAGTGTATTACACAAATAATACAATTATGGGCCGTACATACACCACACAAAAGGTAATAGTGGCAATATGGCATGAATCTCACGGGAATAAAGAGTGAGATGAAAACCCCTTACCTCGTGTCTGACTTGACCCGTTCATTATTTAATATCATGAATAATAAACTAAAGTTAATTTCTACTTGCTTAAGAACCTTTTTAAAGTTTATTATTCCTTTTATATCACTTATTACTATGTTATAAACATTATGTAATCATTTAAGTTAATAACATTCGTTTTGTCGATATTTGGCACTTGAGTCAAAAATGAACACCTTATAGTTACAAGTTGTTCATATAGTCAAAAGTTCATTATATCCAGAATGATATTCATGGTTTAGATATCATATATATCATATATATCCATAATAGTTCATATCATTTTGGGGTAAGAAATGAAATGCACCGTTCATGGAGACGGTAGGTCGTACGTACGCATGAACGCTACATTCATTTATATTTATTATTTTAATGGACTTAAAACATAATGATACATAGTTATATTATGATTCTAGTATTATATCATATATAATATCATTAAATCCATCCTTTATACTTCCCACATATGGTATTAATGATTCATATCACTTTGAAGGGGCGGTAGTCCGCACTTCCTCAAATGAAATTATCGTGTTTTCCCTTATGGAAACCATTAAGTTATGATATAAAAGAAAAATACAGAAGCATGAAGAAAACATAAAAATAATATATATCATATATAAATACAGTTCCATCATAATTTACACCATGAGAGGAGGTTGGAGGTAATTGAACAGTCATCATTTCGTGAGGTGTTAGTTTTCCATCCACAGAAACATTATGTTCTTCACCCATTAGATGGAGGTGTGTGTAAGTGTAATTAGAATACTTCTCATAAAAATATCCTAGTATATTTAGGATACTGTTGTTGTTATAAATTAAATTAATAAAAATATTTTAGGTGTTGGAGAAGTAAAATAAAATAAAAGAAGTTAAGAGAAACTATTGCCTTTAATTTGGGTAACTTCCTTTGGTTTGAACCAAAAGGACTTCTTGAAGTGCCTTCTGCCTAAGGTAAGGCTTTTAGGAGGAGGAGAGATATGTAGGTAGCTTAATTTTCTAGAGTTTTCATGAGCCTAAAGGCTTGAGAGGTGTGAGGAATTGTTTAGAAGTGGTCTCCTTTTATAGGGGGGGGCTCTTTAGGAAAGTGTGAAAATGTTATTTTATTATATAATGATATTCGGTTTCTAAAGGTCAAAAATCATTAGGGTTGAATATAAGATGACTCGTGGTTGAAATAAAATCATCCAATAATAATTCGACATGTTTTGGATATTATTTTAATATTTATAATCTAATTTATTTTAATCATTTATTAATAAGGTAAATATTGCATCATTATTGTGTCATAAATAATTTTATTTATTAAGGGTCTAAAAATTATACAAAACATACCATGATGAAGGAAATATTTTTAGATTTCTAATGAATATTTATAGTCAAAAATATTACTTATATAACACCATATAAAAATTAATTACTAAAATGTTTTTGTTTCTGTCAATTTTTCCTTTACATTAAATTAATTAATATAAAGTGTCATTATCATTAATATGTGGCTTCATAGGGTCCCAAAATAGACCCAAAGATGCTCATGGACAGTTATTACTCATCCAATAATTTTAGAACATGTGTTAATATAATTTTGAATTATTACAATATTCTTTTTACCTTGAATTACCCTATTTACCTTTAACTACAGCAAATAAACATCAAAAGTTACTATTCACCAAAAATTAATTTTATCTTATTGAACCAAATTTTACTCCTTGATATTAACTGTGTCTCTTGGATTTTTTAAATTCAACTCACAGAAGTGGTAAAATTAAGTTTTATATGAATTTGCAAATTCTCCTAGGAGGTGGGTAAAAGACGGTGAAAAGTTCAATAAACTTTTTATATATCTAAAATTATTTTAAACTGAATCCAATGAATTACATTGAAATTATATAGGAATTATGTATCTATTTTGACATAAATTAATTTAAATAAAATAAATAATTATTTAAATAAAAATTCTATATTAAACTATAACTCGGTGTTTTTCACTATTCTTCAAAAATTGAAAGTTTTCAGAAAATACCGAAAATTAACCCTAAGATAATTTCGATATTCCAAATTCAAAAATGAAGTCTATTTTACCAAATTAAAAACATATAAGTTTCATTTATTAATTTAAAATTAATTCCCGTTTTCAAAACCAAAAGGCGTATTTTTAAGAAACAATATCTATCAAAAGATTGATACTTGTTTGTGTCCAAATTCAAAGTGAAATTACTTGAAATTACCAGCATCGGATTAAATGGTAAAAATATAATAAATTTAAACTTACAAGCCATTAAAATATATAATTTAACACTATAAATTATTTCGATTAAAAATGTTTTTTCTAATTAAAATTTAGTATTTTTCACTATTCACAAAAGTATGAATGTTATCAAAAAAATACCAAAAAATTATTAAAACTAAATATTTATCTCTAGATTCTAAAGAAGAAGTTTATTTTGTCAAATTGAATATATAAAGGTGTCAAATACTGGATTTAAAAATTATTCTCCCTCAAAAGGTGGTAAAATTGCATTTTCTGAAAAATACTTCCTTTATCTAAAAAATTGAATTGGTTCTTACATTATGTTTAAGAAACTCATAACATGGATTCTAAATTTATAAGGATTATATAAGGTTCAAAATTTAGTTAATACTATTCATAACCGCTTTTTAACGTCTAGTTTGATAAGTCGTGGTGCGCTTGAACTCGATGTTGCGTGTAGTGCAAGTTATTGAATTACTTTGAAAAAGTAATGTACTATGAAGTCTTGGGGTGTTACAGATGAGGAAATGCTTTTAGTGTGGAAGAGAAGGGCACCTATCCATTAACCGTTAATAAGAAAAACCAGAGGCTGCGACAGAGGATAGGAATGCTCTGTTCGACCCTCAACGCATTGTCTATTACTTCAATTGCAAAGAACCGGGGATATTTTCAGACTAGTTCCCTAATACAAGGGTTTTTTGATGAAACCAACAACCTCCAAGGATAAAAAAGTGAGATTTTTCATCACTACCACTGAAACGAACCCTAAAAACAATGTGGTGAAAGGTATACTAGTTGTTCATTCAATAATGGTGAATGTACTTTTTGATTTTGGTTCTACGCAATATTTTATATCCTAAAGTTTTAATAGAACAATCCAAACACCACCACAAATCATGGAAGTAGAGATGTCAGTGAGAATGGAAAATGGGGAAATTATTGAATATAATGAATATAACTCCTCCCCTATCACAATTTATGGATTGTACTTCTCATAAAACCTTTTCATACTCACTTTGGTGGAATTTTATGCAATTGTTGGCATATATTGGATTTCCCTATATAAATCCAACATAAATAGCCATGAGAGGGAAATCACTCTCTCTTTAGAAAATTGATCCCTGATTATGTACAAGTGCAAGGAGGAGGATGAATCTTCTTTAGAACCATCATCTCAAGAGTGGTTATTACTGCCCTGTGAGCATGCATATCTTGCTCAGATGATTGAGTCTAAGGAAGCAACCATCCTTGAAGACTTTCCTATTGTGAGGGAATTTTCTGAAGTGTTTCTAGAGAAATTGTATGGTCTTCCTCCTAGAATAGATGTTGAATTATTGATCGATCTTATACCTGGGGATTTTCCAATATCCAATACTCTATATAGAATGGTTGTTATGGAGATTGAGGAGTAAAAGAAATAACTAAAAGATAATTTTGATAAAGGGTTTATATTCCCATGTGCTTCAACCTGGGGTGCACTAGTCCTCTTCATCAAGAAGAAGGATGGGTCAATGGGACTTTTCATTGATTATCGTATGCTCAAAAAAATCATGATAAAGAAAAAGTATCCTCTACCATGAATTGATGACTTGTTCGATCAGCTATGTGGAGCACAATACTTTTCCAAGGTGGATCTTCGGTCTGGATATTACAAATTAAGGGTTAATAAGGAGGATATCCCCAAGACTGCTTTTCATACAAGGTACGGGAACTATGAATTCATAGTAATGCCATACAGACTCACCAATGCTCCAGTAATCTTTATGGACTTGATGAATAGAGTATTTAGAGATTAACTCGACATATTTTTGGTAGTATTTATAGATAATATTCTAATATACTCCAAAACCAAAGAGGAGCATGAGGAGAATCTAAGCAGTGTACTAGATACCTTGAAAAAGGAGAAGCTCTATGAAAAGTACATCAAGTTTGAGTTTTGGTTTAAGGAAGTCTCATTCGTGGGACATATCATCACAAGAAATGGGATATCTATGGATCCATCCAAGACAAATGCAATTCATAGATAGTTGAGTCCAACATCTGTGACAGATATCAATAGCTTCCTTAGGTTAGTTGGATATTATTGATGATTTTTGAGAAATTTATCATGGTTTTCAAACCCTCTTACCATGATAACATAGAAGGGAGTCAATTTTTCTTGGAGTGATGAATGTGAAGAGAGCTTCAAGGAGTTGAAAATGAGTCTTATCACTATGCATGTGCTCTCACTAACCATAAGTGGAGAACTTTTCGTGGTATTCACTGATGCTTCGAAGATGGATATGGGTTGTGGGTTGATGAAAAATGAAAAATGTATTGCTTGTGATTCAAGGAAATTGAAAGTTCATGAGATAAACTATCCAATGCATGATCTGTAGTTAGCTATAGTAATCATCGATTTAAAATTTTGGTGACATTACCTCTTTGGGGAGAAGTGTGAAATATATATGGATTATAAAAGCCTCAAACATATATTTACACAGAAAGAGTTGAATATGCACCAACAAAGATGGTTAGAGTTGATCAAAGAATATGACTACTCAATCCATTACCACCCTAGGAAATCGAACTAGGTGGAATATTCTCTATGTAGAAAGGGACCAGTGATTCTATCATTGATGATAATTGAAAAGGATCCAATCTTCTTAGATTTTATGAAGATGGACATGAGATTCATAAAGAAGGGAACACCATCAATCCTTTCACAAATGATTTCTCAACTGTCTATTTTGGAAAGGTTAGATGATGCTCAAAAGGATGATGTGGAAATTTAGAAGAAAGTGAAAACTATCAGAAAAGGTAAATCCTCAAAGTTCAATTTTAATGAAGAAGGAATTGTGAGATTTGGTTCAAGACTATTTGTTCCATCAAGTCTGGATTTAAAGAAATAACATTTGAATGATGCACATAGTTCAGATTTCTCCATTAATCTAGGAACCAAAAATATGTATCAAGATCTCTGAGAGAATTATTGTTGGGATAACATGAAGAAGGAGATCGCTGAGTATACATCAAATTTCCTAGTATGCCAGAAAGTGAAGGCTGAGAGGAAAAAGTCTAAGGGGATGATGCAACCATTACCTATACCAACATGGAAATGGGATAATGTCACCATGGACTTTTTCACCAGACTTATGAAGAAATCCAAAGGAAACAATTCTATTTAGGTTGTTGTGGATTGTATTATAAATACTACACACTTCATTTTAATTTGAGAGTATTTCTCATTGGATAAAATGGAATGAGTATATATCAGATAAGTGGTAAGGCTGCATGGAGTACCACTATCTATTGTATCTGATTGAGATCCAAGATTAACCTCTATGTTCTGGAAGAGTCTCCAACATGCTCTGAATACTTAGATAAACTTTAATAATATTTATCATCCTCAAACTGATGGCTAATCTGAGCACACTATCCAAGCACTTGAAGACATATTGAGAGCATGCTAAATGGACTTCAAAGGAGGATTGTATCAACATCTTCTTCTCATTGAGTTCTCTTACAATAACAATTTCCACTCAAAAAACCAAATGGATAATTATGAATCCCTTTATGGGAAGAGATTCAAAACACTATCATGTTGGGATGAAGTAGGGGAGAGAAAACTTTTAGGTCCAAAAATGGTCGAAGAAATAGTGGAGAAGGTTAAGACCATCCATCATCACAATAAAGCTACACGGAGTTGACAAAAGTGCTTTTGATAATAATCAGTGATGAGACCTAGAGTTTGATGTTGGGGACATGGTATTCCACCACATATCACATTGGAAGAGAGTTATGAGATTTTGGAAGAATTGAAATCTTAGTCCAATGTACATCGGCCCTTTTGAGATCCTTGATCGCATTAGAGCAGTGACCTATTGACTAGCACTCCCACCTAACCTATCTCAAGTACATGATGTATTCCATGTATCACTCTTGAGGAAGTACATACCTGACCCATTGCATATACTAAATCCAAAGGTGGCACCATTAGAGAATGACCACTCCTATGAAGAGAAGCCGATGAAGATCTTAGATCGTAGGGAAAAAGTTCGACGAAATAAGACAATTCCCCTCATCAAGGTGTTGTGGAGAAACCACATGTTTGAAGAAGCAACGTGGGAATCAGGGGAAGTAATTAAGCAGAGTTACCCTCATCTATTTTAGTGTGGGAAAAGGAAATTTATAGGGACAAAAATCTTAAGGGGGGATATAGTAACGACCCGGGATTTTATTAATGAAAATTCATCTTGATCTAATTAAATGTCTTATTATGTAAAATGGTTATATAAAACATGTTAACTTATTTGGTTTTATGTTTTTGGATTTTTTAAAAACATTTAAGAATTTTGAACATTGCTAATATAATCATTTAACAGTGATCACATGATTAGTATAAATATAGGGCTTTACCAAATTCAATTTACTCAAACAAAGGAAGCAATAGACTCATCCAGTAGAATTTCTCCATAAGAAACCCATTTTTCAGAGCTCAGAAAGGAGGTAGCGTCACAGGGATTCACTCTTGACCAATCCCAATACAATCTTCAACATGTTAATCTTGAACAAAATCTCCTACAGGAGAAGTGGAAGTTAATATAGATTACCACTTGAGCGATGTTATCCAAGCTACCCCAAGAGTCTATCACCATCGCACACCATACCCTTAGGTCTTATGCGGGTTTTATAAGGGGTTATTTAACAAGACCCTAGAATTATGATTATGGGAATTATTTTTGTATATAATAAATAATATACATTCATTTTATTATTGTTACTTTGTAAATAGTTTTTAAATAAAAAATAGTATTTTTAGTTAATATTCAATTAAGAAATCTATTTTGACGAATTAATATATTTTTTATTTAAATAATATTTTAATAAAATTTTATTACTAAATTTCTTTTTATAAAATAAAAATGATCATAAATTTTTTTTACAATTGTAATTTTTATTATGGTTTGAAAGCTGTTTTTTTTTAAAACCCATGAATTTTTTATAAATGTGGGTTTTTATTTTAAATGTGAAAATTCAAATATTTTGAAAATTATTTAGATAAAATGAATATTATTTTTAGATTCAAGACATCTAAATTATCTAACGGTGAATGTTTCATAATTTTCTGAGACAGTAAAATTTTTGGGTAAAAATTAAATATTGTTTAAATCTATATTGTGTTATATGACATCATACTATCCCAATAGTGTTGTAATAGAATAAAATAAAAGGTATATTTGGAAATTATATGTTTTAACTTTAAAATAGTGTTATTTTAGATATTTTTGAATAATTTTATGGTGCCTTAGTGGACCCTCCAGACTTTTAAAATATTTTAACATTTAAAAATGATTTTCTTGAGAGTGTGACGCACCTCCACAAAAGCAAGCCTAATATTTTAATAATTTAAAACATTTTCCTTATAAAATAATTATTTCCACTCCCCTTTGGAAAAAACCATGGGAAAAAACCATGGGATGGTTTGTGTTTTTGATTAGTTTAAAGTGTAGTTTCCAAAACCTAAATAATAAATAATTCCCTCTCCTTTTATATATAAAACCACTCAACCTCCCATTCCTCTTCACTCAAACCATTTGTAGCTTGAACAACCTCTGACCTCCACTCTATATAATCCTCCCAAGTTGCCCCAATCTCCCAATAATCCTCTCTCAAACCTCTTCCAATCCTTTGGGTTCACACTTCCAAGTAAGAGATCCTCACTTTATTTCATTCCTTATTTATGTCCATGTTTTCTTATATTGTTATACCCTTTTGTTTTCAATTAAAAAAGTTAGGGTATGATTTTTAACCTCATATATACTTCCCTACTTAGTTTTTAATGATTAGAGACCTGTTTCTGTCTCATTAATGCCTCTCATGTACACTTGTTACCATGAAAAAATCTGTAAGGGATTTCTCTCTCCTCGTTTACATTCAAGCAATTATTTTATATTATGCATCTAAATTCCATTAAATATGTTGGTATATTATTTTCCATTACCCCCGTACTATACATTTAATGTATAAATAATGGGATACCCCTTTATCTCTCATAAACCCATTTAATGATTTCTATTTGACGTTGTAATGTTTCTAAAATTACACCAAACTTTCTCATACCAAAAATCATCCTATAAGTGAATACCATACCCATTACTCTATCAAGGGTATTCACCTTTAAGAAAATTTACTTGTTGATTGAGGACTTAAATTTATGTATTTCATGTCTCTTATTCATGGAATAAATTATGATGTTAAATAAATCCATGTTGTATGATCTATGTGGAACACTTATGTATAAAATGAAATGATTAAGAGGGATATTCCCTAATATGGCTCCAATGCATTGGGTTAAGAATATTATAATGATACTCCATGTTCAATGAGTGTTGAATCGTTATAATTAATGTGAAATGAGGTTTTACTCATTCTAATTCAAGTTTAATGGCGGTTTACTCATGCTCTATGTGTAATGAGCCTTGGCTCATGCTAATATCATGTTAAATGTTGTTGCCACATTTCCATGTTATGATAATCATGCTATATCATGCTTTTATGTTCATGTTTATATTATTCCCCATTGATATGGATATTTCCTAACATGTGTTGTATTCTTCATGTTATTCCTTGTTTACTCCCTTACTGGGATTTATAGCTCACCCTTTTCTTATGTTTGTCCTTAGGTTATCCCATGCAATTTTAAGTACAAAGAAATGTTGTGGTCATGTAAAAGAAGTTTTCAATAAATATATTGTATTTTATGTCTTAAGTTTTCATGTAATGTCCCCAATTTCTTAAGACACTATACCTATAGATCCTCATATTTTTCTTAAGTTCAAGTTTATGTAATAAATCATGTTTAAGTGTGTAATAAAGAGCAGGGTTGTTATAGAAAATAATTGTGATTTATATCTATCAACACCCACCCATCATCTTGTTGTGAGGGATATCATTTTAAATATCCAATAAGACACTCTAAACAACATAAAACTTATCACAGGTCATGTGAGAGTATGTATTAACATATCTCATGAGCTTAGCATCGAGCTACCTATTCCACTTCATGATGTAGTTATTAATATAATATAGAAAGATATTGGAACATTCATAACATGTCCATCAAATCTTGTAAAAAACATTTCAACATGGAGGTATTAATTTCTAATTTATTTTTCATGTTAAACCATTAACAATTAATTAAAAAGGTATGAACTGATGAATGTTATTACATACAGAAAAAAAGTAAGGGTTGAAATGATATGTAAAATAAAAACCATCCAAAGTATCAACCAACTGATCGAACAGATATTCAGAAATCACCTTTACCCCTCCCATTCAATATTCACATTTACTAACATTGAACGTTCATGTGGATACAAGGATACAAAGTGGTAGTGATCACATTGTTAATTTTAAAGAAAAAATATATATAGAGGCCACTACAAACTTCATTTCTCTTAAGAATGTAAATGAAGTCCTCAAGTATGAATGGCTAGGAGTATGAGTTATAAATGTACACAAGAGTTGTGTTTTTATGATTTCTTTTTCCAATATATGATATAATATATTAATTATGACTAAATACAATTCATTTTTTGCAGTCATATATATGAATACCAATTGAATGGATTACCCTGTGAACATAAATATGGACTTATTAGTGATCACATCACATCTATAGACCAAACTGAAATGGAATCAATTCAAATTGAAGAAATAGTTGCAGAAAAATCCACATTGTTTAAAATAAAACTTACAGATGATAGACTCTTCTTAATTCCAATGATGCAGGGGTAAAACTCTATAATTTAATCATATCAAATATATTTTCATTCCTTTAATTACTTATTCCCTTTGGTTTTTTAGGAAACATTGGGTATTCATTTGGTCCATTTTGGATACTTCAAATATTTATTTCCAAGATTCTCTACATGGATAACCAACAAACCGACCACACTTGATGACGTTTTTTAATTTTTATTACACTATAACCAATGTTTTAGAACTAAACTTCAAGTTATATATTTTATATTATGTTTTAATAAGAATTATTATATAATAGTGTGGTGTTTAAATATCATCAAAATCATGGTATGAGGAAATTCCATGTGTATAAGTATCCTATAAACTTATATAGGTGGATAAGTATCCAGGTATATATAATAATATTTCACTATCAAAACACATATCAATAAAAATTACTTATTTTTCACAATATTTATGTAGTCTCTAAAACAAAAAAATGGAAAATATTTTGGTTTTTTATGTTTGAAAATTTATGAGAGATATCATATACCATCAACAAACAAGCTCCCCGAAGAGGTATTATTGAAGACAATTACTATTTCATTTAAAATATTTATTAATCCTTTGTGTATATGTATTTTTCTTATACTACGATGATTGTCAAAATTCCTCATATTCAAAAGATTAAATAGATTTATTTAAAAATTAACGGGTAGCATACCTAGTGCTATAATGTACACATATATCATGAATATGTGACTTCTTACTTCTTATTTAGTTGATTTTATCATCATTTTATATACTTTTTTAGTTAATTTACTCATAATTTATATCTGATACTTTTTTTTTATTTTCACAGAGATGATAAAGAAATGACTTCATTAATAAAGATGATTCACTCATTTAATATGATCATGCACTCGATTTGGTACACGTCATACCCAGTATGACTCAAATTTCAGGGTTTCAGTTTAAAATTGACATTTTATTAATGTATTATTTCTTATTTATGTTTAATTTATTTCTTTATAGTATTACTAACATAAGAATTGTTTTCTGATACATGTGGATTCTTTTTATCATATTAGGGTGGTTTTTTTGAATTTTTTCATGCTTGTGAAATATTGGACTTTGATTCTACAAATGAGATAATGATAATAAGGAAATGAATCAAGAATGTATACTATAATCATGAAAAGGTGAATTCTGACTACTTATTTAATTAATTTTTTTATAATTTTATCTACTACTTGTAAGTTAATTTCCTTATCATTTTATCAAATAATTATTTATTTTTTCACATATATTTTGAGAAGTCATGTTTTTCTTTCAAATATCTGCAAAAATCCATAAAAGAGAGAACATGTTCTTTTCAGATAGAAGAGGAAACCAAATGTTACTTGAAATGTGAAGTGTTTGAGGTAGCATGGGGTTTCCTCTTTCATCAGAATGGAATATGTTCTCTCTTTTATATATTTTTATGGATATTTGAAAGAAAAACACATATCACATACTCAATAATATGAACCTCAATATGGTACATAGTGTGCTTGGTATGACCTGAATGGTATGTTTTTAGTTTATAATTTGTATTTTAGTTTAAAATGCACAACACATAATAAAAACTAATAAAATGCACTGAGATTGTTTTTATAATTTAGTAAAACAACATATAAGTCATTTTTTATGTATAATAAATAACCATACCTCAATCCAAAGCACGGTGTAGCCAATATGACTTCAATTGTGTCTTTTTATTCAAAATTGACATTAATTTTAGTAAAAGGAACAAGTGAAAAACTGAAAACTAAGAAAACATAGCCCTATTATTTTGATAATTTTTTAAAATGATCCATAAGTCATTTTTTATGTGTATGAATCAAACTCATCTAAATCTGAAACACAGTGTGATCGATATAACACTAATTATGCTTTTTATTTAAAATTGACATTAATTTTCATAAAAATAATAAGTGACATAGTGAAAATTTAGAAAACGCATTAATAATATTTTATAATTTAGTAAAATAGTTTATAATTCATTTTTGACATGTAAGAATCAATCAAACTTATTCCAACACATGTTTTACCCGGTATGACTCCAAGTGTGTCTTTTTATTTTAAATTGACATTAATTTTAGTAAAAAGGAAAAGTGACATAATCAAGACCAATAAAATGCATTCATATTGTTTTAATAATTTAGTAAAATTATTCATAAGTTGTTTTTTGATGTGTAGGAATTGGATACACCTCAATTAAATATATTGTGTGTTCAGTATGACTCAATGTGTCTATTACCAATTTAAAATTGACAATTTAGTTAAAAACGTCAGTCTCTCACTGAAAACCAATAAAACATGCTCTAATTGTCTTTATAATTTTGGAAAATGATTTATATGTCATTTTTTAAGTGTATTAAGTATTTTCACATCAAAATGACACCATATGTGACCGGTATGACTCAAAGTGCTTGTTTCTAGTTTGAAATGACATTTTAGTAAAAAACTCAAGTGACAAACTCATAACCAAGAAAAGTCCTTTGTATTATTTTGATAATTTATTAAAGTAATACATAATTTATTTTTGATATATAAGAATCATACTCACCTAAATCTGATTCAAGGTGTGACAGATATGACTCCAAGTGCATCTTTCTATTTAAAATTGATATTAATTTTAGTAAAAAGAACAAGTGACATACTCAAAAATGATGAAACACATTTTGATTATTTTTCTAATTTATTAAAATGATCCATAAGTAATTTTTTGACATGTATTAACAAACTTCACCTCAATCCGATGCACAGTGTGACCATTATGGCTCCAATTGTATTTTATTTAAAATTAACATTAATTTGAGTAAAAAGAACAAGTGAAAAACTAAAAAGTGATAAAAACAATCATATTATTTTGATACCTTAATAAAATGATCTATAAGTCATTTATTAAATTTAAGAGTCAATTGTACCTAAATATGATGCATGGTGTGTCCACTATGACTCCAAGTGTGTCTTTTTATTTAAAATTTAAATTTAAATTTTGTAAAAAGTACAAGTGACATACTAAAAATCAAGAAAATCCATTTGTATTGTTCTGATACTTTACGAAAATGATCCATAAGTTATTTTTTATGTATAGGAATCAACCCCACCTCAATTTGATGCACAGTGTGACCAGTATGACTCCAAGTATGTCTTTTTACTTAAAATTTACATTAATTTTAGTAAAAAGGACTAGTGACATACTCAAGACCAAGAAAAAAATTGAATTATTTTGATGATTTATAACAATGATCCATAATTCAATTTTGATGTGTAGAAATTGAATGTACCTTAATCTGTTACACTGTGTGACGGGTATGACCAAAAGAGTAAGTTATCAGTTTAAAATTGATATTTTACTTCAAACCGTGTTTCACTCATTTAAAACCAAGAAAACGAACTCTAATTGTATTGGTAATTTATGAAAGTGATTCATAAGTTATTTTTTTTTGTAGGAATCAGTCTCACGTTAAACCAACACATGATATGACTAAAATAACCCAAAGTGTGTGTTTTCATTTTAAAATTACAGATTAGAAAAAAGAACAAGTGAAATACTAAAAACTAATAAAACACATATTATTGTTTTTATAAATTATGAAAATTATTCACAAGTAATTTTTGATGTGTAAGAATCACCTACATCTCAATTTGATGCATGATGTGACTGGTATGACTCTAAGTGTGTCTTTTTACTTAAAATTGACATTTTAGTAAAAAAAACAAGTGACATACTCAAAAATAAAAAAAACACATTGATATTTTTTTGATACTTTAATAAAATGATCCATAAGTCATTTGTGACATGTATGAATCTTTCTCACTTTAATCCAATACATGGTGTGCCCAATATGACTCAAAGTGTATGTTATCAGTCTAAAATTATATTTTTTGTTCAAAACGTGTTCCACACACTAAAAAAAAGAAAATTCACTTTGATCGTCTTGATACTTTAGGATAATAATTCATAAGTCATTTATAACGTGTACAAATCGATCTCATATCAAACCGACATACGATGTGACCAATATGACTCAAAGTACATGTTTACAGTTTAAAATTTCATTATAGTAAAAAAGAAAAGTTATATACTCAAAACCAATAAAACTCATTCAAATTATTTATATAATTTTGGCTAATGATCCATAATTTATTTTTGACATATAGGAATTCACCCCACCTTAATCTGATGCATGGTGTGACCGATATGACTCTAAGTGTGTCCTTTTATTTAAATTTGATTTTTTATTAATGTATTATTTCATATTTATGTTTAATTTATTTCTTCATAGTATTACTAACATAATATTTGTTTTATTATATAAGTTGATTCTTTTTCTCAGGTTTGGGGGGTTTTTTTGGTAATTGATACCATGTTCAGTCTTTTTTGAGAGGGGTCGTAGGTGCCAAAGATGATGGAACATTAAAGTTTTTAAATGTTTTTGGATAGTAATTATAAATTAAATTATAAAAAATATAATTGTAAATGTATATATTAGTTTTTTTTTATGTGAATTTTATTTGAATTAAATAATGTATTATCATAAATGTTATGGGTGTATTTGTTGTAGTGTGCTATTATTCATAAAGTATACTACTGCAGTTTGTCCTTAATGAGTTCTATATCTAGTGATAATAAATTCCCCCTTTATTAGTGATAATGAATGTGTTGATAAAGGGGGGACTTTATCAACACTTTTTTAGCGCTGATAAAGGGGACGCCCTTTAACAGTGTTGGGGGAAATAATGCTTTTTTAGCACTATAAAAGCTCTTTTTTCATGTTGTAAAATGGATGTCTTGTACTTGTTCCCACAGTGTGACCAGTATGACTCCAAGTGTGTTTTCATTTAAATTTTATATTTTAGTAAAAATGAAAAATAATATACTCAAAGATGAGTAAACACATTTGGATTGTATTAATACTTTAGGAAAACAATCCATAAGTCATTTATGACATGTAGGAATCGTCTGCATCATAATCTAATACATGGTGTACCTAATATGACTCAAAGTTTCCATTATCATTCTAATATTGAAATTTTAGTTCAAAACATGTGTCACTCACTGAAAACAAATCAAACGCACTTGTGTTGTATTGGTACATTTGTAAAATGATTCATAATTCATTTGTGATGTTTAAGAACTAGTATCACTTCAAACTGACACATGATGTGACTGTTATGGATAAAAGTGTTTATTTTTAGTTTAAAATGACATTTTAGTATAAAAAAAAGTAACATACTCAAAAATGAGCAAAAAAAATCATACTATTTTGATAATTTAACACAAAAATCTATAAGTCATTTGTGACGTATAAGAATCAGGCGCACCTCAATCTGTCACACAGTGTGACCGGTATAACTCTAAGTGTGTATTTTTGATTAAAATTTAAATTTTAATAAAAAGACAAGTGAATTAATCAAAACTAAGAAAACACATTTTGGTTTTTTTATACTTTATAAAAACAATTCATAAGTCATTTGTGACATGTAGGAATCAGCTGCATTGCAATATGATACATGATGTGCCTGGTATGACACAAAGCGTCTGTTATTAGTTTAAAATTGATACTTTATTAATGTATTAATATTAATGTTTAATTTATTTTTTTAAAGTATTATTAATATAATATTTTTTTCTTATACAGGTGGATTATTTTGTTCAAGTTGGGGCAGTTTATTCGATAACTGATAACATGATTAGGATTTTTGAGAGGGGGTCAGATGAAAAATGCAATGAAACCATTTATTTTTTTGAATGTATGTGATAAATTTTACTTTCTAATGTAATTATAAAAAACAATGTATGAAATTTCTATAATATAGTGTTTTTTTGTATTTGTGATGTATTTTTTCTTTCAGTTATATAATTTATTTTCCATATCCTATATTTTTTGTCTATTTTTTTCTAAAGTGTGATTTAATATCAACAACACATTATAAAAACATTCCCTTTATTAGTGTTATTTCTAGTGCTAATAAAGGCCCCCCTTTATCAATTCTAAGCTAGTGATGATAAAGGACTACCTTTATTAGTGATTTTTTTAACATTGATAAAGGAACCCCTTTATCAATGCTTTTTAGCACTTATAATGGGGCCCTCTTTTAAATATTCTTAGGACAACAGTTATTTTTTATCACTATTAAAGAATTTTTACAGTGCATCTTTTAGCCCAATTTTTAGTAGTGCCAGCTAAGGTATGTTTATTTACTATTTAGTTGAATGTATGTTTTTGACTTCATTGTTTGAAACTTTTCAAAGTGGAGAGGAAGTGTCTGTGATTTGCTGACCATGAACAGAAAATAATGGATGGAGAAACAAGCCTTTATTTCAATATGAATAAATATTACAAAACTCCCTCTTCTCACCTCTATTTCTCTCATGTGGAGATCTCTTGTATCTCTCACCGGTTAGAAGACATCTCTTAGATTTGATAATGAGTACAAAAAACTCCCCAAGGACTCCTTATATAGACATGGTGGGAGGTGTCAAGTTTGACACAACTCCCACCAATCAATCCCCACCTACCATAGAGTTCTACCATGGATTCCAAATGAATAGGGTTCACACATGTAAAATGTGCAATATCCATGTTGGAAGTCATGGGTTTGTGAGGTAGGTGCACCAACCACCTATAAGGCAGTTGTAAAAATACACCATCAATTCTCACCCTCTATCTTCAATCCACTGGAGTGTATATAAAGTTCTATCATTTCTTCAAAAACCACTTTTTCCAACTATCCATTGGGTTTTCCTTAATGTGAATCTTCACAATTCTCAGAAGTTGTCAATCCATCATTTTGAATATCCAATTATAGAGAATATAGATATGCTTTTTGATACCCTTATGGCCTCCCATCATCAGTCAGAAATAAGTACTCTGACTCTAAATATTTTGTTGATGGAATATTTCCTCGTGAAGATCTTTGAACCTATAAAATGTTAGGTTCGAGAGCCACAACATCACCTAGGTCCAATGATGGTTCTGCAACTTCTTGTGGAGAAAATTGAGTCTCCCCCTACTCAATATACTTCTCCACTACCTCATTATTCATTATCGATGAGTCTTATTACACCTCCTCCTCTTCATTGATAGGTGGTGTTGATACAAGTTTTGGATCATGAATTTATTCCTCGACACTTTCCATTCTAGAAATTCTAGGATTTCGAATGTCCTTGATCATCTTGTTCTAATGGAATATTACATATCTTATTATTATAACCTTCCTCTCCTTCGGTCCCCAAATCATGTATCTAAACTCCTCATATTCATATCCAATAAATATGCGTGTAGTAAACCTTCCATATAGTTTATTCTTGATCTCCTTGGATACATGTGAAATTTCTAAACATCCAAATACACGTAAATGAGAGTAAGAGGGATGTTTACCATACCATCTCTTATATGGAATCTCAAAATTGAGAGGGATCAATGGTTATCTATTGATGATGTATCATGGAAACTAAATAGCTTCTCCTCATAATGGATTAGGCATTCTAGAAAAACCCTTCATGCTTCTAAAATTCTCCATGATGGTTATATTCATCCTTTCCTCAACTCTATTGTGTTGTGGGGTGTTTGGGACTGTCCTATCATGTCAAATTCTCTATCTCTTACAATAGGCATAAAATTATCTAGATGTGTACTCTTATCCACTTTCTGAGTGAAAACACTTCATCTTTCTTCCAGTTTCACACTCCACCATGGTGTGGAACATCTTGAATTAGTCTAGTATTTGGTCCTTTATCCGCAAGAATAACACCCACACACTTCGAGATTCTTCATCAATAAAGGATAAGAAATATTTGTCACCCACCAATGAATCTGCCAACATGGGTCTTCATACATTATATTGCACCAGATCCAACTACTTTGATCTCCTTGATGAATCAATATTGAATGAGACTTTATGTTACTTCCCATACAAGTAGTATTTTCAAGGATCAAGTGATACATCCTTATTAATACGTATGTGCTTCTTATTTTTTATGGTAGATAACCCTCTTTCACTCATGTGGTCAAGTCTGTTATTCTATATATTGGATGGAATCCCTCCTTACACCATGTTGGGGATATTTTCAAATATATTCACATAATTT
This sequence comes from Viscum album, assembly GCA_963277665.1. Taxonomy (NCBI): domain Eukaryota; kingdom Viridiplantae; phylum Streptophyta; class Magnoliopsida; order Santalales; family Viscaceae; genus Viscum; species Viscum album. The sequence goes on from OY728141.1 coordinate 1,543,625,086, forward strand.
TTTTACAACATACCACATATTTTTTCTCAAGTGATGATGATGACTCATTTTGTCATATTTCATTTTCCATTGCTGAAGATTTTGTCATAGACTTATTAGTTAAAGTATTTTCTTAATAATAATTTGAGCCTAAGTCTTGGAACATGCCAAACATCATTTAGGGTGATTGTGTATCCAATATTCATCTTGACTTGTATATCACCCATACAAACAATATTCTTTGAATTGGTACTCCACATCTTGACTGCACCAAAGTCACCGGCTTAATAAGTCAAGAAATACTCATGATGTGAAGTGGTGTGGTGTGATATTTTATAATCGATCACCCATTCTGTGTTTTGACTTGATGTATGAAATCATGTCTCTTCATCATCAATCGAGAAAAGAAAAATATCTCCAATGACACTCACATGTGTGTCTTAGTTTCTTCTTTGTTTATTGCTACTTTGGACCTTTTCTTATAGCAGTTAAATGGTTCTTCATCATATTTCCCTTCATGACACATCGGTAGAATTTGTATGATGGTCTCCTGGCATCTATGGACCTTCCTCTGCACTTTCTTTATCTCTAATTTTTACCCCTTGGCCTATACCTTGTTGTCTCCCTCGCATATTTGAGAAGATAGATTGTGTATTGTTGTAACTCATATCCTTCCTTTAGACCTCCTTATTAAACATTTCAACCTTTACCATTGTCATGGTAAGTTTTCCCCTGGGTTTTTATTTTCTAATTGAAACCACAAGCCTATACCACCTATTAGAAACTATGCATAGTAGGTGGTTCGCCTGATCATCACCAGTCAGAGTCTTACCTCCTACCACCAATTGATTCTCCAGGAATTGTAACTCACTGGTGTGTTCGACTACAGATCTTTAACTCTATAGTCGAAGATTCATCAATCGCTTCAAAAATAAGATCTTGTTTTTAATGGTCTTTAACTGGTAAGTATTTTCTAACTTCATCCAAAGTTCTTACATGTCAGCCTCATGAGCAACATGGTGGTAGACATTGTGATCAATCCATTGCTAGATTTGATCAATCATCTTCCTATTTACCTTCTTCAACACTTCCCCCTTGGTGGAATTAGGGTGGACTCCCTTTTTCTCAATGGAGTCAAAAAATATCCTTATAATTGAGTAGATTTTCCCTTCAAGACTTCCAAATTAAGTAGTTCGAAGAAGTCTCATTGATCACCCCCCCCCCCATGGATGGTCCTTCCATTGAATTTAAATTATGAAAAAAATGGTGAATAATCGGGAAAAATAGAGCTCAACATTGCATCCAAAATGATCAAAAATATTGGAATCGACTTCAGGATCATTGCAATCGGACACCAATTCATCAAAATATGACAAAATCAGTGTTAATGGCTGAGATCGACTGATGATGTGGCAATGATGTGGTGTATCAGAGCTATAACGACCCATACTTTACATAAATTGTTAATACTTCAAAATTGAAGCACACATATTACAACATATAACAAAACCATGAAAGGACCATATAGGTATAGAGTCTTTAGAAACTGGGAATCATAAACAACTGGTTTATAAATCATCTACTTTGCCTCCCATTCATTTCATCATATCTAGAGTCCTTTTTTGGCATATCCTACTTAATAACCTTATTCCTGACCTGGGGAAATAAAACATACAAAAGGGTGAGCTCAAATTCTCAGTAAGGGTAAACAAAAGAAATATCAATCACATCATATACATAAGAATATAACTTTTGGAAATCTTAACCTGCAAAAGAGATCATAATTTCATAAGATGGGATAAATCATAGTAGTGAAATGTAATCCCAATAACCATAACTTAAAAACATGAAACTTTGTGGCATACACACATAATCATAGAGAATCATTTCTTGTTAGTCAAGACTCATTGCCAAGACTATCTTAGTGGACAAAGTCCATTTCTGAACCGAGTTCACTCCTCATTTTAGTCCTGTTTCACTGAACCGGTTTAACCTGCCGTTCCAGCCATGTCTATATCATGAGATATAAAATCTTTACCCAATGAATTGGAGGAAGATATAGGTCCCACCCATCTCATAATGATACCATTCTTATGTGTGCCACAAAATCAGAAACCATACATCATAGCATAACCCATGTAATAAAAATGGGAATCTTAAACATCGTGACATCATAAAACAATTAATATTAGATAAAGGAATTCATAAAAATATAATTCCATCACAACATAATAAAATAAATGTAATAATAGGGATAGAAACAGAACCCTTTATTATCTTAGATGGAAAATAATTTTGATAAAACACTTGAACTCCATTCTTGAGTAAAATATCATTTCGGCTTCAAAAACACTTTTCTTTTCTTAACATGTCGTACAATTCTAAGCTAAAAGAAGTTGATTAAAAATAAACTTGAAAACTTTTAAAGGAATATTCTTGGAAATAATGTTTTAAAAATCCATTCATGCCATATAAGTTAAAAAAACATTCTTCGTACTTTTGTCAGAAAAGTCAAAAAGTACCTCGCACGAAAAATGACAAAAGATTCCTTTCATATATTTTACTAAAAACTCACCGAAGGGTAAAATTGGATATAAAATATTGTAGAAGGATATAAATATTACATATTGAGGAAACATGGATGTGGATGATAAAATACACCCCAGTAAATACCAAAGTATAAACAATCTCGGATAAAAATGAGATTGTGATATTTTCCCTTACCTTAGGTCTGATTTGCCTCGTAAGTGTCCGAACCTCCTGTATAATGATTTAAATAATGTTATTGACTTATTCCAGAATCATAATTATTGTTATGATATCATATATGGTCATATTCTTAGCTTCTTAGTAGTAATATTTCATTGCTACTTGTTATTCGGGTGTTTATAACTTTTTGTTCTTATGCATGTTTTGTCGAATAAATTCTTATTATTCTCTTTAGGTTATAGATACATAATTTACAGAATGGTATTAATGTACTATATATAATATTTATTCATTCAATTCATTTATATAATCATTATGCAATGAAGATCATGTAGAACGAATCGCATCACATCGTGGAGACGGTATTCCGTACGTACGCACGAGCGGTGATATCGTTCCCATGATCGTGGAATTGTATTGGAGTGTATGTATACTATTTCAGAATCAATATCACTTTAAAATAATCATATATAGTAATTATTTACATCATTATACCCATCCAAGTAAGGTTTTGGGGGAAAATATATTACACCACGGCGTGGAGACGGTATTCCGTACGTACGCACGCGCGGTGATTTCGTTTTCCATAGGATGGATAGATGTTGAAATAGGGTTGTTTCATACTTATAATAATATATCATTATATTAGTGATACTGATGTTATTACTTCATAATGAAACAACTAAATAAGAAGATGTTGAAGAATAAAGAATTTGGAAAGTATCGGTAATGGACATTACCTCTTTTTGACGCGCCTCTTCTTAACCTCCTCTTAGGGCACTAGGGTTGGTCTTTGAAGAAGACCAGAACCTCTAGGATGATTCTAGGGAAGTGTGGAAGTGAAATGGGTAGGGTTTGGCCGAGCTTTAAGGCTCAAATTGTTGTGAGGAGGAGAGGGAGGAGGTGCCCTTTTATAAGGCAGGAGAGGGGTACCTTTGGAAATATAAGAAATATTAGTTTATATTAAATCCCAAACCCACTTAAAAACTTCCAAAATGGCTCATATTCGAATATAAGATGAGATAGGGTTGTAATATAATCAAAAAATAAAATTTAGACATTTTAGGAATTTATTTTAAACATTACCAACTTGATTTATCCTTATTTATCAATTTAATTTTATTTGTGGTAATAATATTCTAAATTTTAAATTATTATTAATAATTTCATATGTGTTGTGAATTTTACATAATTTGACACTTTATGACATTTTAGACCATATAAATTTTAATTTATGATTTTTAAATATTTTTGTGATTTTTAAACAATTTTATAATATGTTATTTTTATAAAATAACAATAGTGTCAATTTTGACACTATTCATTTATTTGAATTTAAATAAACTGTTTACAAAGGATATGTTCAAAATAAAAGCTTTAATAGATTAATAAAATGTAATATGTATCTATAAAATTAGTGGATCACATTAAATAGGGCATATAATAATTATTTTAATATTTTAAAACCATTTATTTGATATTTTAATTAATAAAATAATTTCAACATCACTATTGTTTCATAATTAATGATAATTATTTAATCCCTAAAAATTATAAATAAATTCTTATGATGTAGATAATTGTATTATCTTTCTAGATACTATTCATTTTCGACATTTTATTAAGTTTATCACCAAATTAAAATTATTATACTTATAAGATTTAAGAAAGTGACATGTTGTCACATTCTTTGGTTTTAATAATAATTAAATTATTTTCATGGACAAAAGTCTATCTAATCTAACCCTTAGATGATATGGTTCTACTTTTAGTCATCCAATAGGATTTTGGCAGGTGTTAGGGTAATTTTATAATCTTATATTTACCCTTAATTACCCGATTTACCTTTAATTATGGTAAATAAAATTTACCGTAGTTAATATTCATAATGCCCAAAAATAAAAAGTAGCCTATTAACATAATTTGGACCCATTGATTCTAAATATGGAATCCATTTTTCAAAATTCAAAACATATAAGTTGCAGTAATTAATTTAAAATAAATCCTGTTGTTAAGAAAACGGGTTTTAGAAGTTAAAACATTGCCAAAGATTGAAATGTTTTTACCTATGAATTCAATGTGAAATCAATGCTAATGACATACATTATATTGAATGGTAAAAATATATTCTATATATACTTTAAAACCATTCAATATTATAATTTAACCATATTAATTATCTCAATGAAAAAAGTTGTTTTTAATTAAAAATTAGCGTATTTTTACTATTCATCAAAATATGAAAGTTATCAGAAAAATATCAAAAATTTATCCAAAGTAAATTTTTATATCCTGATTAAAAAGAAGAATTTTATTTTGTCAAATTGAACTTATAAATGTGTCAAAAACTAGATTTAATGTGGGTGCACCATCAAAAGGTGGCAAAACTGCATTTTTTGATAAATACTTATTTTACCCAAAAAAAAATTATTTTGTTCTCTTACCATGTTATAGAAAATGTGTAAGCAGAATAATAATGTTGTAAAATTTAAAATTCAGTTAATACTATTCATAACGGCTAGTTTATAATATTATAATAATATATCATTGTTTAGTGGAACTCGGTATTGCGTACTACACACGCTATCGAGGAAGGTCGCGATTGCGTGCAGCGAAAGATTCCTTTGATGATTTATGGAACATAAAAATAAAATATTTCTCATAAAAGTTTCGGGTGTTACAAGAGAACCTCCCAGAATCTCACTGGAAAATTCACTGATGATGGAATAGTGCCTTTTTCTCTAGAAAGGGTCACTGTAGCACCTGAACATTGAACAAACTTAAACTGAGATTGGGAAAAAAAATTGGCTTCGTTTTCGATGCTTTTGTGCCATTGTAATCATCCCAACATGAAATTTCATAATCTACCTTCAAAACATGATTCCAAACAGATTGAATTTTCTAGTCACCAAAAAAAATTACTTCTCACCACTATTTCATCAAGAATGGCTCTGATACCACTTTTTGTGATTCACTAATCACAAATAGAAAAGAATTGAGGTATAAATTGACCTTTATTTCAATATAAATACGGATTACAAAACTCTCTATCCACACCGCTATTTCTCTTACATGGGGATCTCTTGCATCTCTCATCGGATAGAGGACCTCTCTTGGATTTGATAATGAATATAATAATCTCCCTAAGGCCTCCTTATATAGTCATGGTGGGAGGTTTCAAGTTTGAAATGACTCCCATTAATCAATACCCACTTACCATGGACTTCTCCCATGGCTTCCAAATGAATAGAGGATGCACATTTAGAATATGAAACAGTCACATTGGAAGTCATGGGTGGGTGAGGTAGGTGCGCCATCCACCTACAAGGTAGCTGAAAAAATACTACATCAGAAGTGAGCAATGAGTTTTGTATTCACCTATATAACCTTAATGAAAATGTTTTTAAGCATTCTCCCATAGATATAGGGTGTTTGTCTGAACCACATAAATATGTTTTTCTATTTCTTTTATATTGTTTGTGTGAATTGTGTTCAAGGGGTTTGTGTAGGTGCGTTATCATCCTAGTTTCAGTTCATAGATTCTTTGGAGGTGGTTATTAGACTAACCTTTTTCCAATCCACTGGTGTTCATTCGGTGGTGTTTGGTGCTTTCTGATATGAAGGCCTAGAATATTGGAAGGACATATTTTGGTAGTTTGACAGGAGTTTCTCTGATGTATAAAGACCCCATTGTGTACATATGGTTCAATGGATGTTGTGTTCCAGACCACTTCTTCCCAATAAGTGGTATAAAAGGGAGTTCTACTTAAATCACTATAAGGACCCAGCCTTAAACATCACATAATCTTGTAAATTCATTTATAATTAACTTATTTACATTCCCAAATATCTTTTCAGTTTAGCGTTTTAGAAAATTAGAACATAATTCATACATATCAAACCATAAGAATAAAAAGTGGATACTTCTTTAAAAATATCCATTTTTTAATAATAAATTAGTTTTTAATTAAAAATATAAAATCTATTCATGGAAAGTCTTCACAACATTCATCTTGGCTTCTCATTTTCTCTTACCCATCATCAAACCCTGTGAAAAGCATTTTAAAACATTAGATGCACAAAAAAATATCAATAAGGGATATAAAAAGGAGAGAACCCATTATTACATGAATATTTATAAACATATAAAATCATTTCCACAAATTCATACTTATCACTCAATAAGCATCATATATTTACTCTGTGAAAACATGAGATTTCCATAAAACATAGAAAATATAAATAATACCATAAAGGTAAATTGGGTAATTACTTACTTAAGATTGTAACCATCATGGATACCATATTATCTGTAACCCTCATGGATACCTTACAATGTAACCCTCACAGCTACCTTACAATGTCACCCTCACGACTACCTTATAGTGTAAACATCACAGTTACACTTGGAGTAACCATACGATCGACCTCCAACATAAACATACCCAATGCATTGGAGGGATATATAGGTCCCACTATTCATCAAAAACAATTATCAAGAACCAAAACATAATCATAAAACAATAATACTTACATCATATAAATGATTCCCTTTAAAAAATAAAAAGAAATTAAAAGAGGGTTTTTTAAAATTAAAGTCCCTTACAAATATCATATATTTGAAGTGAGAATTAATAAAAATGATAGAATATGTATATACACTGTAAATAAATATGATATAATATAATATAATCAAAATTAATTTCACAAATAATCTTTGTACCACATAATCAATAATGTAGAAGTTTAACCCAAAGAATGGAAATTGGGTTAAGAATTCCCTTACCTCGGTTTCGTCTTACATTAAATGTGTTCAAACCTCCTGTATAATTATTTAAAGAGTCGTATTAATATATTAAAGAACTATATTAATATTTATAATTACTTATATGATATTATTATCACATATTTTAACCCTTTTAAAAATATTATTTTGTTATTTTCATTGTTTTGGGTGCATTTATTTCACGGTTTCTATAGTTGGTTTATTATGGATTTTCTTGTCGGAAGGGTGAAAAACCCCAAAATTGAAATTGAATGTTATTAATGAACTTAAATAATATTAAATGGTATTATATATCATATTTGTTATATTTTATGCGTATTAATCATCAGATAAAACATTAGTGATGAACGCTATATTGTTTTGGTGAATTTTGATCATTACTAACCACTTTTGTTTAATTAATTAATATTATTTATAAAAAACCGATTCCAGGACCTAATATAACAAATAATATGTATAATAAAATATTATTTAACCATATTAATGGTTTTATGACCATAATTGAATAAGATAATGGAAATTTAAAACACATCATCCACGATGTCGGTAAATCAACATATCAAGGACGATGTTTTTATTTTTTAGAATAAAAGGGAGAGAAGAAGAATTATTATGATGAATTTTTTCATAAACATGATAAAATTATATTATATATAATATAATATAATTTTCATTCCTCTTGTATAAGGGGAGTTTAATAGAATATAATAAAATAAAAATAATTGAAAAGAATATGAAAGAGATTTTTACCTCTTGAATTCTCCTCCTTAAGAACCTCCTTAAGGCCCTTGGTTTTGGCCTTTTAGTGAGACCAGTAGGTATTGGACATAAGGAAGAGTCTTGGGGAGGTAATTGGATAGAAATTAATTAAGAGACAAGTATTTTAGGTATGATGAGAAGAGGTGGTGAGGGGTGATATTTATAGTGGAGGAGAGGGGTGTTTTCACATTAATATATTCATTAGTTTATTAATTTGGCTCATGATTATGAATAGTTTATGAATTATCATAAAATATATTAAAATAATGAAAGGAAGTTAGATATTATGATTTTTACATCATTCATGATTCAAGTAATAGTGTATTTATCATATAATGTATATATACCGTAAATTACCGTATTTTATTATTCACCAAAAATTGAACTATTTTAGAAAATTTCCAAAAAAAATCACCCCTACCATTTTCAATGTGTATAATCCAAAAATGAACTCATTTTTTTAAATAATTTTCTAATTATGAAAAAATTAATTCTTATTTAAAATCATAATTTATTCAAAAAATACAAATTTTAAAATTATAACTAATTTTATAACACTTTCAAAGATTAATTAAAGTCCCTTAAAATTATCTTATAATCACAAGACAACAAAATAATAATCTATGAATCTATTTTATGAAAATAAATTTTCTTTTAAATCAATTAATTAAATATAAAATTGTAATTAAATATTTATGACTTATAAAAATACCAACACTTAATTTATCATTTCCAATACATTTATTTACTTAATCTATTATATAAATGTTGGGACCACATTGTGTATAAAGATTGTATTTTTTGTTAAAGGGTGTCAATGGATGTCAATGATGATCAACATGAAGAACGGAACTCTTCTAAGTGAAATGGATAATGGCATTCAGAATGCACAGATCCTTAGTGTTCTTTGGAAGAAGTAAAAGAAAAGGTGAAGAAGAGGGTGTGAGGGGGCTTGGAATTACAAGGTGTCCATGTATGGGTTTTGAGATAGAAAGTTACCATGCATTTATATGCATACTTAGTTTTCTACTAAATATTTTTATAAGCCTTCCTAAAAAAAGGTCCATCCCACTAGCCAGCCAACCAGTCTCAACCTAAGGCTCACGAGGGACCACAAGGGTCGACCGCACCCATAGGGAATCCAGCCCATCCAGCCTGTAGAAGGTGAATGGGGGCCATGTAAAAGCCACAGGGTATGTATATTGGGATCTAGGTGCATGCCCGAGGAGGAAGAGTGGGCGCTAGGAGCACACCCATAGAGAACCGGTGGGGGTGGCACTCGAGGGGGGAGAGGATATTTCTAGCCGAATGATGGAGCAGCATGTTATTTAAAGAAGCCGAAGAATGCACAACGTTTTCATGTGGCATAAGGTTTTAAATACGTATATGCAAATCTGACCATCCATCTAATCTCGTTGTTATCTTGGTCGCACATCGCATCCTACATCCAACTATATAATTTGATCCATTCATAATCCTTGTGTTGTGTGGGATTGAATCTGCGTCGTCTGATCTACTCGAACATGGTCGTCTTCAACCTCTGGACATTTGATGTGCCCTTGAACCAGAATCTCCAGTCGAACAATGATCTCGCCACTCCAGACACCATTTGAGCTCTGGTCAAGCCCATTCTGATCATTTGACTATCATGATTCCATGAATGAAATTACATTTGCATGCATGCGAATGAAATTAAGAATAAGCGATTGGCCAAAGAAAATGAAGTTTCAAAGGCCACGTGGATTCGAGAAGGGATTCAAAAAGTGATACATGTCTTCCAAAATACATGAACGGTCAGTTAGAAGGCCGCGAGTTTGAAAAATGAAACATCTAAGATATTCAGCATATCTCCACGTGGGTTTGAAGATATTAAAGAACCGAAGATCTCAGTTATTCAAGGTAGTAACTTGAACAGAGTATCGTGTGGTTGTTGGACGCGGAAAAATTTTTTATCTCTTCTGTTAAAAAGTGGATCTACCAATCCTAGAGGAGTTTGCTGCTTCCAAACCTTTCGAGAGATCGTGTTCTGAGAAAGAGAGTTTCTTCCATATTTAAAGTTCAATAAGGGGCATGCATGAACCAAGAACTGTTCTAGGTTTTTGAAGATTATTCTATATACCAATCTTATTCATCAAGTGGTGAACCACATACCAATTTGGTTCTCTAGGAAGAAGATCCGAAAAATACTTTTAGTTCGTGAAGAGAAGATCACGCATACCATTTTGGGTTCCCGGAGCAAAGTTCTCACGTACCACTCAGATCGACTGCGTACCGCTCTGGTTCTTGGTAAAGAGTGTCCCGTAAGGGGAAGTCTCGCATACCACCCAGTTCTTGGAGGAGAACTATGTGTTACGAGGTATGTGAATTAATTCTGTGCATCCCATGTGAAAGGAGGGTTTGTGAATCATCCCGGTTCGCGAAGGACACTTACAAATTCTGTGCAAAAAAGAACTCTATACCCTCGGGGTGAAAAACAAAGGGGAAAACATAAACACCATAATTCACCTGAGGCAATGAGTGTGTTTAAAGAACAAGTGGAGATCACATGTGTGATTCACATGAAAATCATAAGCATAATCAGAGACTCCCAAGTGTGCAAGAATAAACCAAATAGTGGGTTACCCCCATTCGGATTGTTGAATAAGATTCATGTATAAACATATACATGATACATAAAATTTAATGAACTAAATAAGGCATTGGGGTTACCTTAATAAGAAGGACAACTAAAGTACTTATGTGCATGAATTTTTCATTTGAAGAAATTCAAGACAACATGTGGGTGCATTTGTGAAGAGAAAGAAGAATTAAATGGTGGAGAGCATTTGTATGCTCACTTTCATATTTGAAAACATTTAAAGAGAGATCCACAATCATGGGTGCATGTGTGTAAAGAAGTGAAGAGTAGGAACACATCTATATTGTTGCATTCACGGTCACATGCATACATGGAATAAAAAGAGTTGATCATGATGATTCCTAGTGAACTGATTTTCATTTTTTGAATAATCACAAAAGAATTTGTGATTCTGGCCAAGAATAATAAGAAGTCTTAGTACATCTGATTGTTTCACTGGAGAATAATATTGAATGTTAAAGAGCATCAACTCTAGACCTCGATGCAAGAAAAGTCTCATGTTGAATAGGAGACAAATACTTCCTTGCCTATTCATTGAAGGGACCTTCACTTACATAAAGTGAGTGTGAATTCACCCAAGGAAGTGAGCCAGGGGAAGTCAATGAAAGTGATCTAAGGGAAGCAGTGATCTATCCCTGAACTTTTGTAAAGGCAGTGTGCCTCGGAAAAAGTGACTATACCTGAACCTTGCAATCTAAAACTGGTAAAGAATAGTGAAATTAGGTACGACCGACAACCTGTCAGTGTATGCTTATTGGAAATATCCCTTAGTGGTGAACAAAGTAAAATTTTTGTATTTTCCTTCTTCACGTGGATGTTTTAATTACTACACATATCCATAATATAGTTTTAATTAAGTTCCTACCATTTTGGGAATAAGATCCAATAAAAAGGAGAAAACTTTGACACCTTGATTCACCCCCCCCCCCCTCAGGGTGACCTAGGTTCCTTAAATTGGTATCAGATCCAATAGTTTGTGTATGTTGGATACTCCCCAGTAATTGTATTTAGAAGAGGATTTGAGTTTTCTTTCCTGAGTCGATAATGAAGAGAAATATTGATGAAAGCACGGTTATCAATGAGCATAAGTCTATACCCAGCAAGACCATGATGAACAGGAAAAAGAAATAGAAGAAGCAGTTGAAGAAGTCCCTCATGCTTAATGAAGATTCAATAGCTTATTCTTCATGCCTTATTAATAATGATGTAATATCACGCTTGGAAACTAAGGAGCAGGTGGCTCAGTTTTCCACCAAAATCAAGGATTCCAACACAAGTGGATATGATGATCAAATATTTACTTCACATGATCCGAAAATGGAGAAATTAAGAGCATATCTGCATGATATTCCTGAAGAAAGAGTTGCTATTGTTTGTAGAATATTTCAATGCATGCAGGTTGAGATCACCCGACTGGAAAGAGAATATGATAATGTGGAAAGGGGATTGGAAGAAAAAAATATTGAATATTTAAATCTCTCCAGATTGATTGAAGCCTTTGAAGAAAAAGAGGGAGTCAATAATACTCTAGAAGAAAAGATCTATGCATTTAAAGATGAGATGAAAAAGTGCAATGAATTCAAGGTTCTGAATTTAGAAGAAACTTCCATGAAATTCAAGGAACTTGACTCATTATTACAAACCAAAGTCAAGTTGCACGAAAATGGGGTTGAAATATTGAAAAGGGGTTGTGATGGGAAGATGATCACAATTGAATATTAGAATATTATCCTCAATATCGAATGTCTAAAATTGGATGACTAGTTCACCAATCTTGAGAAGATACATATTGAGACTTAAAAAAATGAAATAGTTAAATATAGGAATAAATTATCATTAGAGGATTATAAAGATGAAATACCTCCAAAATGTGATAAGAATATCATGGCTTTACTCATTGACCTATAACAAGTAGATGATAAAGTGAAAGGTACCATCCATACCAACTTGTACTATTTTTTCTAAATATTTTTCTACTAAAAGTGAAGGTTAGAATAAAGATTCTGAACAAGTATAGATGAATAAAGGTGATGAGAAGAAACCTACCACCATGGGGTGGGTGGATATGAAGAAGAAGCTGGAAGATGATTCCCCAGATAGAGCACATCACATTAAGAAGAGGGACCAAAAACCTTATATAGAAGATATCAAGAAGACATGATTTGTGGGTCAATGTTGGTGCTGCAACAGATTTGGGAATTATATACTGGATTGTTGGACCAATCCTTTAAATGAAAAAGCACGGAGAAATCCTATGTCAAAAGGGAGAAAATCAGAGAAGAAAAAGTAACATCAATAAGTCCAGAAGCATCTATATACTGCAAACAGATTTTGGAATGATAGAAAACATATGTTATGTATTCAATGGGACTGGTCACAAGAACGGAGCATGATTATCTCAACATATGTCCAGAGCTGATAAGAACAGAATATCATAGAAGCCGACTAAGAAAGAAGAAGGTGCCTTGGGAAGAAATCAGAAGACTATTGCAGAAGAAAATTCTCCCAAGAAGACTCCACGAAGGAAAATTGAGAAATCCTTGGATTCAACATCCAAGAAGTTGAATATTTGTACATCCAAAAGAATTTTTAAAAAATATGACACTCTGAAGAATCCATGTGGAAAATCCAAACTTACTGCCATTGTTCCCAGAGACATATTGGTTATCTGGCCTGAATATCTGGAAATAATGAGAATTGAAGGAGATGCATAGGTTAAGGCTAGTGCAATAGGAAATAAGAAGATTATACATGATAATAGAAAAGTTTTGTGTGTGAGGTGTAATAAGTCTGGTCACACCATTAAGAATTGCAGTTCATTTATTCCAGCCCAAGAAGAATTCCTTAGGAAGATGAATGTTGCACCAGGAGATCCTAGTGCTTTGAAAGCTCTTGAATAAAGAAGACTCACACACAAAGAGATGGAAGAAATATTAAGATCCAAACAACCAAAGTTAGAACTGATGATCAAATGTGAAAGTGTGAGGATTGGATCAAACATAGCATCTTGGTTGAGAAAATCATCTTAGCCTTCCATCTCATATTGAAGAATCAAGGAGGATCCACCTTATTCCCTTAACACTTTGTGTATTGTACTAATTTTACAGGTAATTTAAGGAGAAGAAATCACTCAAGGGGAGAACCTAAGAAGTGTTCCTTTGAGGGGGGGACACATAAAGAAGCTATCAGATTTATTATTTCAATTAGTATCAACTTCAGTTGGTATCAAATTCAATTGCTCTAAAGATCATGTCATTGGAAAAGAAATTTCAATCTCAATCTTTCATCATTGGTTACTAAAATGAAAAATACATTACAAAGGGGGAGTAACTAAATCAATCTACGACATAAAAAAATTAGAAAGGACCTTGAAGAAAAGTACATTAATTCTCATCACAATAAGTTATTGTGATCAGGGGAAAATATAAAGCTTTGTTTTCTAGATCAAATCCTCTTGTTTTATACATCAATCATTACCCAAGTAAACTTAGAGTGAAATGATTGATGGTACAATTTCTTAAGAATGGAATGATACCCTCTGTACCATAAACTTTGTATTTCTTGTCAATAAGGGGGAGAGAAAGTGAAATGAATGTTGTAAAGTGAAAGGGAGAGAGCTGATAAAAGACTCTCATTTTGATATTGACATGCTCCTTTTAGAGAATATTGAAGTATTGACAACAAACACAAAGGGGGAGATTGTTGGGACCAATTTGTGTATAAAGACTGTATTTATTGTCAATGGGTGTCAATGGATTTCAATGATGATCAACATGATGAAAGGATCTCTACTAAGTGAAATGGAGAATGACATTTATAATGCATGAATCCTAAGTGTTCTTTGGAATAAGTAAAAGAAAAAGAGAAGAAGAGGGTGTGAGGGGGCTTGGAATTTCAAGGTGGCCATGCATTAATTTTGAGATTGAAATTGACCATGCATTTCTATGCATAATTAGTTTTCTACTAAATATTTGTTTAAGCCTTCCTAAAGAAAGGTCCAACCCACTAGCCAGCCTCATCCCAAGGCCCATGCAGGACCATAGGGGTCGACCGTGACCACGAGGAATCCATCCCGTACAGCCCGCAGGAGGTTCATGGGGGTCATGTATAAGCCCCAGGGTATGCATAGTGGGCGCCAGGTGCACGCCTGAGGAGGAAGACTGGGTGCCAAGAGCACACCCACAGAGAACCGATGCGGGGAGGCACCAGAGGGGGGAGAAGATATTTCTGGCCGAATGATAGTGTAGCTAATTATTTAAAGAAGCTAAGTAACATGAGTCATTTTGATGTGGGACAAGTTTTTAAAAACAAAAATGCAATCCTGAGCATCCATCTGATCTCGCAGTGATCTCATCCACACATCGCATCCTGCATCCAACGATATAATCCAAGCCGTTCATAATCCTCGCACAGTGTGGGATTGAATTGGAACCGTCCAATCTCCTCAACCATAATAGTCTTCAACCTATGCACATCTGTTACACCCGTGAACCAGGAGATCCATCCAAATGATGATCTCGCCACTCTTGACACAATTTGAGCTTCGGTCAAGCCCATTCTTATCATCTGACTATCACAATTCCATGAATGTAATTACATTTTCATGCATGCAAATGAAACGAAGAACAAGAAATTGGATGAGGAAGATGAAGTTTCCAAGGTCACGTGGATTTGAGTAGGGATTCAAAAAGTGATACAAGCCTTCCTGAATACATGAATGATCAGAAATAAGGTCGTGAGTTTGAAAAAGGAAACATCCAATATATGCGGCATATCTCTATATGGGTTTGAAGATATTAAAGAACTAAAGATCTCGATTATTCAGGGCAGAATCTTGAAGAGCGTATCGTTCAGTTTTTGGACATGGAAAAATATTTGATCTCTACTGATAAGAAGTGGATCCACCAATCCCAAAAGAGGTTTCCACTTCAAGACCATTTGAGAGCTCATGTTCTGAGAAACATAGTTTCTTCCATATTTAAAGTTCAAGAAGGGGACTCCATGAACCTCAAACCATTCTAGGTTCATGAAGAGTATTCCTTGTACCGATCTGGTTCGTGAAGAGGTGAACCAAATACCACTTTGATTCATGAGGAATAAGTGTCATGAACCACTTCTGGTTTGTGAAGAGAATAGATCGTGTATTGTTTTGGGTTCGCGGAGCAAAGTTCCCATGTACCACTCAAATGGATTGCGTACTGCTATGGTTCGCAGTGAAGAGTGTCCCTCTTGGGGAAGTCCCGCGTACCAACCAGTTCGTGGAGGAGAACCGTGTGTCATGAGGTACCCAAAGGAAGCCCATGTATCCTATGTGCAAGGAGGGGCCACGAATCATCCTGGTTCGTGGAGGAGACTTGCACATTATGTGCAAAGAAGAACTCCATACCCTCAGGGTGAAACACAAAGGGGAAAACATAAACACCATAATTCATATGAGGCAGCAAGTGAGTTTCAAAAACAAGTGGATATCACATGCATGATGCACATGAAAATCATATGCATAATTTTAGATTCCCGAGTGTGAAGGAATAAACCAAATAATGGATTACCCTCATTTGAGTTCTTGAATAAGATTCATGGATAAACATATACATGATACATAAAATTGAATGAACTAAATAAGTCTTTAGGGAATCCCTTGATAAGAAAATAAATGAAAGTACTTGTGTGCATGCATTTTTCATTTTAAGAAATTCAAGGCAGCATGTGGGTGCATTTTTGAATAAAGAATAATTAAATGGTGGAGAGAATTTGTATGCTCCCTTGAATATGGGAAGGCATTTAAAGAAAGATCCACAATTGTGGGTGCACGTTTGTAAAGAACTGAAGAGGATGAGCATATCTATATTTTCAAGTTCATGGTCACATGCATACATGGAATAAGAAGAACTGATCCTGATGATGCCTAGTGAACTGATTTTCACTGTTATAATAATCACAAAATAATTTGTGATTTTGGACATGTAGAATAAGAAGTCTTAGTATATATGGTTGTTGCACTAGAGAAAAAGATTGAACATTAAAGAGCATTAACATTGGACCTCAATTCAAGTAAAGTCTCATGCAGAATAGGAGACAAATACTTTCATGCCTATCAATTGAAGGGACTTTCACATCCATAAACTAAGTGTGACATCACCCAGGGAAGTGATCCAGGGGGAGTTAAAGGAAGTGATCTGAGGGAAGCCGTGAGTTATCCCTGAACTTTTGTAATGGCAGTGTGCCTGGGACAGAGTGATTGTACCCGAACCTTGTAATCCATATCTAGTGAAGAATAGTAGAATTAGGTATGACTAAAAACTTGTCATCATATGATCCTTGGACGTATCCCTTAGTGCTGAACCAAGTAAAAGTGATGTGTTGTCCTTCTGCATGTGAATGTCTTAATTACTACACATATCCATCATACAGGTTTAATTAAGTTCCTACCAACATGGGAACAATATCCAATAAAAAGAAGAAAATTCTGACACCCTTATTCACCCCCCCAGGGTGACCTAGGGTCCTTTAATAAATATATCATGATTACACTTATAAGATACATAAATTTTATTTATACTCTCATAGGTGAGGTTACTATTTTATTGGCCAAAATACTATTCCTAATGGTCATGTTACTATTTCATCAGTATAAATTCGTTAATTTCTATAAATATCAATTATTTAATTATAAATTTATAATGAATTTAAATATTTAATTCTAAAATTAAAACAAATTATTTTATAAGTATATGGGTTGTTACACTCTCATCATTCAAGTTTCTATTATCCTTAGCTTTCAAGTTGTATTATGATAAGAACCACTGTTAAATTTATGGAAAACCGGCCAAAAATATGGAAAAATTCAATTGTCAAAAATGTCGCTAAATAAATCCAAATCGCATCTATTTGATTGCAGAATATGAAATACACGGTGGTTTGAAAAACTATTGCTAATTGGTCTGTTGACGGTTTAAGGTGTTGTTAATATGAAAAAAAAAACCGCTGTTATAGGTTGGTTTTAATGTAGTGTCTATATCAATGGATTTAAAATATATTGGCAGATAATTTGTTTAAAATAAAGAGTTTACATTAATGATAATGTGAAAGATATAATAACAAAAGAGAAATTTTTCTCCTCTTTTTGATGTAGACATGTTTTTGAAGCATGCAATTCGTGTGTATTTGTGTACCTAGGATACAACACTAAATAATTAAATTATTATAAATAAAATAAGTTGAATATATATATATATATATATTGACTATGACTCTAATAACTTATGATTCCTTCTAATTGTTCCATCATGTTGAATCCAATAAACCTCAACTACACTTGGAAAATTAGGCTCAGAATCGTTAGGGTGTGAAATTTAACTCAGTGTGTATAATGAACACATAAATAAATGATTCATTTTATATGATATATAGTACTAAAGATTCAATATTTGATTCCATCACCTACATGAAAAGATAATAACATACTTCCTAGTTTAGAAAAGCGTGCCTCATTTCCTCTCTACCCTTTAAAAGTTGAGATATTTAAAAATCATGCCTTCCTTTTAGAAGAGAAAAGTAATAGTGCACACAAATGGAAATGGTATCGGAGTTTTTGTTGGTGAGGGTGGTAGTGGTGGAGGATGGGAACGGGGAAGATTATGCATACCAGGTGACGGAGAGGATCGGCGGGCATGTGTTCAAGGGGTTTCTATACGATCAGGGCACCGATAAACAAGAGCGGTACTCCCGCTTCTCGGAAAGTGTGGCCAATTGGGTACCAAAACCCCATAATAGGGACTCCTAGGATTCTCTTAATGACCCTAAACGTCAATCCAATGCACATGACTTTCTCCACAGGTGTTCTCTCTATGAACTTACATTCTACTCATCTCTATTAATGTTCAATTTAATTTCACTTTTTTTCATAAGAAAATCAATGTATATAAACCAATCATAAGAAATTACATATACATAAGTGGATCTTAGCCATTATTGTAGACAACCACAACACATTGTCCACAAAAATTGGTATTATAGGTATTTTATTTATAAAATATGGGTTCTAATAAATTCTAAATATATAAATTTGATGCATAAAAAGATTTTTATCTGTAAAGAGTAAAGATAATCTCCCTTCTAGATCACAATGAGCTTCATGATGTTTTTTGTGGTCCTAAAAAAAGTTACAACTATGTACCATGATGTAAAATCCCCTATTTACTGAAATAGACATTAAAATGGCTTCCAAAAGCACCAGATAAATCCTTTTTCAGCACTAAAAAATATGTTGATCTAAACATTGTTAAAAGTTAGTTGCTTTTATCAATGCTTGAAAAGATCTAATAAAGAGGGTTCATTATCAGTGATAAAAATGTTGATAAATCTGATCCTTTATCGGTTCTTGTTTAGTACTAATAATGGCCAACCTTCTATAAAGCGTTGTTAAAATTATAGCACACTACAGCAACAAATAAAAATGTATGAAAAATTCATAATTTAATTGAGCAAAAAAATGCATCACAAATTCAATAGAAAAATAATATATTATACACATGTCAACAATTGTTTTTTTATAATTACATTAGCTAGTGAAATCATAAACATTCAAAAATATCAATGTTTTCATTGTATTTGACACACAACCCCCTCTCAAAAAATCCCGATCATATTATCAATTACCGAACATACCACCACATCTTGAGAAAAAGAATCCACCTGTATAAAAAAACAAATCATATGTTAGTAATATCATAAGGAAATAAATTAATCATAAATATGAAACAATACATTAATAACATGTAAATTTCAAATAAAAGGACGCACTTAGAGTCACACTCCTCACATTGTGCATCGGATTGACATGCAGTTGATTCCTACATATCACGAATGACTTAAGGGTCATTTTCATAAAGTATGTAGATAGTCCAAATGTGTTTTCTCAATTTTGAGTATGTCATGTGTCATTTTTACCAAAATCTCAATTTAAACTTAAAACATGCACTTTGAGTCATACAGGTCATATCATGTGTCAGTTGGATGTGAGACTAATTCTTATACATCACAAATGAGTTGTGAAAAGTTTTTCCTAAGTATCAAGACAATATTAGCACCTTTGATAAGATTTTAGTGAGTGAAATATGTTTTGAAGAAAATTTTCAGTTTTAAACTGAAAACAAACACTTTGAATCATACTGAACACATTGTGTATCAGATTGAGATGTTCTTGATTTCTGCACATCACAAATGATTTATGAATAATTTTCCAAAAATATCAAAATAACCCAAATGTGTTTGCTCAGTTTTGAGGATTTGCTATTTGTTTTGAACTAAAAAGTCAATTAAAATAAAAAGACAGACTTGGTGTCATAACAGTCACATAGTGTTTCAAACTAGAATGAAAATGATTCTTACACATCAAAAATGATTTATAGATCATTTTTATAAATTATCAAGACAATTTGAATATGTCTACTTAGTTTTGAGTATACCAAATGCCTTTTTTACTAAAATATCAATTTAAAGTGAAAACACACACTTTGAGTCATACTAGTCATATCATGTGTTAGTTAAGCATGGGATAGATTCTTACACATCACAAATAAATTATGAATCGTTGTTTAAAAGTATCTATACAATCTGAGCATGTTTTCTCAATTTTTAGTGAGTGACACGCATTTTGAACTAAACTGTCAATTTTAAATTGATAATGGATACTTTGATTTATACTAGAAACATTATGTATTAGATTGAGGTGCGGGTAATTCCTACAAATCAAAAATAACTTGTGGCTCTTTTTCCTAAAGCATCAAAATGATCCAATTTTTTCCCTAATTTTGAGTATGTGACATGTGTTTGGAATTAAAATGTTAATTTTAGATAAAAAGATACACTTTGAGTCATATATGTCACACCATGTGTTGGATTAGCATGAAACTAATTAATATACTTTACAAATGACTTATGGATTGGTTTTCTAAAGTATCAAGACAATCCAAATGTGTTTAATCTATTTTGAGTATGTCACATGTCTTTTTTACTAACACTATTACCAATAATGCTTTTATCAGTGCTAGAAAATTATTTTAATAGTGCTCGAAAAGAATTGTAAATATCAGGGAAGATAAAAGGGTCCCATTTTAGAGCGCTAAAAAATAACTAATAAAGGGTTCCCTTTATTGGTGCTAAAAAAAGGGTTGATAAACATATAGCATCCTGCCTTTTTATCACATAAACTTTCATTACATTTTACAAAACTGAGGATCTTTAAGGTTTAGTGTCTTGGAAACCAGGAACTTGAAACATGAAAACATAAAACATTCTTCTTAAACACTTGAAAGGATTATCCTCATGTTCATCCTAGGTTCATTACTGCATCTCATAACCTGGGGACATACATCAAAAGAAAGGGTGAGTAGAAGGCCCAGTAAGGGAAACAAGAGAAACATTTTACATGTGAACTTGAGATACTTCAATAACGTCATGAAAATAACTTCAAGGCATGAGAAAGAAATCATGAGATATATCATAATAAAAATAAAATTTTTCATAACATGAAGATGTGGCTACAACATTTAATATTGACAATCATTTCGTTTCACCATGGTCCATCCCCAAGGTGTCATTAAAAATTACCAAGGTTATTCACCAAGGTATCAGTCTAAAAGGTCATCTCTAGAGATTAAGTCTTTACCCAATGCATTGGAGCACTATCTGGGAGCACCCTTGACATGTCTTTATTATCATGTGAGCCACATATATCATCATCAATAATTTCATAAACAACCCATATGGAATAAAAGAAATGGGTTTCATTTCATAATCATAAAGTTTTAAAAACTGCTTTAAAGACATGATCTTTATGTCACTTTAAACCCACGGAAAGGGAAAGAGGGTTTCATGTATGTAAATCCCGGAATTTAAAATAGAACATTTTGATATATAATTGAATACCCCGGTATAAATAAGAGCTTTTAGTATTCACTTAATAACATAAAATAATTTAAAAAAAAAAGAGGGGCATTTTGAGATGAAAATTCTGCAGCATAACAGCTATGTTACAAGGTTTTAGAAAACATTGAAAAGAGTGGGCACATGGGTCACCCACTCATAAATGATACATAAAATAGTAGGGGGACAGAATATAAGGGATTTAAGAACAAGGTAATGAAATTTGAATGATATACCATATGAAATGAAAAACATGGAAGTGAGACAAAAATAAGATTTCTCTTATGAAAATTCGGCAGCCTAACGGCATCACTTACACTTCAATAAAATGAATTGATGAGATAAAATAGGGCCTCTAATATTATGATCATAAAATATCAGTATGATAGATATAGAGATCATACCCTAACATAATAAAAAGGAACTTGAAAGACATGACATGAAAATAGAAATTGAAAATGAGAAGGGTGAAAGAATCCCTTAAAAATTCGGCAGCCTAACGGTGTCACTTAAACTTTCATAAAATGAAATGTTGAGAGTAAGAGGGGATATCTCATCATAAAAACTTGAAAAGGGAAGTAAAAGGAATATAAAAGAACATCCTCTCACATAAGAACATGTAGCATAAATAGTAATGACATAAAAGAGATTACATGAAAAGAAAGAGAGAGGTCAGATCCCTTACCTTAAAACATAACTCTTAAAACTCAAAGGTTTGGACCTTGAGGGTTTGGG
The DNA here is from genome assembly GCA_963277665.1 of Viscum album. Lineage (NCBI taxonomy): Eukaryota > Viridiplantae > Streptophyta > Magnoliopsida > Santalales > Viscaceae > Viscum > Viscum album. Next base: position 1,543,647,618 of record OY728141.1, read on the forward strand.
GGCACCTTGGGAGGACTCCTTGGGAGTTAAGGAGACCAAAACTTCGTTGAGAATGATTTTGGAGTCCAAAGGATGAGAGAATGGCTTGGTATTTATAGGGAAAGTGAGGGGACAAGGCATTAATGGCCAAGGGACACCTCATAAGTGGGTTTCTCAAAACCATGTGCTCTCTCAAGATATTTCCCATGAAGTTAGGCCACATGGGGCCCCCAATACAATAATTCCTCACATTTGGTCGACCAACCCATAAAATATCTCATGACATCATCATGACACAGTTCTGATGTCATTAAACATACTGAAACCCTAAAACTGTATTTTTACTATTCATTGAAAATTCATCTTTCTCAGAAAAATCCCAAAATTTCACCTTAACCAAATATCAATGCTCTAATTTCAAAAATGAACTGAATTTTATAAAAATATTTTTCTAAATATTTTTAATTTAATTTTTAAATAAATACACTATTCACCAAAAATTTATTTTTTTCAGAAAAAAACCACAAAAATTACCTTAACATAATATCGATGCTCTGAGTTCAAAAATGAAATCCATTTTATAAAAATAATTTTCTAAATATTTTTAATTTAATTTTTAATCAAAAAACACTATTCACTCGAAAAAACTAATACTTGAATAATATTTTATGACACCGTTATTTACCCGTTTTATTGAATCACATTACTTAATCTAGGTGTCTAAATTATATTAAAACTTTCTTTGAGCGAAATTACTAATCCATTTGGTCACATTACTAATCCTAAGCATAAAATCACTATTCATAATTTACTATTCATCAAAATTTAAGTTGATCTTATTAGACTCCAAATTTCGTACTGAACATAATTGTAGAAGACTATTTTTTGAAAATCATTACACATTTTTTAATTATTTAAGGTTTACATAAACATTTTTAAAATATCCTTTTTCTAAAATTCATTAAAAATATGCATACTATATTTATCCGGTCATTTGAAAATTCATAAACTTCATCATAAGAAGAAATCAAAATTTTTATTTAAAATAAAGGATTACACAAGGCAGTTGCGGTCTCCTTACATAGCCCCTTATCAAACCATCATAGGACCTAAGTGTAAGGTGTGCTATGGTGATAGAATTCGAGGGAGGCTCGGCCAACATCGCACGAGTAGTAATTTCTATCAGTTTGAACTTCTCGCAAAGGCGATTCTGTTCTAGCTTCACACGATGAAGTTCGGCTTAGGTTTGGTCCAGAGCAAAGCCCAGTGGTGCTACCTCCTTCCCAAGTTCTGTTAGATGGGCTTCAATCGGTCCAAGACTACTGGGTGAGGTCATCGAATCTTCTTTCTATATTAATTATCCAAGATTACTTGTATTTAGATACAATGATCGAAACATTTAGTTTACAGCAGTCATATTGACCAATGGTCATATAACAGTCAAAACCCAACAGTCTCATTTTAATTATACTCGTGTTATCAAATGAAACATTTTTGTTGAGTATAAAAAAAATAAAATAACACACAATATTAGGAAACAAGATTTATTCAAAATTTTGGGTCGTTACAATCTTCCCCCCTTAAGAAATTGTGTCCTCGCTAATTTTAAAATTGGGTTTTGAAATTTCATTAAAATTCCCACATCGAAAAAGGATTCAGTAAAACTATTACTTTCAAAGAAAGAAAGGGAAGTACAAAGGTCACCCGAGTTAACCCACACTAGGATTCCATGTAGGAAAACATGGACATGGAGGAGAAAACAAAGGGTCAAGTTCTGAGGGAGAGTGATAGAAAACATGATTAGGAGAAAGTTAACCATAAGAAAATCCCAAACTTATGATGTGTGTAAACGGTCTTTGATTACCTAGTATGAAACGTAAACCAACAACATTTTTGTTTTACATTCCTTTTCATAATTTTGAGGAATTCATTTACTACATAGAACAAAAACATAAGAAAATATACCTACCTTCAAGTAGAGTTTTATCCTTTAATAAGTCTCTACCAAAACTAATCTTTTCTCCAAATGATGAGAATTCAAAAATACTTGGTCTCATCAAAATCACAAGAATCATCTTCTAGAGAATCACATAATCCACAAAAGATTAACTATCAATTTCTTCTATCTTTAAACATTATCCCAAAAATAGAAAGGTTAAGGTAAAACAACTCTTAAAAAAGAAATAATCCCATATGAATGGAAACTACTTTTAAATCTTAAAAGTTCCATGGTACTACCCAAAGTTCATCATAGACCATTCCACAAATAACAGTCCTTAAAATTTCTCAAAATAAACCAAAATAAGATTGAAACCCAGATACAAGAAGGACTTGATAACATAGTCTTCCCAAATAAACTTCATTGTTCATCTCCAAACAACATCAAACACTCCTAACATATTATAAAAAAAGTAGCTAACCTAAACATATTTTACCCAAGATAGGTTAATCATTCCCATAAGTAACCTAAATTACTATAAGTCCACCTTAAATTCATCGATTCTTCAAAATATAAGTCAACCTTACTCCTCAATGAAAATACCATAGTAATCTATTTACCTCGATCATATAGGCTCCCCAAAATAGTGAACGTCTTCCAAAATAATAATCATTTTTTAATCCCCTAATCATCTCTGTCATATTAATACGGCAATCGTCGCATTTCCTATCACATTGGTTGTTGGGACATGTTCTTTCATTTCCCACCATTAACTAAGAAGAGAAAGTATAATTAGGGGCTTAAATACTTAGCCAATAATCATGAAAAGGAACTTAAAGCATATAAGGATAACTTGTAGAATAAAAGTATACCCTAACTTGTGATCCCCTAGGTTCCCATCTAGGTTATCCATGATCATATATTCTTATGTGAATCTTTATTTTATTTTATCTTTGTTCCTTTAACAATGGTTCATACTAAGCTTATGAATTTACCAAAGCATATCCCCCGGGAGTGTCGTAACCAAGAGTATAGAATGGCCCGTTGTCATGTACCAGTTCCCGTTTGAGTCTAGCTCAAAGCAGTGTTTTCAGGTTTTACCCCTATGTACATCTACGCCAGAGCCACCTTTACCTCCTCATATCCAAAGAGGGATGTATTTGTTTGGCAACCCAATACTCAATACTCACCAAAATACCAGGAAGATTCCCTATATATAAACTTTTCTATAGGCTTCTTCCTAAAGATTTCATATCCAAATTTCCACAAATAACTAAACCATCCTTTGATACCAACTATAGCATCCCACCTTTTTATCACATAAACTTTCATTACATTTTACAAAACTGAGGATCTTTAAGGTTTAGTGTCTTGGAAACCAGGAACTTGAAACATGAAAACATAAAACATTCTTCTTAAACACTTGAAAGGCTTCTCCTCATGTTCATCCTAGGTTCATTACTGCATCTCATAACCTGGGGACATACATCAACAGAAAGGGTGGGTATAAGGCCCAGTAAGGGAAACAAGAGAAACATTTTACATGTGAACTTGAGATACTTCAATAAGGTCATGAAAAGAACTTTAAGGCATGAGAAAGAAATCATGAGATATATCATAATAAAAATAACATTTTTCATAACTTGAAGATGTGGCTAAAACATTTAATATTGACAATCATTTCGTTTCACCAAGGTCCATCCCCAAGGTGTCATTAAAAATTACCAAGGTTATTCACCAAGGTATCAGTCTAAAAGGTCATCTCTAGAGATTAAGTCTTTACCCAATGCATTGGAGCGCTATCTGGGCGCACCCTTGAAATGTATTTATTATCATGTGAGGCACATATATCATCATCAATCATTTCATAAACAACCCATATGGCATAAAAGGAATGGGTTTCATTTCATAATCATAAAGTTTTTAAAACTTCTTTAAAGACATGATCTTTATGTCACTTTAAACCCACGGAAAGGGAAAGTGGGTTTCATGTATGTAAATCCCAGAATTTAAAATAGAACATTTTGATATATATGTGAATACCCCTGTAGAAATAAGATATTTGAGTATTCACTTAATAACATAAAATAATCTTAAAAAAAAGAGGCATTTTGAGATGAAAATTCTGCAGCATAACGGCTATGTTACAAGGTTTTAGAAAACATTGAAAAGAGAGGGGACATGGGTCACCCACTCATAAATGATCCATAAAACAGTAGGGGGACAGAATATAAGGGATTTAGGAACATGGTAATGAAATTTGAATGATATACCATATGAAATGAAAAACATGGAAGTGAGACAAAAATAAGATTTCTCTTATAAAAATTCGGCAGCCTAACGGCGTCACTTACACTTCAATAAAATGAATTGACGAGATAAAATAGGGTCTCTCATCATATTATCATAAAAGATCAGTATGATAGATATATATATCATACCCCAACATAATAAAAAGGAACTTTAAAGACTTGACATGAAAATAGAACTTGAAAATGAGAAGGGTGAAAGAATCCCTTAAAAATTCGGCAGCCTAACGGCATCACTTAAACTTTCATAAAACGAAATGATGAGAGTAAGAGGGGATCTCTCATCATATAAACATGAAAAGGGAAGTAAGAGGAATATAAAATAACATCCTCTCACATAAAAACATGGAGCATAAAGGGGAATGACATAAAAGAGATTACATGAAAAGAAAGAGAGAAGTCGGATCCCTTACCTTAAAACGTAACTCTTAAAACTCAAAGGTTTGGACATTGAGGGCTTGGGGGAACCTTGGGAGGACTCCTTGGGAGGTAAGGAGACCATAACTTCGTTGAGAATGATTTCTGAGTCCAAAGGATGAGAGAATGGCTTGGTATTTATAGGGAAAGTGAGGGGACAAGGCATTAATGGCCAAGGGACACCTCATAAGTGGGTTTCTCAAAACCATGTGCTCTCCCAAGATATTTCCCATGAAGTTAGGACACATGGGGCCCCAAATACAATAATTCGTCACCTTTGGTCGACCAACCCATAAAATATCTCATGAAATCATCATGACACAGTTATGATGTCATTAAACATACTGAAACCCTAAAACTGTATTTTTACTATTCACTGAAAATTCATCTTTCTCAGAAAAATCCCAAAATTTAACCTTAACCAAATATCAATGCTCTAATTTCAAAAATGAACTCCATTTTATAAAAATAATTTTCTAAATATTTTTAATTTAATTTTTAAATAAATACACTATTTACCGAAAATTCATTTTTTTCAGAAAAAAACCCAAAAAATACCTTAACATAATATCGATGCTCTGAGGTCAAAAATGAAATCCATTTTATAAAAATAATTTTCTAAATATTTTTAATTTAATTTTTAATCAAAAAACACTATTCACTCGAAAAAACTAAAACTTGAATAATAATTTATGACACCGTTATTTACCCGTTTTATTGAATCACATTACTTAATCTAGGTGTCTAAATTATATTAAAACTTTCTTTGAGTGAAATTACTAATCCATTTGGTCACATTACTAATCCTAAGAATAAAATCACTATTCATAATTTACTATTCATAAAATTTTAAGTTGATCTTATTAGACTCCAAATTTCGTACTGAACATAATTGTAGAAGACCATTTTTTGAAAATCATTACACATTTTTTAATTATTTACGGTTTACATAAACATTTTTAAAATATCCTTTTTCTAAAATTCATCAAAAATATGCATACTATATTTATCCGGTCATTTGAAAATTCATAAACTTCATCATAAGATGAAATCAAAATTTTTATTTAAAACAAAGGATTACACAAGGCAGTTACGGTATCCTTACATAGCCCCTTATCAGACCAGCATAGGACCTAAGTGTAAGGTGTGCTAAGGTGAGAGAATCTGAGGGAGGCTCGGCCAACATCGCACGAGTAGTAATTTCTATCAGTTTGAACTTCTCGCAAAGGCAATTCTGTTCTAACTTCACACGATGAAGTTCAGCTTGGGTTTGGTCCAGAGGAAAGCCCAGTGGTGCTACTTCCTTCCCAAGTTCTGTTAGATGGGCTTCGATCGGTCCAAGACTATTGGGTGAGGTCATCGAATCTTCTTTCTATATTAATTAGCCAAGATTACTTGTATTTAGAGACAATAATCGAAATGTTTAGTTTACAGTGGTCATATTGACCAATGGTTATATAACAGTCAAAACAGAAAAGTCTCATTTTAATTATACTCATGTTATCAAATGAAACATTTTTGTTGAGTATAAAAATAAAATAAAATACCACACAATATTAGGAAACAAGATTTATTCAAAATTTTGGGTCGTTACAAAACAACCCCCTTTATCTGTGCTATTTTAGCACTCATAAAGGATCCCTTTATCAGTGCTATTTTGAGTGCTGATAAAATCCAACTTTATAAAAACTTTAATTAGAACTGATATATACTACTTTTATCAACGCTTTAAATTGTGCTGATAAATTGTTTCTTTATCATCACTCGAAGTAGCGCTGATAAAGGCCTAACTGCCTGTACTGTTCTGCTTATATAGAAACACACCCATTAGTAGCACCTACACCTGCTGTAACAACATGATATTTTATGAGAATTATTCTTTTTAATTTCATTGATGTCTTGTGTTATACGCTACACCAAAATTATCTTGTTCTATACGCAACACCGTATTATCTTGAAGTATACGCAACAATATTCTAGGCTCGTGTTACACACAATTTCAAGTTCGTTTTGTAGAAATTATTCTATGCAACATTAATTTTAGATTTTGTTTAAGTTATAAATAAAATAATTTTTGATTATTTTATACGCAACAACAAAGGCAGCTTGCACTACACGCAGCCTTGACTTGGCTTGCATTACACGCAATCGCGACCTTCCTTGATAGCGTGTGTAGTACGCAATACCTGGTTTCACTAAACGACAATATATTGTTATAATATTATTATGAACTAGTAATTATGAATAGTATTAACTACATTTTGAATTTTATAACATTATTATTAATCTTACATGTTTTCTTGAACATCGTATGAGAACAAAATAAATTTTTTGAGTAAAATAAGTATTTTTTAAAAAATGTTTTTTTGCCGCCATTTGATGGCGCACTCACTTTAAATCTAGTTTTTTACATGTTTATTAGTTCAATTTGACAAAATAAAATTATTCTTTGGAATTAGGATACAAAAATTTACTTTGGATAAATTTTTCATATTATTCTGATAACTTTCATATTTTAATGAATAGTAAAAACACTCTATATTTTAATTAAAAACAACTGTTTTCATTGTAATAATTTATATGGTTAAATTATAATATTTAATGGTTTTAAAGTATAAATAGAATATATTTTTACCATTTAATATAATTTATGTCATTATAATTGATTTTACATTGAATTCATAGGTAAAATCATTTCAATCTTTTGCAATGTTTTAACTTTTAAAAAACGTTTTCTTAAAAATGGAATTAATTTTATATTAATTTATGAAACTTCTGTGATTTCAATTTTTAAAAATGTATTCCATATTTGGAATCATTAGGTCCAAATTATGTTAATAAGCTACTTTTATTTTTAGTCATTATGAATAGTAACTACGATAAATTTTATTTACCATAGTTAAAGATAAATCGAGGTAATTAAGGGTAAATATAATATTATAAAATTACCCTAACACCTGTCCTAATATAATTGGATGATTATATTTTACCCTAAATCATAATTGGTTCGAAATGGAATCTAATGGAACCCACTTGTATTTGATTAAGACCTTTTATTTAGTTTATTTAAAGTAAAGTGAAATGTCTCACTCAAACTTTAATAATTAGATTGTTTTTAATATATAGTTATACAGAATATAAATTATATTATAAATACTCATTTGAAATCTATTTTTTTTATCATGGTAATTTATTTGTAATTTTTGATAAATATTTTATTACCGTAAAATCTTATACATTAATGATGTTGAAATTATTTATTTAGTGAAAAGTCAATAATATAGTTTTTATTAAAATAAAAATACCTATCAAAAGGACCAGAAACTTGACCAAACATTATTGGTCGAGTATATATATACCCTAATCATCCAAGGGTCGATATTTGGACCATTTTGAGCATCTGGTAGTGGCAGTGGTTAATAACACTGATCAGGCTACTAATCCTGAAGACATGAAAGACTCATGGAAACAGGTTAGAACCCGCAGCCAAAAGAAACATGCTGAAAGAATTGAAGAAGAGAAGAAGAAAGAGGTGTCATAGGACGACAGTTCAGATGAAGATCTGTAATCTCTACTTCACCAAGCGCGAGAATTAGAACACCGATACAGTGGAGGGAGAGGACGGAGGGGACGCGGGCACATTGATGTCAAACAATGGAATGAGCTACGGGACAAGGAACGGTTAATCGCTGATAAAATTAGAAAGAAGATTGGCCATCCGAAAGGAGGCACTTGAATTTACTGTCCTTTGAATATAGATGTACTTGATACTCTTCTGATTGGGTTTTTTTATATGATAATTGGAGACTCATCCCCCACCTTTTTAAAAAAAGATGTCACCTTCATAATTTAATAAAAATAACAATTTAAATGTTTTGATTTTAAGATGATAAATTCAAGTAAGAATATTATTATTAAAGTTATTATATTTATCATCATAATAGGATTTTATTTTTAATTTTTATGCAAATAATATGTATATTAAATGATTATACAAAAATGATGTAGTAATTGTTTTATTAAGGAAAATATCAAATAAATGGTTTTATAAATATTAAAATAAAAATTATATGAACTAATTAATTTTATCCAAAAAATTTCTAGATGAATATGACATGTTATGAATCTGTTAAACATTTTTGTTCGAATATATCCTCTGTGTGGATTTTATTTTAATTCAAATAAATGAATGGTGTCAAAATTAACACTATTGTTATTTTATAAAAATAACATATTATTAAATTTTTTAAAAATAACATTCATATTTAAAAATTATAAATTGAAATTTATATGGTCTAAAATGTCATAAATTAACCAATTATGGATAATTCACAACACATAAGTAATTATTTATAACAATTTAAAATTTAGAATATTATTACCACAAATAAGATTAAATAAATTAAATAAGGATAAATCAAATTGATAAGGTTTAAATTAAATTCCCAACATGTATAAATTTTGTTGGATGATGAGATTACAACCCTATATCATCTCATATTAGTATTTATGTCATTTTTTGAGGTTTTTATGTGGATTTTGAATTTATTATAAATTAATATTTCTTATGTTTACAAAGGTGCCCCTCTCCTCCCTTATAAAAGGGCACCTCATCCCTCTACTATTCACAAAACTTTGAGCATTAAAGCTTGGCCAAACCCTGTCCATTTCTCTTTTCCACTTCCCTAGAAACATGCTAGAGGTTCTGGTCTTCTCAAAAGACCAACTTTAGTGCCTTAAGAGGAGTCTTAAAAGAGGTGCGTCGAAGAAGAGGTAATCTCTTCTACCGATTCTTTCAAGTTTCTTTCTTCTTAAACTTCTTCTTATTTAGTTGTTTAATTATAAAGTAATAACATCAGAATCAATAATATAATGATATGTTATTATAAATATGAAACAACCCCATTTCACCTTCTATCCATCCTATGGAAAACAAAATCACCACGCGTGCGTACGTACGGAATACCATCTCCACGCCATGGTGTAATCTATTTTTCCACCACCACCATACTTGGATGGGTATAATGGTGTAAAAAAATAACTATATATGGTTATTATAACATCATAATTATTCTGATATATTATATCATCCACTCCAATTCCATTCAATAATTATGGGAACGATATCATCGCTCGTGCGTACGTACGGATTATCGTCTCCACGACGCGATGAGATTCATTCTCCAGGTTAACCATTCAAGAATGATTATAAAGTGTATATAATAAATAATAATGGTATATATAACATAAAAATTCTACTCTATTTGTGTATATATATATATACATATCATCTACTTACTTCCATTCAAGTCAATAAGGAAAGGAAAATAGCATTCATGCGTATGTATGGACTACCATCTCCATGAACGGTGTATTTCATTCTGTTTATCGATATATCATATATATTTATATTATAAATATATATTATATATAAATCATGTTTTACATTCTGTAATTAAGTAAAGCAGGATATAATTAAGAACAATAAGTCAAAACACGTACGATAAATGAAATTATTTTACCCAAAATGCTGCTTTAACATGGAATTTACAAAAGAATGGGTAATATAAAGTCATAAGTGAACTATATATGATATCATAACAATTAATATGATTCTGTAATAAGTCAATGACATTATTTAAATCATTATACAGGAGGTTTGGATACATACGAATCATATCACACATAAGGTAAGGGATAATTTTGCAATTTCACTTTTTATCCGAGATTTCTTATATGTAAGTATTTACTAGGGTTATATTTTTCATCCATGTCCATATAATGTTTTTCATGAAGTGTTTAATATTATTCTATGTATTTTTAAATTCATTTTTACCCCTATTTGACTTTTACTTTGTGTTATGGAAGGAATCTTTCTTTTGTTTACCATATGAAGTACTTTTTGACTTTTCCGTTAAAAGTACGAGGATAATGTTTTTTTAACATATACGGAATGAACAGATTTTTACAATTTTATAACGCCTAATTTTCCTGAAGATTACTCTAGAAGATTTCATTATTATTTTCAACAAAATCCTTTTCTTTTAGAATTGAATGGCATTTTCTGAAAAGAAAATTATTTTGAAGAAGAAAGGGTATTTTCTTCAAGAATTCATTTCAAGTGTTTTGTCAAAACTATTTTCCATCTAAGATGACATTATTTAGTATGATTATGTTCAAGTATAATGTCTCTATTATTTACATGGATTGATTTTTCTTATGATGAAATGATATCTATTTCTTTTATATGGATTATGTTATGATGGGATGATGTTTATGAAACCCATTTTATTTATTGGGTTATTATGAATGATGTATGTTTATTTTGTAGCACATGAAAGAATGATTTCATTATGATATGGGTGGGACCAATATCTCCCTCCAATTCATTGGGTAAAGATTTATATCTCATGAGATATACATGGCTGGAATGACAAGTTAATCTGGTTCATTGATACAGGACTGGAACGAGGAGTGAACTCGATTCAGAAAGGGACTTTGTCCACTATGATGGTCTTGGCAGCAATGCCTTGGATACTATGGAAATCATATCATGTGATTAATGGTTTCCACAATTACATGTTTTATTTCCATGCTATTTTATCATGATTAATGTTTCTTTATGATCTATGCCTTACATACTGCCATGTTTTATGTCATTGCTCAAGATTTTGATGTTTAAACATTATGTTCATGTTTTTTTTTAAGTTCAAATGTATATGATTTGTTCTATTTTCTCCATGCTTACACTTACTGAGCATTTGATATCACCCTTTATATGTTTTATTTTCCCCAGGATTTAAAGAAAGGTTTTAGGTAAGAAAACCAAATGGGAAGATCTTTATGGGAGATGTTGAAGATCTTTCTCCACGATTAGAAGATTATATTCCGAGTTTCCAAAGACACTAAACTATTATGGTCCTTGTGTGTCTATTTTTTTATGCATTAAGTATTCCTCAAAAGTAATGTAATTTACATGTATGTCAAGATTTGGGTCTCTATAGTTGGTATCAGAGGAAAGGTTTAGTTAACCTTTGGAAACTAGGATGCGAAAACTTTAGTGAGATCCCTAGGAGATATTTATAAGGTATGTCTAGGGATATCCCTAAGGTTACGTATAAGTATAGGTTATAGTCCTAGAAATATGGTAATGATCATAGAATTAAAACTAAGATGTTAGAGATTGAAAGTACTCCCCATTGATTATGTTTTTTTTTCTAGTACGAGTTTTTCCTCTCATACTATTCTTTTTGGGTTTTAAGAAATGGCAGGAAACAGGAGGATTCATGTTAACGGAGAATATGATGTTAGTCATCAGAAACCAAATAAAACAGGATTTGGATGTGCAAACATCATTATTATGCCTAATCAGCAATATCATAATATGATCAATAATCTCAACTTTTGTAAGTTTCCTGACTCATATAATAAGAGAAATATTGATTTTCATGAAGATCATATAGGAAAGAATGTTCAGTTTCCCCCATGTAAATCATGTGGGAAGAGGCATCAGGGAGAATGTTTCAAAGGAACTGGAAGATGCTTTGGGTGTGGAAAAGGACACAAATCTAGTAATTGCAAAGGAAAAGGTTTAGTTAACACCATGGACAAGGATAATGGTATTACTAAGACATCAACAATGGTTAAATTTTTTAAGTGTGGAATGTACGAGCATTATGAAAACCAATTCCCTAAGGGAAAATCTCACGAAGAGAATCAGCATGGTCATATGGGTAGTATTTATATTGATGATGAAGAAGAGACTATGAATGATATGAGAGATGAAAGAATTGTTTAATATCATTCAATGGTTTAAGAAGGTAGTTGAATGATTACATGTTTATCAAGAGTAATTTTGTATAAGTAATCTCATGGTACTATGGAATAAAGAGACATCTAAGGATTGTTACACAATTTTTTTTCCTTATGTTCTTTAAATTATATGTTGAATCATACTGGTAACCATGTAAGGTTATTCAGATATTTTTAGAAAGCACCTAATATGCACATAAATAAGGGATAAGGATATAATGAAATGTTTGATAGTATTAATGAGCTCATGACTGATATAAGGACAAAGTGATATCATGGTTTGAGTATATAGAATTTTTGGGATTTTGGTATGTGGAAAGAGTTACCTTTTGAAAGAATTCAAGTTTTCACTATGGTTATATGGTAATTTATGATAATAAGTGATTAAGTCATTCATATGTTTGGAATGCGATCATCAAGATATATCTTACGATATATGGGGGATAAATGATGGTATTCACTTGCTTATTATGTGACCTTTCCAGTAATTGTTTTCTTTATACTATGATATTGGAATGATTTATTTTGGATAAGTCTAAAAATTGGAATGGATTATGTCAGACATCAGATAGTATTTTTTAAGGCTAGAATTTTTTTTTGATACAATTTCTGTAATGTAATTATAGTGTAGTTTTATAAAAAGGACAACCTGCAGGACGGGCGACAACCCGTCACGTCAGGCAAGGTTGCGAGAATCAAACCCACATCCAAAGTGTGACAGGCCTTTATCGCCTACCACTGACCTAAAGGAAGTCCCTGGTTAGTAGAAACTAGTTTTATTTTATTAAGCAGTATGATAAATGAAGTATAATTCCATTTTAGAAACCATATACGACTAATATTACTATAGATTCACTTATGTATATAAATATTATTAACCTTATGTTTGAGACAAATGGAATGGCCTATAATTCTATCGCATGATCTGCTAACACATCAGGGAATAAAAATTCAACTTCATTTCTTTAAGAGATGAAGTGGAAATTGTTCAAGGCATAAACAATAGAGATATTGTACAAAAATCAAGTAAGTATTTATTCTAATTCAAATTTTCCAACTTTCGGGAAATGATATTGAAAACCAAAAATGTTGTCCTAGTGCTCTAATATTTGATGAATCATATGGTACCATAGATCATCACATATTTATGGCTTTGTGATTGTTGGATTTTTCATTGCCATGTTCTCTACCACTCTCCATCAAAACATGATAGTTATATTTATCTTCCATATCCATATTTTCACCTATGTTCTCCTATGTGGAAACCCAGTGATGAGTTAATTTGGGTAACCATTATGTTTCATATTTAACATTTTAAAATTAAGTTTTAGTATTCCTTTTTACAATCTGGGTTTCTATGAAATAAACTTTCAAGTAGTAAACCATTTATAACCCCAACGAATTTCGAGGGCGAAATTCATTTTAAGGGGGTAAAATGTTACAACCTGAGATTTTATGAGAATTATTATTTTTAATTTCATTGATGTCTTATGTTATACACTACACCAAAATTATCTTGTTTCATACGCAACATCGTATCATCTTGCAGTATACACAACACTGTTCTTGGCTCGTGTTACACACAATTTCAAGTTTGTTTTGTAGAAATTATTCTACGCAACATTAAGTATAGTTTTTGTTTAATGTATGAATAAAATAAGTTTTGATTATGTTATAAGTAACAACAAGGGGAGATTTCACTACACGAAGCCTTGACTTGGCTTTCATTACACGCAATCACGACCTTCCCGGATAGCGTGTGTACTACGCAATACCGGGTTTCACTAAACAACGATATATTGTTATAATATTATTATGAACTAGCCATTATGAATAGTATTAACTACATTTTGAATTTTATAACATTATTATTCATCTTACATATTTTCTAGAACATCATTTGAGAACAAAATAAATTTTTCGAGTAAAATAAGTATTTTTCAAAAAATGCAATTTTGTCACCTTTTGATTGAGCACCCACTTTAAATCTTGTTTTTGACATGTTTATAAGTTCAATTTGACAAAATAAAATTCTTATTTGGAATCAGGATATAAAATTTTACTTTGGATAAATTTTTCATATTATTCTGATAACTTTCATATTTTAATGAATAGTAAAAACACGCTATATTTTAATTAAAAACAACTTTTTTCATCGTAATAATTTATATGGTTAAATTATAATATTTAATGTTTTAAAGTATAAATAGAATATATTTTTACCATTTAATATAATGTATGTAATTATCATTGATTATAAATTGAATTCATAGGTAAAATCATTTCAATCTTTTGCAATGTTTTAACTTTTAAAACTCGTTTTCTTAACAACGGGATTAATTTTATATTAATTTCTGCAACTTCTGTGATTTGAATTTGTAGAAATGGATTCCATATTTTAAATATTTAGTTCCAAATTATTTTAATAAGCTACAATTTATTTTTAGTCATTATAAATAGTAACTATGGTAAATTTTATTTACCATAGTTAAAGGTAAATCGAGATAATTAAGGGTAGATATAATATTATAAAATTACCCTAACACTTGTCCTAATATAATTGGATGATTATATTTTACCCTAAATCATACTTGGGTCGAAATATAATATAATGGATCCCACTTGTATTTGATTAAGACCTTTTATTTAGTTTATTTAAAGTAAAGTGAAATGTCTCACTCGAACTTTAATAATTAGATTATTTTTAATATATAGTTATACAGAATATAAATTCGATTATAAATACTAATTCAAAAACTAAAATGTTTTTATTGGTCATGGTAATTTATTTTTAATTTTTAATAAATATTTTACTACCTTAAAATCTTATACATTAATGATGTAGAAATTATTTATTCAGTAAAAAATCTATAATATAGTTTTTATTAAAATAATAATACCTATACAAATGACCAGAAACCTGACCAAACATTATTGGTCGGTTATATATATACCCTAATCATACAAGGGTCTATATTTGGACCATTTGGATCCTTATAAAACCGATTATGACATTAACATTATTTTATTTCAAATGATGTCAAATATGTCACCTTCATAATTTAATAAATATAACAATTTAAATGTTGTGATTTTAAGATTATAAATTAGAGTAAGAACATTATTATGAAAGGTATTATATTTATCTTAATCATGGGATTTTATTTTTAATTTTTATACAAATAATATGTATATTAACTTATTATACAAAAATGATGTAGTAATTGTTTTATGAAGGGAAATATCAAATAAATGGTTTTATAAATATTAAAATAAACATTATATGAACTAATTAATGTTCTCCACAAATTTTCTAGATGGATATGACATGTTATGAATTTATTAAACATTTTGTTTCGAATATATCCTCTGTGTGGATTTTATTTAAATTCAAATAAATGAATGGTGTCAAAATTAATACTATTGTTATTTTATAAAAATAACATATTATTAAATTGTTTAAAAATTACATAAATATTTATAAATTATAAATTGAAATTTATATGGTCTAAAATGTCATTAAGTAACTAATTATGGATAATTCACAACACATAAGTAATTATTTTTCACAATTTAAAATTTTGAATAGTATTACCACAAATAAGATTAAATAAATTAAATAAGGATAAATCAAATTGATAAGGTTTAAAATAAATTCCCAACATGTATAAATTTTTTTGGCTAATGATATTACAACTCTATATCATCTCATATTCGGATTTAAGTCATTTTTTGAGGTTTTTATGTGGTGTTTGAATTTTTTATAAATTGATATTTCTTATGTTTCCAAAGGTGCCCCTCTCCTCCATTATAAAAGGGCACCTCCTCCCTCTCCTATTCACAAAAATTTGAGACTTAAAGATCAGACACCCCTGCCCATTTCTCCTCTATACTTCCCTAGAAACATGTTAGAGGTTCTGGTTTTCTCAAAAAACCAACTCTAGTGCCTTAAGAGGAAGCTTAAAAGAGGTGCGTCGAAGGAGAGGTAATCTCTTCTACCGATTCTTTCAAGTTTCTTTCTTCTTCAACTTCTTCTTATTTAGTTGTTTCATTATAAATTAATAACATCAGTATCACTAATATACTGATATGTTATTATAAATATGAAACAACCCCATTTCACCTTCTATCCATCCTATGGAAAATAAAATCACCGCGCGTGCGTACGTACGGAATACCGTCCCCACGCCGTGGTGTAATCTCTTTTTCCACCACCACCTTACTTGGATGGGTGTAATGGTGTAAAAAATAACTATATATGTTTATTATAACATCATACTGATTCTAATATTTTATATCATCCACTCCAATTCCCTTCAATAATTATGGGAATGATATCATTGCCCGTGCGTACATACGGATTACCATCTCAACGACGCGATGAGATTCATTCTCCATGTTAACCATCCAAGATTGATTATAAAGTGTATATAATGAATAATAATGGTATATATAACATAATAATGCTACTGGATTTATGTATATATATATACATATCATCTACTTACTTCCATTCAAGTCAATAAGGAAAGGAAAACAATGTTCATGCCTACGTATGGCCTACCGTCTCCATGAACGGTGTATTTCATTCCGTTTATCGATATATCATATATATTTATATGATGAATATATATTATATATAAATCATGTTTTAAATTCTGGAATTAAGTAAATCATGATATAATTAATAACAATAAGTCGAAACACGTATGATAAATGAAACGATTTTACCCAAAACGCTCCTTTAACATGGAATTTACAAAAGAATGCGTAATATAAAGTCATAAGTGAAACATATATGATATCATAACAATGAATATGATTCTGTAATAATTAAATGACATTATTTAAATAATTATACAGGAGGTTCAGATACATACAAATCATATCAGACATAAGGCAAGGGATAATTTTTCAATCTCATTTTTTATCTGAGATTGCTTATATGTAAGTATTTACTCGGGTTATATTTTTCATCCATGTCCATATAATGTTTTTCATGAAGTGTTTAATATTAATATATGTATTTTTAAATTCATTTTTACCCTTATTTGACTTTTACTTTATTTTATGGAAGGAATCTTTCTTTTGTTTACCATACGTGGTACTTTTTTACTTTTCCGTTAAAAGTACGAGGATAATGTTTTTTTAACTTATACGGCATGAATAGATTTTTATGGTTTTATAATGCCTAATTTTCATGAATATTCCTCTACAATATTTCATTATTATTTTCAAAAAAATACTTTTCTTTTAAAATTTCATGGCATTTTGTGAAAAGAAAATGATTTTGAAGAAGAAAGGATATTTTCCTCAAGAATTCATTTCAAGTGTTTTGTCAAAACTATTTTCCATCTAAGATGACATTGTTTAGTATGATTATGTTTCAAGTATAATGTCTCTATTATTTACATGGTTTGATTTTTCTTATGAGGAAATGATATCCATTTCTTTTATATGGATTGTGTTATGATGGGATGATGTTTTTGAAACTCATTTTATTCATTGGGTTGTTATGAATGATGTATGTTTATTTTATAGAACACAAAAGAATGATTTCATTATGAGATGGGTGGGACCTATATCTCCTTCAAATTAATTGGATAAAGATTTATATCTCAATAGATATACATGGATGGAATGGAAACTTAATCTAATTCAGTCATATAGGATTGGAATGAGGAGTGAACTCGATTCAGAAAAGGACTTTGTCCACTATGATGGTCTTGGCAGCAATTCCTTGGCTACTATGGAAATCATATCATGTGCTTAATTGTTTCCATAATTATATGTTTTATTTACATGCTATTTTATCATGATTAATGTTTCTTTATGATCTATTCCTTACATACTTCCATTTTTTATGTCATTGCTCAAGATTTTGAGGTTTAAACATTATGCTTATGTTTTTTTAAGTTCCAATTTATATGATTTGTTTTATTTTCTCCATGCTTACCCTTACTGAGTATTTGAGCTCACCCTTTATATGTTTTCATTTCCCCAAGATTTAAAGAAAGGTTTTAGGTAGGAAAACAAAATGGGAAGATCTTTATGGGAGATGTTGAAGATCTTTCACCACGATTAGAAGATTATATTCCGAGTTTCCAAAGACACTAAACTATTACGGTCCTTGTGTGTCTATTTTTGTTATGTATTAAGTATTCCGAAAAAGTAATGTAATTTACATGTACGTCAAGCTTTGGGTCTCTACACCTGCATAGCACACACACACCACCTACACAAAACAGCACCTATATAACGCACACTAGAACAAAGTAGTGCATAGAAGGGTTTGGAAAACAATGTTATACACATTTAAAACAATATTTTATATAATTACATTTACAATAATCCATCAAACAGTTAAAAACATTAATGTTTCATCCTTTGACATATGTTATCTCCTCCCAAAAATTTCCACCATGATATTAGTTGCAGAAAAAATTATCCCAACTCAAGAAAAAGGTTCCACCTATATAAGAAAACAAATATTATGTTAGTAATACTATAAATAAATAAATTAAACATTAATATGAAATAATACATTAATAAAATGTAAATTTATAATAAGAAAGACACATTTATAGTTATAAAGGTCACACCATGTGTCGTATTAAAGTGAGGTTGATGCTTACATGTCACAAATGAGATTTGGATCATTGTCCAAAAATATCAAAACAATATGAATGGGTTTTCTTAGTTTTGAGTATGTCCCTTTTTTTACTAAAATTAATATGAAATTTAAATGACATAGTTGGATTTATACCAGTCAAATAAATCATTGTATTTAGGTTTGGTTGATTCCTACACATCATAAATGAATCATGTATCATTTTTCTAAAGTATCAAAATAATCGGAAGGGGTTTTCTTGGTTTTTAGTATAAAAGTTGTGTTTTTTACTGAAATATCTTTTCAAACCAAAAACACTCATTTTGAGTCATATCGGTCGCATCATACATTAGATTGAGGTGAGACTACTTCATAAACATCATTAAGGAATTATGAATATCTCTCCAAAATTATGAAGAAAATCAGAGGGTGTTTAATTGGCCTTTAGTGAGTGAAATGTTTTTAGCTAAAATGTCAATTTTAATCTGATAACCGACACTTTTAGTCATACTGGTCAAACCGTGTGTCCGATTGAGGTGTGGTTGATTCTTACACATCACAAATGACTCATGGATCATTGTCTTAAAGTATAAAAACAATCTAGATGTGTTTTATCAGTTTTCAGTATGTCACTTGTTCTTTTTACTTAAATTAATGCCAATTTTAAATAAAAACACATTTGGATTTATACTGGTCACATCATTCATTGGATTGAGGTGTGGTTTATTCTTAAATGTCACATATGACTCATGGATCATTTTTCTAAGGTATCAAAACAATCCAAATTCGTTTTCTCAGTTTTCAGTATGTCACTTGTATTTTTTTACTAAAATATCATTTCAAACCAGAAACATGTTTATTGAGTCATACCGATCACATCGTGCATATATTTGATGTGAGACTCCTCTATAAACATCATAAAGGACTGAAGAATCACTATCCTAAATTACAAAGACAATCGAAAAGTGTTTTCTTGGATTTTATTGAGTCACACAATTTAAGATAAAATATAAATTTTAAACTCATAACATACACTCTTAGTCATACTGATAACATCGTGTGTCGTATTGAGGTGATATTGATTCTAACACGTCACAAATAACTCGTGTATCATTTTTATAAAGTATCAAAATAATCTGAATGTTTTTATTGGTTTTCAGTATAGTAGTTTTTCTTTTTACTTAAATTAATGTCAATTTAAATAAAACGACGCATTTAGATTTATACCAGTCACATCATGCGTTGTATTGAGGTGGAGTTGATTCCTACATGTCACAAATGAATGATGTATTGTTTTCTAAAATTATCAAAACAATATGAATGTGGGTGCTCAGTTTTCAATATGCCAGTTTTATTTTTTTACTAAAATTCATGTCAATTTTAAATAAAAGGAGACACTTTGAGTCTTACTTGTCGCATCGTGAATCAGACTAAGGTGTGGTTGATTACTACATGTCACAAATTGACTTATAGATCATTTTCCTAAAGTATCAAAACAATTAGAATTTACTTGTTTAGTTTTTAGTATGTCAGTTGTGTTTTATTAGTAAAATATCATTTCAAACTAGAAACACGCATTTTGAGTCATGCCAGTCGTATTGTGCATCATTTTAAAATGATACTACTTCATACATGTCACAAAAACTTTTGAATCAATTTCCTAAATTATGAAGACAATTAGAGATAATATTCATAGTTTTTAGTGAGTGATGTGTTTTGAGCTAAAATGTCAATTTTAAACTAATATTGGAAACTTTTAGTCATATCAGTCACGCCATTCATTGGATTGAGGTGTGGTTGATTCCTACACATCACCAATGACTTATGGATAATTTTCCTAAAGTATAAAAATAATCTGAATGTTTTTTCTCAATTTTTAGAATGTCACTTTTTCATTTTGAAAATTTATTGTTAATTTATTATAAAAAACATGCACTTAAAGTCATAACAGTCACCCCATGTGTCATATTTAGGTGGGGTGGATTTTTACATGTCTAAAATTACTTATAGATCATTTTCCTAAAGTATCAAAACAATCCTAAGGCATTTGCTCAGTTTTCAGTATGGAAGTTGTTCTTTTTACTAAAAATATTGACAATTTTAAATAAAAATAGACACTTCAAGTTATACTAGTCAAATCTTCATGCTATTTATGTACATTATTCTATCATGTATGATTCCCACTAATTTATAAACAAATATATGTCATCTTGTGAATATTAGTCTTTTAAACAATCATGGTAGTACTGAAAAGATGTAAATACACAAAGGATTAATAAGTATTTTAAATGAAATAGTAATTATCTTTGAAAATACCTCTCCAAGGATGATATTTTTTTCATGGAATAAAATATCTTTCATAAATTTACAAACATAATAACCACATTCTTTATCGTTTGTTTGTTTTGAGCACTGCAGAAATATTTAGAAAAATAAGTAATTTTATTATATGTATTTGGATAGTGAAATCTTATTATATATACCCTAATTTTTATCTAGTCATTGTACTTGTGATATTTCTTGTCCTTTTCCCCTGACCTCATTCCATGATGTAGACGATAGTCACGCACCCCCCTATCATAACATAATTCTCAGTAAAAGATAATATAAATTATATAACTAGATGTTTTGTTCTAAAATGTTGGATGTAGTGTATTACAAATAGAAAAATGACAATATTTTAGGTCGGTTTATCGGATATCCATGCATTGAATCCAAGAAATAAATCTTTGGATTATCCAAATTGACCGCAATGAGCATCCAAAACTGCCTAAAAACACAAAAAATAATAAGTAATTAAAGAAATTAAAATATATCTGATATTATTAAATTGTAAGTTTTTACCCCTGCATCGTTGGTATTAAAAAGAGTCTGTCATCTGTAATTTTGATGTTAAATGATTTTAGTAGGTCGACCACTATTTCACCCTATTTCTTGGATTCCATATATTTTTGTACGATAGAGGTGGCATGAGGATTAACAAGTCCAAAAAAATCATGGGGAAATCCCTTCAATTGTTTTTCATATATACGCCTGAAAAAAATATGAAATGTATTTAGTCATAATTATCATAGTATATCATCTTTTAGAAAATCAAATCATGAAAACATACCACATGTAGACATTTATAATAGAGCCCCATAATCAACCATACTACAAGATTTCACTTACATTGTCAACACTAATGAAATCTATATCTTCCATGCTATACATATTTTCATAAAAAATAATTGTGTTAACCTAACCATATTTCAACTTCATATTCACATGAGTCCGTAATGATAATGAATGTGGATATTGAATAGGTGAGTTTAAGGTCATTTTGGTAGGTCATCTTGATCAGTTGGTCAATCCTTGATATGGTTTTGAGTTGTTCATCCCCCCCCCCATCCTTGTGTTTAGCTGTAATAACATCCATCGGTTTAGAACTTTTTTCATTAAATGTTAAAGGTTTATCTTGAAAAAAAAATTGGAAATGAATACCTCCTTCTCGACATGTTTTTTTGAAATCTATGACAGCCATGTGATGAATGTTCCAAGAGCTTGTTCGAACTTATGAATATATTCATCATCAATTGGAACAAGTATCTTGACACTCGGATCATGGGATACATTAATCATCACTTTAACATGACATTTTGGAAGTGGTCTGTTCTGTAGCATGACATTCTAGATATTGAACATTGTTTCCCTCACTACAAGGCGATGAGTGGGTGTTTATAGATATAAATCATAGTCATTTTCACCCTATACAATATCAATACAAGAAATTTATCAGTGTCTATATGATTCATAATTCATAGAAACAACTATTAGAAAATTTATTACCTTAGCTAAGATAGGTTTTTAGGGGAATGGCTCACCTCAAAGCTAGTGGGGGTGGGGCGGGATCTTCACGTGCTAGTTGTTCTTGAGTTGTTCTCCCCCCCCCCACACACACACCATTATATTTTCCATGAACTCTCTCTATAATTTCATATGTTCTTAAAGGATAGTTATTCTTTCTCTCATTAATTTTATTTCTGAAATTTGAACCTCCTCTTGTTTTTTTTTCTCAAAAAATGTTCGAGGTGTCACCCCACAACCCGCACCTCTGACGATGCCATACTTTTCTGGCTACATCAAGGCCATCAAAAGTATGTCTGAATCCGGTTTGGGTGTTTCTAATTCTTATGACTATGTCAGATAAAAAATAATTGGAAAATAAGTAATCATTTTTTTGTAATATCGATTTAAATAAAAACAAATATTTATTATGTCATACTTACACATGTTTCCCTCAATTTTTTCTTCTATTAGTATCCAATTTTTTCATATATTAGTATCCTATATTTATTTACACCTGCCTTCTTCCATAGAACATTGTGTGGGATGGAAGTGACATTGGATTTGGATTCATAAATCTATATATAAATAGAGTAACATAGTTATGGTGTTATTTTATGTCACATAAAAGTATTATAGTAGATTTAAAATACATACCAATTTTTTTTCAAGTGAATAGTACCCCATTATTGCTTTATGGTAGGGGTACACTGGTTTTTCTGCTCATTTCTTATTTTCAGCACTCATTTTCTATTTCATAAATAGAAAACTATAAATAAATGTGATGAATAAACATATAGCCAAACAACATATTACCAAACACAATGTACCTGAAAAGACTGCTCCTTGTGAAGGATAGTAAATGCATCCCATGTTCCTTGGGTTATCAGGTGTGCATAAATAGGAGGTGGGTGCGGGTTTATTTTCCCTTCAGCATCTTTAAGATAACATTTTTCTAAAACTGTGTGAAATCCTCTATGAATCCTTCCAGAAACCCTTAATACATAGTCCTTGTGTGATTCATCCACTATAAATGCACTCTACAAGGGATGATAAAGAGTAATTCAATGTTTCATTATTTTATTTTTTACTAAATTAAAGAAATGATATATCATAATTTTACTGTAATATCCTCCCAACATCAGTGTCTTAAGCCCAGTGACAACATGGTTCTACGAATGTACATCAATCGACACACGTTGTCGAGTGACGATTCCAATGTAACTACTAAACAATCCCTTTGGGTGGTTAAAATATTTTCCCCATTTATTCTATTTGACCTTGTATTTGATGCCTTTCAATTTTTCCTTAATGATTTTTTATAAAACCATCAAGCTACGGTGCTCTTATTTTTTCTGTGACGCCATTGTTTTGGTGCCTACCATTTCCTCAGTTCCAAAATCATTAATATGTTCCTTGGGAGCACTAGCATTGGTATGTGTAGATGGTGATTATACCTCTACACTGGGTGAAGCAGAAACAACAGGTTGAGAAACATGTTGGTCCTCTGCACTGCGAGCAGCAGCAGGTTTAGAGACCTTTTGTGCCTTGGGATTTAGAACATTATCAGCTGCAGAAGTCATTATCTGTAGAAGTGGTTCAACATTTAATTTAGATTACATAAATGCAGCAGCGAATAGAAAATAACATAAGGTAACATGATGTATATTACAAAAAATAAATAACATGATTATTGAACTCTCTTTTTTTAAGGCTGAAGGTATTTAACCCCTCTATCGACTATCCAAATCCCCTCATTTTGGTCTCCTAGGACATAAAAAATATCATCTACATTGGGACCACTGTGAAATTATTGTGACATCCTAATCAAAGGGTCATCCTCTGTTGAATTTTCATCTGAACCTTTAGAGGTTTTGGTGGATAACAGAACAATTGAACAATTTGGTTTCTCAGTATCTAGAACAAAAAATACTTGTACTTCATGTGATTCCATTTTAAATGGTTCGACTTTGTACCCATCCTTACTAAAATTAACTTTCATGAATCCAAACTTTAATGACCCAATGTTTTTCAATGGAAATTTCCTTTTTATGATTATGTCATATAATCACATGAAATCACAACACAATGAACTACTAAGTACTATGTGATTTTTAAACATAATTTTGACACTTTTGTGTTTGGAATTTCAAAAATATAACATCCACGGTTGCGATCAGTAAGATTTTAGGAGTCCAATAAGATAAACTTAATTTTTTATGAATAGTAACATACCCTTATGAATAGTAATGTTACCCTTATGAATGGTGATATACCCAAATGAATATTAACCTTACCTATGATAGTATATAAATAATATTAAATTGAAAGTATGATGTACCTATATTTTGGATTAAATAAATAAATGTTTAAAAACTGTTTTATTTTAGAATAAATTATGATTTTAATTAAATATTAAATTAATCATATTTATAAAATTATTTTTGAAAAATAGATTTCATTTTTGGATTCTATACTTCTAAAAAATGTTAAGGTGGATTTTTGGGATTTTTCTGAAATACTTGAATTTTTGTGAATAGTAAAATACATTAATTTACCGTATAAATACATTATAATTTAAATCCACTATTAGTGACATAATAAGTGATATAAACACCCCAATCTAGAACTCACATTCATTTATTACTATTATTGTCCATGGAATCATCACTATTTCTTTTCTTATGTAAAAATAATAAACTAATGATTATAATATTATGAAAACCCTCATCTCCTCCACTATAAATTCCTCTTTTCAATTCTTTTACATACTTTTTAAGTTCTTTTGTTTAATTTCCTATCTTTACCTCTCCTCATCCAAATGTTTTGAAAACTCCAGTACCTTAAATGTTATGTAATGTTGTTATGATAATGGAATAATTTATTATCATCTCTCTTTTACCCCTCTCTTATTTTAGTAGTAAAGACACCATCCGAGATGTGTTAATTTACAACATTCAAGGATGATGGGTTTTCAATTTCCATTACCATCTTTAATTCTGGCCATGAAACAATTTTTATGGATAAAATAGACCATAAAATATTTATTGTGTCTCATTTATGGTTTTTTAATCCTTTTGTACACATGGTTTTGATTTATAAAACAAAACATGTTCATTATGGACAAAAACCGCCAATTAACCCAAAAGGTTATCACTAAAGTTGTATATAATGATTCGACTACACTCCAAGTAACCAAATTAAATTTACAACCATGTAATCTCCTTGATGTTCACTAATTTTATATAACTTCAATTCTGGACAACCACTTTCATCTTACATGTTTATCCATTCATGAAAATAAGTAAACCGATCATAAAAAAACAAGAAAACAAATGGACCCGAATAATGAAATTGAACCACTTAACCCATCAAAAAAGGTCATGAGTGAACTTAAAAAGGTTATAATAAATATTTTACATATATAATAGTTACTTTAATTTTTAATTAATGAACCTAATTTGATTATTCCGGTCATTAATATCAAGTGGAGAACAGCATCGTACTTAAGGTAATGGATCCTCTCTATTTCACTTTTATTCAAGATTGTCCACTATGTTATTCCCTTTTATGTGTAATTTATAGTGATGGGGTATGATTATTAACCTTCCCCATATGTTCCTCATTATTTTTAAATTATTATAAACCCATTTCTCTCTCATTAATTTATTTTAAGTACACAAGATACCATGTCGATATTCGATGAGGGATTTAACCCGAACCTCCTTTATTACTTCGGTTTTCTTTATCCTTATTTTTACCTAAATGAGGTAATATATTCTGATTATTTTTATATTATAAATTCTATGTGAATGTTTTAAAATCATTTATCACATTCCATTCATCATTCTCTATTGGGGATATACATGTTTTTAAGTTATTCCATCCTCAATACTTCCCAATAAGCAAAACTGTTTTAAGGGATCTTCCCAAATTATTACCTGATTTAAATTTCACTCTATATTATGTTTTAAGACACCATTGTATTTATAAAATAATAATTTTATTGTTAAAACATTCCTAGTTCACTTCTGGTTCTTTATAAATGATTTTTCTCTTTTCTGTTTTAAAGGATTTATAGTATTTTCCTTTAAACAGCTTAAAAATCTTTTTATGAAAAAATTTATTGAATAATTTTCTTACATGTTGTCACTTATACTTTAAATCACTCACCATGATACATATATATATATATATATATATATTACCTTATAAATTTCCATGTATAATTTGTTTCCCTTATTTCATGGACACTTTTGTGTTACACTCATCTGTTATGCTTTGTGTCATGATTATGGTACCCAATTATTTACATGGGTAATACATATATTTATTTGAGATTGATTATGTATGATTATATATGTGGAAAACATATTCATGAAAAGTTAATATGGGTGTGACCAGATAGCGCTCCAATGAATTGGCTAAAGTTAAGTCTCGTGAGATGTTATGTGTGACGGTCTTGGCGGTCAGCCTTGGCTTGTGCTTCTATGTGAAATGATCTTGGTGGTTATAATTGACTCATACTAAAGTCATGTTTTATGTTTCTTCCACATTTATATGACTCCATGTTTATATGAATCCATGTTTATATGTTAATGTTCCATATGTTAAATTTCTTTTTATATCATCATTCCATACCTTCTATTCCTTGTGTTAATGCTTTGTTCTTATGGTTATTCCCTTACTGTGATATTTAGATCATCCCTTTGTTCAGGTGTTCCCCAGGGTACCCTTTTCATGTGTTTGATCACAATGGAAGTTAGGATCTCAATTTGAAGATTAAACAAATAAGTGTTTTTTTAGTCTCATTTTTTTAGTTTTACGTACCTAGTCTTCAAGGACACTAGACTGCACGATCCTTCGCTTGTACTCTGATGTATAATTATTCTTAAAATAATGTAATGTATTATGTAAAAGGCTAGGGTATCTATATTTGGTATCAGAGGACGGTCTAGTTATTTTTCAAGATTACGAATAGAGAACTTTAGTAAGAACCTTAAGTATGAGAAGAAGTATAATAAACCTCTCTAAATTTTGGTAAGTATAGAGTAAGTGGTTATTCAAGAAAATGCATCTCTATCTCAATACAAATAGGTAGAGGAGGCTTTGGAATAGATATACCTAGGAGTGAAAATTCCAACAAGGAGTTTTGGGCCTGACTCGGGGTATCCTAGTACATGGCAATGAGCATTGCTCCACTCTTAGTATGACACTTTCGAGAAATATGCTTTGGTAAACTCATGAGCATAGTAAAAAAGAATTATTAAGGGAATGAAAAATACCATAAGATTATAAATTAATAAATAGATCAAGGATAACCAATATTTAAACCTAAGGAATCACAATTTAGGATATACTTCTCCTTTACAAGTTTATCCTTTTATGTTCAGATTTTCCTTTTTATTCTCAATCTCTAGGTATTAAAGCCCTCTAATTGTAAATTATTTTTCTTAGTTGATGGTGGAAAATATAAGAACATGTTCCAAAAATAAATATGATATAGAATGTGACAATATCCCTAATGATATGCCTGATATGATGGGAATGGGTGATCAAAACTTCATGATAGTACTTGCTCAGCTAGCTCAAGTTATGAATAATAACTTGAATCTTATTGAACACCCTCCTCCTCCAAGGAAAGAGTAAGTTGTTGTTGAATCCTTCACACAGAAAATGGATCCAATGTTTAGCAGATCTTCTGATCCCCTCCTTGCAAAATAGTAGATTAAATCCATTGAAAAGATATTCTTCGTCCTCTAGTGCTCAGAAGAATAGAAAGTTGTACTAGCGGTCTATCATTTTGATGGTGAAGCTAATCAGTGGTGTAAACTCATCAAGAATACAAAGTCCTAAGAGGAAATTTATTCCATGGATTGGGAGAAATTCAAGAAGATTTTTTTCAATAAATATTTTCCTTGAACCCTCCATCTCAATATGGAAAGAGAGTTCCTCGAACTCAAGCAGAAGGAAGATGAGTCCATCAGGGTGTATGAAGCAAACATTACAAGGCTTGAAAGGTATGTTTATATCTTTTTCATGAACACTAAAATTAATATGGATCACTTATTTATCAAACTAAAGTCGAGTCTACAAAAAGCATTGGATATTATAAACTTTGATGGTTATGAGGAGATTTTCCATTGTGCCCTCAAGGTTGAAATGGAGATTGGATAATTTTAGTGGTCTTGTTGGCCTAGTGAAAAGAAGTTGAAAATGGAGAACAAGATGGGTTGTTCAATAAACAAATACCTTTATGAAAAGAAGCCTGACTATCCCACTTGTAAAATTTGTGGGAAGAATAATCTTGGGAGTTGTCTAAATGGAACCAATAATTGATTCAAATGTGGAAAGTTGGGACATATGGATAAAAACTGACGATGGGATATAAAGAATCCCGTTAATATAGAATAATAATTGAAGGTTAAGATCAATACTCAGGCTATAGTGAAGTGTTACAACTACAAGGATCATGGGCATTATGAAAACAATTTCCCTAAGTCAAGGGTTTTCGGAGGCAATCAACAACAACATCCAAGGAAACAATGAAGGGATTATGCTATCACTACTGCTGAGGTGGAGCTGAAAAATGATTTGGTGAAAGGTATGCTAGTTATTTATTCAAGAAGAGTAAATATACTATTTGATTCTAGTTCTACTCATTCTTTCATATCTTTCAAGTTTAGTAGAACTATTCAAACGCCACCTTAAAATTTGGAGGAAAAGTTATCTATTAGAATAGAAAATTGAAAAATCATTGCATCCATGGTTAATAACTTCTCCTCTGTTAATGTTTGTGGACTAAACCTACTAGAAAATATCTTCGTACTTCCTTTAGTGGATTTCGATGATATCATTTTCATGGATTGACTATATTTTTACAAAGCCAACATCAACTATCAGGAAAAGGGAGATCACTCTTCACATCCCGAAGAATCCTCCAATTCTTTACAAGTATAAGGAGGAAGATTAATCTACTTTAAAATCATTGTATCAAGTGTGTATATTAATTATTTATGAGATAGCATGTCTAGCTCAAATTATTGAGACAAATTATAGAATCATGCTTGAAGACATACCCATCGTGAGGGACTACACTAATGTATTCCTTGAAGAGTTTTATGGCCTCCCTTATGATCGAGAGGTTTAGTTCTCAATTGAACTTATTCCTAGATCTCTTACTATATCAAAGACACCTTATAGAATGGACACTCTAGAGTTGGGGGAGATGAAAAAGCAATTATAAGAGAATCTTGATTAGGGTTTTATACGTCCGAGTGCTTCCCCATGGGGTGTGCCAGTCCTCTTTATCAAAAAGAAGGACATATCAATGCGCCTCTACATTGATTATCAAGAGCTCAATAAAATCATGATAAAGAGTAAGTATCCCCTACCTCGGATATATGACTTATTCAATCAGCTTCATGGGGTTAGTAATTTCTCTAAGGTGGACCTTTGATTGCGATATCACCAATTAAAGGTAAGGAAGGAATATATTCCCAAGACTGCCTTTCGAACAAGGTATGGACACAATGAGTTCATAGTGATTCCCTTCAGACTCACTAATGCTCTAGTAATTTTCATGGATTTAATGAATAGAGTCTTTAGAGATTACCTTGAAAAATTTTAGGTAGTCTTTATCGACGATGTTCTGATATACTCTAATAGAAAGGAGGAACACGAGGAGCATTTTAATACTGTATTATAGACTTTGTAGAGGGAGAAGTTTTATTAAAAGTATAGTAAATGTGAGTTCTAGAGGGAGGAAGTATCATTCTTGGGGAATGTTATCACCAGCAAAGGGATATCTGTGGATCCTTCCAAGACAAAGGCTATTGAAGAGTGTCCTAGGCCAATATCTATAATGGATATCCGCAGGTTTCTGAGTCTATCTGGGTATTATAGATTATTGGTGAATAACTTCTCATGATTTTCAAACCCAATTACTAGGATGACATAGAAGGGCATAAAGTTTGTCTAGACTTAATAATGTGAAGACTATTTTAAGGAGTTGAAAAGTAGGGTTATCATTGCACCAGTACTCACACTCCCAACAAGTGGAGAACTCTTTCTGGTGTACAGTGATGCTTCAAAGTAGGTATTAGGATGTGTGCTAAGGAAAAATGATAAAGTGATAACCTATTCCTCAAGGAAACTAAGAATACAGGAGAAAAACTATCCTATGCATGATCTGGAGTTGGCAGTAGTGATCTTTTCATTAAAAATATGGTGTCATTATTTCTATAGGGAGAATTGTGAGATATATGCTGACCACAAGAGTCTCAAATATATATTCACATAAAAATATCTTAATATGCACCAGTGAAGATGGATATATCTCATCAAGGATTATGACTGCTCAATCCACTACCATCCTGGTAAGTCAAATAAGGTGGAAGATGATCTAATTAGAAAGGGTCCTACATCTTTATCAATGATGAGAATTGAAAAGGATCCAATCTTCTTATATTTTAAGAGGATGGACATTGGAATCAATAAGGTAGGAACATCATCAATCCTTTCTCAAATTATTTCTCAACCATCCCTCATAGATAAAATAAATGATACTCAAAGAAAATATGTGGAAATTCAAAAAAGGATGAAAGCTATCAAAAATGGGTAATCCTTCGATTTCAAAATTGATAAGGATGGAGTTGAAATATATGGATCAAGATTATGTGTATCGTCTGATCTAGAGATAAAGAAGGAGTTTATGAATGACTCACATGGATCAACCTTCTCTGTTCACCCAGGGAGCACAAAGATATATTGAGATCTCTAAGAGAACTTTTGGTGGGACAATATGAAGAAAGAGATTGCTGAGTATACATCAAAGTTCCTATTTTTTCAATAAGTTAAGGCTAAAAGACACAAGTATAAGGTTATAATGCAACCACTACCCATACCAAAATGGAAGTGTGAGAACATTACCATGGACTTTTTCACTGGAATTCCAAGGACATGTAGAGGAAACAATGCTATAAGAGTCATTGTGGGTTGTCTTATGAAGACAACTCACTTTATCGCAACTCGAGTGGACTTCCCATTGGATCAACTTTCAAGTATTTACATAAAAGAAGTGGTAAGGATACATGGAGTACCGCTATCTATTATATTCTATTGTGATCCAAGATTCACCTTAAAGTTCTGGAAAAGTCTCTAACATGCTTTAAGCACTAAAATGAACTTCAGTACGGCCTAATATCCTCAAACTAATG
Organism: Viscum album; assembly: GCA_963277665.1. Classification (NCBI taxonomy): domain Eukaryota; kingdom Viridiplantae; phylum Streptophyta; class Magnoliopsida; order Santalales; family Viscaceae; genus Viscum; species Viscum album. The sequence goes on from OY728141.1 coordinate 1,543,679,727, forward strand.
GCCAATTAGAGAGAACTATTTGGACACTAGAAGATATGTTGAGAGCATTTTCTATAGACTTCAAAGAAGGATGGGACCAATATCTTCCACAGGTTGAATTCTCCTATAATAATAGTTTCCACTCGAGCATCTGAATGGAACCATATAAATCCCTTTATGGGAAAAGGTGTAGAACACCCATGTGTTGGGATGAATTTGGTGAGTGTAAGCTGCTAGGACATGAAGTGGTAAAAGAAATTGTGGAGGAGGTAAAAACCATTCAGTAGCATATCAAGGAAGCACAAATTCGATAGAAGAGTTGTGCAGACAATCATCGAAGAGACCTTGAGTTCAAAGTTGGAGATATGGTATTTCTAATCATATCTCTGTGGAAAAAGGTTATGAGGTATTGGGAGAAAGGAAAGTAAAGTACTAGGTACATCGTTCCCTTCAAGATTCTTGATTGTATCTGGGTTGTGGCCTATCGACTAGAACTTCCACCAACCATGTCCAAAGTACACGATGTCTTTCATGTATCCCTCTTAAGTAAGTACATAGAAGATCCTTCACATGTACTCTCTTAAGTGGTGGTACAGTTGGAGGATAATATTTCTTATGAGGAGCAGCCAGCGAAGATCTTGGATCATAGAGATAAAGTTCTACGTAACTAGACTACTCACCTGGTCAAGGTACTATGGAAAAATCATAAGTATGAAGAGGAAACATGGGAACTAGAGGGGGAAATGTAAGAAAATTACCCACTTCTATTTATTGCCAAGAATGTAAAAGAAAATTCTGAGGGCGAAATTCCTTAAGGGGGGAAGAATGTAACGACCCAATGTTTTTCAATGGAAATTTATTTATTATGATTATGTCATATAATCACATTAAATCATAACACAATGAACTAATAAGTACTATGTGACATTTAAATATAATTTTGACACTTTTGTGTTTGGAATTTCGAAAATCTGACATCCATAATTACGATCAGTAAGATGTTTGGAGTCTGATAAGATAAAAATAATTTTTGGTAAATAGTAACATACCCTTATGAATAGTAATGTCACCCTTATTAGTAGTTATATAACATAATGAATAGTATCTTTACCTATGATATTATTTAATAATATTCAAGTGAAAGTAAGATGTACCTATATTTTGGAATAAGAAAATAAATGTTTTAAAACTGGTTTTTTTAGAATAAATTATGATTTTAATTAAATATTAAATTAATCATATTTAGAAAATTATTTTGGAAAAATGGATTTCATTTTTAGATTCTACGCATCAAAAAAAGGTTAGGGTGAATTTTTTGGATTTTTCTAAAATACTTGAATTTTTGGTAAATAGTGAAATATTTTAATTTACTGTATTAATACATTATAATTTAAATCCACTATTCCTAACATCATAAGTGACGTAAGAACACAAATATAGAACTCAAATGAATTTATTACTATTCTTTTTTATGTAATCATCATTATTTCTTGTCTTATGGAAAAATAATAAACTAATGATTATAATATTATGAAAACCCTCCTCTCCTCCACTATAAATATCTTCCCTCCTTACCACTTCTCTTCACTCCTCTAAATCTTTGTTATTTCCCTAAATTCTTCCCAAATCTCTCCCCAAGCTCCCTCTTTATGTCCAATAGACCTTGGTCTCTTAAAAATACCAAATCCTCTCCCCTTAAGAGGCTCTCAAAGAAGATTGCTTCAAGAGGTAAATTCCTCTTTTCAATTCTTGTACTTTATTTTCAAGTTCTTTTGTTTAATTTTCTGTCCTTACCTATCCTCATCCAAATTTTATGACAACTCTAGTATCTTAAATGTACTGTAATGTTATTATGATAATGGAATAAGTTATTATCATCTCTACTTTATTCTTTTTTTATTTTAGTAGTAAAGACAACATCCGAGATGTGTTAATTTACCATATTCAAGGACAATGGGTTTTCAATTTACATTACTGTGTTCGATTATGGTCATGAAACCAATTTCATTATTGAAAAATATCATAATATATTTATTTTGTATCATCTCTAGTTATATAATCCTTTTTTACACGTGGTTTTGATTTATAAAACAAAACAAGTTCATTATGGACAAAAACCGCCAATTAACCCAAAAAGGTTATCCCTAAAGTTTTATATAATGATTCTACTTCACTCCAAGTAAACAAATTAAATTTACCACCATTTAATCTATTGTATTTTCACTAATTTCATATAACTTCAATTCAAGACAACCACTTTCATCTTACATGTTTATTCGTTCATGAAAATAATTTAACCGGTCATAAAAAACCCAAGAAAACAAACAGACCCAAACAATGAAATTGAACCAGTTAACCCATAAGAAAATGTAATGAGTGAACTTAAAAATGTTATAATAAATATTTTACATATATAATATTTTCTTTGATTTTTAATTAATGAACCTAATTTGATTATTCAGGATATTAATATCAAGTGGAGAACACCGTCGGACTTAAGGTAACAAGAAACCTTCCACCCTGGGTAAGATGAGGAGAAGAAAACTACCACCATGGGTAGGGTGGATATGAAGAAGAAGCTGGAAGATGATTCCCAAGATAGATAACATCACATTAAGAAGATTTCCCAATAACCTTATATAGAAGATATCAAGAAGACAATATTTGTGGGTCAATGTTGGTGTTGCAACAGATGTGGGCATTGTGTACTTGATTGTTGGTACAATATTTTAAATGAAAAAGAAAAGAGAAATCTTATGTCAAAAGGGATAAAATCAGAGAATAAAAAGCAACATCAATAGGTCCATAATCATCTATATACCATAAAATATTTGGAATGCTAGAAAACATATGTTATGTATTCAATGGGAGTGGTCACAAGAATGGAGAATGATTATCTCAACATATGTCTGGAGCTAATAAGAACAAAATATCATAGAAGTCGGCTAAGAAAGAAGAAGGTACCTTGGGAAGAAATCAAAAGACTATTGCAGAAAAAAATTCTCCCAAGAAGACTCCATGAAGGAAAATTGAGAAGTCCTTGGATTAAACATCCAAGAAGTTGAAGAGTTATACATCAAAAATAATTCTTAAAAAATATGACACTCTAAAGATTCCATGTGTAAAATCCAAACTTACTACAATTGTTCCCAGAGACATATTGGTTATCTGGCCTGAATATTTGGAAATAATGAGAATTAAAGGTGATGCACAGGCTAAGGCTAGTGCAACAGGAAATAAGAATATTCTACATGATAATAGAAAAGTCATGTGTGTGAGGTGTAATAAGTCTAGTCACACTATTAAGAATTGAAGTGCATTTATTCCAGCCCAAGAAGAATTCCTCAGGAAGATGAAAGTTGCACCATGAGATCCTAGTGCTTTTAAAGCTCTTGAATAAAGAAGACTCACACACAAAGAGATGGAAGAAATATTAAGATCCACACAACCAAAGTAAGAACTGATGATCAAATGTGAAAGTGTGAGGATTGGATCAAACAGAGCATCTTGGTTGAGAAAATCATCTTATCCTTCCATCTCATATTGAAGAATCAAGGAGGATCCACCTTATTCCCTTAACACTTTGTGAATTGTACTAATTTTATAGGGAATTTAAGGAGAAGAAATCACTTAGGGGGAGAACCTGAGAAGTGTTCCTTTGAGGGGGGACACATAAATAAGCTATTAGAGTTATTTTTTCAATTATTATCAACTTCAGTTGGTATCAGATTCAATTACTCTGAAGATCATGTAGTTAGAAAAGAAATTTCAATCTCAATATCTCATCCATGGTTACTCAAAATAAAAATTATTTTATAAATGGGGAGTAACTAAATCAATCTAAAACATAATAACTATTGACAACTACTTAATCATGGAATGATACCCTATGTACCATAAAATTTGTATTTATTGTCAATAAGGGGGAGAGAAAGTGAAATAAAAGTTATAAAGTGAAAGGGAGAGAGCTGATAAAAGACTCTCAATTTTATATTGGCATGCTCCTTTTAGAGAATGTTGAACTATTGACAACAAACACAAAGGGGGATGTTTTTTGGACCACTTTGTGTATAAAGATTGTATTTATTTTCAATGGGTGTCAATGGATGTCAATGATGATCAACATGGAGAATGGAACTCTTCTAAGTGAAATGGAGAATGGCATTTATAATTCACAGATCCTAAGTGTTCTTTAGAATAAGTAAAAGAAAAAGAGAAGAAGAGGGTGTGAGGGGGATTGTAATTTCAAGGTGGCCATGCATGCATTTTGATATAGAAAGTGACCACGAAAATCTATGCATAATTAGTTTTCTACTTAATATTTTTGTAAGCCTTCCTAAACAAAGGTCCATCCCACTATCCAGCCTCAACCTAAGGCCCATGCGGAACCACAGGGGTTGATCGTGACCACAGGGAATCTAGACCGTCCAGCCCACAGGAGGTGCATGGGGGTTATGTATAAGCCCAGGGTATGCATAGTGGGCACTAGGTGCACGCCTGAGGAGGCAGAGTGGGCGCTAAGGGCATACCCACAGAGAACTGATGTGGGGAGGCACCAGAGGGGGGAGAAGAGATTTCTGGACAAATGATAGAGCATCTTATTATTTAAAGAAGCTAAATAATGTGATTCATTTTGATGTTGGACAAGGTTTTAAAAATGAAAATGCACTCCTGAGCATCCATCTATTCTCACGGTGATCTCAGCCGCACATCGCATCCTGCATCCAACGATATAATTCGAGTCGTTCAGAATCCCCGCACCGTGTGGGATTGAATCGGAACTGTCTGATCTCCTCAACCATAGTCGTCTTCAACCTATGGATATCTGCTACGCCCGTGAACCAGGAGATCCAACCAAAAATTGATCTTTCCACTCTGGCCACCATTTGAGCTTCAGTCAATCCCATCCTGATCATCTGACTATCACGATTCCATGGATGTAATTAAATTTTCATGCATGTGAATGAAACAAAGAACAAGTGATTGGATGAGGAAAATGAAGTTTCCAAGGCCACGTGGATTCGAGAAGGGATTAAAAATTTGATACAGGACATCCTGAATACATGAACGATCAGCAAGAAGGACGTGAGTTTGAAAAAGTAAACATCCAAGATATGCATCATATCTCCATATGGGGATGAATATATTAAAGAACCAAATATCTTAGTTATTCAAGAATAATCATGAAGAGCGTATTGTATGGTTTTTGGACATGTAAAAATATTTGATCTCTACTGATAAAAAGTGGATACACTGATCCTAGAAGAGGTTGCCACTTCCAAAACTTTTGAGAGCTCTTGTTCTAAGAAATAGAGTTTCTTCAATATTTAATGTTCAAGAAGGGGAATGCATGAACCGCGAACCATTCTAGGTTCATGAAGAGTATTCCTCGTACCGATCTGGTTTTCGAAGAGGTGAACTGTGTACCACTTTGGTTCATGATGAAGAAGTGTCGCAAACCACTTCTGGTTTGTGAAGAGAATAGATCGCGAACCATTTTGGGTTCACAGAGCAAAGTTCTCATATACCACTCAGATCGACCACGTACTGCTCTGGTTCGCAGTGAAGAGTTTCCCGTGAGGGGAAGTCCCGCGTACCAACCATTTTGGGGAGGAGAACCATGTGTCACGAGGTATGTGAAGGAAGACCATGCATCCCGTACGCAAGGAGGGGCTGCGAATCATCTTGGTTCGTAGAGGAAACTTGCGCATTCTATGAAAAGAAGAACTCCATACCCTAAGGGTGAAACACAAAGGGAAAAACATAAACACCATAATTCACACGAGGCAGTGAGTGATTTTAAAAAACAAGTGGATATCACATGCATGATACACATGCAAATCATATGCATAATTTAAGATTCCCAAGTGTGCAGGAATAAACCAAACAATGGAATGCCTCCATTCGAGTTTTTGAATAAGATTCATGGATAAAAATATACATGATACATAAAAATAAATGAACTAAATAAGTCTTTGGGGTTCCCTTTATAAGAAATAAAATTAAAGTAATTATGTGCATGCATTTTCCATTTGAATAAATTCAAGGCAGCATGTGGGTGCATTTGTGAAGAAATAAAAATTAAATGGTGGATAGAATTTTTATTCTCACTTGCATACGGGGATACATTTAAAGAAAGATCCAAAATTTTGGTTGCACGTGTGTAAAGAAGTGAAGAGGAGGAGCACATCTATATTGTCTTTTGCATGGTCACATGCATACATGGAATAAGAAGAACTGATCCAGATGATGCCTAGTGAACTAATTTTTAGTGTTTTAATAATCACAAAAGAATTTTTGATTCGGGCCAAGTAGAATAAGAAGTCTTAGTACATCTGGTTGTTGCACTGGAGAAGAAGATTGAACATTAAAGAGCATTAACTTTGGACCTCGATGTAAGTAAAGTCTCATGTTGAATATGAGACAAAGACTTTCATGCCTATCAATTAAAGGGACCTTCATGCCCATAAACTAAGTGTGACATCACCCAGGGAAGTGAGCCAGGGCGAGTTAAAGGAAGTGATATGGGGGAAGCAGTGAGTTATCCCTGAACTTTTGTAAAGGCAGTGTGCCTGGGACAGAGTGACTGTACCCAAACCTTGTAATCCACAGCTAGTGAAGAATATTAGATTTAGATACGAACAAAAACCTTTCAGCATATGATCCTTAGATGTAGCCCTTAGTGGTGAACCAAGTAAAAGTGATGTGTTGTCCTTCTGTATGTGAATGTTTTAATTACTGCACATATCTATCATACAGGTTTAATTAATTTCCTACCAATAGGGGAACAAGATCCAATAAAAAGAAGAAAATTTTGACATCATGATTCACCCCTAGGTGACCTAGGGTCCTTTAATAAATATATCATGATTACACTTATAAGATACATAAATTTTATTTATACTCTCATAGGTGAGGATACTATTTTATTGGCCAAAATACTATTCCTAATGGTCATGTTACTATTTCATCAGTATAAATTCCTTAATTTCTATAAATATCAATTATGTCTTGATAAATTTATAATGAATTTAAATATTTAATTCTAAAATTAAAACAAATTATTTTATAAGTATATGGGTTGTTACACTCTCATCATTCAAGTTTATCTTATCCTTAGCTTTCAAGTTGTTTTATGATAAGAACCATTGTAAAATTTATGGAAAATAGGACAAAAATATGGAAAAAGACAATTGTCAAAAATGTAGATAAATAAATCCAAATTTCATCAATTTTATTGTAGAAAATGAAATACACTATGGTTTTAAAAACTATCACTAATTGGATTGTTAACGGTTTAAAGTGTTTCTTATATGAAAAAAACCCGTTGTTATAGGTTGATTTTAATGTAGTGTCTATATTAATGGATTTAAAATTTATTGGCTGATAATTTGTTCAAAATAAAAAGTTTACATTCATGATAATGTGAAAGATATAATAACAAAATAGAAATGTTTCTCCTCCTTGTGATGTAGACATGTTTTTGAAGCATGCAATTCGTGTGTATTTGTGTACCTAGGATACAACACTAAATATTTAAATTATTATAAATAACATAAGTTGAATATATATATATATATATATATATATATATATTGACTATTAATCTAATAACTCATGATTCCTTCTAATTGTTCCATCCTGTTGAATCCTATAAACCTCAACTACACTTGGGCAATTAGGCTGGGAATCATTTGGGCATGAAATTTAACTGAGTGTGTATAATGAACACACAAATAAATGATTCATTTTATATGATATATAGTACTAAATATTCAAGATTTGATTCCATCACCTCCACGAACAGAAAATAACATACTGCCTAGTTTAGAAAAGCATGCCTCATTTCCGCTCTACCCTTTAAAAGTTGAGATATTTAAAAATCATGCCTTCATTTTAAAAGAGACAAGTAATAGTGCACACAAATTGAAATGGTATCATAGTTTTGGTTGGTGAGGGTGGTAGAGGTGGAGGATGGGAATGGGGAAGAGTATGTGTACTAGGTGATGGCAAGGATCAACGGGCATGTATTCAAGGGGTTTCTATATGAGGAGGGCACCGATAAACAAGAGTGGTACTCCCGCTTCCCGGAAAGTGTGTCCAATTGGGTACCAAAACCCCATAATAGGGACTCCTAGGATTCTCTTAATGACCCTAAACATCAATCCAATGCACATGTCTTTCTCCACAGATGTTCTCTCTACGAACTTACATTCTACTCATCTCTATTCATGTTTAATTTAATCTCACTGTTTTCTTAATAAAATCAATGTATCTAAACCAATCATAAGAAATCACATATACATAAGTGGATCTTAGCCATTCTTGTAGAAAACCACAACACACAATCCACAACAATTGGTATTAGAGGTATTTTATTTATAAAATATGGGTTCTACTAAATTCTAAATAGATAAATTTTATGGATAAAGTGATTTTTATCTGTAAATAATAAATATAATCGCCCTTCTAGATCACAACGAACTTGATGATGTTTTTCTGTGGTCCTAAAAACAAAGTTACAACTATGTATCATGATGGAAAATCCACTATTTACTGAAATAGACACACAAAAACAGCTTCTAAAAGCACCAGATAAAGCCTTTTTCAGTTCTAAAAAAATATGTTGATCTAAACATCGTTTAAAGTTAGTTGCTTTTATCAATTCTTGAAAATCTTTAATAAAGGGGGTTCATTATCAGTGCTAAAAAACACTAATAAATCTAATCCTTTATCAGTGCTCAATTAGTAATGATAGTGGACAACCTGCTACAATACGTTGTTAAAATTACAACACACTATAGCAACAAATACACATGTATGAAAAATTCATAATTTAATTGAACAAAAAAATGCATCAAAAATACAAGGGAAAAATAATATATTATACACATGTCAAGAATTATTTTTTTTATAATTACATTAGCTAGTGCAATCATAAACATTCAAAAATATCAATGGTTTCATTGTCATTGACACACAACCCCCTCTCAAAAAAGCCCGATCATATTATCAATTAGAGAACATACCACCACAACTCGAGAAAAATAATCCACCAATATAAAAAAAATCATATGTCAGTAATATCATAAAAAAAATTAAACATAAATATGAAACAATAAATTAATAAAATGTCAATTTTAAATAAAAGGACACACATAGAGTCATACTGCTCACACTGTTCATCGGATTGACATGCAGTTGATTCCTACATATCACGAATGACTTAAGGATAATTTTCATAAAGTATGTAGATAGTCCAAATGTGTTTGCTCAATTTTGACTATGTTATGTGTCTTTTTTACCAAAATATCAATTTATACTGAAAACATGCACTTTGAGTCATACAAGTCATATCATGTGTCAGTTTGATGTGAGATTAATTTTTACACATCACAAATGACTTGTGAAAAGTTTTACTTAAGTATCAAGACAATATGAGCACGTTTGATAAGATTTTAGTGAGTGAAACGTGTTTTGAAGAAAATTTTGAGTTTTAAACTGAAAAAAAACACTTTGAATCATACTGAACACATTGTGTATTAGATTGAGGTGTTCTTGATTCCTACACATTACAAATTATTTATGAATCGTTTTCCTAAAATATCAAAGTAACCCAAATGTGTTTGCTCAGTTTTGAGGATTTGCTATTTGTTTTGAACTAAAAAGTAAATTTAAATAAAAAGACAGACTTGGTGTCATACCAGTCACATAGTGTGTCAAACTGGCGTGCAGATGATTCTTACACATCAAAAATGACTTATAGATCATTTTTATAAATTATCAAGACAATTGTAATATGTTTACTTTGTTTTGAGTATGTCACATGTCTTTTTTAAGAAAATATCAATTTAAAGTGAAAACACACACTTTGAGTCATACTAGTCATGTCGTGTGTCAGTTAAGCATGAGATATATTCTTACACATCACAAAAAAATTATGAATCGTTGTCTTATAGTATCAATACAATCTAATGATATTTTCTAAGTTTTTAGTGAGTAACACACGTTTTGAACTAAATTGTCAATTTTAAACTGATAATGGATACTTTGATTTATACCGGTAACACCGTGTATTAGATTGAGGTGTGGCTAATTCCTACAAATCAAAAATAACTTATGTATATTTTTTCTAAAGCATCAAAATGATCCAAATGTTTTTTCTTGATTTTGAGTATGTGACATGTGTTTTGAATTAAAATGCCAATTTTAAATAAAAAGATACACTTGGAGTCATATATATCACACCATGTGTTGGATTTGCGTGCAGCTAATTCATATACTTCAAAAATGACTTATGGATTGGTTTTCTAAAGTATCAAGACAATCCAAATGTGTTTACTCTGTTTTGAGTATGTAACATGTATTTTTTACTAACACTACTACCGATAATTCTTTTATTAGTGATAAAAGATTCTTTTAATTGTTCTAGAAAATCACTGTTAATATCAGGGAGGATAAGGGTGTCCCCTTTAAGAGTTCTAAAAAACACTAATAAAGGGTGTCCTTTATTGGTGCTAAAAAAAGAGTTGAAAAACACCCCCTTTATTTGTGCTATTTTAGCGCTCATAAAGGATCCCTTTCTTAGTGCTATTTTGAGTGCTAATAAAAGCCAAATTTATCAACACTTTAATTAGCACTGATATATAGTTCTTTTATCAGCGCTTGAAATTGCACTGATAAATGGTTTCTTTAGCATTAATCGAAGTAGTGCTGATAAAGGCCTGGTTGCCTGTGTTATTCTATTTATATAGAAACACACCCACTAGTAGCACCTGCACCTGCATAGCACGAACACACCACCTACACAAAACAGCACCTACATAACGCACGCTAGGAAAAAGTAGTGCACAGAAGGGTTTGGAAAACAATTCTATACAAATTCCAAAAAATGTTTTATATAATTACATTTACAATCATCCAACAACTATTTAAAAACATTAATGTTTCATCCTTTGACATCCTTGATCTCCTCCCAAAAATCTCCACCTATGATATTAGTTGCTGTAAAAATCATCCCAACTCAAGAAAAAGGTTCCACCTATATAAGAAAACAAATATTATGTTATTAATACTATAAATAAATAAATTAAACATTAATATGAAATAATACATTGATGAAATGTCAATTTATAATAAAAAAGACACATTTAGATATATAAAGGTCACATCGTGCATCGTATTAAAGTGAGGTTTATTCCAACATGTCAAAAATGAGGTATGGATCATTCTCCTAAAATATCAAAACAATATGAATGGGTTTTCTTAGTTTTTAGTATGTCCCTTTTTTTACTAAAATTAATATGAAATTTAAATGACATACATGGATTTATACCAGTCAAATAATTCATTGGATTGAGGTTTGGTTGATTCCTACATGTCATAAATGAATCATGTATCATTGTTCTAAAGTATCAAAATAATTGGAAGGGGTTTGCTTGGTTTTTAGTATGAAAGTTTTGTTTTTTTACTGAAATATATTTTCAAACCAAAAACACCCATTTTGAGTCATATTGGTCGCATCGTACATTAGTTTGAGGTGAGAATACTTCATAAACATCAAAGGACTTATGAATATCTCTCCAAAATTATGAAGACAATCAGAGGGTGTTTGATTGGTTTTTAGTGAGTGAAATTTTTTCAGCTAAAATGTCAGTTTTAAACTGATAACGGACACTTTTAGTCATACTTGTCACACCATGAATCCGATTAAGGTGAGATTGATTCTTAGACATCACAAATGACTCATGGATCATTGTCTTAAAGTATCAAAAAAATCCAGATGTGTTTTCTCAGTTTTCAGTATGTTACTTGTTCTTTTTACTTAAATTAATGCCAATTTAAAATAAAAACACATTTGGATTAATATTTGTCACATCATTCATTGGATTAAGGTGTGGTTGATTCTTAAAAATCAAATATGACTCATGGATCATTTTTATAAGGTTTCAAAACAATCCAAATTTGTTTTCTTAGTTTTCAGTATGTCTGTTGTATTTTTTTACTAAAATATCATTTCAAACCGAAAACATGCTTATTGAATCATACTGGTCACATCATGCATCTATTTGATGTGTGACTCTTTTATACACAACATAATGGACTTAATAATCACTATCCGAAATTACAAAGACAATTGGAAAGTGTTTTCTTGGTTTTTATTGAGTCACACATTTTAAGATAAAATATAAATTCTAAACTCATAACATACACTCATAGTCATATTGATAACACTGTGTGTCAGATTGAGGTGAGATTTATTCTGACACGTCACAAATAACACATGTATCATTTTTATAAAGTATCAAAATAATCTGAAAGTTTTTTATTGGTTTTCAGTATATTATTTTTTATTTTTAATTAAATTAATGTCAATTTAAATAAAAATACAAATTTAGATTTATACCAGTAGCATCGTGCGTTGTATTGAGGTGGAGTTGATTCATACATTTCACAAATTAATCATGGATTGTTTTCCAAAATTATCAAAACAATATGAATGTGTGTGCTTGGTTTTAAATATGCCAGTTGTATTTTTTTAATAAAATTAATGTCAATTTAAAATAAAAGGAGACACTTTGAGTCCTACTGGTCGCATCAGGCATCGGATTGACGTGTGGTTGATTCCTACATGTCAAAAAATGACTTATAGATCATTTTCCTAAAGTATCAAAACAATCAGAATGTATTTTCTTAGTCTTGAGTATGTCAGTTGTGTTTTCTTAGTAAAATATCATTTCAAGCTAGAAACACGCATTTTGAGTCATATTGGTCGCATTGTGCATAATTTTAACATGAGACTACTTCATACACATCACAAAGAACTTATGAATCATTTTCCTAAATTATGAAGACAATCATAGATAATTTTCATTATTTTCAGTGAGTGATGCGTTTTGAGCTAAAATATCAATTTTAAACTCATATTGGACACTTTTAGTCATATCGGTCATACCATTCATTGGATTGAGGTGTGGTTGATTCCTACACATCAAAAATAACTGATGGATAATTTTCCTAAAGTATCAAAACAATATGAATGTTTTTTCTCAATTTTTAGTTTGTCACTTGTTCATTTTGAAAATTTATTATTAATTTATTATAAAAAACACACACTTAAAGTCATAACAGTCACCCCATGTGTCGTATTTAGGTGCAGTGGATTTATACATGTCAAAAATTACTTATGGATCATTGTCCTAAAGTATAAATACAATCCTAATGCATTTGCTCAGTTTTCAGTATGGAAGTTTTTCTTTTTACTAAAAATATTGACAATTTTAAATAAAAATAGACACTTCAAGTTATACTGGTCAAATATTCATGCTATTTATGTAAATTATTCTGTCATTTATGATTCCAATTAATTTATAAACAAAATTATCTCATATTGTGAATATTAGTATTTTCAACAATCATGGTAGTACTGAAAAAATATAAATACACAAAGGATTAATAAGTATTTTAAATGAAATAGTAATTATCTTTGAAAATACCTCTTCAAGGATGACGGTGTGTTCATGGAATACAATATCTTTCATAAATTTACAAACATAATAACCACATTCTTTATCGTTTGTTTGTTTCGAGCGCTGCCGAAACATTGAGAAAAATAAGTAATTTTATTATATGTGTTTGGATAGTGAAATATTATTATATATACCCTGATTTTTATCTAGTCATAGTACTTTTGATATTTATTATCCTTTTCCCCTGACCTCGTTCCATGATGTAGATGATAGTCACGCACCACCCTATCATAACATAATGCTCATTAAAAGATAATATAAATTATATTACTAGATGTTTAGTTCTTAAATGTTGGATGTAGTGTGTTACAAATTGAAAATGACACTATTTTAGGTCATTTTATTGGATATCAATGCATTGAATCCAAGAAATAAATCTTTGGAGTATCCAAATTGACCACAATGAGCATCCAATGCTGCCTAAAAACACAAAAAAGAATTAGTAATGAAAGAAATTAAAATATATTTAATATGATTAAATTGTAAAGTTTTACCCATGCATCATTGGTATTAAGAAGAGTGTGTCATCTTTAATTTTGATGTTGAATGATTTGAGTAGGTCGACCACTATTTCACCCTCTTTCTTGGATTCTATATATGTTTGTGCTGTAGAGGTGACGTGAGGATTAACAAGTCCAAAAAATCATGGGGAAATCCCTTCAATTTTTCTTCATATGTACACCTGCGAAAAATATGAAATGTATTTAGTAATAACTATCATTGTATATCATCTTTTGGAAAATCAAATCATGAAAACATACCTCATGTAAACATTTACAACTGAGCTGCCTAACCAACAATACTCCAAGATTTCACCTACATTATCAACACTGATGAAATCTAGATCTTCCATTCTATACATATTTTCATAAAAAATAATTGTGTTAACCACACAATCATTCAACTTCATATTCACATGAGTCTGTAATGATAATAACTGTGGATATAGAATAGGAGGGTTTAAGGTGATTTTGGTAGATCATTTTGATCGCTTGGTTGATCCTTGAGATGTTTTTGAGTTTTTCATTATTTTCACCCCATTCCCTATGTCTGTCTATAATAACATTCATCGGTTTAGACCTTTTTTCATTAAATGTGAAAGGTTTATCTTGAAAAAAAATTGGAAATGAATACCTCCTTATTGACATGTTTTTTTGAAAGCTATGACAGCCATGTGATGAATGTTCCAAGAGCTTGTTCGACCTTATGAATATATTCATCATAAATTGGAACAAGTATCTTGACACTCAGATCATGGGATACATTAATCATCACTTTAACATGACATGTTGGAAGTGGTCTGTTGTGTAGCATGAAATTCTAGATATTGAACATTGCAGCCCTCACTACAAGGCGATGGGTGTGTGTTTATAGATATAAATCATAGTCATTTTCACCCTATACAATATCAGTACAAGAAAGGTATCAGTGTATATATGATTCATAATTCATAGAAACAACTATTAGAACATTGATTACCTTATCTACGATAGGTTTTTTTAGAGGAATGGCTCGCCTCAATGCTATTGGGGGTGGGGTGGGATTTTCACGCACTGGTTATTCTTGAGTTGTTTCTCCCCCCCCCCCCCCCACCCATTCTATTAGATTTTCCATGAACTCTCTCTGTAATTGCATATGTTCTTCAAGGATAGTTATTTTGTCTCTCATTAATTTGATTTCTACAATTTGAACCTCCTCATGTTTTTTTATCAAAAAATGTTTGAGGTGTCACCCCACAACCCACACCTCTGACACTGCCATACTTTTCTAGCTATATCAAGGCAATCGAAAGTATGTCTGAATCCAGTTTGGGTGTTTCTAATTCTTATGACTATGTTAGATATAAAATATAGCAAAATAAGTAATCATTTTTTCTAATATCAATTTAAATAAAAACAAATATTTATTACGTTATACTTACACATGTTTCCCTCAATTTTTGTGGGTTTTCTTCTATTAGTATCCAATTTTTTCATCTATTAGTATCCTATATTTATTTAAACCTACCCACTTCCATAGAACATTGCGTGGTATAGAAGTGACATTGGATTTGGATTCATTAATCTGTATATAAATATAGTAACATAGTTATGGTGTTGTTTTATGTCACATAAAAGTATTATAGTAGATTTAAATTACATACCAATTTTTTTTCAAGTGAAGCATACCCCATTGTTTCTTTATAGTGGGGGTACACTAGTTTTTATGCTCATTCCTTATTTTCAGCACTCAATTTTTTGTTATAAATAAAAAACTATAAATAAAAGTGATGAATACACATATCACCAAACAACGTATTATCAAACACAATGTACCTGAAAAGACTGCTCCTCGCGAAGGCTGGTAAATGCATCCCATGCTCCTTGGGTTATTAGGTGTGCATAAATAGGAGGTGGGTGTGGGTTTATTTTCCCTTCATCATCTTTAAGATAACATTTTTCTAAAACTGTGTGAAATCCTCTGTGAATCCTTCCACCAACCCTTAATACATAATCCTTGTGCGATTCATCCACTATAAATTCACTCTATAAGGTATGATGAAGAGTAAGTCAATGTTTTATTATTTTATTTTTTACTAAATTAAAGAAATGATATATCATAATTTTACTATAATATCCTCCCCACATCATTGTCTTAAGCCCGGTGACAACATGGTTCCACGAATGTACATCAATCGACACATGTTGCCGAGTGAAGATTCCAATGAAAATACTAAACATGGCCTTTTGGGGGTTAACATATTGTCCCTTATTATTCTATTTGACCTCATATTTCATGCCTTTCGATTTTTCCTTATTGATTTTTTAAAACATCATCAAGATACGGTGCTTCAATTTTTTCTGTGCCTCCAGTGTTTTGGTGTCTACCATTTCCTCAGTTTCAACATCATTAATATGTTCCTTGGGAGCACTAGCATCGGCATGTGCAAATAGTTGTTGTACCTCTGCACTGGGAAAAGCAGTAACAATAGGTTGAGAAACCAATCGGTCCTCTGCACTGCAAGCAGCAGCAGGTTGAGAGACCTTTTGTGCCTTGGGATTTGGAACATTATCACCTGTAGAAGTCATTATATGTAGAAGTGGTTCAACATTTAATTTAGATTACATAAATGCAGCAACAAACAAAAAATAACATAAGGTAACATGATGTATATTAACAAAAAATATTTTACATGATTATTGAACTCTCCTTTTTTAAGTCTGAAGGTATTTGACCCCTCTACGGACTATCCAAATCCCCTCATTGTGATCTATTATGACATAAAAATGCAATCTACATTGGGACCATTGTGAAATGATTGTGACATCCTAATCAAAGGGTCATCCTCTGTTGAATTTTCATCTGACCCTTCAGAGTTTTTGGTGGATAGAAGAATAATTGACTAGTTTTTTTTTTGGTATCTAGAACCTAAAATACTTGTACTTCATGTGATTCCATTATAAATGGTCCGACTTTGTACCCATCCTTACTGAAATCAACTTTCATGAATCCCAACTTTAATGACCCAATGTTTTTCAATGGAAATTTCCTTTTTATGATTATGTCATATAATCACATGAAATCACAACACAATGAACTACTAACACTACCACAAAACTGGGCAAGGCCAGCGCCACCCCTTTATCAGTGCTAAGGAAAAAGCACTGATAAAGGGGGGGCCTTTATCAGCGCTTTTTTTAAAAGCGCTGATAAAGGGTCGACTTCAAAAAAAAATTTAAAAATATATATTAATATATAAATATAGTTATATAGTTATATTGATATAAATATAATATATAATTTTTAAATATATTTTATATAAGTATAAATGTACATTTACACTTAATATACTTAATATATAAGATATTTAGTGAAAATGGATTCTTAAAAAATTAAAAAAAATATTTTTAATTAATAATTTGATAATTATTATGGAGTAATAGTCATTTAATAACAATTTAAAGAATAAAAAATTAAAAAAAATTAAAAAAAGATCCAAAATATGTTGAAAACGCAACTCAAACTTCAAACGGCCATAACTTTTGATCCGGGAGTCCGTTTGAGCTCTACCACATATCAAATCGAAGCCTGCGACGAGCTCTACGTCGTTGTGACATGGGGGAGCCCCAGTCAAGCGTTTTTCGAGGCCAAAAGAGACCCAAAAGGCCTCCAAAACTGAGTTTTTTGTCGGGGTACCCAAATTTTTTAACATTTTATGGATTTTCAGCCTCATTTAAGGGGGTATTATTGGGTTTTTTTGGAGGGGAATGAATTTTTTCCAAGTTATTACATTCATATTGATATTATGTATTTGAAATTTCATCCTTTTTTATAATTCACTGCAATTTATAATCAAATATATAACTATATGTACAATTTTTTTACATATTCATACCTAAAAATTAAATTTTTTAAATAAATAATTAAACATTTTTACATATAAAATATATTATCTTTATCTAAATAATAACTAATATCCATTTTATTTAAAATACCAATATATTAATATTTATATAACTACTATATATTAATATAACTATACATATATTAATATAACTATACATATATTAATATAACTATATGTATATATTAATATAACTATATATATATATATATATTAATATAACTATATATATATATATATTAATATAACTATATATATATATATATAACTATATCTATATATTAATATAACTATATATATTAATATAAATATATATTACTATACGAATAAATATAACTAAATATATATATATAAACAAATAGATATATCATGAATAAGAGAACAAATCAATATAGGGTAGTGGAAAAGGCTTTAGGTGCGCAGGGGGGAGGTCTCGAGATCAAATCCGAGTGGAGGCACGGGGGCGAGCACAAGGTTGATTTAAAGGGCTAGCGCTGATAAAGGGTGTAGGCGGTGCGGGAGGGCACTGGAGGTGCAGGAAAGCACTGATAAAGGGGGGTTCAAGAGCTGCAAAAAGCCCCCCCGAGATTGGTAGTATTTTTTTTAATTTTTTTATTTTTATTTTTATCAGCGCTAAAAAAAAGTGCTGATAAAAGGGGTCTTTTATCAGTGCTAAAAAGAAAGCGCTGATAAAAGACCCTTTATCAGCGCTTTGTTTTAGCGCTGATAAAGGGGACCCCCCCCCCTTTATCTTCACCGGATTTATCAGCGCTTTTCTAGCGCTGATAAAGGCCATTTTTTGCACTAATAATAGCTGTATTTGTAGTAGTGTAAGTACTATGTGATGTTTAAATGTAATTTTGACACTTTTGTGTTTGGAATTTCAAAAATCTGACATCAACGATTGCGATTAGTAAGATGTTTGGAGTCCAATAAGACAAACTTAATTTTTGATGAATAGTAACATACCCTTATGAATAGTAATGTTACCCTTATGAGTAATGATATACCCAAATGAATAGTAACCTTTCCTATTATAGTATATAAATTAGATTCAATTGAAAGTATGATGTACCTATATTTTGGAATAAATAAATAAATGTTTTAAAACTGGTTTATTTTAGAATAAATTATGATTTTAATTAAATATTAAATTAATAATATTTAGAAAATTATTTTTCAAAAATGGATTTTATTTTTGGATTCTATTCTTTGAAAAAAGGTTAAGGTGAATTTTTGGAATTTTTCTAAAATACTTGAATTTTTGTGAATAGTAAAATACATTAATTTACTATATAAATACATTATAATTTAAATCCACTATTCGTGGCATCATAAGTGATATAAACACCCAAATCTAGAACTCACATGCATTTATTACTATTCTTGGCCATGGAATCATCACTATTTCTTTTCTTATGGAAAAATAAAAAACTAGTGATTATAATATTATGAAAACCCTCCTCCCCTCCACTATAAATTCCTCTTTTCAATTCTTTTACATTCTTTTCAAGTTCTTTTGTTTAATTTTTTATCCTTACCTCTCATAATCCAAATGCTATGAAAACTCCAGTACCTTAAATGTATTTTAATGTTGTTATGATAATGGAATAAGTTATTATCATCTCTCCTTTACCCTTCTTTTATTTTAGTTGAAAAGACACCACCCGATATGTGTTAATTTATAACATTCAAGGACGATGGATTTTCAATTTCCATTACCATATTTAATTACAGCCATGAAACAATTTTCATAGCTGAACTAGATCATAATATATTTATTGTGTCTCATCTATGGTTCTGTAATCCTTTTGTACACATGGTTTTGATTTATAAAACAAAACATGTTCATTATGGACAAAAACCGCCAATTAACCCAAAAGGTTATCACAAAAGCTTTATATAATGATTTGACTTCACTCCAAGTAACCAAATTAAATTTACAACCATGTAATCTACTTTATGTTCACTAATTTGATATAACTTCAATTCTGGACAACCACTTTCATCTTACATGTTTATCCATTCATGAAAATAATCAAACCGGTCATAAAACAAACAAGAAAACAAACGAAGCCGAATAATGAAATAGAACCAATTAACCCATCAAAAAAAGTCATGAGTTAACTTTAAAAGGTTATAATAAATATTTTACATATATAATATGTTCTTTAATTTTTAATTAATGAACCAAATTTTATTATTCAGGTCATTAATATCAAGTGGAGAACAGCATCGTACTTAAGGTAAGGGATCCTCTATATTGCACTTTTATTCAAGATTGTCCACTGTGTTATTCCCTTTTATGTGTAATTTATAGTGATGGGGTATGATTATGAACCTCCCCCATAATTTTCTCATAATGTTTAAATTATTATAAACCCATTTCTATCTCATTAATCCATCTTAAGTACACATGATACCATGCCGATATTCCGTGAGGGATTCAACTCAAACCTCCTTTATTCATTCAGTTTTCATTATCTTTATTTTTACCTAAATCACTTTATCTATTATTATTATTTTTATCTTCTAAATTCTATGTGAATGTTTCAAGATCATTTAACACATTCCATTTATCATTCTCTTTTGGGGATATACATGTTTTTAAGTTATTCCCTCCTCAATACTTCCCGATAAGAAAACCTGTTTTCATGGAGCTTCCCAAATTCATACCTGATTTAAAGAGCACTCTATCTTCTATTTTAAGACACCATTGTATTTATAAAATAATCATTTTTATTGTGAAAACATTCCTGGTTCACTTCTGGTTCTTTATAAATGATTTTTCCCTTTTCTATTTTAAAGGATCTATAGTTTTTTTTTTAAACCACTTAAAAATATTTTTATGCAAAAAATTATTGAATAATTTTCTTACATGCTATAAATTATACTTTAAATCACTCACCATGATAAATATATATATATTACCTTATAAATGTCCATGTATAATTTGTTTCTCTTATTTCATGGATACTTTTGTGTTACACTCATCTGTTATGCTTTGTGTCATGATTATGGTACCCAATTATTTCCATGGGTAATCCTTATATTTATTTGAGATTAATTATGTATGATTCTTAATGTGTAAAATATATTCATGAAATGTTAATATGGGTGTGACCAGATAGTGCTCAAATGAATTGGCTAAAGTTAAGTCTCATGAGATGTTATGTGCGACGGTCTTGGTTGTTAGCCTTGGTTTGTGCTACTATGTGAAATGATCTTGGTGGATAGACTTGACTCATACCAAATTCATGTTTTATGTTTCTTACACATTTCTATGACTCCATGTTTATATGAATCCATGTTTATATGTTAAGGTTCCATATGTTAAATTCCTTTTTATATCATCATGTCATACCTTCTATTCCTTGTGTTAATGCTTTGTTCTTATGGTTATTGTCGTACTGGGATATTTTGCTCATCCCTTTGTTCAGTTTTTCCCCAGGGTACCCTTTGAATATGTTTGATCACAGTGGAAGTTAGGATCTCAATTTGAATATTAAAGAAAGAAGTGTTTTTTTAGTCTCATTTTTTTAGTTTTATGTATCTAGTCTTCAAAGACACTAGACTTCATAATTTTTGGCTTGTAATATGATGTATAATTATGCTTAAAATAATGTAATGTCTTATTTAAAAGGCTAGGGTATCTATATTTGGTATTATAGGAGGGTATAGTTATTTTTGTAGATTATTAATAGAGCACTTTAGTAAGAACCTTAAGGATGATACGAAGTATAAGAAACATCCCTAAATTTTGGTAAGTATAGAGTAAGTGGTTTGTAAAGAAAATGCATACCTATCTGGATACAAATAGGTAGAGGATGCTTTGGCACCGATGCACCTAAGAGTGAAAATTCCAACAAGGAGTTTTGGGCCAGACCCAGGGTATCCTGGTACAAGGCAACAAGCCTTGCTGCACTCTTAGTTTGACACTCCCGAGGAATGTTCTTTGGTAAACTCGTGAGCTTAGTAAAAAACATTATTAAGGGAATAAAAAATCCCATAAGAGTATATGTTAATAAATAGATCAAGGATAACCAATATTTAAACCTAAGTAATAACAAGTTAGGATATACTTCTCTTTTACAAGTTTATCCTTTTATGTTCAAAGTTTCCTTTTTATTCTCAATAGCTAAGTATTCAAGCCCTCTAATTGTACGTTATTTTTCTTAGTTAATGGTCGGAATTATAAGAACATGTTCCAACAATCAATGTGATATAGAATGTTACAATTTCATTAATGAAATGTCTGATATGATGGGAATGGGTTATCAAAACTTCATGATAGTACTTTCTCAGTTGGCTCAAGTTATGAATAATAACTTGAATCTTGTGGAACACCCTCCTCCTCAAAGGAAAGAGAAATTTGTTGTTGAATCCTTCATGCTGAAAAGGGATCCCATGTTTAGCAGATCTTCTAATCCCCTCTTTGAAAAATAGTGGATTAACTCCTTTGAAAAGATATTATTCATCCTCTAGTGCTCAGAATAAGATAAAGTTGTGTTATTGGTCTATCATTTTGATGGGGAAGCTGATCAGTGGTGGAAACTCATCAAGAATACAAAGTCCCAAGAGGAAATTGATTTCATGGATTGGGAGGAATTCAAGAGGATTTTTTTCAATAAATATTTTCCTTGAACCCTCCATCTCAATATGGAAAGAGAGTTCCTCGAACTCAAGTAGAAGGAAGATGAGTCCATTGGGGTGTATAAAGAAAAAATTACAAGGCTTGCAAGGTATGATTATGGCTTTGTCGTGAACACTAAAAGTAATGTGGATCTCTTATTTATCAAACTAAAGCCGAGTCTACAAAAATCATTGGATATTAGAAAACTTGACGGTTATGAGGATATTTTCTATTGTGCCCTTAAGGTTGAAATGGAGATTGGATAATTTTAGTGGTATTGTTGTCCTAGTGACAAGAAGTTGAAAATGGAGAACAAGATGGGTGGTTCAACAAAAAAAATCCCATGATGGAAACAAGCCTGACTATCCCACTTGTAAAATTTGTGGGAAGAAGAATCTTGGGAGTTGTCTAAAGGGAACCAAGAATTTATTCAAATGTGTAAATTTGGGACATATGGCTAAAAACTGACGATGTGATATAAAGAATCCCATTAATATAGAAGAGTAAAGTAGGTTTAAGATCAACACTCAGGCTATAGTGAAGTGTTACAACTACAAGGAGAATGGGAATTATGCGAACAATTTCTCTAAGTCAAGGGTTGTCAGAGGTAATCAACAACAACATCCAAGGAAACAAGGAAGGGATTATGCTATCACTACTACTGAGGTGGAGCTGAAAAATGATTTGGTGAATGGTATGATAGTTATTTATTCAAGAATAGTGTATATACTATTTCATTCTAGTTCTACTCATTCTTTCATATCTTACAAGTTTAGTAGAACTATTCAAACGCCACCTAAAAATTTTGAGGATAAGTTATATGTTAGAATAGAAAATGGGAAATCATTGCATCCATGGTTTATTACTCCTCTTCGGTTAATGTTTGTGGACAGAACCTCCTAGAAAATCTTTTCGTACTTCTTTTAGTGGAGTTTGACGCTATCTTTGGAATAGATAGACTATATTTATACAAATCCAACATCAACTGTTGGGAAAGGGAGATCACTCTTCACATCCTGAAGAATCCTCCAATTATGTACAAGTATAAGGAGGAAGATTAATCTACTTTAGAATCATTCTATCAAGTGTGGGTGTTAATTCCTTATGATAAATAATGTCTAGCTCAAATGATTGAGACAAATTATAGAATCATTCTTGAAGACATACCCATCGTGAGGGATTGCACTAATGTATTCCCTAAAGAGTTTTCTGGCCTCCCTTATGATCGAGAGGTTGAGTTCTCAAATGAACATTTTCTTGGATATCTTACTATATCAAATACACCTTATAGAATGGCCACTCTAGAGCTTGGGGATCTGAAAAAGAAGTTATAGGATAATCTTAATAAGGGTTTTATACGTCCAAGTGCTTCCCCATGGGGGGTGCCAGTCCTATTTATCAAAAAGAAGGATGTATCAATACGCCTCTATATTTATTATCAAGATCTCAATAAAATCATGATAAATATCATGTATCCCCGACCTCAGATATATTACTTGTTCAATCAGCTTCTTGGGGCTAGTAATTTCCCTAAGGTGGAACTTCGATTGGGATATCACCAATTAAAGGTAAGGAAGGAAGATATTCCCAAGATTGTATTTTGAACGAGGTATGGACACAATCAATTCAAAGTGATTCCCTACAGACTCACTAATTCTCCAGTAATTTTCATGGATTTAATAAATAGTGTCTTTAGAGATTACCTCGAAAAAAAATTAGGTAGTCTTTATCGACAATATTCTGATATACTCTAATAGAAAGGAGGAACACGAGGAGCATTTCAATACTCTTTTAAAGACTTTGTAAAGGGATAAGTTTTGTTAAGAGTATAGTGAATGTGAGTTCTGGATGGAGTAAGTATCATTCTTGGGGAATTTTATCACCAGAAAAGGGATATCTATGGATCCTTCCAAGACAAAGGCTATTGAATAGTGTCCCAGGCCAACATCTATAATGGAGATCCACAGTTTTCTGAGTCTATCTGGGTATTATCGATGATTTTTAAAGAACTTATTCTGATTTCTAAACCTAATGACCAAGATTACATGGAACGTAGTAATGTTTTTCTAGACTTAATAATGTGAAGACTATTTTAAGGAGTTGAAAAGGAGGCTTATCACTACACCAGTACTCACACTCCCAACAAGTGGAGAACTCTTTGTGGTGTACAGTGATACTTCAAAGTAGGGATTAGGATGTGTGCTAAGTAAATATGATAAAGTGATATCCTATTCCTCAAGGCAACTAAGAATCCAAGAGAAAAAATATCCTACGCATGATCTGGAGTTGGCAGTAGTGATCTTTGCATTAAAAATATGGTGGCATTATTTCTATGGGGAGAAGTGTGAGATATATGCTGACCACAAGAGTCTCAAATATATATTCACACAAAAATATCTTAACATGCTCTAGTGAATATGGATATATCTCATCAAGGATTATGACTGCTAAATCCACTACCGTCCTGGTAAGGAAAATAAGGTGGTGGATGATCTAAGTAGAAAGGATCCTACATCTTTATCGATGATGAGAATTGAAAAGGATCCAATATTATTATATTTTCATAGAATTGACATGGGGATAAATAAGGTTGGAACATCATCAATCCTTTCTCAAATGATTTCTCAACCATCCCTCATAGATAAAATAAATGATGCTCAAAGAAAATATGTGGAAATTCAAAAAAGGATGGAAGATTTCAAAAATGGGAAATCCTTCAATTTTAAAATTGACAAGGTTGGAGTTAAAATATATAGGTCAAGACTATGTGTATCATCTGATATTGAGATAAATAATGAGTTTAGGAATGACGCACATAGATCGACCTTCTCTGTTCACCCAGGGAGCACAAAGATGTATTGAGATATCTGAGATAACCTTTGGTGGGACAATATGAAGAAAGAGATTGCTGAGTATACATCAATGTCCCTTGTTTGTCAACAAGTTAAGTCTAAAAGACACAACTATAAGGTTACGATGCAACCACTACCCATACCACCATGGAAGTGTGAGAACGTTACCATGGACTTTTTCACTGGACTTCCAAGGAAATCCAGAGGAAATAATGCTATAAGAGTTATTATGGGTCATCTTATGAAGTTTATCACAACTCGAGTGGACTTATCATTGGATCAAATTTCAGGTATTTACATAAAAGAAGTGGTAATTCTACATAGAGTACCACTATCTATTATATTCTATCATGATCCAAGATTCACCTTGATGTTCTAGAAAAGTCTCTAACATGCTCTAAGAACTAAACTAAACTTCAGTACGACCTATTATCCTCAAACTGATGGTCAATCTGAGCGAACTATTTAGACACTAGAAGATATGTTGAGAGCATGTTCTATAGACTTCAAAGAAGGATGGGACTAATATCTTCCACTGGTTGAATTCTTTTACAACAACAGTTTCCACTCGAGCATCCGAATGGAACCATATGAATCCCTTTATGGGAAAGGTTGTAGAACACCGGCGTGTTGGGATGAATTTGGTGAGTATAAGCTTCTAGGACATTAAATGGTCGAAGAAATTGTGTATAAGGTAAAAACCATTCGGTAGAATATCAAGGAAGCCCAAATTCGATAGAGGAGTTGTGTAGACAATCATCAAAGAGAGCTTGAGTTCAAATTTGGAGACATGGTATTTCTAATCATATCTCTGTGGAAAAAGGTCATGAGGTTTGGGAAGAAAGGAAAGTAAATTCCTAGGTACATCGGCCCCTTCAAGATTCTTGATTGTATCGGGGTTGTGGCCTTTCGACTGGAACTTCCACCTACCATGTCCAAATTACACGATGTCTTTCATGTATCCCTATTAAGGAAGTACATAGAAAATCCTTCACATGTACCTCTTCATTGGTGGTACAGTTGGAGGATAATATTTCTTATGAGGAGCATCCAGTGAAGATATTATATTGTAGAGATAAAGTTCTACGTAACCAGACTACTCACCTGGTAAAGGTACTATGGAATCATCATAAGTATGAAGAGGAAACATGGGAACTAGAGGAGGCAATGAAGGAAAATTACCTGCACCAGTTTATGGACAAGAATGTAAAATAAAATTCTGAGGGAGAAATTCTTTAAGGGGGAAAGAATGTAATGACCCAATGTTTTTAAATGGAAATTTCTTTCTTATGATTATGTCATATAATCACATTAAATCATAAAACAATGAACTAATAAGTACTATGTGAAATTTAAATAGAATTTTGACACTTTTGTGTTTGGAATTTCAAAAATCTGACATCTATAATTACGATCAGTAAGATGTTTGGAGTCTGATAAGACAAACTTAATTTTTGGTAAATAGTAACATACCCTTATGAATAGTAATGTTAACCTTATGAGTAGTTATATAACCTAATGAATAGTAACTTTACTTATTATAGTATTTAATAATATTCAAGTGAAAGTATAATGTACCTATATTTTGAAATAAGTAAATAAATGTTTTAAAACTAGTTTTTTTGAATAAATTATGATTTTAATTAAATATTAAATAAATCATATTTATAAAAATATTTTGGAAAAAAAGATTTCATATTTGGATTCTACGCTTAAAACAATGGTTAGGGTGAATTTTTTGGATTTTAATAAAATACTTGAATTTTTGTGAATAGTAAAATATTTTAATTTACCGTATTAATACATTATAATTTAAATCCACTATTACTAACATCATAAGTGATGTAAGAACAAAAATATTGAACTCAAATGAATTTATTACTATTCTTGGTCATGGAATCATCATTATTTCTTGTCTTATGGAAAAATAATAAACTAATGATTATAATATTTTGAAAACCCTTCTCTCCTCCACTCTAAATATCTTCCCTCCTTACCTCTTCTCTTCACTCCTCTTAATCCTTGTGAATTCCATAAATTATTCCCAAATATCTCCCCAGGCTCCCTCCTTATGTCCAACAGCCCTTGGTCTCCTAAAAAGACCAAATCCTCTCCCCTTAAGAGGCTCTCAAAGAAGATTGTTTCAAGAGGTAAATTCATCTTTTCAATTCTTTTACTTTCTTTTCAAGTTCTTTTGTTTACTTTTCTATCCTTACTTATCCTCATCCAAATTTTATGAAAAATTCATTATCTTACATGTACTATAATGTTTTTATGATATTTGAATAAGTTATTATAATCTCTACTTTACCCTTTTTTTATTTTAGTAGTAAAGACAACATTCGAGATGTGTTAATTTACCATATTCAAGGATGATGGGTTTTCAATTTCCATTAACGTATTCAATTATGGTCATTAAACCAATTTCATTGTTGAAACATAACATAATATATTTATTATGTATCATCTCTGGTTCTATAATCCTTTTTTATGAATTGTTTTGATTTCATAAAATAAAACAAGTTCATTGTGGCAAAAACTGTCAATTAACCCAAAAAGGTTATCACTAAAGTTTTATATAATGATTCTACTTCACTCAAAGTAACCAAATTAAATTTACCACCATTTAATATTCTGTATTTTCAATAATTTTATATAACTTAAATTCAGTACAACCACTTTCATCTTACATGTTTATTTGTTCATAAAAATAAGTAAACCGGTCATAAAAAAACCAAGAAAACAAACGGACCTGAACAATGAAATTGAACCAGTAAACCCATTAGAAAAGGTCATGAGTGAACATAAAAAGGTTATAATAAATATTTTAAATATATAATTTTTTATTTAATGTTTAATTAATGAACCTAATTTTATTATTCAGGTTATTAATATCAAGTGGAGAACACTGTCGGACTTAAGGTAAGAGATCCTCTCTATTTCACTTTTATTCAAGATAGTCCTCTATGTTATTCCCTTTTATATGTAATTAATAATGATGGTGAATGATTATTACTCTCCACTATACCTTCATAATTATTTTTAAATGATGATAAATCTCATTCTCTCTCATTAATCCCTCTTAAGTGCACATGATACTGTGTTGATATTCCGTGAGGGATTGAACCCGAACCTCCTTTATTCCTTCAGGTTTCATTATATTTCTTTTTACCTAACTGAGGTTATCTATTAATCTTATTTTTATATTCTAAATTATATTTTAACATTCCAAACTCATGTAAAAATTTCCATTCATCATTCTATTTTGGGGATATACATGTTTTTAAGTGATTCCCTCCTCAATACATCCTGATAAGCAAACCTATTTTGAGGGAGATTCCTGAATTCTTACCCGATTTTAAGTGCACCGTATCATATAATTTAAACCACCATTTCTTTTATAAAATAAGTATTTTGTAATCTGAAAACCTTCCTAGATCACCTTTTGTTTTGTATAAAGGATTTTTTTCCTTTTCTATTTTAAAGGCTCTATAGTATTTTCCTTAAAACCGCTCAAAAATATTTTATGCCAAAATTTCTTGAATACTTTTCTTACATGTTGTCACTTATACTTTACATAACTCAACATGATAGATATATATTTTAAATTATTAATTTCCATGTATACTTAGTTCCCTTCTTTCATGGACACTTTTGTGTTTCACCCATCTGTTATGCTTTGTGTCATGATTATGGTACCCAATTCTTTCCATGGGTAATCCTTATGTTTATGTAAGATTTATTATGTGTGATTCTTTATGTGGAAAAGATATTCATGAAAATTTAATATGATTTCACCCAGATAGAACTACAATGCATTGGTTAAAGTTAAGTCTCATGAGATTTTATGTACGATGGTCTTAGAAGTTAGCCTTGGCCTGTGCTACTATGTGAAACGATCTTGGCAGTTAGCCTTGACTCGTACTAAAGTAATGTTTCATGTTGCTACCACATTTATATGAATCCATGTTTATATGATTCTATGTTTATATATTAAGTTTCCATATTTTAAATTCATTTTTATATCATCATATCATACCTTCTAGTTCTTGTGTTAATGCTTTGTTCTCATGGTTATTCCCTTACTATTCTATTTAGCTCATCCCTTTGTTCATGTGTTCCCCAAGGTACCCTTTGTAGATGTTTGAGCAAAATGGATATTAGGATCTCAATTTTAATATTAAATAAATATATATTTTTTGTAGTCTCGTGTTTTTAGTTTTATGTACCTAGTCTTTAAAGACACTACACTTCACGATCCTTAGCTCGTACTCTGATGTATAATTATGATTAAAATCATTTAATGTCTTATTTAAAAGAATTGGGTTTCTATACAAACTCATCTATTTTAAAATCATTCCTATTATCAACCAACTTTCATTGAAAAATTGGCACTTTTAAATTCGTATAATTCAACTCCCATATTTGTTTGATGATGCCAAAGTATGACATATTCCCAAAAATTGGATTTCTATTCTTAGCACTGGAAACATGCATCACTTCAGCCACAAGTGTAACTCCACTAATCTTCATGGTACTATCTTTATCATGTTAATTAGTATAGAATTTATAGTTATTAATTACATAAGCATTATAAGATAATACATCCACACTTGGTCCCCCAGCTAGACATTGAAGTTGTTTAGAAATTGAGTTCAGATTTTCATCTGACTCCTTAAATATATGGTCCCAAAACCACACTATAAACTATAGGTTATGTGTATTTTATATCCATTTTTTATCCCTTGATTGATTCAAATGCCTAAGAATTTTTTGTGGGTTGCAACATATGGGTTAACCTCCAAATTGTTATAAAAAACATAAAGGTGGGTCTGCTTCTGATCTGTAATATTGATTGAGACAACCTTTCTTTCAGAAATTACTTCACCTATAAGCTGCCCAGTGTGATGAGATTTTGGTAGAGTAATTATTTCCACATCGGATAGGTATTTGGTACAGAATGCAATGGCTTCCTCAACAATATATCGCTTCGTAATACAACCCTCTGGCCGACTTTGATTTTTGACATACCCTTTCAAAATATTCATATACCGTTCAATGGGGTATATCCATATATTGTATACAAGTCCACATAGTAGAATCTCTCTCACCAATTGAACCATAAAATGAACTATCATATCAAATAATGTTGGCAGGAATAACACTTCCAATTCACATAATATGACAGATATTTCTCTTTCCATACTCGGCCATTTCGTTGGGTCTATAACTTTTTTGCATATAGATTTGAAGAAGAAGAAACAGAGATTCGTTAATGTATAATGTAAATTCTTGTAAAAATTCAACTTAAATCCATAAGAATTAGATCTTTCATTAAAACATAGAATTCATGTGATTTCAAACCCTTTAACATTAAATCAGTCATTGACACGATGTTCTTGATATTTGATGAATACCCCTATAGAACCATTATGTCATTAAATAAGTTGAAAAATTGATATCTCTCCAACCTGGAAAGAGTGTAAGTAGCTAGAAGAAGAAAATTTCATTTTTCAGCCTTCATTGTCACCAAATATTCTCGTATTCCCATGTCAACCATGTCCAACCTAGCCTTAATTCTATCCTTTGTTTTTTCGGGTGCATTTATCAATGTGTCGATGAAACTATCACATACATTTTTTTAAATATGCATAACTTCAAGAAAGTGTCTAACATACAAAAAATTATAGTATGGTAATTAAAGAAACTAATCTCTTCTTCCAACTGGTTTTTTGTATGGTTTTTCTAAAACGGTTTATCAAAAGCAGTGTCCATATATTTTACTTTCTCAAACAGTTGATCACCAGTTAGTGGAGATGATGTTTTACGTTCTTCTGAACTTCCATCGAATGATGTCGTCTAAGATCGGTACTTATGTCTTCATGGTAGAAATCTATGATGTCCTAGAAACACGGTTTTCAATGATTATTTCAACCTAATTGAATGTGTACCTTGTTCGCAGACGGGACACCCATAACTTCCTTTAATTATATATCCTTAAAAATTCCCATAAATAGGAAAGTAATTTATTATCCCATAAAACATGGTTCTCAATTTGAAATATTCATTTCTATAATCATCATACAATGTAACACCTAAATCCCACAATAATTTCAAATCCTTGATCAATGGAGCCAAATAAACATCAATATCATTACCCAGTTGTTTTGGTCCTAATATAAGCATAGATCTCATGATATGTTTTCATTTCATTCATAACCACCGTGGAAAATTATATTTTACCAACATAAAATCCATGTACTTTGAGTTCTCTTTTGAAAACCAAAATGAATCACTCCATTTATAGATAACGCAAGATGAAGGTTTCTCAGCTCATTTCCAAAATCAGGATACTCATGATCGATTCTCTTCCACTGAGGAGAGTCTGTTGGATGAAGTGGTTTCCCATATTTATTTATTTTGTTTGTGTTCCACGTCAATTTCAATGTTGTATCCTCACTTACATATAGGCACCTAAACCTTGGAATTATTGGAAAGTACTATACAACTTTCATAGGACCGGATTCATCTTTCTTGTATCAAGAAGCACCACACTTTGGGAATTCTCTAAGTGATTTTTTGTCCTTGAGAAATAGTATACAGTCATTTGGGTAAGCATGTATTCATTCAGAGATCATACCCATTAAACGTAGCATTTTTTTGGTGTCATATTTTTGGCTTGGGAGATCATTATCTTCTAGTACCATGTCATTAAAGAGAGAAAGTAATTCTTTCAAACTGGAGTCACTCCATCCATTGCCTAATTTCAAATTATACAACTTCAGTATGGCTGAAAATGTTGTATATTTAGTGCAACCACCATACAATGGAATCTTTGTATAACTCTTTAACTTCTCAAGCAATTTTGGGAAATCAAGAAGTTCATCTTCAATGGTACATGTCATTTCCTCAATACGATATTTATCATCATTCACATCTATAATCACGTCCTTGATACAGTCTTCTTCATATTCCACACTTGTAATCATAACATAAAATCCATAAAACACATTGTTATCCTAGCCAGTAGCTACATTCTTTTTTTCCCAGTGTTTATTACAACATTTATAACTTCGATCTATTACATGTCATATCAATTGTTCTTCCCACTCCTCTATACTAACTTTTCTTTGATAACAACATCTTAAACATGGAAAAATGATTTGAGAAGCTTCATATGCATGATCTTTTTCAAACTTGATGAACTCTTTCACCCCATATTCATACTATCTTTTCAAACGATTAGCATCCATCTAGTATTTATTCATATTTGTCCAATTTGATTTGATGATATTAATATTTAACAAAGTAAATAGAAAAAACGTTGATATAAAAATTAGCCAAGGATAAAAACCTTTATAGACTTTAAATATCCTTTAAAAACTATTTATAAAATCATAGTTAAAATCCTATTAAAAAACCAACAATTTACAAAAAAATCCTCTTTAAAATAACATGCCCTTTTTAAAATAAACCAATCAGTTTCAAACACTCTTTCTCAAAACCCCAATTCTTTTTTTATAAAGCATTCAAGGAAACTTAATGACCAAATATTGTTAATCATTTAAAATGAGAAACAACCCTCTATGTTTTACAAATTTTCATTGAAAACTTCACACACCCCTTGTTAAAATGAAACAAGAGTTACATACACTTTAAAAACATTCATATCCCTTTATGAAATCCAATTAGGTGAGTTGAGAAACACTTCGCATGAAACCTAAGTCCATGAAAAGTGTTTAAATCATTTTAAATTTATTTAAAACCAAAAAAAATGTATGTTAAACACATTTTTTTAGTGTATCCCCATATCAACTCATGAAAAGAACCACTATTTAAGAATCTAGGAAAGGATTTGGGAATTTTATTGTATGTGTTATTAACTGTTTGGACCCATAAGAAACCACATGAAAATCATGGATTGAAACTATTCAAATTCGGACTCCTGATACATCAAAATATATGATATACTCATTACCCATCAAATTTATGGTTAAGATTGGTGTTTTCATCAATCTACCATTAAGATATTAGAAGGATCACTCATGAATATCTAAATACTCATATTGAGCTACACAACTTAGGTTAGGTCTCATATAATTCCATGCTTATTTCAATGGTATTATCATATATGTAAATTTGAAGTTAATAGTTCATCCCTATCTCTTATAATTAAAATATCATCTTAGAATCCTCCACCATCTCACATAGAGTCTTATATACTACCATGCATTATCCAAACCAACAATGTAGAGAGTATAACAATCCTATAGAAACTTAATCATTGTTACAAAGGGTAGTGATTAAGAACCCACTTTAGACTAATCACTTGATACCTAAAAGAAATCATAACTCATTCTTACTAAAACATCCTAAAAGAAAAGTTAAAAGGGAATCATGCCCCAAATAACTCCAACATCAACACTAGTGACCCCCGATAACTCATCACATCCCATCATCCAACCATGGATCAATTTGAGCATCAAGAAAAAAAACAAAATAGGGCACTGAAAAGGGATATATAAGATTACCATACACTCCTATCAACCAGTTCATATATAGGGTGTGAGCTAAACATTCTTTGTATGATCTTATAAAGAATTATATTTGAATCCCTTCATAATATAGTTCATAAAGTGCTAGTTTTAACATAAGTTATAAAATATATTTTCACATGAATTATAAAACAAGTTTAAAAACAATAAACTTACATATTTTCAAACAACCACCCTTTTTATCATATAAAACAAGGATGACTAAAAAATTGAAATAAAAATATCAAAAAATGGAAAGAGATCCTTTATAACCATATAAGACATGTCAAATCACAGTTTATCCCTCTCTTAGAACATTTTCTAAAAAACTCTTTTTTATAAATAATCACAATGAAAAAACATTTTATTAAAACTCATTTAACAAATAACCAAATTTTTTTCTTTTTAAATAAAACTTTTTAACAATTTAAAACAACACATTTGAAAGTAAAAAAATAAACACTCTAAGTGAAACAATGATCATACATAGGTACTAAGGAAACAAGGAAACATAATCCAAAAAACAACCAAATGTTGCTGTCATATAATCAAAAAAAACTAGGGAAATACAATCCATCCAAGAAAATAAATCCTCTAAAGTTTCATAATAATGATGTAACCATCATGTGAAACTTACTAAGACTCATGTATTTGGATCCTGAACTGGAGATGAGGAACCTGGGTCGATACTATTTAACTTGTAATATCCAAGTAGTCCTATAGAACTAACTAGGATCTATCATGATCAGGGGGTCAAAAGAAACCCTGGTCCCTTCTAGTACATTCTAGGGACACTAAAACATCTTAGAAACTCACTCAATCTAATTGGGTACTTATACTAGGAAGCGCACTCCACACTAGAGATTTCACTTATCTAGATCCCTACCAGTCTCCTAGGACAACCATTATATTTTAATATTGGAAGTAAGAAAAAAATGAAAAATAATATATCATCACATAAATATAATTTCAATAATTTCAAATTTAACCTCACCCCCACCTCCTACATTCTCACAAGAAACAACCTCTTTCACATCCTTTTATAAGATTCAGAATAAGCATAAGAATAAAGAATCCCCCGTGGGGTCATGATCCACAACATGAACAAAAAATGCATAGAACTCAATTAAGGGTCTCTCTTATATTTATAAAAAAAACTTCCTTTAAATTACCAACTATGATTTTACAAATGTGATTGAGAAGCCAATCCATTTTTACCCCATTTGAGAACAACATTTCAAATTTCATCCAAAACTGATTTATCAAAATGCACTAGAAATACCATTTTGAAACCCAAACATTTTCTATAAATAAATTTTAAAAATAATAAAACCTTTTATTTATGAATGAAATATGTGCTAAGAACTCTTTTGTTAAACTTAAATATCCTTTTTAAAACATCTTAATCCAACATGAGAGTTAAGGGTCTCAAAACCATTTAAATAGGTTGAAGGTAAATTCCATTTTTTTTAAAAACATGACTTTAAAATGTTTCATATTCACTTTAAATAGAAAAAAATTATGACCAAACTTTCAAAATATTTAAATTCCTTTAAAAAATCTACTCGGGTATTTTTCAAAACACTTGGCATGTGACATAAGTCTACTCCAACTCTTTAAATCATTTTCAAGCCAATGGAAACCAAAAAAAGTCATAAAATAGGATTATAATTTCATAATAAATCATTTATAAACATCCAAGAAGTTTATAACATGTATTACAAGGGATTTCTAAAGAAACACCTACCTCACTCAAGTAAAATAAAAGATAAAACTTATCGACATTAATAGAGAACACATAAATATGTCAAGTGACATACTACTCAACCCCTAAATACATAAATCCTCATCATTAAAAATCTATTACACTATGATCTAGTGGCATCACAATTCAAATTCATAACCAATTCACATAAAATCAAAGCAAAAAATATAAAGAGGAACACCAACCAACATGCAATTCAATTAGTGTGAAAACAAGGACCACCAACAGCCATGGTTTTCAGTGGGGTGTTTAGCCCATACAATTCATAGTATACCATAAATATGAAACTATAATTACATGTGAACAAGACAAAACAGATGAAAAAGAGGACAAAACTCACCGGTAGAGAACAGTCGCACAGCAGAGGTGTGGTGCACAGTGGAGGTGTGGTGCACGACGGAGGTGTGGCGCGTGATGGATGAAAGGCGCACGACGGCTGGTTCACGCATGGAGACAAAGACTGTTAGGGTAGAGGATACTATTAGAGTCGCACAGCAATGTGGCTTATGGCGGAGGTAACGGCGCACAGTGGCGGTGTGGTTCGCGGTCGAGGAGAGGCGGCATGAGAGGAGGAGAAGGAGGAGTCGTGTCGTAGGGCTCATCTTCTGTGAGAGCTTGAGGGGTGCGAGAATGAAGGAGACTATTGGGGTTTTTTTATAAAACTCAGTGAACCTATAATCAGTGCTAGCTAAAAATCACAGATAAAGGTGTATTTTATTAGTGCTAATATAAAAAGTGCTAATAAAACACATTTTATTAGCGCTTTTTTAGCACTGATAAAGATGGGTCTTTATCAACGCTAAATTTATAATGCTAATAAAGACACCTTTTATCATTGATTGTTTAGCACTGATAAAGGCCCATCTTTATTAGCACTAAAAAAGCACTAATAAAGATATTATGTTAATAATTTATTTATATTAATATATATATAATTATATATATGATAAATATATATTTATTTATTTATAATTATAACTATAAATATATTTATAATTATAACTATAAATATATTTATATTTATATTTGGAAATTATAATTTAAATAATTATAAAATTATAAGATATATAATTATTATATTTATAATCTAAGAATATATATAATAAAAATATTAATTATAGATATTTATAAGATTATAGATACATCCAACTATATTTCTTCTAATTTTACAATTATTTATACGAATATATATTTATTTATTACATGAATATATATTTATTTATAATTTTAATTATAAATGAATATATATTTATTTAATTATTTAAGTAGTTTTAAAATTATAACAAATTAATATTTCTAATTTTTATAATTTTATTAATATATATATTTATTATATTTATTATAATTTTATAATTATTTAAATATATATGTATTTTTCTATAACTATAAATATTTTTATTTTTATTTATTTATCAATATTTATATATATTTATTTAATTATATATAACATTATATATGAAAATAATACACATATTTTTTATAAATTAATAATTATTTAAATAAATATTTATTTATATTTATAACTAATAAATATATATATAAATATTTTTAATTAAAAATTATAATAAATATTTATTTATTTATAGTTGCAATTGTAAATATATATATATATATTTATTTATTTATTTATTTATTTATTTATTTATTTATTTATATATAAATAATTATAAAATTATAAAAAATATATTTATAATTTTATAAATATATTTATTATAATTTTTTAATTATTTAGATATATCTACATTTATTTAGAATTATATTTATAACTATTTGTATTTATTTATAAATATTTTTATATAAATATATATAATTAATATATTTATTATAATTATTTAATTATTTAAATATATATATTCATTTAGGAAATATAATTATAAATATTTTTATTTATTTATTAATATTTTTATATATTTATAAATACATTTATTTAGTTATACTATAACTTTATAAGTAGTATAATAAATATATTTATTTTAATTTTATAATTATTTACATATATATAGTTATTTATAGTTATAATTATAACTATAAATAAATATATATATAAATATTTGTATATAATTATAAATATATATATATATATATAATATTATAATATATGTATTTATTGTAATTTTATAACTATTTAAATACATATATAGTTGTAATTATAATTACAAATAAACATATTTAAAAAGTATTTATATATAATTAAAATTTAATGATTATAAATATATAATAATTATATTTATTATTTAAATATATTTAATGTAATTTTATAAGTATTTTTTAGAACATAATAGTATATATGGGTAACATTAATTAATCATATACCTAGTAAATATACATAATAAAAAACGAGGAATCAATGGATAACATGAATAATAAGAAATGGTGTAATATAAAAATAAACATTATGATACGTAACATATGCACGCATGATCAATATATTTATTGACCAAATTCATTAGAATATATATATTTAATAGTTGATATAAATATATATATATTTAAAAAGGTATTTATATATATTAATTATAAATAAAATAAATATATTAAATATAACAAATATAATAAAAATAATAATCTACTAAATCTAATAATCTAATAATCTAAGAAATCTAATAAATCTAAAAAATATTATTAATTAATCTAATAAATCTAATAAATCTAATAAATTTAATAAATCTAATAAATATATTTATTATTTAATGAAATTTATTATAATCTTATAATTATTTATATATATATATATATTTAATTATAATCTTAGAAATACTTTTTTTAAAACATTATATATATATATATTTGAATTATTAAAAAATATATATTAATTATAAACATGCGTTTTTAGTTAATGTATCCAAATAAACATTATTTTTGAATATAAATTATTAAAAACTTTTATCAGTGCTAAAAATAGCGCTGGTAAATGAATCCTTCATCAGTGCTAAGAAAAGCACTGATAAAGGTGTACCTTTTATCAGTGCCACTTTGGTGGTGGTGCGGTGGTGAAGGTGAGTTTCCAAACATAGTCATTCTTTGAGAGGTGAAGGGTTCGAAACCTGGAAAGTCCGCTTTTGAGGGCCGGGCCTCTCCCCTGGGATCCACCCGCCTTGTCGGGTCACCCAGATTCTTCTGGGCGGGCAAAATGATGCGTGACCCAATTGCTGACGGATTGCTATGTCGGTCCATCACTGCCGGGTTGTTACCCTCAGGATGCTCTTCCATCTCGGCTGGTAACGGCTCCTTCCTCGGCTGGGGAGATACCTGCGGGTACTACCCCTTCGTGAGGGAGGGGGGTTCCTCTGTGTGGAGGGTTCGAAAAGGACACACTGGGGAATTCCCTTTTTAAATATAAAGGTCTACCTTTTATCAGTGCTTTTCTTAGCGCTCATAAAGGATACATGTATCAGCGCTTTTATCTAGTGCTGATAAAGGCTCCCCCTTTATCAGTGCTTCCTTCTTAGCAATTATAAAATGAGGCACTTTTCGTTCCTTGTTTTATGGTAGTGAAAATGTCAATTTAAACTAAAAACACACACTTTGAGTTATATCGGTCACATCATGTGTCAGTTTGACATGAGACTGATTTCAACACATCAAATATGACTTATGAATCTTTTTTATAAAGTATCAAGACAATCCAAGCTCAATTGTTTGGTTTTTAGTGTCTGACAAATGTTAAGAACTAAAGTATCAATTTTAAACTCATAACTGACACTTTTGAGTCATACCAGAAACAAAAATGTCATTTCGTGAGTGATTCTTAAACGTCAAAAATGACTTATGGATCATTTTTCTAAAGTATAAAAAATCCAAATCTGTTTGCTCAGTTTTGAGTATGTGATGTGTGTTTTGAACTACAATGTTAATTTTAAATAAAAGGAAACTCATGAAGTCATACCCATCACACCACACATCAGATTGACATGTGGCTGATTCATACACAATACACATGACTTATGGATCGTTTTCTTAATGTATCAATACAATATAAATGTGTTTGCTCAGTTTTGAGTATGTCATGAGTTTTTTTACTAAAATTTCAATTTAAAATGAAAAAACAAAATTTGAGTCATACCGGTCACATCATGTGTCAGTTTAATATGAGACCGATCTAAAAATGTCACAAAATAATTTTGAATCATTTTATAATGTATCAAGAAAATCTGAGCACATTTACTTTTTTTTTATTAAGTGACACACGTTTTGAACTAAATTGTCGATTTTAAACTAATAACGGACATATTGAGTCATATCAGACACATCGTGTATAAAATTGAGGTGTGATTGATTCCTATACACCACAAATGAATTATAGATAATTTACCAAAATTATCAAAATAATAAGAATTTTTTTTCTTGGTTTTGAGTATGTGACATGTGTTTTGAACTAAAACATCAATTTTAAACTAAAAACGAGCACTTTAAGTCATACTGGACACACTATGTATCTATAATAACCTTTCTCTTTATTTCACACATAAAAATGATTTATTACATAAACTATTCACCTGATAAAACATGGAATATCGATAGGTCTAGTGTCTTTGGGGCTTAGGAACATTACATAATGACTTAAAACATGAAACACAACATCTTTATTGAAAACTTCCTTTATATGACAACTAAATTCCCTTGTACTTATCATTGCTTGGGATATCCTGAGGACATGCATAAGAAAAGGTTGAGATATAAAGCCCAGTAAGTAACTAAACAAGTAATAACATGAATAATACAATACATGTTAGGTAATAGGCATATAAATAGATAATAAGAGAAACATGAACATAAAGGCATGATATAGCATGATTATCATCACATGGAAATGTGGCAATAACACTTAACATGGTATCAACATAAGCCAAGGCTCATTGAACATGGAGAATGATTAAACCCTCATTTCACTTGAATTAGCATTAGTAAACCCTCATTTCACTTGATGTATCATGATATTAATCTTTACCCAATTCATTGGAGCTCTATCAGGGCTCACCCTTTTTAATCATTTCATTTCATGCATAAGTGTGCAGCATGGATCATATAACATGGATTCATTAAACATCATCATTTATTCCATGATAAAGTAATTTGGAGTTCATAATTGAAACTATATAATCAGTAAGTAAATGTGCATAATTGTGAATACCCTTGGTAGATAAACAGGCATGGTATTCACAACACAATGACTTTGGCTTGGAAAATCGCAGTGCAATTTCGGCAGCATAACAGCTGACATAAGAATTCATAAAAATGGTTGTTGAAATATAAAGAGGTTTCTCATAATATGTACATGAAATATAGATTAAGGGGTTATATGGATGCATGTCCCAACATATGTAATGAAATTTAGATTCATAATAAAAAATAATTGATTGAATGTAAATGAGAAAAGAGAAATTCCTTATGGAATTTCGACATGGTAATGTGTGTACATGAGAGGAATTAATGAGAAATAAAGGGATATGTCACTATTAAAACATAAATAGGTAATTATGGGGGAGGTTCTAAACCATAACCCAACATTTACAATTGAAAATAAAATGGAATAACAATATTATGAAACATGGATAAAATGAGAATGGAAGGAATATCTTACTTGGAATTGTGGTCCCAAAGGCTTGGGAGAGTCTTGAGAGAGGATTCTTGGGAGATTGGGGTGCTTTGGGAGGATTCTAGAGAGAGTAGGGAATAGTTTATAAGAACTAAAAATGATTTTAGTGAAGAGGAAGTGGGAGCTTGGTTGGGTTTGTATAGGAAAGGAGAGATAATTCTTTATTATTTAAGTTTTGGGCACCACACATTAAACTAATAAAAACCACAAACTAACCCATGGTTTTTGCCAATGTTTTTTTCCAAAGGGTAGTGTAAAAAATTATTTTATAAGGCCATTGCCTGAACTTCTTAAAATATTAGGCTTGCTTATGTGGAGGTGAGTCACACTCTCAAGGAAATCAATTTAATAAGTTAAAATGTTGTATAAGTCTTAGAGGGTTCACTAAGGATTTGTAAAATAAATAAAAAAGACCTAAAATCACATTATTTTAATGTTAAAACATATATTGGCCGAACATAATGTTTATTTTATTTTATTACATCACTATTAGGTCATTATGATGTCATAAAACACATTATATAATTAAACGGTATTTAATTTTTACCCAAAAATTCGACTGTCTTAGAAAATTATGAAAAAATCACCATTGGATAATTTCAAGATCCTGATTCCAAAAATAATATTCATTTTATCTAAATTATTTTCTAAATATTTTAATTTTAATTTTAAAATAAAAACCAACATTTATTGAAAATTCATGAGTTTTGACAAAAACGGATTTCAAAAATTACAATTGTATTCATAAAAATTATACGGTCATTTATATTTAAAAATTAATTTATTAGTAATATTTTATTAAAATATTATTTAATTCAAAATTCCATTAATTCATGAAAATATATTTCTTAATTGAATATTAACAAAAATTAGTATTTGTGCTTTAAAAAATATTTACAAATTAATAATAATAAAATGAATGTATATTATTTATTCTATACAAAAATAATACACATAATCATAGTGCTAGGTTCTTGTTACATAACCCCTTATAACACCCACATAATACCTAAGGGTAAGTTGTACGATGGTGAAAGACTCTTGGGGTCACTCAGATAACATTGCTTGGGTGGTAATCTCAACCAACTTCCACTTATCCTATAGACGGTTCTGTTCGAGCTTAACGTGTTGAAGCTTAGCTTGGACTTGGTCAGGAGCGAATCCCAATGACACCACCTCCTTTCCAAGCTCTAAAAAATGGGCTTTGTATGAGTAAAGTCTACTGGATGAGGCCATCACTTCCTTTTCTAAGTAAATTGGGTTTGTTAAATCCCTATATTTATACTAATCATATTATCACTGTTCAACAGATATATTAGAAATGGTCACAATTCTTAATGATACTTGAAAATCCAAAAACATAAGACCAAGGAATTGCATATGTTTTACATAACCATTTTACATAATAAGACATTTAATTATATTAAGAGTAATTTTCATTAATGAAATCTTGGGTCATTACAAGCTTCCCCCCTTATGAAATTTTGCCCTCAAAATTTCCTTTCCCACTCTAAAACAGATGTGGGTAACTCTACTTCATCACTTCCTCTAATTCCCACGTTGCTTCTTCAAACTTGTGGTTTCTCCGCAACACCTTGATGAGTGGCATTGTCTTATTTCGTAGAACTTTTTCTCTAAGATATAAGATCTTCACTGGCTTATCTTCATAGGAGAGGTCATTCTCCAATGGTACCACCTCTAGATTGAGTACATGTGATGGGTCAGGTATGTAATTCCTCAAGAGTGATACATGGAATACATCATGTACTTGAGATAGTTCAGGTTGGAGTGCTAGTCAATAGGCCACAACTCCAATGTGATCAAGGATCTCAAAAGGGACAATGTACCTTGAAGAAAGCTTTCCCTTCTTCAAAATCTCATAACTCTCTTCCACGGTGATATGAGGAGGAATACCATGTATCTAACATTAAAATCTAGGTCTCATCAATGATTTTTAGCATATCTCTTTTGTCGAATCTGAGTAGCTTTAATGTGTTGCGAGATGGTCTTGACCATCTCCACCATTTCTTCAACCATTTCTAAACCTAGGAGTTTTATCTCCCCAACATTATCCCAACATGTTGGTGTATTTCACCTCTTCATATATAGGGATTCATAAGGATCCATTTGGATGCTTGAGTGGAAATTTTTCTTGTATGAGAACTCAACAAGAGGAAGATGTTGATTCCATCCTCCTTTTAAGTCCATTGAGAACGCTCTCAACATGTCCTCAAGTGTTTAGATAGTTTGTTCATATTTTCCATCAGTTTGAGGATGATAACTCATACTGAAGTTCATCTCATTATCCAAACCATGTTGAAGACTTTTCCAAAACATAGAGATGAATCTTGGATCTCTATTTGATACAATTGATAGTGTTACTCCATGCAGCCTTACCACATCTCTGATGTATATCTGTGCTAGCTGATCCAATGATAAATCCTCCTAAATTGCAATAAAGTGTTCCATATTTGTAAGATGGTCCACAAAAACCCAAATAGTATTGTTTACTTTGGATTTATTCATAAGTCTGGTGATGAAGTCCATGGTGATGTTATCCCATTTCCATGATGGTATGGGTAATGGTTGCATCATCCCCTTAGACTTCTTCCTCTCAGCCTTAACTTGTTGACATATCAAGCACTTTGATGTATACTCAGTGATCTCCTTCTTCATGTTATCCCACCAATAATTCTCTCTAAGATCTTGATACATCTTTTTGTTTCCTAGGTGAATGGAGAAATTCAAACTATGTGCATCATCCAAAATTTCTTTCTTCAACTCC
The DNA here is from genome assembly GCA_963277665.1 of Viscum album. Taxonomy (NCBI): domain Eukaryota; kingdom Viridiplantae; phylum Streptophyta; class Magnoliopsida; order Santalales; family Viscaceae; genus Viscum; species Viscum album. The sequence continues at coordinate 1,543,723,784 of OY728141.1, forward strand.
ATATTTGATGGAACACGTAGTATTGACCCAAATCTCACAATTTCTTCTTCATTAACATTGAACTCCGAGGATTTCCATTTTTTGATAGTTTTCACTTTCTTCTGAATTCCCACATCATCCTTTTAAGCATCCTTTAACCTTTATAAAAGAGAGGGTTGAGAAATCATTTGTGAAATTATTGATGATGTTCCCTTCTTTATGATTCCCATGTCCATATTCATCAAATCTAAGAAGATTGGATCTTTTTCAATTCTCATCAATGATAGAATTATCGGTTCCTTTCTACTTAGAGAATCCGCCACCTTGTAAACTTTCCCAGGGTGGTAATAGATTGAGTAGTCATAGTATTTGATCATCTCTAACCATCTTCATTGGTTCATATTCAACTCTTTTTGTGTGTGTGTATACTTAAGGCTTTTTTGATCCGTGTATATTTCACACTTATCTCCAAAGAGGTAATGTCACCAAAATTTTAAAGATAATATCACTACAACCAACTCTAGATCATGTGTTGGATAGTTTTTCTCATGAACTTTAAATTTCCTTGAATCAAATGAAATTAATTTTTAATTTTGCATCAACACACATCCTAGGACCTTCTTCGAACCATCACTAAATACCACAAAATTTCTCCACTTGTGGGTAGTGTGAGCATGGGTGTAGTGATAATCCTTCTTTTCAATTACTTGAATATTTCTTCATATTCATCACTCCAAGAAAAATTTACTCCCTTCCAAGTTATCTTGGTAAGAGGGTTTGACAATCGTGATAAATTTCTCACAAATCGGTGATAATATTCAGCAAACCCCAGGAAGCTATGGTTATCCATTTCCGATATTGGCCTCATCCATCCCTCAATTGTATTTATCTTTGATGGATCCACAGATATCCCATTTCTTATGATGATATAACCCAAGAATGATACCTCCTTCAACCATAAATCACACTTTTTGTATTTTGCATATAGCTTCTCCTTTCACAAGGTCTCTAGTACAGTTCTTAGATGCTCTCCATGCTCCTCCTTTGTTTTGTGGTATATTAGAATATCATCTATAAAGACTACCATATATTTTTCAAGGTAATCTCTAAAGACACTATTCATCAAGTCCATGAATATTTTTGGATCATTAGTGAGTCTAAAAGGTGTTACTATGAATTCATAGTTCCCATACCTTGTATGAAAAGCAGTCTTGAGGATATTCTCCTTCTTCACCCTTACTTGGAAATGTCCCGACCACAAATCCACCTTGGAAAAGTATTGTGCTCCACGTAGCTGATCGAACAAGTCATCAATTTGAGGTAGAGGATACTTGTTCTTTATCATGATTTTTTTGATCTCGTGATAATCAATGAAAAGGCACATTGACCCATCCTTCTTCTTGATGAAGAGGATCGGTGCACCACATGGTGAAGCACTTGGGCGTATAAACCCTTTATCTAGATTCTCCTATTTTTGTTTCTTTAACTCCTTAATTTTTTCAATAGCCATTCTATACGGAGTCTTTGATATTGGAAATTCCCCAGTATAAGATCAATTGATAATTCAACATATATTTTATGAGGAAGACTAAGCAATTCCTTAGGAAACACTTCAGTGAATTCCCTAAAAATAGGTATGCCTTCATGGATGGTTGCTTCCTTAGACTCAATCATCTGAGCATGATACACATGATCATAGGGTAGTAATATCCATGCTTGAGATTATGGTGCTAAATAAGATTCATATTTATCCTTGCACTTGTATAGAATCAGGGGTTGATTCACCATATGGAGGGTGATTTCCCTATCCCGGAAATTTATGTAGGATCTATATAGGGAAATCCAATCCATGCTAATAATTGCATAAAATTACACCATAGGGATTATGAAAAGGTTTTTTGGGAATTCCAGTCAACAAATTATGATAGGGGAGGAGTTATATTCATGGGATGCAATGATTTCCCCATTTTTCGTACTCATAGACATCTTTACTTCCATGATTTTTGGTGGTGTTTGGATTGTTCTACTAAACTTTAGGGATATAAAAGAATGTGTAGAACCAGAATCAAAAGGTACATTCTCTATTCTTGAATGAATAACTAGTGTACCTATCACCACTTCGTTGTCAGTGTTCACTTCAACAGTAGTGATGGAAAAAGCTCGCCCTTACTACCTTGGAGGTTGTTAGTTGCCTCTGAAAACCCTTGAATTAGGGAACTAGTTTGCAAGGTGCCCTAGTTCTTTTCATTTTAAGCAATGAACAATGAATTGAGAGTTTAATAGAGTGTTACTCTCCTCTTTCTTAGTCGCGGGTTTTTCTTGTCGGAAATTAATGGCTTGGTGATATTTTCTTCCACACCTAAAGCATTTCCTCACCCCCTTTATGCAGTTTTCGGGGTGCTTCTTTCTGCACCTTTGGAAAGTGAGGTGATGGATTTTCTTAGCACCTTTGGATTTGTCCATCGGACTTCCAGAATTTAATTCCACCTTATGCTTCTTATCTCCAAGATACCCCTGAGATTTTTCGATCTCCATTTCGACTTTGAGGGAACATCGTACAATTTCCTCATATCTCTCGAAGTCACGGATCATTAGATATTTCCATAGGCTATGTTTTAACCCACCAAACAAGATTTCAACCTTGAATTCGGGGGTAACAATAAATACAGAGGCATATCATTCAAGCCTTATGAAGTTTTCCTCATACGCTCTGATGTATTTTTCATCTTTTTGTTTGAGGTCAAGGAAGTCCATTTTCATCTTCAGTCAAGGGTGTGCAGAAAATATTTTTCAAAAAACATTTTCCAAAAATCCTTCCATTCCAACGCCTCGATCTCATCCTTAGGCTTCATATTTTTTATCAATATCCACCATTGATTAGCTTCACCCTCTATATGATAAGCAGCTGGGAGAACCTTCTCTTGTTCGTAACATTGAAGGATGGAGAAGATCTTTTCAATAGAGTTGATCCATTTTTTGAAAATTAAGGGATAAGATGATCCATTAAAAGTGGGAGGCCTTTTTCTCATGAAGCTCTCGATTGTGACGTGTTCTTTCTTAGGGGGGTGAACATTCCTCTTGACCCATGTTTCTATTCAAATATTGAGTTAACTGAGAGAGTATTGTGACAAAGTTTGTGATTCCTGCTCCCATTGGATTGGGCATATCATTAGAACAGTCATCACATCCATATTCACATCGGTTGTTAGCCCAAGTCCTCATATTACCGGCCATTGGATGGAACAAAAGTAAATTTAGGGGTAATACATAAAGGGTAATCCAAGGAGAAAAAACAGATAAATTATAAATAACTTTCATTTCCTTAACTTATGAATCTATAGGCTTCAATCTATGTTATTCGTGATCTACTTCCCAAAATATATTCTTAGGGTCATTTTTTATTCCATTAATAATGTTTCATACTAATATTATGAATTTACCAAAGCATATCCCCCATGAGTTTCGTAACCAAGAGTGTAGCAAGGCCCGTTGTCATGTACCAGGATACCCTGGGTCAAGCCCAAAACTCCTTGTTGGAGTTTTCACTCCTAGGTACATCTATTCCAGAGCCACCTCTACCTACTCATATTCATACAGGGGTGTTTTTTATTGATAAACCACTTACTCAATACTCACCAAAATTTAGGCATGTTTTTATTATACTTATTCTTATCTCTAAGTCTTCACTAGGGTTTTCTAATCCTAATCCCAAAAATAACTAAACATGTCCTTTGATACCAACTATAACAACCCTACTCTTTATTTCACACATAAAAATGATTTATTACATAATCTATTCACTTGATACAACATGGAAGATCGATAGGTCTAGTGTCTTTGTAGATTAGGAACATTACATAATGACTTAAAACATGAAACACAACATCTTTATTTAAAGCTTCCTTTACATGACCACAACATTCCCTCGTACTTAGGATTGCATGGGATAATCTGAAGACATGAATAAGAAAAGGGTGAGCTATAAATATTAGTAAGGGGGTAAAAAGGCATAACATGAAGAATACAATAAATTTTTGGAAAAAGTAATATCAATGGAGCATAAGAGAAACATAAACATAAAGGCATGATATAGCATGATTATCATAACATGGAAATGTGTAAACAACACTTAACATGGTATTAGCATGAGCCAAGGATCATTGAACATGGAGCATGAGTAAACCCTCATTGAAATTCAATTATAATGAGTAATCCCTCATTTCACTTATCTTATCATGATACTAATCTTTACCCAATGCATTGGAGCGCTATCAAGGAACATCCTTCTTAATCATTTCATTTCATGCATAAGTGTGCCACATGGATCATATAACATGGATTCATTAAACATTATCATTTATTCCATGATAAAGGAATATGGAATTCATAGTTGAAACTATATAATCAATAAGTAAATGTGCAAAAATGGGAATACCCTTGATATAGAAATGGGCATGGTATTCACTACACAATGACTTTGGCTTGGAAAATCGTGGTGCAATTTCGGCAGCATAATGGCGTGACATAAGAATTCATAAAAAAGGTTGATGAGAGAGAAATGGGTGTCTAATAATATGTACATGAAATGGAAATTAAGGGTGTTATATGGATACATTTCCCAAAATATATAATATAATTTACATTCATAATACAAAAGAATTGCTTGAATGTAAATGAGAAGAGAGAAATTTATTACAGAATTTCGGCATGGTAACGGGTGTACATGGGAGGTATTAATGAGAGTGAAAAGGATATTTCATAATTGAAACATAAATAGGGAAGTATTTGGGAGTTATGGAACCATACCCCAACATTTAAAATTGAAAATAAAAGGGCATAACAATATTAAGAAACTTGGATAAAATGAGAAAAGAATGAATCGCTTAGTTGGAAGTGTGATGCCAAAGGCTTGGGAGAGGCTTAAGAGAGGCATCTTGGGAGCTTGGGGTGCCTTAGGAGGATTATAGGGAGAATATAAAATAGTTTGGACAAACTCAAACGGCTTTGAGTGAAGAGGAAGTGGGAGCTTGGGTATGTTTATATAGGAAAGGAGAGGGAATTCTTTATTATTTAGGTTTTGGGTACCACACATTAGACTAGTCAAAACCACAAACCAACCCATGGTTTTTACCATATTTTTTTCCAAAGGGGAGTGGAAAAAATTATTTTATATGTTCAATGGACTAACTTCTTAAAATATTAATCTTTCTTATGTGGAGGTGAGTCGCACTCTCAAGGAAATCAATTTAAAAAGTTAAAATGTTTTATAAGTCTTGGAGGGTCCACTAAGGCTTTGTAAAATAAATAAAACACACCTAAAATTACATTATTTTAATGGTAAAATATATATTGTCTGAACATAATGTTTATAGTATTTTATTACATCACTATTAGGTCATTATGATGTCATAAAACACATTATAAAATTAAACGGTATTTATTTTTTACCCAAAAATTCAACTATCTCAAAAAATTATGAAAAAATAACCATTAAATAATTTCAAAGTCCTGATTTCAAAAAAAATATTCATTTTATCTAAATAATTTTCTAAATATGTTAGTTTTTACTTTTAAAATAAAAACCGACATTTATCGAAAATTCATGGGTTTTGACAAAAACAGCTTTCAAAAATTACAATTATATTCCTAAAAATTATATGATCATTTATATTAAAAAATTAATTTATTAATAATATTTTATTAAAATATTATTTAATTAAAAAATCCATTAATTCATCAAAAATAGACTTCTTAATTTAATATTAACTAAAAATACTATTTGTGCTTTAAAAAATATTTACAAAGTAACAGTAATAAAATGAATGTATATTCTTTATTATATAAAAAAATAATGCAAATAATAATAGTGATAGGTTCTTATTACATAACTCCTTATAACACCCGCATAATACCTAAGGATAAGGTGTGCGATGGTGACAGACTCTTGGGGTGGCTCGGATAACATCGCTCGAGTGGTAATCTCTACCAACTTCTACGTCTCCCATAGGCGGTTCTGTTCGAGCTTAATGTATTGAAGATTGTATTAGGATTGGTCAAGATCGAAGCCCAGTGATGCCACCTTTTTTCCAAGCTCAGACAAATGGGCTTCGTACGGGGCAAGTCTACTGGATGAGGTCATCGCTTCCTTTTTCTGAGTAAACTAGATTTTTTAAAGCCCTATATTTATACTAATCATGTGATCACTATTCAACGGCTATTATATAAACGACCACAATTCTTAATAGTATTTTAAAATCCAGAAACATAAAATGAAGGAAGTTCATATGTTTTACATAACCATTTTACATAATAATACATTTAATTTGATCAAGATTAATTTTCATTAATGAAAGTTTGGGTGATTACAGTATCATATTGAAATGTGGTAGATTTCCTAAATTTTATAAATGACTTATGGATCATTGTACTAAATAAAATTAACTAAAAGATTAGATAAAATGATGGTAAAATTCAATAAATAATTAGTACAAAGTTGCATATTCATGATGTCTGTATACAATCTGACACCATATATTCTTCCCATTCATTTCTAAACATATATATTTACTCTTTTGAATAAAATGACTATCGACAGTCCTAATATTACTAGAAAAATATAAATAAGTAAAGGATTATTAAATATTTTAAATTAAATTGTAATTATCATCATAAATACATCTTTGGGGATACTATTTTATTGATGAGATACAATATATTTCATAAATTTTCAAACAAAATAACCAAAATCTTTGGCATTATTTTATTTCAGGCGCTGTAGAAAAATTTAGAAAAATATGTAATTTTCTTTGATATATGTTTTGATAGTGGAATGTTATAAAATATACCCTAATACTTATCCATTTTTAGAAGTCGATAGGCTTTTTGTGATCATGTACTATCCTCATTCCATTTTTTGATGATATTTAAACATCGTCCAATCATAACATAATTTTAATTAAAAAATAATATAAAATGTTTAACATGAATTTTATTTGTAAAATGTAGCATGTAGTGTATTAAAAAATTATAAGAATCATCACATGTGGTCAGTTTGTTGGGTATCCATGCATTTAATCCAAAAATAATCTTTGAAGTATCTAATTGACTGTAATGAGTATCCAATGCTGTCTAAAAAAATAAAAAGGAATAAGTAATGAAATGAATGAAAATATATTTTATATGATTAAATCATAGAGTTTTACCCCTCCATTGTGGGTATTAAGAAATGCATATCATCTGTAAGTTTTTTTCAAATATTATGGCCATCTTTTCCACTATTACTTCATATTTCTTTGGTTCCAATAATAATTCTTGTATGGAATTGAAGTGAGGACTAATGAGTCCAAATTTCTATTCATAGGCTTTTCCCTTCAAATAAAATTGATATATATGCCTACAAAAAATATGAATTGTATTTAGTCATAATTAATATAGTAGATCATCTTTTGAGAAAACAAATAAAGAAAACACACCTCATGTATACATTACAATAGAGACTCCTATTCATTCATTCTTGAGGGTTTCATTTACATTTTCAGGACCAATATAGTGTATAAGGGAATCTTCGTACATTTGTTCTTCAAAATAAATTGCAGTCATATCACCACTTGCTAACATTGTATCCACATGAAGCTTTAATGTCAGTAAATGTTAAAGTTGAACAGGTGGGGTAAAGGTAATTTGTGAAGATAAGTATAAAAGAAATGACATAAAAGAGATTACTTTGAAAGAAAGAGGGAGGTCGGATCCCTTACCTTGTCTCAATGGGAATGTAAATTGATGCATAACAACAATGAAGTCTCAATGGAAATGTAAATTGAGATGAAATACATTATAAAGATGGTATCCTTAAATTAAGGATAAATCTATCACATAATTATGTGTGAGAAATATAAATACACCCAATATAAGTGTATATTATGTGTGAAACAATCATAGGTCATTCACACTTAATCTTGGAAAAACAAAACCAATGACATAGATATTTAACTCAATGAAATGAGATTGTGTTATGATTTCCCATACAAGTTCGTAAGAATTTATCAATGAGATGATTATGTGTATAAATAGTATATCTACAAAAAGGTTTGTGGAAATTACAACATAGAGATTCTACACATAATCTTGGCATAATAAAATCAAGAATTAGAGGTTTAACCCAAAGAATTGAAAGTGGGTCAAGAAGTTCCCTTACAGAAATCAGACAGCCTAACGGCGTCACTTTAAAATTCATAAAATGAGTTGATGAGAGAGAAAATGGTATCTCATAACTTGGACATAAAATTTACATAAATAAGGATATAAAATAACATATCCCAACATAATATTATTTGAATTAAAAGACATAACAAAAGAAGTCTTTTAAAAAGAGGAGGGTGAAAGGTTCCCTTACCGAATTGGGTAACTTCCGAAACGTACACCCCATGAAAGAAGGGTCATACAATGAAGATGTAAATGCCCATATATAAGATTATATTATAAAAAATAGTAAAATAATGGGCAGTAAATACACCAAACAAAAGGAAATAGTGTCCAATTTAGCATGAATCTCACAGGAATAAAAAGTGAGATGAAAATCCCCTTTTGAAAATTCGGCAGCCTAACAGCGCCACATAAAACTTCAAAAATGGATTTATGAGATCAAATAGGGTATCTCATCATATTTACATAAAATTTACATAAATAGGAATATAAAATAACATACCCCAACATAAGAAATATGAGATTTAAGAGAAATGACATAAAAGATAGTACTTAAAAAGAAAGAGAGAGGTCGGATCTCTTACCTCGTGTCCGACTTGACTCGATCGTTCTTTAATCTCCTGAATAATAAACTTGAGTTGATTTCTAATTGATTAAGAACATTTTTCAAGTTAATTATTCCTTTTATATCACTTATTACCATGTTATGCACATTATGTAATCATTTATGTTAATAACGGTCGTTTTGTCGATACTTGGTACTTGAGTCAAAAATAAACTCTTTATAATCACAAGTTTGTTCATGGGGTAAAATATCCATTATATCCAGAATTATATTAATTATTTATATATCATATATATCATATATATCCATTATATACATGCATTTATAATATTACATAATCATTTAGAGGTAATAAATGAAATGCACCGTTCATGGAGACGGTAAGCCGTACGTACGCATGAACGCTACTTCCATTTATATTTCATATTTAATGGAATTAAAACATAATGATACATAATAGTATTATAATTACAGTATGTTATCATATATAATATCATCAAATATATCCTTTATATGTACCACATATGGTATTAACGAATCAAATAACTTTGAGTGGGCGGTAGTCCGCACTTCCTAAAATGAAGATATCGTGTTTACCCATAATGGAAACCATAAAGGTATTACATAAATTAAAAATACAGATTCTTAAGGAAAAAATAAACATATTATATATAATATATAAATATGGTGACATCTTAATGGCCACCTTTTAAGGTGTTAAAAGAATATTGAACAATCATCGTTTCGTGAGGCAAAAATTCACCATCCACAGAAACAGTATGTTCTTTAAACATTAGATGTAGGTGTGTGTAAGTGTATCACAAATCCATATTATAACAACATCCTAGTATATGGAATATACTGGTTTTGTTACAAAATAAATTAATAAAAAGAGTTTAGGGGGTTGGAGAAGCAAAATAAAACAAAAGAGCACAAGTGAAGACGTTACCTTAAAATCGGGTAACTCCCTTTGGTTTGAACCAAAAGGGTTTCTTGAAGAGCTTCCTGCCTAAGGTAAGGCTTATAGGATGAGTAGAGGGATGTGTAAAGACAAAATTATCAGATCTTGGCCGAGCCAAAGGCTTGAGAGGTGTGGGTAAGGAGGTAGAGGTGGGGGCCTTTTATAAGAGGGGAGGAGGGTCACTCTTGGAAATCAAGAAAGTTACATTATTTTCAAATGAGTTTCAGATTTTAAAGGTAACACAATGATAAATTTAGAGGATAAGGTGATAAGGGTTCGAAATACACTGATAAAATAGGTTTTTGACATGTTTAGGTCTTAGATTTTACATTATCTTTTCATTTTATTTAAATCGTTAAATAATGAGGTAATCACGGCATCATCATGATGTCATAAATAATTTAATTTATTTAATGTCTAAAAATTATAAAAAAAACTATGATGTAGGAAATATTTTTATCTTTCCAATGACTATTTATATTCAAAAATATTACTTGTATAGCCCCATGTAAAAATTGTTTTAGTAAAACAATACATGTTTGTGTCATTTTTACTTTTACTTTAAATAAAAGGCATAAATGTCATTATCTTACCCAAGTGGCTCCATGGGGTCCCAAAAATAAACCCATGGGTTGTCTTGGTAGGCCATGACTCATCCAATATGGTTAGGACAAGTGTAAATATATTTCATTATAATATCATTTTTACCTTAAATCACACTAATTACCTTTAATCGCGATTAATAAAACTTAAAAGTTACTTTTCATCAAAAATTATTTTCATCCCATTGAACCAAATTTTACTTAATAATTAAAATCATTTATATTGGATTTTTGAAATTAAAATAACAGAAGTGGTAAAGTTCCATTTAAATGAAAAATCAGTTTTTGTAACTACCACTTTGTGGTTTCACTATTCATCAAAAATTAAGGTTTTTCAGAAAAATACCAAAAATTCACCCTAAGCTATATTTGATATTCCAAATTCAAATATTTTGTCTATTTTACCAAATTCATAACATAGAAGTTGCATTAATTAATTTTATAATTAAATCCCGTTGTCAAATCAAATAGCGTGTTTTTAAGAAACAATATCTATCAAAAGATTGACACTCGTTTATGTCCAACCTCAAAGTGATATTAATTCCAATGACCACCATTGGATTAAATGGTAAAAATATATTCTAATTTTACTTTAAAATCAATTCAAAAGACAGTCTAATCATATAAATAAATTATATTAAAAAGAGGTTTTGAATTAAAATACAACATTTTTCACTATTCATTAAAAAATGAACTTTATCAGAAAAATACCAAAAATTTACACAATGTAAATTTTTATGTCCCGATTATAAAGAAGAATTTTATTTTGTCAAATATAACACATAAAATTGTCAAAAATATATTTAAAAAGGCGTTTCCATCAAAAGGCGGTTAATCGGCCTTTTAAAGAATATTAGAAGATTTATGCTTAAAATTGGATTTATTTGCATTTTTAATCCTCTAACATTTATAGTAAAAAGTAAAAATATTTGAAAAACATATATAATCATTTTGTAGTTTGTTCTGTTCATTCCCGTCATTACAACGGCTAGTTGTTAACTACCATTTAAAATAAAATTATTTTATTATTAGAGTGCAACGTAAGATTTCAAAGGAACTCGTTGTTGCGTATTGGGTAAGCCATCGAGCATAGAGTTCCCTTTAAATTAATATTAACATTTTATTCACAAATAAGGATAAATATAAAAATGTCATATTCTTCATTTACTTGGGGTGTTACATGTAAACTCCATTGATGATATCATTTACCACTTCTCAACAAGTCAATAATCAGTTCCAAGGTAGTCAGTACTTATCTGAATCAATCATTTCTTCATCATTATCTCAACATCAGATATATATTAAGGGTTTTCTTTCCCTCAATAATGTGTTTTCTAAAAAGTTTAACTTTCTACTGAATCACTTTTCCTTTGTACCATTCATCATTTAACCTCAAATAATTAATTAAATAGTATTGTGGTACAATCCTTATATATCTTATAATTCTTATAACCAGTACATTACTAACATGATTCTTGACTAGGCATATTAATCATTTTACTTCATCTGCGGTAGCATCATAACTTTTTCATTATCCAAAATCGTCATTTGGGGAATATTCCTTTGATTCTTGGTACATTGATTCAAATAGTGTCATGTCTCCTTGTAGTTTAAGCATTGAATATAGGAAAATTATTTCCTTTTCTTGCGATTATGAGCATGGTGGCCCTGTTCTCGACACCTGAAGCAAACTCCTTTTCCTCTCAAGCATATACCAAGGTGTTTCCTTCCACAATTATCACATTTGATAAAATACATCTTTCCTTTCTTCCATTTATCCATGTTTTTCCCCACCATCTTCTTCTTCTTTTGCTTCCCTTCAAATCCATAGGACTCAGAGAAGTCCCTACATACCTTTTCAACACATGATATTATTTCCTCATATGATGAGGATACTAGGGAGACAATATTCCTTTGAAATGATGGATTAATACCAATAGAAATATGATCATTATCACTCTTCACATCTCGTTCATTGGGAAAGTTCTCATTCCTTCTACTAGGTTTCATTTCTAATCAATTCCATATTATATATTAGATCATAAAATTATGAACTCTATATATCTAAACAAGGTATAACACATAACATAAATTTATGCATCAAAAATCCTAGAACCATATACTTTTCTTACTTTGGGGGCATAAATCCTTCATATTTTTTTGTAATAAGCTTATGAATTTACCAAAGCATATCCCTCAACAGTGTCAAACCAATAGTGCAGCAAGTCTCATTGTTGTGCAACAGTTCTCATTCAAGTCTAGATCAAAGTAGTGTTTTTGGGTTTTACCCCTAGATACATCTATGCCAGAGCCACATCTACTTGTTCATATTCAGGTAGGGATGTATTATCTTGAAACAATACATAATTTATTCCTTTCCAAAATACCAGGACGTTCATGCATGTTTATCCTCAAAGACTATATTAGGGGTTTTTTCCCTAATCTACGTTTTCTAAATCTAATTTTCAAGTTTTCTACTAAACTTCCTTTGATACCAATTTTAACACCCCATCCCCAAAAGCCCAAATTTGTTGCATTATTTTAATACATTTTCATGATTAGAGGTAATAAAATCCTGAAGGACCGAGTAGTTTAGTAGTTTTGGAAAACTAGATACATACATAAGTTCAACATTACAACTTGAAAAGAAATAAAACATATAAGTTTTATTTGGAAAATCCCAACTCTAAGTTTATCCTAGTAGGTCATTCATAATAAACTTCTTCATGTCTTGATATAATTAAACAAAAGAAAGGGGTGATCTCATATAGCATCCCGCCTTTTTATCACATAAACTTTCATTACATTTTACAAAACCGAGGATCTTTAAGGTTTAGTGTCTTGGAAACCTGGAACTTAAAACATGAAAACATAAAACATTATTCTTAAACACTTGAAAGGCTTCTCCTCATGTTAATCCTAGGTTCATTACTGCATCTCATAACCTGGGGACATACATCAAAAGAAAGGGTGAGCAGAAGGCCCAGTAAGAGAAACAAGAGAAACATTTTACATGTGAACTTGAGATACTTTAATAAGGTCATGAAAAGAACTTTAAGGCATGAGAAAGAAATCATGAAGAATATCATAATAAAAATAACATTTTTCATAACTATAAGTTGTGGATGAAACATTTAATATTGACAGTCATTTCGTTTCACCAAGGTCCATCCCCAAGGTGTCATTAAAAATTACCAAGGTTATTCACCAAGGAATCAGTCTAAAAAGTCATCTCTAGAGATTAAGTCTTTACCCAATGCATTGGAGCGCTATTTGGGTGCACCCTTGACATGTCTTTATTATCATTTGAGCCACATATATCATCATCAATCATTTCATAAACCACCCATATAGCATAAAAGAAATGGGTTTCATTTCATAATCATAACGTTTTAAAAACTGCTTTAAAGACATGATCTTTATGTCACTTTAAACCCACGGAAAAGGGAAAGCGGGTTTCATGTATGTAAATCCCATAATTTAAAATACAACATTTTGATATATATGTGAATACCCCTGTAGAAATAAGAGATTTTAGTTTTCACTTAATAACATAAAATAATTTTGAGATAAAGAGGGAGGCATTTGGAGACGAAAACTATGCAGCATAACATCTACGATACATGGTTTTAGAAAACATTGAAAAGAGAGGGGACATGGGTCACCCACTCAAAAACGATACATAAAATAGTAGGGGAACATAATATATAGTATTTAAGAACATGGTAATTAAATTTGAATGATATACCATATGAAACGGAGAACTTGAAAGGAAGACAAAAATAAGATTTCTCTTATGAGAATTCGGCAGCCTAACAGCGTCACTTAAAACTTCCCAAAAATGGATTGAAGAGATCAAATAGGGTCTCTCATAATATGAAAATAAACGACCAATATGATAGATATATATATCATACCCCAAAATAATAAAAAATTAACTTGAGAGACTTGACATGAAAGTAGATCTCGAAAACGAGAAGGGTTAAAGAACCCCTTAGAAATTCGGCAGCCTAACGGTGCCCCTTAAACTTCAACAAAAATGAATTGATGAGATCAAATAGGGTCTCTCATCATATGATCATAAAAGATCAATATGATATATATAGATATCATACCGAAAAATAATAAAAATGAACTTGAGAGACTTGACATGAAAGTAGATCTTGAAAATGAGAAGGGTGAAAGAACCCCTTAGAAATTCAGCAGCCTAACGGCGCCAATTAAACTTCAACAAAAATGAATTGATAAGATAAAATAGGGTCTCTAATAATATGATCATAAAAGATCAGTATGATAGATTTAGAGATCATACCCCAACATAACAAAAAGGAACTTGCAAGACTTGCCATGGAATTAGAACTTTGAAAAAGGAGGAAGGTGAAAGAACCACTTAAAAATTCGGCAACCTAACGACGCCACTTAAAACTTCAAAATATTGAATTGAAGAGATCAAATGGGGTCTCTCATCATATGATCATAAAATATCAGTATGATAAATTTATAGATCATAACCCAACATAATAAAGAGGAACTTGAAATACTTTACATGAAAATAGATCTTGAAAAATGAGAAGGGAGAAAGAATTCGTTACAAAAATTTCGGCAGCCTAACGGCACCACTTAAAACTTCATAAAACGAAATAATGAGAGTAAGAGGGGATATCTTATTATATGACCATAAAAAGGGCAGTAAGATAAGTATAAAATAACATCCTTTAACATAAGAACATGGAGCATAAAAGAAATGACATAAAAGAGAGTACTTTGAAAGAAAGAGGGAGGTCGGATCCCTTACCTTAAAATGTAACTCTTAAAACTCAATGGTTTGGACCTTGAGGGCTTGGGGGCACTTTGGGAGGACTCCTTGGGAGGTAATGAGACCATAACTTCGTTGGGGGAGAGTGGGGAGTCGAATGGATGAAAGGATGGCTTGGTATTTATAGGGAAAGTGAGGGGACAAGGCATTAATGGCCAAGGGACACCTCATTAGTGGTTTTGGCAAAACCATGGGCTTGCCCATGGTATTTGCCCATGGTATTGGCCACTTGGGACACCTCATACCTTATATTACTATTCATAAGTCGATAATATTGATTACATACTTAATACAGCATTTAATGATGTCATTAAACACCCGTAACTTAAAAACTGTATTTTCACTATTCATCGAAAATTCAACTTTCTCAGAATAATCCCAAAATTTCACCTTAACAAAATATCAATGCTCTGATTTCAAAAATGAAATCCATTTTTTAAAAACAATTTTCTAAATTTTTTTAATTAAATTTTTAATTAAAAAACACTATTCATCGAAAATTCATTTTTTTCAGAAAAATCCCCAAAAATTACCTTAACATAATATCGATGCTCTGAGTTCAAAAATGAAATCGATTTTATAAAAATATTTTTCTAAATATTTTTAATTTAATTTTTAATTAAAAAACACTATTCACCCGAAAAAAAAATTAATACTTGAATAATAATTTATGAAATCGTTATTTAACCATTTTATTGAATCACATTAATTAATCAAGGTGCCTAGATTATATTAATACTTTCATTAAGTGAGATTACTAATCCGTTTGGTCACATTACTAATCCTAAGCATAAAATCACTATTCATAATTTACTATTCATCAAAAATCAACTTGATCTTATTAGACTCTAAATTTCGTACTGAACATAATTGTAGAAGACCATTTTTTGAAAATAATTACACATTTTTAATTATTTAAGTTTTACATAAACATTTTTAAAATATCATTTTTCTAAAATTCATCAAAAATATGCATACTATATTAATCCGGACATTTGAAAAGTCATAAACATTATCATAAGGAGAAATCCCAATTTTTATTTAAAACAAAGGATTACACAAGGCAGTTACGGTCTCCTTAAATAGCCCCTTATCACGCCAACATAGGACCTAAGTGTAAGGTGTGCTAAGGTGAGAGAATCTGAGGGAGGCTTGGCCAACATCGCACGAGTAGTAATTTCTATCAGTTTTAACTTCTCGCAAAGGTGATTCCGTTCTAGCTTCACACGATTAATTTCGGCTTGGGTTTGGTCCAGAGCAAAGCCCAATGGTGCTACCTCCTTCCCAAGTTCTGTTATATGGGCTTCGATCGGTCCAAGACTACTGGGTGAGGCCATCGAATCTTCTTTCTATAATAATTAACCAAGATTACTTGTATTTAGAGACAATAATCAAAACGTTTAGTTTCCAGCGGTCATATTGACCAATGGTCATATACCAGTCAAAACCCAACGGTATCATTTTAATTATACTCATGTTATCAAATGAAACATTTTTGTTGAGTATAAAAATAAAATAAAATAACACATAAAATTAGGAAACAAGATTTATTCAAAATTTTGGGTCGTTACAATCTTCCCCCCTTAAGAAATTGCTTCCTCGCAATTTTTAAAATTGGGTTTTGAAATTTCATTGAAAGTCCCACATCGAAAAAGGAGTCAGTAAAACTATTACTTTAAAAGAAAGAAAGGGAAGTACAAATGTCACCCGAGTTAACCCACACTAGGATTCCATTTAGGAAAACATGGACATGGAAGAAAAGAAAAGGGTCATGTTCTGAGGGAGAGTGATAGAGAACATGATTAGGAGAAAGTTAACCATAAGAAAAACCCCAAACTTATGATGTGTGTAAACGGTCTTTGATTACCTAGTAGGAAACGTAAACCAACAATGTTTTTGTTTTACGTTCCTTTTCATAATTTTGAGAAATTCATTTACTACATAGAACAAAAACATAAGAAAATGTACCTAAATTCAAGTAGAGTTTTATCCTTTAATAAGTCTCTACCAAAAAGAATCTTTTCTCCAAATGATGAGTATTCAAAAACACTTGGTCTCGTCAAAACACAAGAATGATCTTCTAGAGAATCACGTATTCCACAAAAGAAAAACTATCTATCTTTAAACATTACTCCCAAAAACAGAAAGGGTAAGGTAAAACAACTCTTCAAAAAGAAATAATCCCATAGGAATGGAAACTACTTTTAAATCTTCAAAGTTCCATGGTACTACCCAAAGTTCATCATAGTCCATTCCATAAATAACGGTCCTTAAAATTCCTCAAAATAAACCAAACTAAGATTGAAACCCAAATACAAGAAGGATTTGATAACATAGTCTTCCAAAATAAACTTCATTTTTTCATCTCCAAACAACATCAACCACTCCTAACATCTTATAACAAATGTATCTAACCTAAACATATTTTTCTAAAGATAGGTTAATAATTTCCATAAGTAACCTATATTACCATAAGTGTACCTTAAATTCACTGATTCATCAAAATATAAGTCAACCTTACTCCTCAATGAAAATACCGTAGTAATCTATTTACCTCGATCATATAGGGTCCCCAAAATAGTGAACATCTTCCAAAATAATAATCATCTTTTAATACCCTAATCATCTCTGTCATATTAATATGGCAATCATCACATTTCCTATCACATTGGTTGTTGGGACATGTTCTTCCATTTCCCACCATTAACTAAGAAGAGAAAGTATAATTAGAGGCTTAAATACTTAACCAATAATCATGAAAAGGAGATTAAATCATATAAGGATAACTTGTAGAATAAAAGTATACCCTAACTTGTGATCCCCTAGGTTTCAAACTAGGTTATCCATGATCATATATTCTTATGTGAATCTTTATTTTGTTTTATCCTTGTTCCTTTAATAATGGTTCATACTAAGCTTATGAATTTACCAAAGCATATCCCCTAGAAGTGTCGTAACCAAGAGTGTAGCAAGGCCCGCTGTCGTGTACCAGTTCCCGTTCGAGTCTAGCTCAAAGCAGTTTTTTCGGGTTTTACCCCTATGTACATCTGTGCCAGAGCCACCTCTACCTACTCGTATCCAGACAGGGATGTATTTTCTTGGCAACCCCTTACTCAATACTCAGCAAAATACCAGGAAGATTTCCTATATTTAAACTTTTCTATAGGGTTCTTCCTAGATTTTTCATATCCTAATTTCCACAAATAACTAAACCATCCTTTGATACCAACTATAGCATCCCTCCTTTTTATCACATAAACTTTCATTACATTTTACAAAACTGAGGATCTTTAAGGTTTAGTGTCTTGGAAACCAGGAACTTAAAACATGAAAACATAAAACATTCTTCTTAAACACTTGAAAGGCTTCTCCTCATGTTCATCCTAGTTTCATTACTGCATCTCATAACCTGGGGACATACATCAAAAGAAAGGGTGAGCAGAAGGCCCAGTAAGAGAAACAAGAGAAACATTTTACATGTGAACTTGAGATACTTCAATAAGGTCATGAAAAGAACTTTAAGGCATGAGAAATAAATCATGAGGCATATCATAATAAAAATAACATTTTTCATAACTATAATATTTGGATTCAACATTTAATATTGACAATCATTTCGTTTCACAAAGGTCCATCCCCAAGGTGTCATTAAAAATTACCAAGGTTATTCACCAAGGTATCAGTCTAAAAAGTCATCTCTAGATATTAAGTCTTTACCCAAGGCATTGGAGCGCTATCTGGGAGCACCCTTGAAATGTATTTATTATCATGTGAACCACATATATCATCATCAATCATTTCATAAACCACCCATATAGCATAAAAGAAATGGGTTTTATTTCATAATCATAACGTTTTAAAAACTGCTTTAAAGACATGATCTTCATGTCACTTTAAACCCACGAAAAAGGGAAAGCGGGTTTCATGTATGTAAATCCCAGAATTTAAAATAGAAAATTTTGATATATATGTGAATACCCTGATAGAAATAAGAGCTTTCAATATTCACTTAATAACATAAAATAATTTTGAGATAAAGAGGGAGGCATTTTGAGACGAAAACTATGCAGCATAACGTCTACGATACATGGTTTTAGAAAACATTGAAAAGAGAGGGGACATGGGTCACCCACTCAAAAACGATACATAAAACAGTAGGAGAACATAATATATAGTATTTAAGAACATGGTAATGAAATTTGAATGATATACCATAAGAAACGAAGAACGTGAAAGGAAGACAAAAATAAGATTTCTCTTATGAGAATTCGGCAGCCTAACGGCGTCACTTAAAACTTCCCAAAAATGGATTGACAAGATCAAATAGGGTCTCTTGTAATATGAACATAAACGATCAGTATGATAGATATATATATCATACCCCAAAATAATAAAAAATGAACTTGAGAGACTTGACATGAAAGTAGATCTCAAAACGAGAAGGGTTAAAGAACCCCTTAGAAATTCGGCAGCCTAACGGCGCCCCTTAAACTTCAACAAAAATGAATTGATGAGATAAAATAGGGTCTCTCATCATATGATCATAAAATATCAGTATGATATATATAGATATCATACCCCAAAATAATAAAAATGAACTTGAGAGACTTGACATGAAAGTAGATCTTGAAAATGAGAAGGGTGAAAGAACCCCTTAGAAATTCGGCAGCCTAATGGCGCCACTTAAAATTCAACAAAAATGAATTGATGATATCAAATATGGTCTCTCATCATATGATCATATAAGATCAGTATGATAAATTTAGAGATCATACCCCAACATAACAAAAAGTAACTTTCAAGACTTGACATGGAATTAGAACTTTGAAAAAGGAGGAAGGTGAAAGAACCACTTAAAAATTCGGCAACCTAACGGCGCCACTTAAAACTTCAAAATACTGAATTGAAGAGATAAAATGGGGTCGCTCATCATATGATCATAAAAGATCATTATGATAAATTTATAGATCATACCCCAACATAATAAAGAGGAACTTGAAATACTTTACATGAAAATAGATCTTGAAAAATGAGAAGGGAGAAAGAATTCGTTACAAAAATTTCGGCTGCCTAACGGCACCACTTAAAACTTCATAAAACGAAATAATGAGAGTAAGAGGGAATCTATAATTATATGAACATAAAAAGGTAAGTAAGATAAGTATAAAAGAACATAATTTAACATAAGAACATGGAGCATAAAAGAAATTACATAAAAGAGAGTACTTTGAAAGAAAGAGGGAGGTCGGATCCCTTACCTTAAAATGTAACTCTTAAAACTCAAAGGTTTGGACCTTGAGGGCTTGGGGGCACTTTGGGTGGACTCCTTGGGAGGTAATGAGACCAAAAATTCGTTGGGGGAGAGTGGGGAGTCGAATGGATGAGAGGATGGCTTGGTATTTATAGGGAAAGTGAGGGGACAAGGCATTAATGGCCAAGGGACACCTCATTAGTGGTTTTGGCAAAACCATGGGCTTGCCCATGGTATTGGAAACTTGGGACACCTCATACCTTATCTTACTATTCATAAGTCTACCATATTGATTACATACTTAATACACCATTTAATGATGTCATTAAACACCCGTAACTTAAAAACTGTATTTTCACTATTCATCGAAAATTCAACTTTCTCAGAATAATCCCAAAATTTAACCTTAACCAAATATCAATGCTCTGATTTCAAAAATGAAATCCATTTTATAAAAATAATTTTCTATATATTTTTAATTAAATTTTTAATTAAAAAACACTATTCATCAAAAATTCATTTTTTTCAGAAAAATCCCCAAAAATTACCTTAACATAATATCGATGCTCTGAGTTCAAAAATGAAATCCATTTTATAAAAATAATTTTCCAAATATTTTTAATTTAATTTTTAATTAAAAAACACTATTCACCTGAAAAAACTAATACTGGAATAATAAATTATGAAACCGTTATTTAACCATTTTATTGAATCACATTACTTAATCAAGGTGCCAAGATTATATTAATACTTTCATTAAGTGAGATTACTAATCCGTTTCGTCACATTACTAATCCTAAGCATAAAATCACTATTCATAATTTACTATTCATCAAAAATCAAGTTGATCTTATTAGACTCTAAATTTCGTACTAAACATAATTGTAGAAGACCATTTTTTGAAAATAATTACACATTTTTAATTATTTATGTTTTACATAAACATTTTTAAAATATAATTTTTCTAAAATTCATCAAAAATATGCATACTATATTTATCCAGACATTTGAAAAGTCATAAACATTATCATAAGGAGAATTCCCAATTTTTATTTAAAACAAAGGATTACACAAGGTAGTTACGGTCTCCTTAAATAGCCCCTTATCACGCCAGCATAGGACCTAAGTGTAAGGTGTGCTAAGGTGAGAGAATCTGAGGGAGGCTCGGCCAACATCGCACGAGTAGTAATTTCTATCAGTTTGAACTTCTCGCAAAGGTGATTCCGTTCTAGATTCACACGATGAATTTCGGGTTGGGTTTGGTCCAGAGCAAAGCCCAATGGTGATACCTCGTTCCCAAGTTCTGTTAAATGGGCTTTGATCGGTCCAAGACTACTGGGTGAGGCCATTGAATCTTCTTTATATAATAATTAACCAAGATTACTTGTATTTAGAGACAATAATCAAAACGTTTAGTTTCCAGCGGTCATATTGACCAATGGTCATATACCAGTCAAAACCCAACGGTCTCATTATAATTATACTCATGTTATCAAATGAAACATTTTTGTTGAGTATAAAAATAAAATAAAATAACACATAAAATTAGGAAACAAAATTTATTCAAAATTTCGGGTCGTTACATCTCAAATTCTCATTAAGGGTAAGAAATAAAGTTGAAGATATCATAACATAAACATTAGGCATGTTGAATAACTAAAAATATATTCCTTTAATAAAAACATGAACACATTATGGAAGGAATAAGAGATGAATAAATAATGTCATAATCATGGGTATTCTACTAGTCAAATAACCACATGAACCATCAATACTATTTTCATAACGAGGGAACACATAATGCAGGGCATCATAACCATACCATCAAGGCCTCGTTCCAAGACCATAAATAATTATTTTGTCAATGCCTTGTACCAAGACCGTAGTTTGTCTCATGAGACCTACCGATGCACTTAGGGGTTATAGAAGGGCCAACCCAACACTTACTATTTCCAATTCATTACTCTTATGAATGGGGATAAACATAAAAAATATATACATTAATATTGAAACTAACATATGAAATGTAAATAACTTTCCCTAATCATTAAACATAAACACTAATCATTCATAGCAATGTGGTGAATGGTTTAAATATAACACATTCACAATAAAACTAATCATAAACCATTCAATAAAACATGGTGGATGGTATCATATGATATAAACCTCAATCAAGTACAAGATTCATCCAAGTATTGTGACATGGATGAAGATACTTTTAAATGAGACCATTGAAAAAACCTTGAGAAAATAATCCTTAAACATTCCAAAGTTTCTCATACCACCTTGAAACATTCAAATAATAATCCCTTAGAATATCATTAGAATAAGGAGACTATTAATATGATATAACAAAGGTTAGTACATACACAAAAATCAAGGAATAAGTGGTGAACATGGCATGTATCTCATAAAAGTTAAAGTGAGATGAGAAAAATCATTTTTACTTTGGAAAGAAGAGTTCTTTTGGAAAATCATTTTTATTTATCATGAAATTATATTGTAAACATGTACATCCTAGAAAAGAAGATTTTAGAACATTGAAATTATTTTTGAGACATAAATGATTTCCCACTGAAGTGAAATCATGTAAAAAGAGATTTTAAAGAAGCTTTAGAAGTAAAACATTTTAGTGTAGTTTTGGGAAAATATTAAAGACATTTTAAAATGGAAAGGCATGTTTGTTTTCATAAAACCAAAAATGGACCAATATGGTTTTTCAGGATAAAATTTTTTCTTTTAAAAAAATTATAATGACTTAAAATACATTACATAGTGCACTTGAAAATAGGTAAGAATTCAAGAAGTTCCCTTTTATTGGAAAGAATTATTGAAAGATCCTTTTAAAACATATAACTCCCCATAAATGAAAGTAGGATTCTAGTTGGTACATATATATAGAACATTAAAACATAATTTATGAGGATTACATACAAATAAATAATAATATCATTGAGGTGAGTAGATTATTAGGGCAACCTGAATGAAAATGGAGGATCGGGTAGAAAATACTTACAACTTTGTAATCAATTGAATTTTATTCCCAAAAATTAATAATGATTAAATGATACATTTAATATCATGAAAATAAATAGATTCATGATATTAAACATCAATTGGGAGTATACATACACTATACACAAGAAATGGTATTGAATAAGGAGTATCTCACAAAAATGGAAGTGACGTGAGGAAACCCCCTTACCTTAAGTCTGATGGTGTTCTTCACTTGATCTTTGTGTCCTGGATAACAAAATTAAATTCATTAATTAATATTTTGAGAACCACTTATTTATGTAATTAGTTTATTATATACTTATTAAGTTCATTCATGGCCTTCTCGATGGGTTTAAGAGGTTCGATTTTATTATTTTGGAGCGTTTTCTTCATGATCGGTATACTTATATACATGAACGGAGAATCATGTAAAATGAGGATGGTTATCCAGAATTGAAGTTATATGTTATTAATGAACATCCATAAGGTTACATTTTTGTAATTTAATTTTGTTACTTGGAGTGATGTAATAACCCAGATCTTCGTTTCAGGTGTGTCTTTTCTTTTCTGGTCGTTTTTGAGAAGAAGGGGAAAAATTGGAAATTTTCAAAATACACGTCGTGTACTTTGATGCAGTGCCAGGACATGTGTTGGTTGTGTCCGGGCCACACACACGGTGTGTAGGGGTGATGTGGAGGCCGCTTAAAGCAGAGTACAGAAAGACCAAGTACACGCTGTGTACCCCAGAAGTACACGCCGTGTACTTTCTTTTTTTCATTAAATGGACCAGGGTCGCGCCTAATCGAGGAAAACGTCTTCTTCTCCAGGTTCTTCGATCGAGAGTGACCCATAGGCCCACGATCATCCTCTCAGACCCCAATCCTCCGTCCGTTCTCTGAATCGACCACCATCGATTACGTTGGAACCGTAGTGGTAAGCATTTCCTTCTCCTAGAGCTTTGTTTTCCAATTACTCCTCTTTCTCAAGATATCGTGGGTTGATCGTTTTGTGTGTTTTCGTAGATCTACACCATTCTAAGGAGAATCAAGCCTCGTGGTTCAAGTATATTGATCTCCTAGGATCGAGGTGGGTGGTTTGTGCCTTTCTGTAGGAAGACATTCAATATTTTGTGCAATTCCACCAATTCCATTGAACGGGGTATTGTGTGTTTCCTATTTTTTCCCTTTTTTTTTTCCTGATTTGCTTTATTGCTTGAGTAGAGGTTATTGCTTATGAGTAGGGTAATTTTTACTGTCCTCTGGATGTTTTTTCATGCATGTTTTTCCTGTTAGGCGGTTTTCCAGTTGCCATGCCTAGTTGTAGGATAGTGGAACTATTGTAATGTTATGATGTTGTGACTTAGAATGATAGCCAAGTAGTTCTTGAGGTTTACTTGGGGTGATACGTGCGCTATGGATGTTTATTTTACCCATGGCTGTGAGAACCTAGTGTAGTGGACCATAAGGAGAATGGACGTAAGGGCTTCTCCAGAGTGTCTTATTAATTCGATGTGAGACCAAAGGGGAAATTGACGATGAGTGCTTAATCAAAGAATCTGTAGTTCCTCGACACGGGCTACAGGGGGAATGAGATGTTGAGTGCTTCCACAGAGATCTTTTAGTACGATATGAGACTATATGGGGAATTGACAGTGAGTGCTTCCTCAGAGAGTCTATTCTTTAGCTGATCTAGAGGGGTGAGACTATGTGTGCCTCCCAGAGGGTTTCTAGTGCTTATAGGTTGAACCATAGGGGTTAGGTTGTGAGAACTACCCAGAGGTTACCTGTTTGTTCTACTTGTTGTTTGGCTGTTTACTTGTATGTATTTACATGCTAGAAAGTGTGGATTGTAGCTGCTGTGTGCTTTCCTGTTTACTGCTTTCTATACTTTTACTTGCCATGTATTCATTGAGTGTTAGGAACAGATCTTTGGGTGGTTTCCTACTGGTACCCTGTCTCACACCCTATTTGGGCCATGCTTTTGGGCCCAAGAAGATTATATTGCTGCAGGTATAGATAAGGGCAAGCACCCTTCTACTTTAGGTTCTTGATTGCACTGGATCTGGAGAGCATGGGACCAAGCTGAGGCTTGTGATGTAGTGGAGTTGCTCATTGTTTTTCTTTCATACATTGGTTTAGTTCTGTATTCAGTATTATGAATTGTTTGGATGCTTTCCTAGACATATATGTATCATGCATCATTTACTTATATTTTTTCCCATTTGTTTATTTATCAGTCTTCCACTGTTTACTCTTGTATGGATGTTTACTACTTCTGCTATTTTTGTTATTTGTTTTTCTCTTCTTCTATGTACTCTGCCAATGAGGGCATAGTTTCCCCACCATCACACCCCATGTCCTCGCTGATAGTTGGCAGCCTCTGGCATTTGGAGAAATTTGCTTGAGGCCATGTGACCAACCGGGTACGGGGCGTCTCTAGGTGGCTTCTAGAACCGGAATGTTACAAAGTGGTATCAGAGGGTTCTTTTCTATTGATTTATTGTTTGGAGCCTTTAGCCAGGGATAGGATGGATTCGGTACTTGGTATTAAGTTTTTCTTGGGAGTAGTTAACCCGTGTACAGGGAAAAGCCTATCTACCTCACTTATTACAGTTATCTGGTTTTTCTATGTTATAGTTGATCTGATTTCACCTAGAGTGATTCACATGATTTGTGTTGTTATTTTTGTTGATATTGTGGTTCTATTTCTGTCGCAACCCGATGAGATGAGGGTATTCCATCTCATGCATCATATAGGCACTTGTTAGAAATCACATTCCATGCATTCTTGCCATGCCATCTAGGGTGCATTAGCAATTGTATGTTGTTGTGATAGATTTTGTGTAGATTATGCATGCTATTGTGATAGATATTTTGATAGAATCCTTGCAGTTTGATAGAGAGGTTGTTTGTTTTGTACCATGCTTAAATGAACACCAAATTTTGGTTCTTGTGGTGTTATGGGCCCTCATTAATTGGAACTTGGTGGATCATTGACTTGTTTCCCTTGTATATGATATGTAATAGATGCCAAGCTTTGATTCATGGGGAGTATGGGACCTCATAAATCGGAATTTGGCACCTTCATGCTTGTTTTTCAGTGTTTTCTGGGCTTCGGTGCAATTTCAGAGCTACTGCCCGGAAAAACCTAGAATACACGGTGTGTACTTTATATATACATGTCATGTAGTTTTTAAACCATGTCATTGACTGTGTGAGTAGAAACACGAGTTGTGAAAAATCTCTAGGAACACGCCATGTACGGTAGATACAAATTGTGTAGTAGTGATCCGTGTACCCGGCCGTGTCAATAACAACATGGTTCGGGGAAGCTCGTGTAATACACGTCGTGTTTTGTATGAACACGTCGTGTAGTCTTGTTCTAGGTACTCGGTCGTGTCATGAACAACACAAGACGGTGTTATCTCCTCCTACACATGTCGTGTTTGGTTTGAACATTCCATGTAAGGGTCAGTCGTGTACCTGACCGTGTCACCAACAAAATGGTTCGGGAAAAATCTTCAAGTACATGTCGTGTTTGTTTAGAACATGTCGTGTAGTCTCAGTCGTGTAACCGGCCATGTAACTAACAACACGGGTTGTTGAAACCTTATCTACTACACACCATGTCCACGGGGAACACCCTGTGTAGTCTCAATTTAAGAAGACCGTGTGGGTTAGCCATGCAAGGAGACTCGGGCAGGGGAATAGAGTCATGTACACTCCGTGTAGAGTTTATACATGCCGTGTAGTCATGTTTTGTAAAACTTGAGTGTTTCCTTCTCCTATTTCCATTTTGTACTCCTTTTTTCTCTGTCCTTGATATTCCTGATCTAAGGTATGCTTTTGAACTTTCAGAGTTATGCCTCCGAGATGTCCTCCGGTTGTACATCAGTTACAGGATAGTGATCAGATGCCAGATATGGCTGATCAGGGACTTCCTGTCAATAATCTAGTCGTGCCAGCCTTGGCACCGGCTGTCATACCAATTTTAGGTGCTAATGCATAGTTTAGGGAAGGCTTTATGAGGATGATGCAGACCTTTCAGGTGTCACCACCTCCTGCCACGACTATGGCAGACTTGACGTGGGTTTTCCAGCAACAGCAGCATCCTACTTTCTTGGGGGAAGGAGGACCACAGGTTGCAGAGTCATGGCTGGAAGCCATGCTGACTATCATTGATCATATGGAAACACCTCCAGAGAGGTGGTTCAAGCTCTCTACCTATATGCTATGAGACTCCTCCAAGAGGTGGTGGGGCGTGATCTCATAGGAGGTTCATCAGCAAGTTATGGCTTAGGAGGAGTTCCAGTGTGTTTTTTACGACTACTTCTACCCAGAGACCCTGAGGTCCGATCAAGCCCGGGAGTTCATGAGTCTAGTGCAGGGTACTCTTTCTATTATAGATTATTCCTCTTGTTTCACCGAGTTGTAGAATTTCACACCCCTTTGGGGTGGAGATGGGATGTTCTTACCAAGGAAGTTTGAGGATGGTCTCAGGCGGGAGATCTGCTCATAGGTGAATATTTTTCAGTTGACTTCCATCACATCCATTTTCAACCAGGAACTGATTGTGAAGCGCAATATGAGAGACTCCGGAGCTGCGAGCCAGGGTGGTTCTACTTCCAGAGCTAGTACTCCTCCAGTTGACAGCAGGAAGCGCCGTAGGGAGTCTACACGCGGTGATCCGAGGAGGTGAGATACATCTTTAGGTAGCCAGGTAGTATGCTACCAGTGTGGAAGGGCAGGGCACACGAGGTCGCAGTGATAGAGTGACCCAGTGGAGTGCCGATATTGCGGCAAGATGGGTCACCTTCAGCATTTCCGCTAGGTTTTCTCACCAGTAGCTGGTGATGGGGGTTCTTCCATGACTCCTCGTTCAGGAGCAGCACCACCAGTTTCTCACCAGTCAGGGAACTGGAGTTCTTCCGGCTGTTCGGGCCAAGGTGGAGGTTGAGGTCGTGGATGTCAGTCACCAGTCTTTCAGCATCAGTAGGGAGGATCAACTCAGAGTGGTCAGGCAGGGTCACAGGGCCGCGGGGCAAGCCAGACTTTTGCGGTGGAGCAAACTTATCAAGAGCAGGATCCCAGACCTTCTACAGTTCGAGGTACAATCTTAGTAGCCTCAGTTTTATCTTCAGGTCTTTTTGATATTGGTGCTACGCATAGCTTTATCTCTGTTGGTGTTGTGGAGAGCCTTGGGCTCTGTATCTTTTCTTCTGCTGGCTTGTTGACACTAGACACACCTTTGGGGACGAGGACATCTAGTGTACGTCAGTTTAGAGAGTTCCCTCTCGAGGTTGTAGGGTATCGTTTCTTATGGGATCTCTATTTCCTAGAGATGATAGGGTATGATGTCATTCTTAGGATGGACTGGTTTGTACCCTTCCAAGCAGTCATCGACTGTTATCGCCGCAGGGTGAGTTTCATTTCACTAGAGGGTGAATCTTTTCTTCATAGAGGCGAATGGGATGTTCAGGTGAGTCGAGCAGGACCCGAGCATCATGGGCTAGGGAGGGTTATGGCTCAGATTGCTTGTATTTATCTGGATGATCAGGGGGCTTCATAGTTGTACTTTCCTCCAGTGGTGGATCGTTTCATAGATGTCTTTCTAGAGTATTTCTTAGGTTTTCCCCAGAGTGTGAGGTAGAATTCTCTATTGAGCTCATGCCAGGAGTGAAACCGGTGTCCATTCCTCCCTATAGGATGGTCACACCTAAGTTGCAGGAGCTCAAGAAGTAGTTGGAGGATTTTCAAGAAGAGAGTTTCATCTGACCCAGTACTTCTCCTTGGGGTCCGCCTGTCCTGTTTGCGAAGAAGGTAGATGGTACCCTTAGGCTCTATGTGGATTATCAGAAGCTGAACCAGTTGACGGTCAAGAACCGATATCCCTTGTCGAGGATTGATGATCTTTTCAATCAGCTTCGAGGAGCCCATATGTTCTCAAAGATCAATTTGAGGTCCGGTTATCATTAGTTTCATGTTAGACCATTAGATATACCTCTGACAGCCTTCAGAAGTAGGTATGTTCTCTACGAGTATACGGTTATGTCATTCGGTCTCATGAATGCGCCAGTAGTTTTCATGGCACTGATGAACCGAGTGTTCCATACTTACTTGGATTTCTTTGTCGTGGTCTTCTTGGATGATATCTTGGTGTACTCTCACACTCGACACGACCATGCTACCCATCTTGAGATCGTTCTGAGTACACTGAGAGAGCATCGTCTTTATGCTAAACTCTCAAAGTGACACTTTTGGATGGATCAGATTCACTTCTTGGGTCACGTCATCTCAGAGGTAGGAGTATCTTTGGACCCAGAGAAAGTGATAGTTGTAGTTTCTTGGGAGAATCGGAAGAATTTTTTTGAGGTACGGAGTTTTCTAGGGATGGCTGGATACTACAGATGCTTTATTCGGGACTTTTCACACCTAGAAGCACCATTGACAGGTATGACCAAGAAGGGGGTGAAGGTTTTATGTTCAGATTCTTGTGAGTCAGCCTTTCAGGAGATGAAGGGAAGGTTGACGTCAGCACCGATACTAGTCTTGCTAGAGCTAGGCAAGATCTATACTGTTTATTGTGATGCTTTAGGTATCGGGTTGGGCATTGTGCTTATGCATGGAGATGGAGTCGTTGCGTATGGGTCTCGGCAGTTGAGACTACATGAGAGGAACTACCCGATGCATGCTCTGGAGTTGGCAGTTATTTTTCATGCCTTGTTCTATTGGATACATTACCTTCTGGGAGAGCACTTTGTGGTTTTCACCGACCACGAGAGTCTCAAGTACATCTTCACTCAGTGTGATCTAAATCTGAGACAGCGCAGGTGGGTCGAGTGTCTTTAGTCTTTTGATTTTGAGCTTTCCTATACGCCAGGAAAGGGCAATGCAGTGGCAGATACATTGAGTAGGAGAACTCATATTCAGGCAGTTCAGGAGGCCATAAGTGAGTGGTATCTTATGGATCTATTCTCTGAGGTGAATCTGGAGGTGCATGACAGATAGGGATAGACCTACCTATCTTCTGTAGCTGTTACCTCTACACTTCTTGATTGGGTATGGATGAGGAAGCTATCAGACTCAGAAGGCTTAATCCTGTGGTAGAGTGTGTCAGGAGAGGACCCTCTTCCTGGATGGATAGTGGGAGAGGATGAGATCTTGTGTTTCCAAGGACGTGTATGGGTTACAGCAGACATACGCGAGGAGATGATGTGGGATTTTTATTCCTCAGTTTGGGAAGTTCATCCTGGCATCACCAAGATGTATCGGGATCTTTATCACCAATACTAGTGGCCAGGTATGAAGAGAGATGTTGATGGTTTCTTCTTGAGGTGTTCTGCTTGTCAGTAGGTGAAGGCGTATCATCAACGACCAACAGGCCTTTTTCAGTAGTTTCCCATTCCAGAGTGGAAGTGGAATGATGTCGCGATGGACTTTGTGACTAGATTGTTGAGGTCGCCTTGAGGAAATGATGTTTTTTGGGTTGTCATCGACAGGCTTACGAAGGTTTCTCACTTCTTACCGATCAAGGAGACCTTCCGTGTTGATGATCTGGGATGATTATACATCTGAGAGATTGTACATCTTCATGGAGTTATACACTCCATTTTTTCAGACAGGGATGTGTGCTTTACTTCTCGAATCTGGTAGGGGCTTCAAAGGGCATTGGGTACACATGTAATTTTGAGTACAACATACCATCCCCAAACAGATGGCCAGTCCGAGCATACGATCCAGGTGCTTGAGTATATGCTCCAATATTTCATTCTAGACTTTGGCGGTTCTTGGGAGAAGTATATCGCTCTTGTGGAGTTCACCTACAACAATAGTTTTCAGGTGACTATTCAGATGGAACCTTATGAGGCTATGTAAGGTAGGCTATGCCGATCACCTTTATGCAGGCTGGAGGTAGGAGAGGCAGCTTTGTTGGGACCTCGTCTTGTTCAAGAGACCTCAGAGTAGATATAATTGATTCAGAATAGGATGGCTAGAACACAGTCTCGACAGAAGTCTTATGCTGATCAGCGGAGACGATCTCTTGAGTTTGAGGTTGGGGATCAGGTTTTCCTGCATGTCGCACCAAGGTTGAGACACAAGAGGATACGGAGACAAGATAAGCTTTCACCACGGTACGTCGGGCCGTTTGAGGTATTGGAGAGAGTTGGGCCGGTGGCCTATCTATTGCAATTACCTCAGAGGTACCAGGCCATGCACGATGTCTTCCACGTTTCTCAGCTCCGACGTTACTTTTCAGACCCGTCTCATGTCTTCCAACCGGAGGAGGTTGAGCTCGAAGTGGATGCATCATTTTAGGAGCATCCAATCCGTATTGTCGATCGTAGTACAAAGATTCTCTGTGGGCAGTCTGTTATTCTAGTACGGGTGCTATGGAATCACGGGCGAGTACAAGACGAGACCTGGGAGAGGGAGGCCGATGTACGATCGCAGTGGCCGGAGCTGTTTGGGGTTTCTTCTTCTATACCTCACTAGGGAAATTTGGGGATGAATTTCTTTATGGGGGGAAGTTTTTAAAAACCTGGATCTTTGTTTCAGGTATTTATTTTCTTTTTTGATCGTTTTAGATAAAAAGGGAAAAAAAATGGAAATTTTTAAAATACACGTTGTGTACTTTATGAGTACACACCGTGTACTTTGATGCAGTGTCAGGCCGTGTGCTGGCCATGTCTGGGCCACACACACGGTGTGTAGGGGCGATGTGGAAGCCTCTTAAAGCGGAGTATGGAAAGTCCAAGTACACGTCGTGTACCCCAGAAGTATACGCCATGTAGTTTCTTTTTTTTCATTAAACGGACTGGGGTCGCGCCTAATCGAGGAAAATGTCTTCTTCTCCAGGTTCGTTGACCGAGAGCGACCTGTATGGCCGCGATCATCCTCCGAGCCCCCAAACCTCCATCCATTCTTCAAATCTACTGTCGTCGATTATATTGGAACCGCAGCGGTAAGCCTTTCCTTCTACTAGAGTTTTGTTTTAAAATTCCTCCTCTTTCTCAAGATATCATGGGTTGATCGTTTTGTGCGTTTTTGTAGATCTACGCCATTATAAGGAGAGTCAAGCTTAGTGGTTCAAGTATATCAATCTCCTAGGATCAAGGTGGGTGGTTTGTGCCTTTCTATAGGAATTATTTGCATATTTTGTGCAATTCCACCAATTCCCTTGAATGGGTTATTGTGTGTTTCTTATTTTTGCCCTTGTTGTTTTCCTGCTTTGCTTGATTGATTGAGTAGAGGTTATTGATTGTGAGTAAGGTAATTTTTATTGTGCTCTGGATGTTTTTCCATGCATGTTTTTCCAGTTAGGCGGTTTTCCAGTTTCCATGCCTAGTTGTAGGATAGTGGAACTGTTGTACTATTATGTTGTTGTGTCTTAGAATGATAGCCAAGTAGTTCTTGAGGTTTACTTGGGGCAATACGCGTGCTATGCATGTTTATTTTACACATGGCTGTGAGAACCTAGTGTATTGGACCATAGGGAGAATAGACGTAAGGGCTTCTCCAGAGTGTCTTATTAATTCGATGCGAGACCAAAGGGGGAATTGAAGATGAGTGCTTCCTCAGAGAGTCGGTAGTTCCTCGATGCAGGACACAGGGGGAATGAGACATTGAGTGCTTCCCCAAAGATCCTTTAGTACGATACGAGACTATAGGGGGAATTCATGGTGAGTGCTTCCTCAGAGAGTCTATTCTTTAGCTGAGCCAGAGGTGTGAGACTGTGTGTGCCTCCCAGAGGGTTTCTAGTTCTTTTAGGTTGAACTATAGGGGTTAGGTTGTGAGAACTACCTAGAGGTTACCTATTTGTTCTACTTGTTGTTTGGCTGTTTAATTGTTTGTATTTACATGCTAGAAACTATGGATTGTATCCGCTGTGGGCTTTCCTATTTACTGCTTTCTGTAATTTTACTTGCCATGTATTCAGTGACTGTTAGGCACCGATCTTTGGGTGGTTGCCTACTGGGACCTTGTCTCACACCCTATTTGGGCCATGATTTTGGGCCCAAGAAGATTATATTTTTGTGGGTATAGATAAGGGAAAGCGCCCTTCTACTTTAGGTTCTTGATTGCACTGGAGCTGGAGAGCATGGGACCAAGAGGAGGCTTTTGATGCTGTGGAGTTGCTCATTGTTTTTCTTTCATACTTTAGTTTAGTACTGTATTCAGCATTGTGACTTTTTTGGCTTCTTTCCTAGACATATATGTATCATGCATCATTTACTTATATTCTACCCTAGTTGTTTATTTATCAGTATTCTGTTGTTTACTCTTGTATAGATGTTTACTACTTCCTCTATTGTTGTTATTTGTTTTTCTCTTCCATTGTGTACTCTGTGAATGAGGGCATAGTTTCCCCACTATCACACCCCAGGCCCTTGCTGCTAGTCGGCAGCCTCTGGCATTTGGGGAAATGTGCTTGAGGTCATGTGACCAACCAGGTACGGGGAGCCTCTGGGTGTCTTCTGGAACCAAGATGTTACAAGTGAAGATGAGTCATTATATAAATTATTTAAAGAAAATTGTATGGGTTAATTGGCGGTTTTTGAACACAATGAACTTATTTTGATTTATAAATCAAAAACATGTGTAAAAACATAATATAGAACCATATATGAGACATAATACATATATTATAGTCTTCTTAAACCATAATA
Source organism: Viscum album (assembly GCA_963277665.1). Lineage (NCBI taxonomy): Eukaryota > Viridiplantae > Streptophyta > Magnoliopsida > Santalales > Viscaceae > Viscum > Viscum album. Next base: position 1,543,757,826 of record OY728141.1, read on the forward strand.
ATAGTTTCATTACTATAATTTAATACTTTAATAGAAATTAAAAACTCATCGTCCTTGAATGTGGTAAATTAGCACATCTTGGGTGGTGTTTTCATTTTTAGTATAAAAGAATGGGAAAGGAGATATGATGAAGAATTATTCATTTATCATGAAAAAATTATATTTCTTGTAATATACTTTATTCATCACAAAATTTGGAAGAAAGGAGGATATAAAAGAAAAATAAAGGACCTCAAAATAAAAGAAAAGTTGAGAAATCCCTTACAAAAATTCGGCAGCCTAATGACGTCACTTAAAAATTCATAAAATATATTGATGAGAGAAAACGAGTATCTCATAATTATTACATAATATATACAGTAAGGGTGATATGGAATTACATATCCCATAAAAATATAGTTGAAATTAAAAGATAATAACATAATATGATTTTGAGACGAAAATTCTACAGCATAACGGCTATACAACATGGTTTTAGAAAACATTAAAAAGAGAGGGGAAAGGGGTCACAAATTTATAGAAGACTCATAAAATATTATTGTTATATAATAAAATGGAAATAATAACATGTTATGAAAACTTTAAATACATACCACATAAAAGAGAACTTGAAATAAAAGAAATGAAAAGAGGAATTTACCTCTTCATGTAATATTCCATGAGAGCCTCTTTAAGGGAGAGGTTTTCATGTTTTGGAAAGACCAAGAGATTATTGGATGTGTGGAGTGACTAGGTAAAGGTATTTGGGCAAAAATTTGAGGAGATTAAACACTTAGAGGAGTGAGGAGAAGAGGGAGTGAGGGGTTATAGTGGAGGAGAGGAGTGAATTTTGAATATTTTATTCATTATTTCATTATTTCCATCAAGACAGTCAATAGTGTTGTTTCATGTGACCCCTAATAGTGATAAGTTCATTTTAGTTCGAACAAAGTGGCCTTACATCACTCATGATTTCATAAATAGTGTATTTAACTGATAATTTATATATACAGTTTTTTACCGTATTTCATTATTCATCAAAAATTCAAGTAGTTTAGAAAAATCCAAAAAATTAACCCCAAACACTAATCAACGTGTGGAATTAAAAAATGAACTCAATTTTTTGAAAGTAATTTTCTAAATATTTTTAATTTAATTTTTAAATAAAATTGTAATTTATTCAAAAAAACAATATTAAAACTATAACTCATTTTATAACACCTTGAAAAATTAATCAAGGTCCCATAAAATTATATTATAACCATAAGACAATAAAATAAAAATTTATGATTACATTTTATGAAAATACATTTCCATTTTAAATTATTAAATTAATCATAAAATTTTAATTAAAATATTTATGACATACAAAAATACCAATACTTATACTATGATCGTTTTTTCATTTTTAAGATGTCTAAATTGTATTTATACATTTATGGGTGAAGTTTTTATTTTTTTTGACCGATTTACTATTCATTACTATTCATAAGGGTATATTACTATTCCTAAGGGTATGTTACTATTCACCAAAAATTATGTTTTTCTTATCAGACTCTAAATATCTTACTGAACGCAACCGTGTATGTCAGGTTTTTGAAATTCAAGTTATAGAAGTATAAAAATTATGGTTGATTTTCTAGGTTATAAAAATGTGGTGTTTTTAAAGACTCAGTGTTCCATGCATTCTATAATAAATCTATATTTAAATTCTTGGGGTGTTACATGCACCTCAATCTGACACACAATGTGAGCGGTATAGCTTCAAGTGTGTCTTTTTAATTAAAATTGACATTAATTTTAGTAAAAAGAACAAGTGACAGATTGAAAACTAAGAAAATGAATTCATATTGTTTTGATACTTTAGAAAAATGATCCATAAGTCATTTTTAACACGTATGAATCAACCGCACCTCAATTCGACACATAGTGTGACTGATATGACTCCAAGTGTTCCTTTTTATTTAAAATTGACATTAATTTTTATAAAAAGAACAAGTGAAATAATAAAAAAAATGTATTCATGTTGTTTTTATACTTAATAAAATGATCCATAAGTCAATTTTGATGTTTAGGGATCAAGCACACCTCAATCCGACACATGGTGTAATTGGTATGACTCCAAGTATGTATTTTTATTTAAAAGTGACATTAATTTTATTAAAAAGGAAAAGTGACATACTCAAGACTGAGAAAACGCATTCAGATTATTTTGATACTTTAGTAAAATTATTCATAAGTAATTTTTTATGTTTAAGAATTTTCCACACCTTAATCAAATATATCATGTGTCCGGTATGACTCAAAGTGTATGTTACCGGTTTAAAATTGACATTTTATTTCAAAACTTGTGTCACTCACTGAAACTAATAAAACACACTCTAATTTTCTTGATAATTTAGTAAAATTATTTATAAGTAATTTTTAAAGTGTAAGATCCAATATCACATAAAAACAACACACGATGTGATTGGTATGACTCAAAGTGCTTGTTTCCAGTTTAAAATGACATTTTAGTCAAAAAACACAAGTCACATACTCAAAATCAAGAAAAAACTTTTGGATTGTTTTGATGCCTTATTAAAATGATCCATATGTCATTTTTTATGTGTAGGAATCAGCCTCACCACAATCGGATGCACGGTGTGACCGATGCGACTCTAAATGTGTCTCTTTATTTAAAATTGACATTAATTTTAGTAAAAAGAAAAAGTGACATAATCAAAACTGATAAAATGCATTACGATTGTTTTTATAATTTAGGAAAATTATCTTTAATTCATTTTTGATGTGTAGGAATCAAGCACACCTCAATTCGATGCATGATGTGACCGATATGACTCAAAGTGTGTCTTTTTATTTAAAATTGACATTAATTCTAGTAAAAAGAACAAGTGACATTATGAAAACTGAAAAAACACAATCATATTGTTTTAATACTTTATTAAAAAAACATAAAACATTTTTGACATGTAGGAATCAACCTCACCTCAATCAGATGCACGGTGCGACCGCTATGACTCCAAGTGTGTCTTTTAATTTAAAATTGACATTAATTTTAGTAAAAAGAACAAGTGAGATATTGAAAATTAATAAAATGAATTTTTATTGTTTTGATACTTTAGTAAAATGATACATATGTCATTTTTATGTGTATGAATCAATACCAACTCAATCTAATGCATGTTGTGCCCGATATGACTCTAATTGTGCCTTTTTACTTAAAATTAACATTAATTTTAGTAAAAAGGACAAGTGACATACTCAAGACCATGAAAACGCATTTGGATTTTTTTGATACTTTGTAATAATGATCCATAAGTCATTTTTGATGTGTATAAATTATAATCACCTCAATTTGATACATTGTGTGCCCGGTATGATTCAAAGTGTAAGATATCAGTTTAAAATTGACATTTTTGTTCAAAATGTGTTTCAGTCACTAAAAACCTAGAAAAAATTCTCCAATTGTCTTAATAATCTAGTAAAACAATTCATAATTCATTTTTGACATATAGGAATTAGTCTCACATCAAACTGACACATGATGTGACTGGTACAACCCAAAGTGTGTGTTTCTAGTTTAAAATGACATTTTAGTAAAAAGAAAAACTGACATCCTCAAAACTAATAAAACACATTAATATTGTTTTGATACTTTAGTAAAATAATCCATAAGTCATTTTTGATGTGTAGGAATCACCTACACCTCAATATGATACATGATGTGATCGATATGACTCCAAGTGTGTCTTTTTATTTAAAATTTTCATTTTAGTAGAAAACACAAGTGGCATACTCATAAGTGAGAAAAATAATTTTGTTTGTTTTCATACTTTAAAAAATGATCCATATGTCATTTGTGATGTGTAGGAATCCAACACATCTCAATATGATACACGGTGTGCTCGATATGAGTCAAAGTATCCGGCATCAGTGTAAAATTGACATTTTAGTTCAAAATGTGCGCCAATCACTAAAAACTAAGAAACTGTACTTGAATTGTATTTATACTTTAGGAAAATGATTCATAGGTCATTTATGACGTGTATTTTGAAATGACATTTAGTAAAAAAGACAAGTGACAAACTCAAAATTGAGAAAACATATTCAGATTGTTTTAATACTTTAGGAAAATGATCCATAAGTCATTTCTGACGTATATAAAACCAACCCACCTCAATCTGATGCACGGTGTGACTGGTATTACTCCAAGTGTGTCCTTTTATTTAAAATTGACATTTTATTGGTGTATTCTTTCATATTTATGTTTACTTTATTTATTTATAGTATTAATAACATAATATTCATTTTCTTTTATAGGTGGATTCTTTTTCTCAGGTTTTGGTGGTTTCTTCAGAAAATTATACCATGGTCGGGATTTTTTTAGAGTGAGTCATAGGTGCCAAAGACAATGAAAATTTAATGTTTTTAAATGTTTGGGGATAGTAATTGTAAATGTAATTGTACAAAATATTGTTTTAATTGTATATAGTAGTGTTTGTTTTTTTATTTTTGATGTAAAATTTATTTCAATTAAATTATGTATTTGCATACAGGTTTCATGTGTATTTTTTGCAGTGTGTTGTTATTCAAATTGAACACTACAGTAGGTTGAGATTTATTAGTGATATTTCTATCACTGATAAAGCCCCCCCCCCATTAGTGTTAATCAAAGAACTGGTAAAGGGGTGTCTTTTATTAGTGCTTTTTTAAGTACTGATAAAGGGGACCCCCCTAATGACAGTGAAAACAACAAGTCATTTTTAGCACTGTTAAAGACCTTTTTGTGTGCTGTTAAAGGGATGATCTGTAGTAGTTCCCACAGTGTGACCAGTATGGCCCAAAGTGTGTTTTTTGTTTAAAATTTACATTTTAGTAAAAAAGACAATTAAGATACTCAAATCTAAGAAAATTCATTCATATTGTATTGATACTTCGGGAAAATAATCCATAAACCATTTGTGAGGTGTACGAATCAGTCACACCACTATCTGATACACGATGTGTTTGATATGACTCATAGTGTCTGTTATCAGTCTAAAATTGACATTTTAGTTCAAAACATGTGTCACTCATTGAAAACTCAGAAAACACACTCGTATTGTCTTGATACTTTAGAAAAATGATTCATAAGTCATTTATGACGTGTATAAATTAGTGTCACTTTAGACCGACACATGATGTGACCAATATGATTCAATGTGTGTGTTTTCAGTTTAAAATGACATTTTATTAAAAAACACAAGTGACATACTCAAAACTGAGTGAACGCATTTGGATTATTTTGATACTTTAGGAAAATGATCCGTAAGTCATTTGTGATGTGTAGGAACCATCCACACCTCAATCTGACACACGGTGTGACTGTTATGACTCCAAGTGTGTCTTTTTATTTAAAGTTGACATTTTATTAAAAAAGACAGGTGAAAAACTCAAAAATGAGAAAACACATTTGGATTATTTTAATACTTCAAGAAAATTATTCATAAGTCATTTGTAATGTGTAAGAATCATTTACCCCGCAATCTGATACATGGTGTGCTTGGTATGACACAAAGGGTATGTTATCATTTTAAAATTGACATTTTATTAATGTGTAGTTTCATATTAATGTTTAATTTATTTCTTTATAGTATTACTAACATAATAATTATTTTCTTATACATGTGGATTATTTTTCTCAAGTTGGGATGGTTTGTTTGGCAAAAGATACCATGACCGGGATTTTTGAGAGGGGGTCGGTCGCCAAAGGTAATGAAACAATTCATGTTTTTTAATATTTGTAATAAGTTATACTTTTTAATGTAATCACTACAATAAAATGACTTAGATCAACAAAAATTTATTGACATAAAATATATGTGTTGGTAAAAATGAGCATTTCCAATAAATATTAAGTTTTATTGGTATTATTTTTTAATACCAACACTTATTTTTACCAATAGATACATCTATTGGTATTGGTTCTTCAATACCAACATATCATTTACCAATAGTTTAATCTATTTCTTTATCATACTAATGCCAACATTTTTTTACTAACACATGAATTTGTTATTAATAATTACTATTACCAAAAATTATTTTGACATCAATAAAAAATGTTACAATAAACCATACAATAACAAAAAAAATATTTTATCAATAATCAATTAAGAGAAACATAGTATGTATATATATATATATATTATTTTTATGACCAAAGTAATTTTTTCCCTGGGATTTATAAAAAACATATCATAATTGATTTCAGTTTTCTACTTTCTCAAAATATTAATGTTTTTATATTTTTAAATATTATTTATTAAATTTTCTCTAAATATTAACTGATTTTATATTTTTAAATATTATTTATTTAGTACATATTTAAATACTTTTTATAAAAAAACTAACATAATTGACTTTTCCTCATTTTTATCATCACGCATGAACATGTCATGTCGCCCCGCCTTACCTCCCACCGCCCTGACTCACATCCTGCCCCAGCCTCACCTCTCGTCACCCTTGCATCCCCCAATCCTCATGTATTCCATGCACCTCTATTTTCTCCACTTATTTATCTCCCTCTACCTCCGCATCAGCGATCTCTTCCTATACTCACAAACCCGGTTCATCATCGTTCTCCCCAGGAAAGGATCTCCCTACCGTGGCTTTCCACTTCTTGCTCGGTTATCTCTTCGCTCATGTTTAGTGACGCCTTCTTCTTCTAGAATGTGATGTTATGCAGGTTTGGTCTTGTATGGTAATTTCGGTGTTGTTTAGGTTTATGTTGGTGTTTTTTTAGGGTTTCTTCCCCATAATTTCCTATAAACCCTTATTTGGATTTGATCTTCCCTTTCTCTATTTCCCTTTAGGGTATGTTTATTTATGCTTCAACCAAATTTGATACCCCTTTCATTAAGGGTGGATTCAAATGTCATCTATGGCGGTCCATCTAGGTCTTGAAGATGGCCCTCCCATGCTAGGGTGACATTGTTATGTACATTGTGATCCAATGGGAACAAGATTCTTCTTTATTCTCATGCTCCATGGCAACTAAGGGTGGTCATGTCAATTCCCTTTTTTGGGTTGTTATTCTTCTGTTCTACATAATGTATTTGGCGGGTGGATGTGATGAAGATGGTGTTTATTAGAGGTTCTTTTTCTATCTCAAATGGGTGTTGAACGAGTTGATCCGGACAGGTAGTATGATGGTGCACTTATTCAAGATTTGCCTAGTTTGGTTTCAATTTGTGTTGAGATTCAAGGTTTTTTGTTATTCTTTTGAGTAGAATTGTAGGTTTTGTATGGTCAGTCTTTTCTTTTTTATGGTTCACAAGATTTTTGACTCAAAAAGAAGACACTGAAAAATGAAGATGGAAGTGATTATGGGCTGGATTTGTCTTCTCTGACAGGTCGGTTCATGGTGAGGAACATGTGCTCAGCATGCTATTGATGTAAAAGAAGGTGTATCTCCTCTAGTTGTCATAGAAAATGGGAATCTTAATAGTGATTCAGATTTTTATGTTTCTTACTTTTTGTTTCATTCAAATTTTTTTGGGTTATTGAGGTTTTATTCATGTTCATTCCTTTAGTTGTGGTTCTGTTATGATTTTTCATGCTTGTTTATTATGGTACTTTGTGGTGGGGCACTGGGGATGATGACATCTTGTTCTTTGTAGATGTTTGATGAGCAGATCATGATGGTAATACCTTTGTTCTCTGATTCTATTTTATTTTCTTAGTTATTTTTTGTTAGATATTTTTATCTCGTTTGTGAGTGTGATTTTAGGAATTAGGGGTTGTATGCACAGTTCATCAGATGTGGTCATTGGAGTGATGTAGATGTTGTAGGAGAGTTATTTTGATGTCCTTTTGATGACAGGAATGGAAGGATGATACAGGACATTCTATATGATGTTCTTCATGGTGTTTTTAGATGATTCTATCTTAGTGTTATGGTTTCCCAGAATTGGAAACATTAAGGATCATATTCACTGCATTTGCATGGTAAGCACTGCATTATTCATGTATGTAATGTAACTATTATTTTCCATCTATTTTTTTATATATTTTTCATTACAGGACATCCCATATATTTTGCACCTTCAAGTTATAAGCATCTCATATCTTGTGTTCTTTCATGTCAGCAATGACACTCGTACACCCACCTTTTCCAATCCATGTATTTTAACTTTTTTCATGTTTTACTTGTAGGTTGGTAATAGTCATAATCACATTAACACCAATTTTTTGTGATAGGGTTCTAGGTAATGCCTCAAAATAAATAGTAGCAGCTTCGTAAGGCCACTTCTCAATGCCTTCAATAGATGAGCTCTTCTACTTCAAAGTGGAATAAATGGTAATCCCAGTAGCACTACCACTAATTATCAACTTTGGATTCTTGAGAATTTTTCTTCCTAGGGTATAAAAAAATGAAAATTCTTTTACAATTTATTTAGAAGATACTTTATAGCACCCATTGGAAGAACAGTGCAAGATTTTGGCATCGAATGTTCCATGATATAAGATAAAATCTGGTCACTGGTCCACTTGACCTAAAAAATCCCAACTTTTGTTCCCACATAGGATTTTTGTTTATTGGGTATATTTAAAACAACATTTCCACAAGCCTGCACTACCTTTTCATATTATTTTATCAATCGTATGATGACAATGACTTCAGATTTTCTTAAGTAATGGAATGCCAAATAACTCAGCCCTCTCTCAGTTATAGCCAATTCATGTTTGAACTTTTGGATCTGTATGTCAAGATTCTCAATGTAATTTTCATTTTTCATACTCCCCAAGCATATTATCTCACCAACTCTACATTTTTTTGGTTCTCCAAATTCTTGTACTCCAGAGGAAAATCAATAAGAACGGTGCAGGGGTTCGCAACCTTTTTCCTCATTTTTTCGGGGGTAACAAAGTCTTTTTTGAACATTAAAACTTTAAGAACCTTTGAATCCTCTAATTGGAAGCTAATGAATTTTTGATCCTTTATATACATAATGTAAAGATCTTGAAAACCATGACAAAGGTCCATGAAAACTATTGTCATAGCGTCGAGTGCTAAATATGATATGAGATCCCTGATTTGGCTAGTAAATTTTATACCAATGCAACTCTTCACTAGTTCAAGCATTGCAACATGATCATTCACATTGACATGCATCATAATCTTTTCAAGAACTACAATTTCATCCTTAATAGATTTTTTTGTATTCTTGAAAAATTACTATAGACCCCTGTTCGTGAAAATTATGTCAGCTATATCCTTTGATGATTAGATATTATCAAGGAACACCTTATTCTCTAATTAACATGTTAAATATTCCTTGAGGGTAGGTACTGGTGTGTTCATGATTGGAGAAGCAATGTCCAAACCCTACTGGTGCTGCAATTGATTATTGTTGAGTGGGTTTTTCTTGGTGTGATATTTCTCTATTATTTATTAGCTTTATTAGACCCCATAAAACTTTATATTATCCAAGAGATAGATGAAAAAAATTATTGTGGTCATATATGATAAGAATTCTGTAATATTTGCAACATATGCTCACTCTGATATGGATTTTTAGAGTATTTTGTATAGTTTAGAGTGGATATCAAGGTGTTGATGTGGATAATTGGAGTCTTTGAGTCTTGAATTATAACTGTCTTTGCAGGGTTCTCTTTTTTTGCAGTGCAAGAAAATTTAAACATGTACAAAAGGTGTCATGGCCATGAACTGTATGAGTTTGAAAAAGAATGGAATCTTGATTTGATAATTTTTCTTATTTAAGCAAATGTTTTATTTGTAATGTCATCTAATTCATGTTCCAATATTTTAATTTTCTATGTGTTGTGGGTGTGAATCTCTGGATCATGGAAGCACATTCAAAGTTCTCTTAAAGCCAGAAATTGTTTCCATTGTTAGGGATGGTATTAATCAAGTTAATCCTTCTTCATTCTAATTTTATACAAGAGACATTTTTTCTTTTCCATTATTCTAATTTTTTAACTTTGCTTTTGTTTGTGTTGTGTTGTGTTGTGTTGTTTCAGCTAGATTCTCATGGAAGACGATAGGAAATTGTGGTTATGTCATGTCCGAGTGGGTAAACTACATGCATATTCCCCACCACGGTAGTGACAACTGATGCGTGAGAGAAAAAGATGAATAAAGGTATGTTGTAATCTTTGATGTTTCCACGACAGTGACAACCAATTCATTTGAGAACTCCAAACACTAAATTGGATAGCCCGAGAAGAAAAATTGATGGTGATTTAGGTGAGTGAAGTGTTACACATTTCTGAATTTTGTACCGTATGGTTTTTTATTCTTTTTTATCTTTTTTCATGTTTTAATTACTATTTTTGTCACTTGTATATTTTCATTTCATACAACCATTTTGGCAAAAAACATAATTTACTTCTTAGGTGAAGAAAATCTTATGCTACAGCTTTGAATCTTCTACCGTGTGAGCAGTAGTACATGTAGAAGGATTTGTTGTTAGGGTCATCAATGAGGTGCTGGTTTGTGGAAATCATTGAGCTTCTGGAAATTTTTCAAGCACAAGAAAAATATGTCACAACAGAGACTCATGCGTGGTGTTGTCACGACATGGAACATGCATGGGAAGCATGTCATAGTAGAGAGGCAAATGATTACTGCATGCAAGGACATGTTTCTAGTGTGAACTATGGAATGAAAAATGATGTGCGTTAGATTGGAGTTTCATGTAAAGTCTCTTAGAGTTTCATGTAAATTCCCTTAGAGTTTGATTACATTTAAATATATTTGTAACATGTTTTTTGAAGCTTCATGTCATGTTTGAAATGTCCATATAAGCTAATTTTATCATTATTATATAATAAATATAATAAATATATTATATATAATTATATTAATAACTATAATATAAAATTTTAGCAGAAAATATCAAAATACCCGCATAAAATATTTTATTCAAAATATAATTTACAAATATATAATAATTGTTGGTATTGTTTATAATAATCGAAAAGATAAATGTTGATAATATTACCAATAGATAAATTTTTTGTATTGATATGTAGCTAAAAATTTTGAGCATCATATATATTATGTGTTGGAATTATTATAATTCCAACAGAACTATTTTATCTGTCATAATAACATTTAGCGATAGAGTTTTTACCAACAATTTAGTGTTAGGAAAATTTGTGTTGGCAAAACAATTTACCGATATAAATTGAACTTTTAGCAATAGATATACCTCAAACTATTTATTTTGTAGTGAATTTTGCAAAAAAATGTTTGAAATTTATTTAATATAGTGTTTTTTTATATTTTTGATGTAATTTTATTTCAATTAAATTATTAATTTTCCTTATCCTATAATAGATGTTGCTGCTGCTTATATTTGTTGTCTGTTTTTGTAGTGTACTGTAATATCAACAACACACCACAACAACACGGCCTTTATGAACACTATTTCTAACATTGATAAATGTCCTTCTTTATTAGCGCTAATAAATGTCCACTTATATCAGTGTTTTTTTAGTGTAGATTTATCAGTGCTTTTTTTAACACTGATAAAGGGGACCTTATTTCAAAGGCACTTAGACAGTTCTTTTTTAGCATTATTCTTTTTAAAGCTTTGTCTTTAACCTAATCTGTAGTAGGGATAGAGAAGGTGTGTGGATTTACTATTGAGTTGCATGTATGTTTCTGACTTTATTCTTTGAGAGTTTGCAATGTGGAGAAGAAGTGAGCAATGATTTTTTCCTTCACTTGTATATCCTTGATGAAAATTTAGTGTTCTTCCATGGATCTAGGACGTTTTTCATAAATTTGTTTGTCTGTTTATTTTATGTTGTTTGTGTGAAGTGTCTTCAATGGGGTTGTGTAGTGATTAGGTGGGTTATCATTCTAGTTTTAGTGCAAAGACTTGGGGTATGACAACCCTACTTTTATTACAAACATAAATATGATTTATTACATAAAACTTCACTTGATACAACAAAGAAGATCGAGATTTTTAGTGTCTTTGGGGCTTAGGATCATTACATAAAAACTTAAAACATGAAATACAACATCTTTATTGAAAACTTCCTTTACATGACCACTACATTCCCTCATACTTAGCATTGCATGGGATAACGTGAGGATATGCATAAGAAAAGGGTGAGCTATAAAGCCCGGTAAGGGAGTACACATGGAATAACATGAGGAGTACAATACATGTTAGACAATATTCATATCAATAGAGCATAAGAGAAACATGAACATAAAGGCATGATAAAGTATGATAATCATAACAAGGAAATGTGGCAACAACACTTAACATGGAATTAGCATGAGCCAAGGCTCATTGTACATGGAGCATGAGTAAATCCCCATTGCACATAAAGCACGAGTAAACCCTCGTTGCACTTGAATTAGAATGAGTCAACACTCATTTCACATGATGTATCATGATACTATACTTTACCCAATGCATTGGAGCGCTATAAGGGTGCACCCTTCTTAAACATTTCATTTCATGCATAAGTGTGCCACATGGATCATAAAACATGGATTCATAAAACATAATCATTTATTCCATGATAAAGGAATGTTGAATTCAAACATGAAAATTTATAATCAATAAGTAAGTGTGCATAAAGGTTAATACCCTTGATGGAGGAATGGGCATGGTATTCACTACACAATGGCATTGGCTTAGAAAATCGGTGTGATTTTGGCAGCGTAACGACGTGACATAAGAATTCATAAAAAAATGGTTGATGAGAGAGAAAGGGGTTCCTCATCATATTTACATGTAATGGAAAGTAAGGAGGTCATATAGATACATGTCCCAACAATTGAAATGGAATTTATACTCATGATACAAAAGTATTACTTGAATGTAAATGAGGAGAGAGAAGTTCCTTTCGGAATTTCGGTATAGTAACGGGTGTACATGGGAGGCATTTAATGAGAGAGAAAGGGGTATCCCATCATTAAAACATAAAGAGGTAAGTATGAGGGAGGTTCGAAACCATACCCCAACATTAATAATTGAAATTAAATGGGCAAAACAACTTAAAGAAAATTGGAGAAAAATGAGAAAGGAAGAAAAAACCCTTACTTTGAAGTGTGCTTCCAAAGGCTAGAGAGAGACTTGTCAGAGCCTTCTTGGGAGCTTGGGGAACCTTGGTAGGATTCTAGAGAGAGTAGGGAAAATTTTGGATGAACTCCAAAGGCTTTGAGTGAGGAGGAAGTGGGAGCTTGGGTGGGTTTATATAGGAAAGGTGACTGAATTCTTTATTATTTAGGTTTGGGACCCCTTACATTAAATTAATCCAAACCACAAACCATCCCATGGTTTTTTCCCATGGTTTTTGGAAAAGGGAAGAGAAAAACAATATTTTATAAGGCCAAATTCCGAACTTCTTAAAATAATAGGGTTGCTTATGTGGAGGTGAGTCACACTCCCATGGAAAACCATTTAAAAAGACAAGGTGTTTAATAAGTCTTGAGGGGTCCATTAATGCTTTGAAAAGTAAGTCAAACATACCCAAAATCACATTATTTTAATTTTAAAAAATATATTGGCCTAACATAAATCTTATAGTATTTCATTACATCACTATTGGGTCATTATGATGTCATAAAACACATTATATATTTAAACGGTATTTAATTTTTACCCAAAAATTTGACTGTCTCAGAAAATTATGAAAAATTCACCGTTGGATAATTTTGACGTCCTGATTCCAGAATTAAGATTTATTTTATCTAAATAATTTTCTAAATATGTTAATTTTCACTTTTAAAATAAAAACCGCCATTTATCGAAAATTCACGGGTTTTGACAGAAATGGCTTTCAAACCTTAATAAAAATTACAATTACATTCATAAAATTATAAGATAATTTATATTTAATAAAAATTAATTTAATAATAATAATAATATTTTATTAAAATATTATTTAACTCAAAAATCCCTTAATTTAATAAAATATAATTCGTAATTAAATAATAACTAAAAACATTATTTGTACTTTAAAAACTATTTACAATGTATCAATAATGACAAGAAAGTATATTCATTATTATATACAAAAAATAATGTACATGAACATAGTACTATTTATTTGTTACATAACCCCTTAAAATAGCCGCATAAGACCTAAGGGTAAGGTGTGCGATGGTGACAGACTCTTGGGGTGGCTCAGATAACATCGCTCGAGTGGTAATTATCAACTTTCACTTCTCCCGTAGATGGTCCCGTTCGAGCTTGACATGATGAAGCTCATCTTGGGCTTGGTCAAGAGTGAAGCCCAAGGATTCCACCTCTTTTCCGAGCTCCAACAAATGGGCTTCGTATGGGGTAATTCTACTGGATGAGGCCATCGCTTCCTTTGTCTGAGTAAATTTGGATTTGTTAAAGCCTATATTTATACTAATCATGTGATCACTGTTCAACGACTATATTAGCAACGGTCAAAATTCTTAACATAAAACCAATGAAGTTGAAATTTTATATAAACATAAAGAGACATTTAATTAGATCAAGAGGGATTTCCATTAATGAAACTTTGGGTCGTTACAATATTCCCCCCTTAAGAAATTTTTCCCTCGAAATTTTCCTTTTCCCACACTAAAACATATGTGGGTAACTCAGCTTCATCATTTCCTATGATTCCCAAGTCTCTTCTTCAAACTTGTGGTTTCTCTACAACACCTTGATGAGGGGCATTGTCTTATTTCGTAGGACTTTTTCCCTACGATCTAAGATCTTCACTGGTTTCTCCTCATAAGAAAGATCATCTTTCAATTGTACCACCTCAGAAGAGAGTACATGTGAAGGGTCCAATATGTACTTCCTTAAGAGGGATACATGAAAGACATCATGTACTTTGGCCATGGTAGGTGGAAGTTCTAGTCGATAGGCCACAGCCCCGACATGATCAAGAATCTCGAAGGGGCTTATGTACCTTGGACTTGACTTCCCTTTCTTTCCAAATCTCATGACCTTCTTCCATGGAGATATGCATAGAAACACCATGTCTCCAACTTTAAACTCAAGGTCTCGTCGACGGTTATCTACATAAATCTTCTGTCAACTCTGGGCTACCTTGATATGCTGCTGAATGGTTTTCACCTTCTCCACCATTTCTTCGACCATTTTGGTTCCAAGCATCTTACGTTCATTGACCTCATCCCAACATGTCGGTGTTCTACACCTTTTCCCATACAGGGCTTTATATGGTTCCATTTGGATGCTCGAGTGGAAACTGTTATTATAAGAGAACTCAACCAGAGGAAGATGTTGATCTCATCCTCCTTTAAAGTCCATTGAAAATGCTCTCAACATGTCCTCAAGTGTTTGGATAGTCCGCTCGGATTGGCCATCAGTTTGAGGATGATAGTCCGTACTGAAGTTCAGTTCAGTGTTCAGATCATGTTGAAGACTCTTCCAAAACTTAGAGGTGAATCTTGGATCTTGGTCAGACACAATAGATAGTGGTACTCCATGCAGCCTTACCACTTCCCTGATATATATATGTGCCAGTTGATCCAAAGAGAAATCCTCCCGAATAGCAATGAAGTGTGCAGTCTTTGTAAGACGATCCACAACAACCCATATTGCATTGTTGCCCTTGGATGTCCTCAGAAGTCCGGTGACAAAGTCCATGGTGATGTTCTCCCATTTCCATTCTGGTATGGGCAACGGTTGCATCATCCCCTTAAACTTCTACATCTCTACCTTCACTTGTTGGCACACCAGGCACTTTGATGTATATTCAGCGATCTACTTCTTCATATTATCCCACCAAAAGTTTTCTCAGAGATCTCGATACATCTTTGTACTCCCTGGGTGAATAGAAAAATTTGAACTATGTGCATCATCCAAAAGTTCCTTCTTCAGCTTCAGGCCTGATGGAACACATAGTCTTTTCCCAAACCGCACAATTCCTTCTTCATTAACATTAAACACCGAGGATTTCCCTTTTTCGATAGCTTCCACTTTTTCCTAAATTCCCACATCATCCTTTTGAGAATACTTTAACCTTAACAAAAGAAACTGTTGATCAATCATTTGTGAAAGGATTGATGATGTTCCCTTCTTTATGACTCCAATTTCCATCTTCATCAAGTCTAAGAAGATTGGATCCCTCTCAATTCTCATCATTGATAGAATCGCTGGGTCCTTTCTACTTAGGGCATCTTCCACCTTGTTCGCTTTCCAAGGGTGGTAATGTATTGAACAGTTATAATCCTTGATGAGCTCTATCTATCTTCTCTGGCGCGTATTAATCTCTTTCTGTGTGAATATATATTTAAGACTCTTGTGGTCTGTATATATCTCACATTTCTCCCCATAGAGATAATGCCGCCAGATTTTGAAGGCAAAGATTACCGCCACCAACTCTAGATCATGTGTTGGATAGTTTCGCTCATGGATTTTCAACTACCTTGAGGCATAGGATATCAATTTATCATTCTGCATCAGCACACAACCTAAGCCCTTCTTCTAAGCATTGCTGAAAACCACAAAAGGTTCCCCACTTGTGGGTAAAGTGAGCACGGGCGCAATGATAAGCCTCATTTTCAACTCCTTGAATCTTTCTTCGCATTCATCACTCCAAGAAAACTTTACTCCCATTCGATTTAGCTTGGTAAGAGGGTTGGACAATCGTGAGAAATTTCTCACAAATCGTCGATAATATCCAGCTAACCCCAAGAAGTTACGGATATCCGTTACCGATGTTGGCCTCAGCCATCCCTCAATCGCATCTGTTTTGGAGGGATCCACAGATATCCCATTGCTTGTGATGATATGGCCCAAGAATGAGACCTCCTTCAACCAGAACTCACACTTTTTGTACTTTTCATAGAGCTTCTCCTTGCACAAAGTCTATAGTACAGTTCTTAAATGCTCCTCATGATCCTCCTTGGTTTTGGAGTATATTAGAATTTCATCTATAAAGACTACCACAAATTTGTCGAGATAATCTCTAAAGGCTCTATTCATTAAGTCCATGAAGATTGCTGGAGCATTAGTGAGTCCGAAAGGCATTGCTATGAATTCATAGTGCCCGTATCTTGTACGAAAAGAAGTCTTGGGGACATCTTCCTTCTTCACCCTTACTTGATAATATCCCGAACGCAAATCTACCTTGGAGAAGTATTGTGCTCCACGCAGCTGATCAAACAAGTCATCGATCCGTGGCAGAGGATACTTGTTCTTTATCGTGATTTTGTTAAGTTCACGATAATCGATGCAAAGCCGCATTGACCCATCCTTCTTCTTGACGAAGAGGACTGGTGCACCCCATGGTGAAGCACTTGGGCGTATAAACCCCTTATCCAGATTCTCCTATAGTTGTTTCTTCAGCTCTTCAAGCTCTAAAACAGCCATTCTATATGGAGTCTTGGATATTAGTAATTCCTCGGGTATAAGTTCAATTGAGAATTCAACATATCTTCTAGGAGGAATACCAGGCAGTTCCTCAGGAAACACTTCAGCGAATTCCCTCCCAATAGGCATTTCTTCAAGGATGGTTTCTTCCTTGGACTCAATCATCTAAGACAGATACGCGTGCTCATAGGGTAGTAATATCCATGCTTGATATGATGGAGCTAAGGGAGATTCATCTTCCTCCTTACACTTGTAAAGAATCGGGGGTCGATTCTCCATATGGAGTGTGGTTTCCCTCTCCCGACAATTTATGTTTGCTCTATATAAGGAAAGTCAATTCATGCCAAGAATTGCATCAAATTCCACCAGAGGGAGTATGACGAGGTTCACCGGGAAATTCAATCCACAGATTAAAACAAGGGAGGACTTATATTCATGGGATGCAATGATTGCCACATTTGTCGTACTCACTGACATCTTCACTTCCATGATTTGTGGTGGTGCTGGGATTGTTCTACTAAACTTTCGAGACATAAAAGAATGCGTAGAACTTGAATCAAAAAGTACATTCTCTATTCTTGAATGAATAACTAGCATACCTGTCACCACTTCATTTTCAGGGTTCACTTCGGCAGAAGTGATGGAAAAAAGCTCTTCCTTGCTGCCTTGGAGGTTGTTGGTTGCCTCCGAAAACCCTTGGATTAGGGCACTAATTTGCAAAATTCCCTGGTTCTTTGCATTTGTAGCATTGAACAACGCATTGAGGTTCGAATGGAGCGTTCCTCTCCTCTGTCGCGACCGCGGGTCTTTCTTGCCGACAGTTAACAGCTAGGTTCCCTTCTCTTCCACACCTGAAGCATTTCCTCACCCCCTTAAGGCAATTCTCAGGGTACTTCTTTCCGCACTTTTGGCAAGTGGGGTGTTGGATCTTCTTAGAACCGTTGGATTTATCCATCAGGCCACCAGCATTGAAGTCCACCTTAAGCTTCTTATCCCCATGATACCCCTGTGATTCTCCGATCTCCATTTCGACCTTGAGGTCACATCGGACAATTTCCTCGTAGCTGTCGAAGTCACGGATCGTCAATGCTTTCCGCAGGCTAGGCTTCAGCCCACCAAAGAAGCGGTCAACTTTGC
Source organism: Viscum album (assembly GCA_963277665.1). NCBI lineage: Eukaryota > Viridiplantae > Streptophyta > Magnoliopsida > Santalales > Viscaceae > Viscum > Viscum album. The sequence goes on from OY728141.1 coordinate 1,543,776,302, forward strand.
ATTTGGGGGTAACGACAAAGCCGGAAGCGTATCGTGAAAGCCTTGTAAATTTTGCCTCATCCGCTCCAACAGATTCTTCATCTTTTTGCTTGAGGGAAAGAAAGTCCTTCTCCATCTTAAGCCGGAGGGTGTGCGGAAAATATTTATCGAAAAACATCTTCCGGAAATCCTTCCATTCCAACGCCTCGATCTTCTCCTCAGGCTTCGTATTTTTGATCAACGTTCACCATTGATCAGCTTTACCCTCCATACGATAAGCCGCCATGAGAACCTTCTCTTGTTCAGGACATTGAAGGATGGAGAAGATCTTTTCAATGGAGTTGATCCATTGTTCAGCGATCATGGGATCGGATGATCCACTAAAAGTAGGAGGCCTTTGTCTCATGAAGCTCTCGATAGCGACTTGTTCTTTCTTAGGGGGGGTTGAACGTTCCTCTTGACCCATGTTTCTATTCAAAACTTGAGTTAGATGAGAGAGAAGCGTGACAAAGTTCGTGATTCCTGCTCCCATTGGATTGGGCATCTCATTAGTACAGTCATCACACCGATCTTCACATCAGTTGTTAGCCCGAGTCCTCCTATTACCGGCCATTGGCTGGAATAAAAGGAAAGTTATGGGGTAACACATAAAGGGTAATCCAAAGACAAAAGTTGATGACTTATAAATAAACTTTTATTTCCTTAAATCATGAGTCTATAGGCTTTAATCTAGACTTTTCATGATCTACTTTCTAACGTATAATCTTAGGGGCATTTTTTTAATACTCTTAATAAGGGTTCATACTAAGCTTGTGAATTTATCAAAACATATCCCCCAGGAGTGTCGTAACCAAGAGTGCAGCAAGGCCCGTTGTCATGCACCAATTCCCGTTCGAGTCTAGCTCAAAGCGGTGTTTTCGAGTTTTACCCCTAGGATACATCTGTGTCAAAGCCACCTCTACCTGCTCGTATCCAGATAGAGATGTATTTGCTTGATAACCCACTCACTCAATACTCACCAAAACTTAGGGATGTTTTTATTATACTTAGTCTTGTCTATAAGGCTTTACTAGGGTTTTCTAATCCTAATCCCAAAAATAACTAAACTTGTCCTCTGATACCAACTATGACAACCCTGCTTTTATTACAAACTTAAACATGATTTATTACATAAAACTTCACTTGATACAGCAAAGAAGATCGAGAGATTTAGTGTCTTTGGGGCTTAGGATCATTACATAAAAACTTAAAACATGAAATACAACATCTTTATTGAAAACTTCCTTTACATGACCACTACATTCTCTCGTACTTAGCATTGCATGGGATAACTTGGGGACATGCATAAGAAAAGGGAGAGTTATAAAGCCCAGTAAGGGAGTACACATGGAATAACATGAGGAGTACAATACATGTTAGACAATAGTCATATCAATAGAGCATAAGAGAAACATGAACATAAAGGAATGATAAAGCATGATAATCATAACATGGAAATGTGGCAACAACACTTAACATGGAATTAGCATGAGCCAAGGCTCATTGCACATGGAGCATGAGTAAATCCTCATTGCACATAAAGCACGATTAAACCCTCGTTGCACTTGAATTAGCATGAGTCAACACTCATTGCACATGACGTATCATGATATTGTACTTTACCCAATGCATTGGAGCGCTATAAGGGTGCACCCTTCTTAAACATTTCATTTCATGCATAAGTGTGCCACATGGATCATAAAACATGGATTCATAAAACATAATCATTTATTCAACAATAAAGGAATGTGGAATTCATACATGAAACTTTATAATCAATAAGTAAGTGTGCATAAAGGTGAATACCCTTGATGGAGGAATGGGCATGGTATTCACTACACAATGGCATTGGCTTAGAAAATCGGTGTGATTTCGGCAGCGTAACGACGTGACATGAGAATTCATAAAAAACGGTTAATGAGAGAGAAAGGGGTTCCTCATCATATTTACATGTAATGGACAGTAAGGAGGTCATATAGATACATGTCCCAACAATTGAAATGGAATTTAGACTCATGATACAAAAGTACTGCTTGAATGTAAATGAGGAGAGAGAAGTTCCTTTCGGAATTTCGGCATAGTAACGGGTGTACATGAGAGGCATTTAATGAGAGAGAAAGGGGTCTCCCATCATTCAAACATAAAGAGGGCAGTATGAGGGAGGTGCGAAACCATACCCCAATTTTCATAATTGAAATTAAATGGGCAAAACAACTTAAAAAAATTGGACAAAAATGAGAAAGGAAGAAAAAACTCTTACTTTGAAGTGTGCTTCCAAAGGCTAGAGAGAGACTTGTGAAAGGCTTCTTTGGAGCTTGGGGCACCTTGGGAGGATTCTAGAGAGAGTAGGGCGGAGGATGGATGAACTCCAAAGGCTTTGAGTGAGGAGGAAGTGAGAGCTTGGGTGAGTTTATATAGGAAAGATGAGGAAATTCTTTATTATTTAGGTTTGGGACCCCTTACATTAAATTAATCCAAACCACAAACCATCCCATGGTTTTTGGCAAAGGGAAGAGGAAAACAATATTTTATAAGGCCAAAGTCCGAACTTCTTAAAATAATAGGGTTGCTTATGTGGAGGTGAGTCACACTCCCATTGAAAACAATTTAAAAAGACAAGGTGTTTAATAAGTCTTGAAGGGTCCATTAATGTTTTGAAAAGTAAGTCAAACAAACCCAAAATCACATTATTTTACTGGTAAAACATATATTGGCCGAACATAAAGCTTATAGTATTTTATTACATCACTATTGGGTCATTATGATGTCATAAAACACATTATATATTTAAACGGTATTTAATTTTTACCCAAAAATTTGACTGTCTCATAAAATTATGAAAAATTCACCGTTGGATAATTTCAACGTCCTGATTCTGGAAATAACATTTATTTTATCTAAATAATTTTCTAAATATGTTAATTTTTACTTTTAAAATAAAAGCCGACATTTATCGAAAATTCACGGGTTTTGATAGAAATGGATTTCAAACTTTAATAAAAATGACAATTGCATTCATAAAATTATAAGATCATTTATATTTAATAAAAATTAATTTAATAACAATAATATTTTATTAAAATATTATTTAATTCAAAAATCCCTTAATTTAATAAAATAGAATTCTTAATTAAATAATAACTAAAAACATTATTTGTACTTTAAAAACTATTTACAATGTATCAATAATGACAAGAAAGTATATTCATTATTATATACAAAAAATAATGTACATGAACATAGTACTATTTATTTGCTACATAACCCCTTAAAACAGCCGCATAAGACCTAAGAGTAAGGTGTGCGATACTGACAGACTCTTGGGGTGGATCGGATAACATCGCTCGAGTTGTAATTTCTATCAACTTCCACTTCTCCCGTAGACGGTCCCGTTCGAGCTTGACATGATGAAACTCAGGTTGGGCTTGGTCAAGAGCGAAGCCCAAGGATGCCACCTCTTTTCCGAGCTCCGACAAATGGGCTTCGTATGAGGCAATTCTACTGGATGAGGCAATCGCTTCCTTTGTCTGAGTAAATTTGGATTTGTTAAAGCCCTATATTTATACTAATCATGTGATCATTGTTCAACGTCTATATTAGCAACGGTCAAAAATTTTAATATAAAACCAATGAAGTTGACATTTTATATAAATATAAAGAGACATTTAATTAGATCAAAAGAGATTTCCATTAATAAAACTTTGGGTCGTTACACGGGGGGAGGTGATTATCGGACAAATCTTTGTCCGATGGTTCCATCGATGTTTGTCTTGTGGTGTTTGGAGCTTCCCGCTATGCGGGCCTAGACAATTGGAAGGACGTTTGTCTGGTAGTTTGACATGAGTGCGTCTGATGTATAAAGTGTCTGTTGTGTATATTTGGTTCAATGGGCGTGGTGTTCCTCACCGCTACTTCCCGATAAGTGGTTTCAGAGGGAGTTCCACTTCACTCACTTCATTTAGATTTCTCCTTTACTTGGCGTGCACGTTTTTTTTTTATGATAAGAATCGATGTTAAATTTATGGAAAACTGTCGCTAAATATGGAAAAAAAAACACTTGTCAAAACTACCGCTAAATAAATCCAAATTCCATCTATTTGATTGCAGACAATGAAATACGCGATGGTTTGAAAAACCGCAACTAATTGGTTTATCGACAGTTCAAAACATTACTAATATTAAAAAAAAAAAACCCGTTGTTATAGGTTCGTTTTGATGTAGCCCCTATATCAATGGATTTAAAATTTATTAATAGATAAGTTGTTGAAAATAAAGAGTTTATATTAATGATAATGTGAAATATATAGCAAAAGAGAAATGTTGCCCCTCCTAGTGATGTGGACATAATTTTCGAGCCAAGCTATTTGTGTGTGTATTTGGGTAACTAGGATACTGCCTAAATAATTAAATTATTATAAATAACTAGAGTTGAAAAAAAATCAAAATAATATTTTGACTATGACTCTAATAACTCGTGATTCCTACTAATTGTGCCATCCTGTCGAATCCTATAAACCTCAACTAGGTCAATTAGACTAGGAATCGTAGGGCATGAAATGTAACTGAGTGTGTATAATGAACCCACGAATAAATGCTTCATTTTATATGATATATAGTACTAAAGATTCAATCTTTGATCCCATCACCTTCATGAACAGAAAATAACCTACTGCCTAGCGCGTCTCATTTCCACTCTACCCTTTAAAAAGTTGAGCTATTTAAAAATCATGCCTACCTTGGGAGAAAAGTAATAGTGCACACAAATGGGGTAGGGTTGTGACCTACTTTCATACAGGAAAACAAGTTAATATTTTCGTCAAAAGCCTATACTTTGCATAGCACCAGTAATCCACCGTCAATTTTGAGAAATTTTGAGCTATTTTACAGAACGGCTGTCTCCACGCTCTTACCCGCCGGCCCCCTCTGAGAATTCTGGTCTATCACCAGTAATACAGTGGCGACTGCAAGGGGATTACCGTCAGACTCGGGAGCTTTCGCACACCAGTCTCCCTCCGCCGCCGCCGCCGCCGCCGCAATCCAGCCGCACCACCTCTCCCTCGCCCCCGCCGCCTCATGGCCTCTTCAGCGACATCCGCAGCAGCCGCCGTCTGCCACCCACAAGCTCAATATTGGCCTGCCGAGTCTCCACGATTTCGTCCTTGCCGCCCCCGCCTCCTGCTCCTTCCACCACGAAACCACAGGGGCGGCGGCGGCGGCTACGTCGGCCAATGCTCTTGGCGTCGGCGTCGGCGTCGGCGTCGGGGTTTTCCCTCTTTTATCGCAGAAGTTGAGCTCCCGCATAAAGGCGCCGTGGAAAATCACCGATGATTTGCAGGGGAATGGGTATAATGGCTGCGGCGGCGGCGGCGGCGGCGGGTGTGGAGATGGCGGTGGCTCCTCCACTCCAGTTTCTGTCATCCCGTGCCTGGACTGCGGGAACAAGGCGAAGAAGGACTGCAAGTACCGGAGGTGCAGGACCTGCTGCAAGAGCAAGGGCTACAGGTGCTCCACTCACGTGAGAAGCACGTGGATCCCGGCCGCTCGCCGCCGCGAGCGTCAGCTGGCGACGGCGGCGGCCGCCGCCGGCACCGAGTTTTCCTTTGGGACTTCTTCCGGTGATGGTAAAAGGCTGAAACTGGTCGGTTCATCCCATTATTCCGCCGCCGCCGTCCGAAACATGGACGATATCTCCGATCTAAATGGTCTGCAGACTTAAACCCTACAAACAACCGATTCTTAAACCCCTCTTGTTTTTTCAATATCGAGAATTTTAGTGGTGCAGGATGTAAGGAGGCATTTCCGGTCCGAGTTGAAACGGCGGCGGAGTTCCGGTTCGTGAGGGTGGCGGCGGTGGAGGATGGGAAGGGGGAAGAGTATGCGTACCAGGCGACGGCGAGGATCGGGGGGCACGTGTTCAAGGGGTTTCTGTATGATCAGGGCACCGATGAAGAGGAGCGGTCGGAACTGGAACTGGAACTGGAAAGTGGGGGCAATTGTGCACCAAAACCCCATAGCAGGGACTCGTGGGCTTCTCCTAAGGACCCCAATGCACATGTTGTTCTCCCCGGTAACGAACTGGCCGGAGGAGCTGCATCTTATGACGATGATGATAATGGCCCAGCCATTTCAGACTAGTTATCCCCATCATAAAGTTTTCCTTTACTAATAAAGCTTGTCTCCACCCGTGTTTATTTATATGTATATTGTTAGAAATCAATTATAAATTTTATTCGTCATTTCGTTTCGTTAAATACTTATTTTTTGTTGTTGTAAATATGAGGTAACTATAATATTATTATTCTTTATAGGTATATACATTACGAGACATGTCTTATGTTTGTGTCACGCTTTATGATATATTATGTTTACCATGCTCTTATGATATTTGACTATTATGAAATGTTTTTAAGTGATGCTTTATAATCATTCCCTTTTTGTTTTCATTCTATGATTATTGACTCTTATGATATATTATTCAATTTTATCTTAAAAGGATTTATGACTCACCATTTCTTTTATGTATGTCTCCATGTAGTAAAAGTAACGTGAGGTCTAAGAGAAAGTATGAAGATGTGAATAAAAAACTAGGTTATTGTTTTTATCATGTACTCAATTCCCAAAGATGTTGGACCTCTAGTTTTTTCAAAGTATTATATAGAATTTTATGATAAAGATGATATAATGTATATGATATCTAGGTCATTATAAGAAATATTTGAATAGAGTTTATCTTCATAAAAGATGAAAATGTTTCTTCATAGTCAATACCATTAATTTTTTATAACATTTTCCACCGAGTGTTATTTATAGGTAGACACCCTACTATCCATATTATTTTTCTTATGAAACCCCTACTTAAACCCTATGGGTCTCACCCCTTCATGTGCATCCACCAAGTTCCAAACTTGGTTTATCATCTATGAACATTACTTCATCATCATTTTTCATAATAAATTCATATATCTCAGGCTCCTGATGGATCCTACTAGCGTATTGAGGTTATTATGTAACTTGAATTAGTTCTTCTTCCACAACTCTTTATGGAACTAACTCAACTTCCATATTAGTATAACTTTTTTATGGTCCTTAACTTCTCCAAGACCGACTTTCATCCCACTGGATCCTCAATTAATATATTCATTCTCAAGGAATATACTAGTTTCATCCTCAAACACTTTGTGTTCTGTTAGATTTTAGAAATAATATCCCATAGTTTCCTTGAGATAGACAACAAATAATCATTTCACTAATGTAGGGTTATGTTTATTAGAAACGATTTTTTTTCATACCAGTGATTCACAACCCTAATTATTAATAAAATATATTTTGGGACATTTACCGGTGAATATATCATATAGTGTATTTATGACCACATTAGATAGAAAATATTTAAGTAAAGATGAAACTATTTTCATAATATACCCACATAATTAAATAATAAGATCACACTAACTCATCATTGATTGACCATGTCCAATCAAGCATGATTCATTATCTTAGACACACTATTCAACTATGGTTTTCTATGAGGAGTGAGTTGTAAAACAATTCCACAATCTCTCATATGATTAGTAAATTCCTAGCTCATGTATTCAACATCTTGATTTGATCAGTGAATCTTAATATCTTTTCCCAATTGATTATTTATTCATTCTAAAACTCTTTAAAATTTTCATAAGTTTCATACTTGTGCCTCATCATTAACACATAAACATACCAACTAAAGCCATTAATAAAGGTTATAAAGTACATAAACCAACACTTCAAAATTCATGAATGAGTACAATCAATGTATATGGGAAGATTATGTCTCACATGGTGGTCTGCGAATCTGATGCCCGTATCGAGATCGCCGAGCTCCGTGCTAGGGTGGAGTTTGATGACCTAGAGAGAGTTGATCCTCAGGCACTGGAACGTCGATTGTCACGTGCTCCGCCTGTGTGTCAGTGGGAGGAGGTGTCAACTGGATGTTGTACTGTGCACCCAATCCTTCCCCCACTAGTGTTGTAGAAGGAGCTGCCATCATCGTATGGGGGAACCATATAGGCTGTGAAGGATTAAGACCCCAAGTTGGAGAAAATTGTGGATATCCTATCAAGAAAGATGAATCTCATGCCGCCTGATGCACATCCACAATCGGCTGAGGTTGGAATGCTAGAGGGTCATCCTCTGCTTGTGGAATAGGTGAGGGCTCACGTGCAGGACGACGCGGTCTACGTCGTCGTCGTCGTGGCTCCTCGACATCAACATATGCTGGAGGAGGTTCCTGAGCAGGAACCTCCACTCCCTGGGCAGGAACCTCAACTCTATGGGGAGGACTATCAAAGATGCTCTCGTGAATCGCATGATAATCTGGCCTCAATGCTAGTGCTGCAGCATGGATCGCTGTCAGGCCAGCGACCCCCTCCTCCTCTAAACCACTCATGCGAATAAGCTGCTCTGAATAAGTACACTATAAATAGATTAAAAATGAATTAGAAAATAGTTTAATAAATAAACTAATGGAAATTTGTTGACTTACCATATCATAAATAATTATGTCGTGTCGGGTAAGATACAGTATAAACTTTAGTCTATACCACGACTCATACTCAACCTGCTCTGAAAGATGGAATCACATCATAGGTACACCCTAGATATGAAACACTACTCATCTCACCCAGAGGTCGAGATACTCTACATGTCATCGGTGCCAGTCTACATCCCGCCTCGCCGTCAACTTCAAGTAATGAAGATCCCGTAACTATCTCGGTGGTAATGGAATAGGATGAACATAACCAAACTGGCACATGACTCTATCAGGCTGCTGCCACTCAACAATATGAAAGTGAATGAGTGGCACTGTAACCATAGCATCATGAAGTCCAGCAGTGCAGTATGCTGACAACTGGTCTAATAAAGCCTAGTATGGCATTCCTGAAATCTGAAATGACATGTGAGATTTGTCAAAAATGTTCCTTACTAAAAATCAAAATTGATGCTATTACTAATTTTTTTATACAATGATAAATTGTATATACTTACATCTTCGGGTAAGTGACTGTCCAACTTGAGATGATATGCACCCAAATGGTGTGTCCGAATGATCTTGAAGTTGTGTTTCTGAGTCCACCTGTAAAATAAAACATTAAAAGTGATGAATAATAGGAAATAAAATTCAATAACTTATACTAGCACCAGAAACTAATATAGAAGAGTGGTCATACCAACGTCCACACGAAGCGTCATGCAGCACCTCTATAGGTAGTGGCTGACCAGCAAGCTGAGGCAGAGTATGGGGATACGCTCTCATGCCCACATCTGAAGAAGAATGACGCATCCCCCAAGATCCTTGTAGTCTCTGCGACATGCTGTGCATAATGCTCTGTAAGTGTAAGCCAAGAACGTAGATCCTGAACTATACATATTGGCTTGATCAAAGTCCTCCAACAACCCTAGATACATCATGTGCACATGCATACCCGAGTGATCGGTGCACATGATCCCTCCAATGACCTGTAATATATATGCACGGGCATGACGCATGATAGTCTGCTAGTCAACGTCATCGGGTAACTGTAGAAAGTGTCCCTCAAGAAAGCTCATAGAAATCAACCCACCATCTATAGACCTAGGGTCGACCAAAATTTCGATGCTTAGAAATCTCTGAACAAGTCAGGCCAGTATGCACGGGTGGGTCCAATAATAGCTTCTCCCTAGATAGTAAGACCGAGAAGGATGGCCACATCCTCGAGGGTGATGGTCATCTCTCCCTCGGGCAGGTGAAACGTGTGTGTCTCTGGTATCCACCTCACCAGGAGGGAAACTATCAGGTGATGGTCAAAAAATGTGAAATCCGACACTACAATGTCATAGAAGCCAGCACAACGCATGTATGGTATAATGGCGGGTGGAGGCAGACTATGATGAAAACTATGTGCTCAACGGACCTTGATCTATCAAACCTTACCACCCTATAGCATAGCCTGGGAGACATGACTAGTCTACTCAGTGAGTAGTATAGTATCCTCAATCTATATGTAAAAAAAATAAAATGATCCATAAGTGTAAAATGTAAATATAATGTTATGATCAACATAATGTTATGACTTATAGAATGTAAGACATTCCATGTTTATTCATATTGTTTTATGAAGTTATTTTTTACCAAAAGAAAAGGGCATGTCTTCATGTTTCTCAAAACATATTTCAAAAGTTTTTTTGAGATATGTTTTTACCTAGAAAGGGTTATTTTGTAAGATATGGTTATATATATATATACATTTTATCTTTGTTATCTATAATTTTATTATAAAATGGTGTGATTTGTAATTTATTTATCATTTCCCACATGATGGCATGTTTCATGATTACTTTATCATATTCTTGCTTTATAGTTTAGCCAGGGACAGACTGATTATGCATTAATGTCTCCTCCTCTTCGCCTTTTCACTTTCTTCACTTTCTTCGATTTATTCGCTTTCTTTTCTTTCTTAACTTTCTTCCTCTTCTCTGTTATGGGCTGGGTTTACGTCATCTTCATCATTGTCGTCATTGTCACAAAATATGATTTGGATGAGATGAGCTTGACTTCAGAAGTGAGGTAAAATCTAGCTTATTTTCAAGTGATGGATTAATGACATCTTCCCAAAGAATGTAATTAACTTTTGAATTTTGAAAATATTTCAGAAATATCAGAAAATTCTAAAAAATGAAGGATATTATATTAACACCATAAAATTTACAATATGAGAATATCACAATGGAGGCAATACATCATTGTGGGTGAGAGTGTGAACTCGACCCAACAATGTTAGGGCATCATTTCTGATTATGACATTCTTAATGACATCTGGTGCATCTAAAAATTTTCCCTTGTTCTTGAGACCGGTCCATCTCATTATGCATCCTACTGGTCTTAGGTCTCCCTCATTTATGCAACCGGTTGATGTTAGGTATCACTATTGGCTGGCCTTCGGGCATTAGGAAATAATGAAACTCCCCAATATGTGCCCATGGTGAGACATAATAGTTAGAAATGGTGTCCATCAAGTACACGAGATCAACATATGCTTCACATGACATGTTCATATAGGAACATGATATGATGGCGTGTGCACATGGAAACTGTAAGGCTTGGAATTTTCCACATTGACATTTCCGCACTTCTAGTAATACCACCATTTTTCACTGATGCTACTTTTGATGGGGTCTGAATGCTCTTAAACTTCAAATCGAGAGTCTTCTCGATGGAAAAGGCATACATGATAACCAAAATATTCTTCAATGTTCTTTTAAATATCTCATTGAATGTAACTTCCATACCTTATCCCCTGTTGAATCCCATCCGAGGCTAGTTTTTTTCATCAACAAAGTACTTCACGCAATGATAAAAAGTATCCTAAACTAGGGCAGTTATAGGTAACCTACAAAGCCCCTTTAAGACACAATTGATGCACTCCACAATGTTTGTGGTCATGTGTCCATACCTCATCCCCTCATCATATGCTAATGTCCATTTATCTTTTCTAATCCACATCATATAATCATACACTTCTTGATTAGCCTTGTATATTTGTTTGAAACGTTATTCAAACCTCTGTTGATCCGGATCATATGCTACACATAAGTGATTATATTTCACATAAAATGATTTTAGCTTTATATTGAAATAGTAAAAAATAACAAAGAAAATGTGTACCAAGCCTCATGATTTCCTTCTTCATAGGTTCATTATGGAATTTTTTTCGCACATTACTAGCAATGTTTCTCATGTAGTACTGATGATGTGCAGTTGGGGGTCTCCATGTATTAGGGTCTACATTGATTGCCACATTGATTTCCTAATGCCGATTAGATATCAAACAGAAACCCTGAATGCGAGTGAAATGGTTGCTGATACATGCAAAAAACCAACTCCATGATTCATTGTTTTCCTTTTCCACAATCTCAAAGGCAAGTAGAAGAGGTGAAAAGTTTCTATCTTGGGTTTCCACAATCAACAATACACCCTTGTATTTTCCATATATAAATATTCCATCAATCTGTATGAACGGTTTGCTAAAATGAAATGTGGAGATGTAGGGGAGGAATACCCAGAACAACCGATGAAATTGAACACTTGATGGATCAAGTTGGTTATCTTGAGACACATGTTTGTTCGTATGAAGATGGAACACAACTTGGTCGTCATGTATCATTATGGATAGTAATTGCGGAAACACCTGATATGAGTCATCTCAATCACCATAGACCTTTATAATTTCTTTTGGTTTCACCATCTATGCCTTATTATAAGAAATATTGTAACTAAAAGTTTTTTTGTATCCACTCTTGCACAAGATATATAGGAACATATTGGCATGTCATAATCATCTCGAAAAAAATGGATGACACAATTTAGCATCCAATGAGGTATCCTGAAAATTATCAAGGATTACCACGATCAGATGAGCATATATATATATAACAGTAATCACAATGGGGAGCCGACTCAATAAGGACAGTCAAAGACTCAATCCTACCGGATGCATGTTCCAAAGTTCCCTGCAACAAATGTCTCAGCGTGCCGAGTCAACAAATGGGTTATCAAGGTCCTGGTGAATGGATACGTCGGCCGCCCGTACCATCACTAGACTCCCTAGTCTGAGAGCCGCTTTCAAGACATGTCAACACTATTTCCCTAAATCCCAACCAATTCCTTTTTAGGGGAATCCGAACAACGCCTCAAGGAATGAACCACCTTTGATACCACTTTGTCACGACCCGACCCTACAGGTCTCGAGTCGCAACTACCCCAAGCCCGCCTCCATAGGCCAGGGGCTGGCGACAAGCGCCGAAGGCGTAACAATCTCGGGGAGGCCTTTGCCTAAGTACCTGTACACACACACACAACCCACTCAATGCTGAAGTGTAGAGTAAAAAGGAAACCAAAGGGAAAACAACTATAACCCAACCACAGTCATGCATCAACCTCTAAATACGAAAAAGTTAAGTGCTGAAAAGTACTGACATATACTGAACAGAAAAAGGGGAAAAACACGTGCCCAACCAGAAAGGTGCCATAACCCGGCAACAGGTAAACGAAAGTAAACAGCTGGTGAGTCTCACACCTGAAATTCCTACTATGTCTATTGAACGTAGCCCAAGCTCCTGTGTCCTCTACGCTCCTCCGTAGTCTCGATCGACCTATCCGTCATCTGCAAGGTCCCACCAAGTGAGGGAAAAGCCCAAGAAGGGGTGTATATAAGGATACTCAGTAGGATGCCCTGAAAGCTCGAGGGAGAAACAAAGGAGGAACTAAACGATAGAAAGAACAAAGTAAGAGTATAATTGAGAGACTGCATCTCATCCCAACAAAAGAAAGGAAGTAGACTTGTCCCAAATAAGAAGAGCTAGACACGGAAAGCACATGGCATACCCCACGTGTCTTCGCCCCTCCTAGAAGGAGAGTGACTGGACCCAAGGAGTGGGAACAAAAGTAGAGTATATATATATATGCTCAACAAGAAACCCGAACGAGTGCATAAGGGGATCTCCATCTCCAAGATCATCCCAGGATAAGTTGCCAACAGTTCCAAGGGTATCCATCACTGATGCCCAACAACCCCGCACGTCAAAGTTGCCTCATCGCTAAACCGTACCACCAAAAGTCCCACTCCGGTAATCACGAAGCAAAGCCACCGACTAGCCTCATCGAAAAGGGCTAAGTCTGAAAGATGTCGTCGGGTAACCTACTGCCCAAACCAACTGGAGGGTAAACCCCAAAAGGTTTTCGGGTGACCCACTGCCCAGCCCTGTTAGAGGGTAAACCCTAAAAGGTCGTTGGGTGACCCACTGCCCAGCCCTGCTGGAGGGTAAACCCTAAAATCAATGGGCAAGCCACTACCCAGCCCTGCTGGGGGGTAAACCCTAAGGTCAATGGGTAACCCACTGCCCAGCCCCCACTACTGGAAATATTACCTATACCCATGGTTTAAAACCATGGGTATAGCCCATAAAACCATGGGTATAGGCTGTACCCACGGTTTTATGAACCGTTGGCTGCAGTGGCGTCGGCATAGCCCTATCCCCACGGTTTTGTAAAAACCGTGGGGATATCCAATCAAATTTTTGTAATACCCACGGTTTGTTTAAACTGTGGGTATATTATCTATTCCCACGGTTTTTAGAACCATGGGAACAACAACTACCTGGAAAACTAAAATACCCACGGTTCATTGAACTGTGGGTATAAATGATTCATGGAAAACTCATATACCCACGGTTTAGTGAACCGTGGTCAAAGATTCTTCTCCCAGACCAGAAGCTGCAACCCGCAACCTCCCTCCTACTTCCAGTGCACACACAGCTGCTGCCTACTTCCAGTGTGCCTGCTTCCAGAGCACCTAGCTGCCCGCAGCCTTCCTGCTTCCTGCTTCCATTGCACCCATTAAAACAAAATAGAATATGATATCATTTGAAATTGATACCATGGGGCATATCATCATGAATGAATAATTATTTAACAACATTAACCACCTCATTATGAATAATTTCCCAACAAAACATATTGAATTTATTGGAGAACCCATCAGGACATTAAATACTATCAATGTTATGATAAAAAAGTGCTACCTAAACCTCCTCTTTAAATTTACATGTAAATAGATTTATCAGGATACAATGAAAACTAATATCCTAGGCTTCTGGAATAATTTCTCTACACCCATGGATCAAAATCAATCCATTCTTGAACATGAAGGGAAGGGGTACAACCATTATGAGTAGGTGAATCCATGGAAGTGGAGAACTCATGGTACATAAATTGTTGAAGGTGTATTCAATATCATGTTTAGTGAAGGCCTCCACTCACTGCAAGTAGTGTCCTATACAAAAAACATGAAATAGAAAATAACTGGAATGTTTAAGAACACCATCCATTTTCTAAGTTATCTAAACAAAAATTTCATCATTTCATGCAATATAATGAAATATACAGACTTATATTTCCAATTCCACAAACTGTCTATTATTATGAATTATATCGGGAGTTATCAGGAAAAAATATATATTTTTGGAATTCTACAAATCCTAAACAGTTGAAGAAAAATCATTGAAACTTTAGACCACTTAAACAGGGATTTCAAACATCATAATAGTTTAATGAAATATAAACAAATCTATTATCGACCTAACCAAAAACATTTAATGATAATTTAATCCATATAAGTAACATTATAATTGAATAACTGATTAAAACTACGAAACACTATAAACCAAAGATTAATGTTGGAACCAAAATCATAAAAACAAGAAACACATACAGTGATTAAAACAGACTAACAGTGAAGACGATATACAAATGATGAATGGAAGTAGATATTGGTGAAATAAGCTGAATGGTAGTGAATATATTCTGAAAATGATATGTGATACTGCTTATTAGGTAAATAATCATCCATGGGTAGTCAGCTTCTCCTCCCCCCTTTCCCAGAACCTCCCCCTCCTCCTCCCCCTACCCTGCTCTTCCCCTCCCCTCCCCCCTGCCCAGCTTGTCCTCCCACCCCTTCCAAGCACCTCCCCCTCCCACTAGCCCCTTCCCCCTACCCAGGCCCATCCCCCCTGCCCAGCCCCATCTCCCACCAGCCCCATCCCCCTGCCTAGCCCCATCCCCCACCAGCCCCTCCCCCTTGTCCAACCCCATCCCCCCTTCCTAGCCCCATCCCCCACCAGCCCCATCCCCCCTGCCCAACCCCATCCCCCACCAGAACCTCCCCCCTGCCCAGCCCCATCCCCCCTGCCCAGCCCCACCCCCACCAGCCCCATCCCCCCTGCCCAGCCCTATCCCCCACCAGCCCCTCCCCCCTGCCCAGCCCCATCCCCACCCCCCTGCCCGGCCCCATCCCCCAACAGCCCCATCCCCTCTACCCAGCCCTATCCCCCACCAGCCCCTCCCCCCTGCCCAGCCCCATCCCCCCTGCCCAGCCCCATCCCCCAGACAGTAGGAGAAATGTTAACCATTTTTAGATGTTAGTAATGGTAAACATGTTTGTCAAAAAATGTATAGATTACAGATAGTAGAAATAACACTAATCAGAAGATTACATGAAAAACTTGTTTGTCATCAAAATAAATTTAAGTACAGTAGGTTCTTAAGCAGATATCACAAATACTAACAATGTACATATTACATGATAAAGAGGTTTGTCAACAATGGTTACCATAGAAGGTGTTAGTTCCATCTTTGTGGTTCATTGTCATGATAAAACAGATAGAAAAAATTGAAATATTTATGACAATGCTAATATTTAAATGTACACACTCCTGTAACTGTAGACAATTATGAGATGGAAAGAACAGTTTGTTTAAAAGACTTAGAATACACTTTTTATATTGAATTAATACACATGTGTTTATGTTAATGAAATTAAATTAGTAGTCATTGAATATAACTATTGAATACCTGAGCAGTGGACATATTCAAGGTTGTAGTATCAAATCATGTGCCAATGCTTGAAGTCCCTGGAGAAGACCTAATATTTTGATGCTTCAATCATGAATTGTTAAAATTAACATAACAATAATAATAATTTCAATTGTTAATAAAACAAATTAAAGAACAAAGAAATTTTACCTGGATATATTCGATGCCACTACTTATGAAGATGCATTGATTTGATCTCCCTATTCAATAATGAGGAAAAATTTAGTATTTTGTGTATTTTGTTTTCTAATATAAATAGAAATTTTTATACACTCCTACCTACCCGAATGTCTTCAAAGCATTCAGTAAATATGCTGATGTAGTTGTCATTATTGTTGATGGAAATTACTTTGTAGCTCTTATGTTCGAAAGAAGCATTCAAATTCACGTCACAGAAGATGAGTTCAAGTTCATATAGTAAACCACATGCTGATGTGTTGATGCTCTCCAAAAAAAGTAAAATGATACACACTAAATTAAATGTCCATTAAACTTCGATGTAGCCTACTCCTGCATTGAAAAACAATTAAACAAAAGTACTATAAATATAAATAGATGATATTACGGGCATATTAAAAAAAATATTTTTTAAATCTAGTAGAATCTTATTGAGATCCCAAAAAGGAAACAGTACAACTAATTAAAAAGGAAGAAGAAACATAAAAGAATCAAAATTTCAAAGATACTTGGACCCCTAACTTGAATAGTATGCATTGTGACCATAAAACATAAATCTATAGCAGTTGTTTCAAGGATGTTCATACTTCAGTAACATGAAATTTTGATTTCCATGCTTTACAAAATCCGTCAATTGATCAATGGACGTGATTTTTTTTTTCAGAATGCATTTCAACCAAACCGATGCATATAATAGATATGCGCATTCATAAAAAGTATTTCTAGGTATGAATGTGATCATACAAAAAAGGAAACCCTAGATTGGGGAGGCGAAGGAAACCCTAGATTGGGGTTTCCGAAGGAGGTGAAGCCAGATTTAGCAGTTATTGTAGGAGACGATAGAGGAGTATGTTATCATAGGTAATCCAGATGCAGAGATAGAGGATGGAGGTGAAGGAGGTGAAGGAGGTGAAGGCGGTCAACGACGAAGAAGCAGTGGAAGGCGAGCACGAAGGAGTTGGAACCTAGATTGGGGAGACCGAATGGAGAAGCTAGTTTAGGGAGACCGAATGGAGAAGCATAGAAAACCATCGATTGGGGAGAAAGAAATAGGTGAAGGTGGAGTATCAATATGCATCACAAACCCTATTTTTGTGAGACCGATGAAGGTGAAGTCGGCAGACGTCGAGGAAGGAAAATCAGGGGAGCAGCGAAATAGGAGATTGGGGAGATGGAATTCATGGAGGAGGCGCAGGATATAGACGCAGAGCAAATGGGGAAGGAGGCATAGAATCTGGAGGCTCCGAGGGTTGTTGCAGAGGAGTTACACTTGGGAGATCTTTGAGAAGATGATAACGTCTGGGAAGTTTTGGAGAAAGTGATGAAAACCATGAGCAGGAGCAGTGCGGGCTGGGGGGTAATCAGGAAGGAGAGCGAGAGAGGGGAATCAAGAAACCTACGGGATTTTCAGAGGGGATCGAGAACCAGAGAGTGGGATAGGGGTTTCAGGGAGGGGTTTTAGGGAGGAGAGCGCGAATCGAAGCAAATTCCTAAGCAGGGGATCGATAATGGGTTAGATTTTAGGGTATGGAGGAAGGAATAGAGAATTAATGGTGACGTGGATGCATGGTGAGGTGACACGTAAGCAAAGAGAAAGCCTACTTTAGTATAGATAATAGATAATAGATACCCCCAGAAATTTGAACGTTAACAATGTTGCATTGAACAATACACATAGATAAATCATGAGAGGTAAATCTATGAATATTAATTTCATTCCACTCTTCAGGTCACATAGAATCTTCCTCTATTTTACCCTTTTCATTTTATGTTTTCTCTCCCCTCCATAGGGATCCTAAATCATCTATATTTGAAAAACTACCTCTATGAATAGGTTCCACTACAATATCCTAAAGTATACCACCTAAAGGAATATCCCTGGATGCAAGAGATACCATAGTAATCCTGTAATCTAGGTTAAATGCCCCCTTATTATCATTAACCACTATCATTGTTTAATATTTTGGAGGCCTTCACGACATCTACATAGGATCTAGATTATAGTCCTTAAAAAGTGGGTTAACAACCTCTTTACCAAAGGGGGAATTATCCAAGAAGGATTTACCCAACATCTGAGAATATGACCACCCCCAATATGATTCTTTATTAGATGGAGACAAGCCAGGGAATCCACTGGTACCTCTATGTACCAATTGAAATATACAATAAGAAAAGGAAGGGTCAAAACTATATTGATATGTATATGTGAGAATATAAAGAATACACATATCATACCTGAAACTATCTCAAGTAGTACCTGATCATGTCCTTGTTCATGTTCTGTTCGGTTAATTCTATATCACAGCTGTTCTTGTACAGGGAGGCCTCCAAGCAAATTATCACACATAAAATTTCACCCTAGAAAACAAACGAACTCAAACTGGTTTGACATTCCAAAAACATCTGATTTGTGATCGTTCAGGATCATTTGCATACAAGGGAGAGAGTTGGGGAGACTTGCCCATGGAAACCATATCTAATCCAATGGTCATTGCACTGCTGTAGAAGAAAACAACAGACTTACTCAATGAGGGTGACAATGCCCACATAAAAATTCCGATGACTAAAAATGCAACGCGATTCATGTGAAATTCTGCACAAATAAAAAAACAACATAAAAAAACAACCAGTTTAATAATGATTAAAAGGTCATCGACACTTCATACATTAATTTTACTCTCTTCAATGGACACGTCAATGTTTTTAGTAGAAGAACCCAACCCTTGTAAGGCACATTACAATGCCATTTTCAATAATATTTGTAATGATGCTTGACCGGAAATTATAAATCACAATAATGAAATGATAACAATATCATGTGTTCATTAATTACAAGAGTAGACATATTAATTTTAATCCTGTAAATAAGATGATATCGCAATTTTACCCTTTTCAATGCCATTGATGTTGGAAGATTAATCAACATCACCTAAACTGGAGATTTCACCCATACATTGAAAACATTAAACAACCAAACATGAAACTGCGTCATATTATGAAAATATGTGTCTGGGGTTAAAATGCATATTTGAGGATGCAGTTGAGTAAAAAGAAAACTTGTCATGATGTAAAAAATGGTGTGGTAAAAATATAACTTTAGCGACGGTGGATAAGTCGACACCATGTCCAACTCCTCCCCCAGTCCCTCCCCCTCCCCACCTCCCCCTCCCCCTCCTTCCCCACTACCCATCCCCTCACCCTCCCTCCCCACTTCTAACCTCCTCCCCCTCCCCCTCCCTCACCACTGCCCAACCCCCCTGCCCAGCCCCTCCCCACTGCCCAACCCCCCTGCCCAACCCCTCCCCCTCCCTCCCCACTGCCCAGCCCGTCCCCCTCCCCACCTCCCCAGCCCCTCCCCCTCCCTCCCCACTAAACATGCTTTTTCTTTTGTGTTTGGAGTCTTCCTAAAACACACAAAACCACATTAAAAAATTAGAGAAAGGAAATATGAAAACCACAAACAGCATATGCAACATCTAAATCAGTTAGTCAACTCTGAATATTCATATAACTGTCAGATCACATACCAATTAGTGCCTTTATGTTTAAATAAATAGATCAGAAGCAATTAAACCTTCTCAACGCCTTCAATAGATGATATCTTCTTCTTCAAAGTGGAGGACACAGTCATACTCTCCTGATGAACATCCTCTACATGTTGAGTATATGAAAAAGAGATTAAGTTAATGCATCCCCCTCCCCTCCCAGCCCTCCACTGCACCCCTCCCAACCTTCCCCTCCAAACCCCCCCTCCCAACCCTCCAATGCATCCCCCCCATCCCAAGCCTCCCCTCCATTGCTAAGGCCAAGATTAGATGGCGAGATAATAATAAACACATCAAACCATAAAAAAAATATATGGCATGTGAATATTACCTAAAGAATTGTCAAATAAAACCCCTGATGAAAACATAATCCAAAATTCATTTCCTTGCATAAAGAAATTCACATACAAGCAGTCCACCAATACAAAAAAAAATTAAAACTCCAACACAAGTCTCTCTTCTAAGTCAAAAATGGAGGGGATTAATATCCCCCCATCACCATCATCGTCATCCCCATGTCCATCATCATCATCATCAACAAAAACATCATCAGCATCATCATCACCAACAGCAACATCATCATCATCATCAGCAATCTCATCACTAACAACAACATCAGTAACATCCTCGCCAGCTCTATCGCCACCACCATCATCGCCACTAGAACCCTCATGGGAATCACCCAAGGCATTATGTAAAGAGTGCATTGATGCCATACATGAATGAAAAGTGGAAGCAACCTCTGGTGGTAGTGACTGACTCAAAACTGACATAGCTTTCATGAAATGTTCATTCATTAGCTTACTTTTTTCATACTCCTCTAATACTATTTTCTTTGTCACAGCTAATTCAGCACACATACTTTCCAACTCAGAGGCCTTAGAGGCTTTATAGGATTCCGATGATGACCAATACCTAGAGGGGACAATGTTTTTTCTTGGTCTACAACGAACTCTTCCTGGATGCTCCACACCTAACACCTGACTCAAATGATCATTTGGCTCTGAGTTGTCAGCTTCCTCATCCATGGCCTCTAAGGCAGACTGTTGAAATTTTAAACATATTAAATTATTAATTTCGTATAAATGTTTGAAATATAAATAAAAAAACTTACAATTTTTTCTTGTGTTTGTTAATTAACTGCAGTTCCATCTTTTCTTTTCCTACTGAAGCAGAATAATTTGGCACGGGGTACAGGACCTCCAATGCCCCATTCAACTTGCTGCATATGAGAAATGCACAAATTTGGATTACAACCATATATGATAAATAAAAAAAATTGTATTGAACGTACCGGCCGCTTATCATGATCGGGCATTGTAGTGCGCCCCAATGTGTGTAGATATGTCATTTCATCTTTGTTTTTTTTGTTTTTCGCTGACACTTCCTAAGAAACAAAAAAACAATACAAGTAATAAGAATTAAATTTTATATAAAAACCATTAAAGATGGGTAATACCTTATACTGTTCAGTCTTCCAATGTGCGATCATTTTTTGATATTGACTTTTTGGATAGTCAGGGTTTGTGGGTACACTCTCTAACTCAGTACCCACTCTTCTCCTCTAACAAATATGTAACTCATACTTATATGACCTCCAATACTCTCCAATATCACTCAACCTAGCAGCTTTGGCAGCTTCACTGTTAGGAAAGTTAAATCGACTCTGCAATGAAAATGTTAAGTCATATAAATACATTGTTAATATAAATATAAATTCATAAAATTTACGTACCCATATATGCGCCCATGCCCTATCCTTGATGTCAGCACTGATATGTCTCCATGAGACCGGTTCCACCAGAACGATATCATGATATTTGGCTAAATTAGCCATGAAACTTCTACACTCCTTAGAATTTTTACCTACCAATTGATTTTGAGGATTGTAATCCACCATAATCTGAGTTTCGCAATTCCAGGCATCCCGCATTCGAGTGCGCCCGCATCGCCTACTAGAAGATCCCACTAAATAACATAAGACGTAAAAAGAGAAGAGTTAAGTGACAATACAATAGGACAAAAGCGAAATGCTATAATTTGAAACATTTATAATAAAAAAACATGATGCAGGCTCCTGAATAGGTTGTGAGGCATCCGTGGACTGTGCTGGATCAGCATCCTCCGAAAGAAGTATCTGTTCCACAGCATACTCCGGCTGATATTCATGAATAGGAGTGGAAACTGAAGGAACAGACTCAAATGTGTAGGATGGATGGTAGGAAAATGAGGTGGTGTAGACATGTCAGAATATGCGTAGTAGGTCTGGGGATACATGAATGGATATAGAAATTGTGCAGGTGAGAACATCGGTCGAGTCAGTGTGGGCATGGAATGGGAAAAAGAGGGTAAATGGGATGATGATGGCACCATGTATGGGAACATCCCAGGGGTCTCAAGCAGAGGGCAGACATGTGTGGTAGATGGGATGTCCACTAATGGTTTAGTGTGGGGAGTGGTAAGATGGGAGCTCCGCCTAGGTCTAGGAGGATCCCTGCTCGGTCCTATACTAGGAAGAGGAATCTCTGGAGTTATATATCACTAAAATAAATTTGATCAAAAATATGAACTTCATATTATATGTAACGAGGAAGATAAATATTAGAATTATTATACTCACTGAAGACAACTCATGCTCGCGTCTAATAGGATCAACATAAAATAATCTTTTCCTGCGAGCTTCTGTAGTTTTCTTCATAATCTGCATAAGAATGAAATAAATATTTTTTAGCAACAATTTTTAC
The DNA here is from genome assembly GCA_963277665.1 of Viscum album. Classification (NCBI taxonomy): domain Eukaryota; kingdom Viridiplantae; phylum Streptophyta; class Magnoliopsida; order Santalales; family Viscaceae; genus Viscum; species Viscum album. The sequence continues at coordinate 1,543,799,230 of OY728141.1, forward strand.
AAATCATACATACAACTTAGAATCCAAAGAAGAAAAAAAATTCATAACATCTTTCAGTAATGATAATTTACAACCAAGTTATACAATTTTTAAAAAAACATTTTAAACCCAGTTTTCTGAATTGAAATAAATATAATTAAATGAAACGAAACCAAACAATACTAAAACAAACATATCATTCCAAACTAAAACTAAATTAAAGTAATTACATTCGTACCAACCTGAGAAACTCACTTCAAGGTAAACTGAATGAACTCTGAATATATATGGTTTCTTTTATATATTACCCTCCACTACCTCTGGTTCAACATCATCTCTCACAACGGGACAATTTGTGTCATCAAATACAATATTTTGGCTAACACCAATGGGGGCGTCAATGGTGACAATTTCATCCCCAACATGATGAAAAATATGTCTTGGGATTACTTCATTAATGACACCGTAATCAGGTTTAAGATGATCTTTCACATAAAACACTTGTTTTTCCATTGATGCCAAAATGTATGGTTCATCGGTATGCAGGAATCAAATCATGTCAATAACTCTAAATTCTCAATCATCAATAAATGTACCATGTCACGTCATTGAATCAAACCATTTACATTTCATCATAGCGACTCGACCTTGAGAGAAGTAATCCAATAACAATATTTTCTCAACCAGTCCATAATAATACACATCTTCATATTGAGGTCGACTATCTGATGCACTGACATAACAATCCGTTCTAGTAGTTAACATAATGCCATCATGTTGTGTTCTCATTTTCACCACTTTATCAGTTTTAAAAAATTTATATCCATTGATTATTAAATATTTTCATTCACGAACCAAAGAATTGGGACCAAAAGCCAACGCTCTTAATTCTTGAGAAATGAAGTCAGTAGGTAAAATCAATACCTAGAATACATATGAGTAATATAATTAAATATATATCTATATTTTAAGGTATATAATTTATGGTCATACGTTTTATTTCAACCAAGATGGGAACTCTTGGCTATGCATAGCCTCTCTCCTTCTCAACGGCAAAGACCGATGAACTCTACTTATAATTTGTTTATGTTCTCTACATAAAATGAAAATAAAAGTATAAGGTATATGTGATATGATATCGTATGAGATAACATATATATATATTAAAATTACTTACTTGATATAGGCATCGAAAAAACCACAATTAAACAAGACTGTACGATGTGCCATATTCCGTTCTTCAAAGCTCAATGTAACCAATGTATATGACCCGACAATTCCACTTGTTTGGGGAAGAGATGGAAACGAGGGCTGAATTTCCTCATACTACTCATATTCAATTCTCATTGGTTGATTATGTCTTGTGCTCACATCCGAAAAATACATTGAACAAAAATCCATACATTCTTGGGCTAGATAACTCCTCACAATGGAACCTTCAGGATAATTCATATCTCGGACATATGATTTCAAAGTGCACATATTTCTTTCAGTGGGATACATCCACCGAAAAGAGACTGGTCCCCCAAGAAGTGTCTTAGTTGGAAGATGAACCGTTAAATGCAACATGCAAGTGAAAAAGTATGGAGGAATTTTTTTTCCAACTCACACAGATTTAACGGAGCCTCTTGCTGCATTTTTATCAATAATGATTTGGACAACCTTTTAGCACAAAGGTCTCTAAAAAATGACACAACCAAATCACTGCCACCCTTACATTATTGGATAGCAAATTCCGAACTGCTTTTGGAATCAATTCATGAATAAGGATGTGATAATCATGAGTTTTTAGGGATTTCAATTTCAAATGTCTTCTATTGACTCATTTAGATATGTTGCTGGAATAGCCATCTGGAACCTTGATATTATCCAATATTTCAAGAAATTGATCTTTCTCTGCCGGTGTCATCACATAAGAAGAAAAGGGAACTTTCCATTTGTTTTCACTGATACAAACAAGATGTAGTTCTGGTCGAATACCCAAATCCAATAAATCCCGACGAGATCGGAAGTCATTTTTGGTCTTCCCCTTAATATTCAAAAGAATTGCAAGCAACATTTCACATATATTTTTCACAATATGAATTACGTCTAAACAATTATGTAACAAATTAGTAGACCAATATGGAACACAAAAAAATAATTCTCTTTTTCTAATTGTAAGTAACTTCAGTATCAGCATTCTTCTTCTTTCGAGATTTCAACTGACCTTTTCCTAATGAAAAGCTGAAATCTTTTAATTAATCAAGCACATCACTTCCTGACATACGTTGAGGTGGTTCTTCAGTGTCAACATTATTATCAAACCTCTGATGATTCTTCCTATATTGATGATCCATTGGCAATAATCGGCGATGCCCCATGAAACTAAAACTATGACGATATTTAAGCCTTCTCGATCGTGTATTCTTCATACAAACGGGACATGATAGCTTTCCCTTCGTGCTCCACCCAGACATCATTGCATAGGCAGGGAAATCATTTATGGTCCATAGAAGGGCAGCACGCATCTGAAACATATTCTTTGAAGAAGCATCAAATGTCTGCACAACTAAATCCTAAAGTTGTTTCAACTCTTTCATTAAAGGATGCAAGTAGACATCTATATCATTACCAGGATCCGAAGGTCCAGATATCAGTATACTCAAGAAAGTGAAAGGTTTTTTCATACACATCCATGGAGGAAGATTATAAACAAGAATAAAAACTGGCCACATGCTATGAACAGTAAGCATCTGACCAAACGGATTAAAACCATCACATGATAGGCCCAATCTTACATTACGCACCTCAACTGAAAAATCAGGATGTTGTGCATCAAATGTACGCCATGTTAATCCATCTTCAGGATGGACCATCTCATCATTACCTTTAATTCTCTCAACATCGTGCCATCTCATATTGACTAAGATTTCTGGAGAAATTAATAGATTTTGAAGTCTGGGAATCAATGGAAAGTGCCACATGACTTTCTGTGGCACACGAGATGGTGTTCCATCTTCATTTGTCTTCCATCGAGATGTACCACATTCTTTACAGTCATTACGGTCATCTGTTTCCTCCAAATATATTCTCCAATCTTTCGGACAAGCATGGACTTTATTATTAGCAAATCCAAGCTTCTTAATTAACTTCCATTCCATGTAATGATTTGAGGGAACATCTGCACCATCAGGAAGAAATTCCTTCAAAAATGTAAGAATACAATCAATGGCAGTATTAGAAATCCCATACATGGTTTTTCCATGATATAACCGCATTAAAAATTTCAACTTGGTCATTTTAGTACATTCTTGATATACTGGAGTTCTGACATCATCCAATAATTTTTTCACTCTCTCAACATCATCGTCTTCAACATTTTCTTCATGTGTACTGATATCATTTTCTTCTTGCACTGGCATGCTATCTCTCTCGGAATGATGCACATATGGAAACCGATCAAATATCAAATTCTCCATGTCACTTCGTTCATTTCGTTTATGAACAGTTGAAGATTGAATCGTCTCTCCATGGTGAAACTAAACATTATAGTTAGATTGAAATCCAAATTTCATTAAATGGTAACTAACTTCTTCTTGTATTAACCATGGTCTTCCAACACAATTATAGCAGGGACACTGTATACAACCTCCATCTAACGCATTGTTAAATGAAAAATCTAAAAAATTATCCAAATTAATTTGAAACTCGGTTGAAATCCGATCGGTATGATACATCCAGCTTCTATCCATTCTATAACAAGAAAAAAATTATCATTCAATCAACAATGTAAATCATATTTAAAAAATTCATTACAATCAATTTTATTATTAAATTAATCAAAGCATATTAGTATCTAGCAAAACATATTTAATGACAAGAGGAGTCCATGATTGAATAAGTAGGAAAAAAGAAGAAAGGTCTACCTTGAGATGTAAACTAAATAAAAAAGTTAAAAAAGTCACTCCCAAGTGGTCATTGATGGGGAATAAAAAAGAAAATTTCAACGTAAAATACTCTTTTATAGATATATAGGAATTATACACATAGGAAGAAAATTTTATTTTAATAATATGAATTTATAATTTTATAGATTATTCGGTAGGGTTTATTTGATGGGGAATAAAAAATTAAATGAAAATAAATTAGTTATAACTTTAATGTTTTGGAATTAATATTGAATTTTTTTTCAAGGTATCCTATAAATTTTGTACAACATGATGCTTACAAGATATACTTTTTATGGATTCTATTGGATATTTGGACTATTTTTTCATATAGAAAAGATATGCTTTTTAAAATAGACATCATGATATACTTGGGAGTATTGAGAATCAATGTTTTGGGGTTTCAACCCCTTTAAAGGAATAAAAGTTAGAAACATATTGTAAATTCTATATAGAAATCACATAACATGTTTGATATTCTTGAATAAGTCTATGGAAGGTGTGACCATCCTATTCATGATGAAAATGAATGCCCCATCAATATACCATCCTAAAAATATTTGAGTTCTAATACTCAAAATCAACAAAAGAAGAATAGAAAAGTGAAGGAGAAAGATTTAGTTGTTGAAGTTTCACCCAAAATATCCAAAGGGGAAAGTTCATGGATCTTGGAAAGTGGATGTTCTGCTCACATGAGCTTTTTTGGTTTTGAAAATTCTCAAAACAAGCCACAATACCAATTTATGTATCTCAATGGGTGTATAGGCCATTATGCCATGGGTTAGTCCATAAGGATATCATCCCCTATCAACTATCTCAGGTCATACTACAATGTCATCATTCCCCACTTCCGGACTCCATTAATGCCTCAAGGCCTCATTCCCTTCCATTTTTCATTCAAGACCCCACCATATTCATCATGAATCACATCTCAAATTCTCCCCCTATATAGGATTAATTAATTCATGAAGGATCCAATTTTAACTTTGATACAAGATAGTATAACTCTACCATCCATACACATATATATATATATACCCAAGTCATAGTAAGGAAAATTTTTATCTATATAGAGGCATAAGAATATCATTTTAAAAGAATTATCATGGTATGTACACACACTCATGAGTATTTAATATCATACATTTTTATATAATTGAAAAATCATAACATGGTAAGAACTTCTTGCATTCAACATATTGAAGCCCAACATCAATGTTCACCACTTGAATCAATATCACAAACCAAAGATCCATGGAAGCATCCCCAAATCACTACATGAGTATTCAAGGGTTATGATATATGATAAAGAACATGTTATGGGCTAGGATCATTTTAGACCTATCCATCAAGATACTATAAAATTAAGAGATCTAGATGGATCTGAGAATGATCAGGAAAAACCATCTTTCCATATTTATTTTCCATGTAAATCTAGAAAGGATAACATTGGATATCATTGTAAATCCTAAACCTGGATAAGAAATTTGAGATCTAGTTCCTTTACAAGGATAATAAATAATATACAGAAATAATAAGAATAACAACAAAAAATGATAAATTATATTTAAATCTCAAGGACTGATTAAATTCTATGTAAATGGTTTGGTTGCTTGGATTAAAAAATCATGCTCTAACCATGGGAAGTTCACTACCTATTCAAGTCACCTGCATGGTTTGGAGACATGGTTTTGTAAACCCTATTACAATCATGATGTTGATTCTCTTTATAGTTACATAGTTACCATGGAATTATTTCCATGTTTTCTCTAAAAGTACCCCTACCATATATCACCCACTACTCCTCTCCAATAGGCTTCATAGTTACGTTGGGGGACTACACTATTCCCTCTAACCATTATCACCATTAAATTCATCAAACCCCCCAATCTCCCAAAATCTACCCAATACATCACCCAATAAATGTAATAACTCAAATAAACTCTTAATAAAGGCTAAAAATAAGGCATAATGCACCTAAAAAGTGAGTGGTTGTTCTAATATCCCCCTCTAATGACTTGTTGACCTTAATATGTGTCTCTAGAGGTCTAAATATAAAAAGTAGGTCTAGTAATACTAAACATATGATTCCTTATCACATTTATCTTCTTTAATATGTATGTTCTTCCATAAAACCTTAACTAGAGGCTTCATCTTTTTTTATAGTTCCTTTATTCATCGATCAATAATCCATATTGGAGATTTCTCAAATGAATCATTTACCCCAACACAACATTCTCAATATCAATTACATTTGAAGGATAATTATTGAAATTTATAAGTAGGAATGCATGGGAAACATCATATATAATAGAAAACTGATGAATTTGATGATACCCAGAGGAGAGGGAGCCGGGAGGGGGGAGCGGGGACATCACCCGAGATGGGGGCAGCAATCGAAGGCCTGGATGTTGAGGCAGAGGCGAAGTCCCGGAGGTCCAGGTCGAGAGCGGAGGCAGAGGCCGGGAGGCGGAGCCGGGAGGTGGAGCCGGGAGGTAGGGTTGAAGTGGGGGGAGCGCGGCGGAGCCGGGACGCGGAGCCAGGAGGCGGAGCTGGGAGGTAGGGTTGAAGTGGGGGGAGCGCGGCGAAGCCAGGACGTGGAGCCGGGAGGCGAAGCCGGGAGGTAGGGTTGAAGTGGGGGGAGTGCGGCGGAGCCGGGATGCGGATCTGGGAGGTGGAGCCAGGAGGTAGGGTTGAAGTGGGGGGAGCGCAACGGAGGGTTGAAGTGAGGAGAGTGAGATGGAGCCCGATAGTTAGGGGATGAATACCCATAGTTTTAATAAAACTATGGGTATAGACGGTTAAAAATCATCTATCCTCACGGTTTAAAGAACCATGGGGATAGATGCATGGGGATAAACCCCATTTCCAGTAGTGCCCACTAGAGGGTAAACCTGGAACTGGTTCGATAACTCTGCGCTGCCTGTGCCATTACTGGGTGTCGCTAACATCGCAACCGTGCGTTAGGTCAAAGTGCGTAAAAGAAACCTCTGACTAACACCCTTTCATGTTTCCACATTTAATGAGATCTCGAAAGTGGCTCTGCTCGCTCGAACAGATTACACTATTGTAATCCTCATGAAAAAACACGCTAGATAGACTACTTACTCGCTGGAAACGTAATACCAATGAAAAAGTTATTCAACACCGCTTTACACCCATACGACATCTCGTGGGGCCCACACCTTGGTCCCAAAATTGGTTGGGAAAACTGCTCCATCACGATGCTCTCAAAAAAACATGCCAAAACGACCACTCATTCGCCCCAAATGGACGTCTGATGAAAAAGTCACAAAACGCTGCTCACAGCTTAAAAGACGGCCCATAAGGCCCACACCTCAACCCTGGATTCAATGCCTGAAACCATCTTGGACCACTTCATCTTGACACCATGCTCACAACGCTGCTGACGACACCTTAAACAGACTCCGGATGTGTTCGTGCCATCCGAAGAAAGAATCTCGGTGTAGTACTTAACGAGCGTGCCGCGCCACCGAACCCCCATCTCGGGAATTGAAAATTCCCAAGACCATCTTGAAAACTTCGTCTCGGGCCTAGGTTTGCACTACCGTAGATGGAACACAAAATGGACACCCGTAGTGGAAGTTATGTGTGTCTGAAGTCAAGGGGATGAACCCCTTTGGGCTAGACCGGCTTGGCCCGCAGCGCTGGCCCGCGACCCTGACACGTAGCCCAGTCGTGGACCCGTGGTCCACACCCACCGACCTTTCATCATGGATGGTCGCTGGTCCGCGTGGATACCCGCCGAAGGAAGGTCTCGGTCTCCCTCACGGGGTCGCGTGCCGCGACCCCCGGTCCACCCGGCCGACGACCTCCGCCCGGGGACTGCCACCGCCTGGGACTGCCGCCGCCCAGGGACCGCCGCCGCCTACCACTGGGAGCCACTGCCACCGCTGGGAGCCCTCCGCCGCTGCTGGGAGCCTGCCAGACCACCACGCCGACCGCCGGACCACCCATGGAACCGCTGGAAAAAGGAGAAAACGGCCGGAAAACTTCTCGGGGTCACCCCGGACACCCCGAGACTCGAAAATTTGATCCAAAAGTATCGTTGGGAAGATCAAATAGATCCCTATGCAAATATGGACCTTTCTTGAGAATTTGACAGCAATTCAATGCAAGAAATTTAATTCATGGATGATGCGGAAATCAAAAATGAAAAAACGTAACATCCTACCTCGTTGGGCGTAGCCCATAGCTTCACGAACAGTCCACTGGAGCACCGCACCGCCTTGGAGAGGTGGAGGAGAGGATATGATCTTGTTGAGAGGGATACGCCAGGGAATTATAAGGGGAAGAAGGGGGGAGGGGAGGAAGGGTTTAAGTAGAAAACTTAATTAAAATTAATTAAGTTTTAAACCCCCACTTGTAGGCCCCATACCTGAACTCTCGACGGGGTTGAGATTAAGCCACCCCTAAGGTAAAAACCACGTTCTGAGCGCAACGGTGTTCTCAAAATTTTAATCCGAGCCTCCGTTCAGAAGTTATAAAGTTCACGCCCGGGGCTGCTAAATTACGAAAATGCCCATTGTGGCGTTTTCCACAGAAGGGCCGCGCCTGCGAAAGTTATACCCCTCCTAGGGTAAACGGTACGCTCCAGATTCAACGGTTCCCCAGGTTTTCTCATATGAGCAACTGTTTAGGAGTTATTTTGTTTATTTGGCGTGTCTAGTGTGAACGCACTTAAAATTTAATTCTAGCCACACCAGGGATCAAAATCACACGCCGTCTGAACGTCCTGTTCTGGAATAACATTAATAAAATTTAAAAGTCTTACAGACTCAAAACCCAGGTTCTTACATAGCACCCCAACTCGAACAAAAGAATCCAACTGTATAAGAAAAAAAATATTATGTGAGTAATACTAAAAATAAATAAATTAAACATATATATGAAACAATAAACTAATTCTATAGACAATGATTTTACTGTGAAAACATCAAGATTACCTATATAATTGAGCATATGCATCTTCATTGCTCTTCCTGTAAAGGAAGTAGAGGTAAATTTAAAGAAAGTGATAAATGCACCACTAAAAGGGTGAAAAGTTTTCGAGGGAGAAGAAGTTTGTAGAAGTTTTGGTGCAGAAAGGCATGAAATATGGATGGACCACCCGAAATCGAACAAAAGAATCCAATTTTATAGAAAAAAATAATTATGTGAGTAATATTGAAAAGAAATAAATTAAATATAAATATGAAAAAATACATTAATTCTACGGGCAATGATTTTATTATGAAAACATCAATATTACCTATGTAATTGAGTAGAGGTAGCATTGTTACTCTTCTTATAAAGGAAGTGGATAGAACTTGAAGAAAAGTGATAAATGAAACACTGTAGGGGTGAAAAGGTTTTGATGGAGGAGATGTATGTGTAAGTTTTGTTACAGAAAGGCATATAAGATGGACAGATCACCCTAAATCAAAAAAAATAATCCACCTGTATAAAAAAAGAATTATTATGCGAGTAATACTAAAAATAAATAAATAAAACATAAATACGAAACAATACATTAATTCTACAGAAAATGATTTTACAATGAAAACATCAAGATTACCTCTGTGATTGAGTAGAGATAGTGTCATTGGTATTCTTGCAAAGGCATGAAACATGGACAAAAATTTTCTAAAATAAATGAACTTTTCAAGGAATATTGAAAATTAAATAAATGTTTCGTTATATAATTTTCCATTAAAATAGAGAAATTCTATTATAACATTACCTTTAAATCTTTCCAAAGGTTTTCCTTCATTATAGTTTGTTCTTCCAAGGGATTGGTAACATCATCATGTGTAGAAGACATCATCTGCATGATTCATCAAACATTTAATTTACATTATGTTAATACAATAAATAAAATATAATAATATAAGGAAAAACAAAATATATTAATTTTTTTTACCTTCTCTTTAAACTCTCTTTTTTTAATGGTTTCAAGGATTTGGTTCCTCTATCGAGAATCCAAATCAACTATTTGTGGTCCCCTCTAACGTAAAAAAAATTGTCTACATTGGGACTAACATGAACTTATTTTGATGTCCCAATGAAAGGATCACCCTCAATTTAATATGAAATTTAAATGAATAGAAAACAATCTAGGCCTGTTTTCTCAGTTTTGGCAATGCGATACACGTTATAAATTAAAATGATACTTATTTATTGAAAAGGTGTACTCAGAGTAATATCGTCCACACCATGCATCATGTTGAGGTGAGGATGATTCATACATATCAAAAATTACATATAGATCATTTTCCTAAAGTATCAAAACAATATGAATGTGTTTTCTCAGTTTTGAGTAGGTGAGTTGTCCTTTTTACTAAAATTGATGTCAATTTCAAATAAAAAGACATACTTTGAGTCATATCGATCACACCATGCATCAAAATGAGGTGTAAATAATTATTATACATAAAAAATTTCTTATGGATCATTGTAATAAATTAAAAAATAATATAAATTTGTTTACTCGGTTTTGAGTAAGTCGCTTGTCATTTTTACTAAAATGTCATTTTAAACTAAAAACATGCATTTTGACTCATACCGATCACATCATGTATCAGTTTGAAGTGAGACTGATTAATATAAATCCTAGTATGTCATTCCTGAAATCTGAAATAACATGTGAGATTTGTCAAAAATGTTCCTTACTAAAAATCAAAATTGATGCACTAGTGCAGAAAATGTTTTTTACGTCACCATTTTTTACGTCGGTTATATATAAATGACGTAAAAAATGCGGCGAGTAGATTTTTAACGTCGGTTATTTTAATAACCGACGTTACAAATCACGCCTGTTCGGTTTTTACATCGGTTATCTTATAAACGACGTAAAAAACCAATGCGCGGGGGGGTTTTTACGTCGGTTATTTGGAAACCGACGTAAAAAACCCGATATCTACGCGTTTTTTACGTCGGTTATCAAATAACCGACGTAAAAAACCAAAGCGTGGGGTTTTTTACATCGGTTATTTTATAACTGATGTAAAAAACGAGATGTCTACGGGTTTTTTACGTCGGTTATTTTATAACCGACGTCAAAACCCCCCCCCCCGTGCTTTGGTTTTTTACGTCGGTTATTTTATAACCGACGTAAAAAACGCGTAGATATCTCGTTTTTTATGTCAATTATAAGATAACCGACGTAAAAAATCTCCCGCACATTGGTTTTTTACGTCGGTTATCTTATAAACGACGTAAAAAACCAAAGCGCGGGAGCTTTTTTACGTCGGTTTTAAAATAACCGACGTTATAAATTTAAAAAATAGTTTATAACGTCGGTTATATAATAACCGACATTATAAAACTTTTAAATAAATTAAAGCCCTGTGGACTATCATTTACGATTTTTCGATTGACAGTCCGCCGGCTCGTCTCTCTCGCGCGGTAAACCCTAATCGGCTCGTCGATCGACCTGCGTTAAACTCATTTTGGCTTCATTGTTTATCTTCTTCACTCCTCTCAAATCTATCATCTCAACTCGCAACATTCAAGTAAGCCTTCCACGAATTTATTTCGTTCGTTTTTTTTCACGGATATTCTATAATTATGTTTTGCGATTTTTGTACATTTAATGTAAACAAGATGTAGTGGTTTCTAAGTATGCACCTCATTACTATTTTGATAAGATGGTGATGAGATAATCTAAGATACATATGATTCATTGATGGAAGTGATACAATTTCACATGGTGTAGGATGATTTATGGGCGGGGTGAGACCATGACATTAGCATTGGGGTGTGAGAGGAAAACTAGTGGAGAAGTGGTATCCGAGAACCTTAATTTTAATATATATATATATATATATATATATAATTTTTTATACGGAAAGGTTTATTTATATGAATTATTTTGTGAGTGATCCATAATGAGTATATGAAACTATTTTTCCATGTTTAGGTGATGATTTAGATTCCTTTTTTCATAGGGCTTTAGTGTGCTTCCTCAACATTTTCATGAGATGTTTTAGGGAGGATCTTACTATGTATACATGTTATGCCCACCATACATAAATATAAACATTTATTTTGGTTTTTAAAAGCAATTTGTAGTTTTTTATAGATGTTAGTAGCATGGAAGTGTTGTGGAGTAGCTTTCATGAGTATATAGAGTTTATTGTTTCTTCATAGTTTTACTTTTAGTACTAATAATCTTCTTTTTGGTTTATGTACAACAATACATGTATGAATTCATGCATAATTATCTAAATTTATTCATTTCGAACTGAGGAGGGTTACTTTTGGTGGGAGCAGATCCTAAATGATATGGTATGAATTCATTCTATCATAACCATAAATAAAATATAGTTGTATTTTATTTATCATATACATCAACTTATACTCTTCTTTTTCATCACAAACCCTTTGAGAATAAAAAAACAAACTAAGGGCTTTGGTATCCACATTGCCTTTTGTTATATAAATATTAACAGAACATAATGATGATCATGTTGAAGACATAGTTTGTGCCATAAGGAACGATCACGACGAATGAATTTGGGAAAACAATCCATTTGTACATTCCTAAAATTACAGGTAACATATGTTTATTTCTTGTTTACATTTATTTTTTCCATAAATGTTAGATATTGTAAGTTTTTTATTTATTAAAACATGTTTTAAAATAAAATAAGTATATGTTTTTGTTTGTTTTAAGTTTGTTTAGTTTACTTTATCATGTTTATAACCATTACATGAATTTTAAAATGCTTATTTTTGTTCACTAACAATTACTTTACCATGTTTACAATGTTTACCAGGTTTACCATTTTTACCATTTTTACCTTCTTGACCATCTTGACCATCTTTTCCATCTTTACCATTGTTTAACATGCTTACCATATTACCAATGTTTACTATTATGTAACTTATTACACTTTTCTATTTTCTGATTACAGTAGTATTAAAATATTTGAATTTGTATATTTGTGAACTGACGTTTGTTTTTTTGATTTGAAGGATAATGACAGATCATTCAGATGATCAACCACGTGATTTTGGAGAGGAGCATATTGCTGGTCATACCTCTGGGGATGAACATTCACATGCTCCTATTACGACAAAGAGTTCAAAGGTTGGTAAACATGGGTGCACACGTTTACCAAAATTATCACTTGACCGTACGTAGGATCAGAGGATAGTCGTTGAGTTTGATGATGATGATATTCCTAGAGGTCCGAATACCAAAGATTTTAAGAGTTTTGTTGCAACTCAGGTTAAGACCAAAGTAATAATTCTGTATAATGATTGGAGAGGTGTGGATAAAGTGATTATCTCTCAGTTGTGGGATACGATTTTGGTAAGATCTTTTGTCATTGTTTGACCATTCTTTTAATGTTTCTAGTATATATAATATGTTTAACCTCTTCTTTATCAGATGACATTTGATATTCCTGACACTGGAGGAGTCAGGAAGAAATGCTTATCGTTGGATGCCAGGAGATGGAGGGATTTCAAATCAACCCTCTCATCTGATTTCATTTATGGTCATAGGAGTCATGACAATCCATGTCGTATATATCCTTTTATAGATGAATACACATGGAGAAAGTTTTTTGAAAGTAGAAAAAATAAGTCATTTCTGGTAAGGGCAATGTAAACTTTTATAAACTTTCTTATATAAATGATTTTATTAATGTTTTGTTAATGATTTCTTATTCTTAAATTACAGCAAACAAGGAAAGCTCATCAAGAGATCCAATCTAAAAATGTATACCCTCATAGTTTATCTCGGGGAGGGTATGCATTATTGGAAGAAAAAATGATGGCAGAAAAATTTCAACAACTAAGAGCTGAGTCTTCAAGCTCTGGAGAGGTGGCCCCTCCATCCCCTCCATCTAGACATGAAAAATGGAAGAGAGCTAGGAAGGGAAAAAAGGGCAATATCTTTCGGAAGAATCGAGAATCGTAGCTGAGAGGATTGTAAGATATCTATTTAATTTATTTAAGTTAACTTTTTTCTTCATATAAGTTTCAATCATTACAGAAATGTTCAATTAATTAATACAGGACTCTTTTGAGGAGCAGAGTTCAGAGGGGACATTTACAGCTACTGGGAGGGAAGATATTTTGTTTGCAGCATTGGGAAGGCCCGAACATCCTGGTCGTGTAAGAGGATATCCGGCAGGTGTATCGGTAAGAAAAGTGTTTCCACGTTCTTCAACTTCTAACATTGAGGGGGTTTATAAAAAAAAATAGAATCCTTGGAGTCTGAAGTTCAAAATATTAATGCGACGATGGAGGAAAAGATTAGAGAGTCGGTGCAGTCTATGATTGTAGAAATGCAAAGACAATTTCAGACTGCAGCTCCCACTCCTCCACCTACCCCTGCAGACCCCATTATTTATCCTCCAACTCCGTCAGTAGCTCCCACTCCCCCACCTCAGCCTGCGGACCCCATTTTTTATCCTACGCCTCCGCCGCAGCTTCCTACATATTGCGAGTTGTATGTTGATGATTCTCAACATCATATAGTAGCATACGGGTTGGTATATTGTATTGGAGATACAGTTTATCATCAACAATTAGAGGTAGAGAATTAGAGGGTCACTGTACATGATATTATAGATAGATCAGCTAGGGTACCAATACCTACAGATGAGGTGGCGACAGTTGGACAGAGTATCGACCATTTTTTAGTTTGTCCATCCAGACTTCTTCGACTCATTACCATAGAGGTATGAATGTTATATATTTTTTTTATTAAAGTTGTTTTATCATTTGAAAACTACTATATTTTTCAATTTTTTTTCACAGGAATACTTCAAAGGTAAAGAAATACTGTATAGACAACAACAAAGACAACATGCTATGACATCAGATACAGATTCCAGTGGTCTTGACAGATTGTCAAGATATTCACATTTTTTGTTGGGTTTGTATGAGTTTCCAATGGAATCTCATGTTTGTGGACGTGAAATAAGTGTGGGGATTACAGAAACTGATATCATGGAGCTTGTTACTGGAGATAAGTTGGGCATCAACGTGGTGCAATTTTTTTCCATGTAAGTCTTAACACCTTTTCCCTGCGTTATATTTATTAAAAATATATACTTATGTATGTTTTGTATTAGGTATCTTTATAAAATTTGTGAGAGGAATGAGCTGATAGAAGTATATGGATTCATGGACCCGCAATTGATTTCCCCTGAAGCATGTGCATTGAATGAGGAACAAGGAATGGTTTATATTGCTGAAAGATTTGAAAAGAATATAATCACACAATGTTGGATGATGCCTTTTTGTGAGAGGTATGAAACACATTTCTCTCAAAGAGTTAATTATCTTTTAACATAAAAAACCACTAACATTAAATTTCCTTTTATCAGTGATCATTGGATGTTAGGGATTTTTTGCCCAAGGGAGAAAGCTCTTTATTGGATATGCTCTGTTCATGGTGATGTGCGGGAAAGTATTAAGAATATATTGGAAAAGTAAGTTTCAATTTCTCAATAGTTTTATATATTATAATGAATTTTAAATTTACCCCATTCGTATTATTTTCTAACAGTGCATGGGCCTACTTTCAAAAAAACACAAAGAAAAGAAATGCAAAGATCAAATATGTAAATGCAAAGGTAAATTTCCATTTATAATTTGTACTTTTTGATTTATTACATAAAAACAATATATTGAATTTACACTCATTCAAACATAATTTTCATGAACAACAAGGTGTCATCGAATGCGGATATTATATGTTAAGATTTATGTATGAAATAATAACAACTGGGACAATTGTGAATTTTGACCTGGTAAGATTTACTCTTAAACTTTTCCATAATATTTCAATTTGATTTATTAATTATACACGTTAACTATATTATTTTTCATTTGTAGCTTTTTGATGACCCTCAACCCTATACTGCTGAAGACATCAAACACATACAAGTGGAGTGGTCAAATTATTTTACAGGTTTGATTGAATTTTAGTTGTTTGTAATGTAAAATGTAATTTTGAATATTGTCGTTTTAATTGTGTATTTGGTAGTTGTTTAGGTCGGATTTAGTTTTTTTTGAAGTTGACAGTGTAAGTTTTGAATTTTATATAAGTGAATGTTTAATTTTGCTCTACTTCTTGTTTTGGTCTACTTTTGATGGTTTTTCTGGTATGGATTTGGGTCTGTGGGGGAGGGGTTCCAAGGGTGTGGGGGTGTGTTCAGTGGGGTTGGGGGGTGTCCAGCGGTCTGGGAGGGCTATCCGATGGGGTGGGGGGATAGTCCTGGGGGGTGGCAGGGATGTCCAGGGGTGTGGGAAGGCGGTCTAGGGGTGTGGGAGTGCTATCCAGGGGTGGGGGGGGGGGGGTTGTCTAGGGGTGTTTGGGGCTGTCCAGGGGTGTGGTGGGGGCTGTCAAGTGGGGTGAGGGGTGAGGGGGTGCTGTTCAGGCGGGTGGGGGGTTGTCGAGGGGTGTTTGGGGGTGTCCAGGGATTGGGGGGCAGTCCATGAGTGTGGTGGGGGATCCAATGGGGTGGGGGAGGGTTGTCCAAGGGGTATACATGAGGGTGGGAGCTCCAATGGGGTGGGGGAGGGCTGTCCAGGGGGTATACATGAGGGTGAGGGCTCTAACGGGGTGGGGGAGGGCTGTCCATGGGGTATAAATGAGGGTGGGGGCTGTCTATGGGGTAAGTTTTATATGTTATCAATGTACATGCTTAATTTTGATCTACTTCTGTTTTTGTGGTACAATTTCTTGATTTGTTTTCTGGTTGATTCTGGGGGAGAGAAGATGACTGCATTCTGTTTTAAAAAAATTGGGTTTATCATGTCGGTTATTTAATAACCGACGTGATAAAATGCCTGGAAAATAGTTTATCACGTCGGTTATTTAATAACCGACGTGATAAAAGGCCTGGAGAATGGTTTATCAGGTCGGTTATTTAATAACCGACGTGATAAAAGGCCTGGAGAATGGTTTATCACGTCGGTTATTTAATAAACGACGTGATAAAAGGCATGTACAATGATTTATCATGTCGGTTATTGAATAAATGATGTGATAAAAGGCCTAGACAATGGTTTATCACGTCGGTTATTCAATAACCGACGTGATAAACCACCTCCCGCCAGTTTATCATGGCGGTTATATAATAACCGACGTGATGAACCCCCCTCCCCCGGTTTTTCACGTCGGTTTTATATGAACCGACGTGATAAACCACGCTCACCCCGGTTTATCACGTCCGTTCTATAAGAACCGACGTGATAAACCCCCCTCACCCCGGTTAATCACGTCGGTTCTATATGAACCGACGTGATAAACCCCCCTCACCCCTGTTTATCACGTCGGTTGTTCAGTAACCGACGTGATAAACCATTTTCCAGGCCTTTTATCACGTCGGTTGTTAAATAACCAACGTGATAAACCCTTCCCATTTTCTTTATCACGTCGGTTCTAAAATAACCGACGTGATAAACATCGCGATTTTATGTTTTTGACGTCGGTTTTTAAATAACCGACGTCAAAAACCTTATTTATAACGTCGCACGTATTAACGTCGGCTAGAAACTGACGTAAAAAATGAAAAATAACCGACGTAAAAAACGTTTTCTGCACTAGTGATGCTATTACTAATTTTTTTATACAATGATAAATTGTATATACTTACATCTTCAGGTAAGTGACTGTCCAACTTGAGATGATATGCACCCAAATGGTGTGTCCGAATGATCTTGAAGTTGTGTTTCTGAGTCCACCTGTAAAATACAACATTAAAAGTGATGAATAATAGGAAATAAAATTCAATAACTCATACTAGCACCAGAAACTAATATAGAAGAGTGATCATACCAACGTCCACGTGAAGCGTCACGCAACACCTCTATAGGTAGTGGTTGACCAACAAGCTGAGGCAGATTATGGGGTTACGCTCTCATGACCACATCTGAAGAAGAATGGCGCATCCCCCAAGATCCTTGTAGTCTCTGCGACATGCTGTGCATAATGCTCTATAAGTGTAAGCCAAGAACATAGATCCTCAACTGTACATCTTGGCCTGATCAAAGTCCTCCAACAACCCTAGATACATCAAGTGCACATGCATACCCAAGTGATCAGTGCACATGATCCCTCCAATGACCTGTAATATATATGCACGGGCATGACGCATGATAGTCTTCTAGTCAACATCTTCGGGTAAATATAGAAAGTGTCCCTCAAGAAAGATCATAGAAATCGACCCACCATCTATAGCCCTAGGGTCGACCAAAATTTCGATGCTTAGAAATCTCTGAACAAGTCAGGCCAGTATGCACGGGTGGGTCCAATAATAGCTTCCCCCTAGATAGTAAGACCGAGAAGGATGGCCACATCCTCGAGGGTGATGGTCATCTCTCCCTTGGGCAGGTGGAACGTGTGTGTCTCTGGTATCCACCTCTCCAGGAGGGAAACTATCAGGTGATGGTAAAAAAAATGTGAAATCCGACACTACAATGTCGTAGAAGCCGGCACGACGCATGTATGGTATAATGGCAGGTGGAGGCAGACTATGATGAAAACTATGTGCTCAACAGACCTTGATCTATCAAACCTTACCACCCTATAGCATAGCCTGGGAGACATGACTAGTCTACTCAGTGAGTAGTATAGTATCCTCAATCTATATTTAAAAAAAATAAAATGATCCATAAGTGTAAAATGTAAATATAATGTTATGATCAACATAATGTTATGACTTATAGAATGTAAGACATTCCATGTTTATTCAAATTGTTTTATGAAGTTATTTTTTACCAAAATAAAAGGGCTTGTCTTCATGTTTCTCAAAACATATTTCAAAAGTTTTTTTTGAGATATGTTTTTACCTAGAAAAGGTTATTTTGTAAGATATGGTTATATATATATATATATACATTTTATCTTTGTTATCTAAAAGTTTATTATAAAATGGTGTGATTTGTAATTTATTTATCATTTCCCACATGATGGCATGTTTCATGATTACTTTATCATATTCTTGCTTTATAGTTTAGCCAGGGACAGATTTATTATGCATTAATGTCTCCTCCTCTTCGCCTTTTGACTTTCTTCACTTTCTTCGATTTATTTGCTTTCTTTTCTTTCTTAACTTTCTTCCTCTTCTCTGTTATGGGCTGGGTTTATGTCATCTTCATCATTGTCGTCATTGTCACAAAATATGGTTTGGATGAGATGAGCTTGACTTTAGAAGTGAGGTAAAATCTAGATTATTTTCAAGTGATGGATTAATGACATCTTCCAAAAGAATGTAATTAACTTTTGAATTTTGAAAATATTTTAGAAATATCAGAAAATTCTAAAAAATGAAGGATATTATATTAACACCATAAAATTTACAATATGAGAATATCACAATGGAGGCAATACATCACTGTGGGTGAGAGTGTGAACTCGACCCTGCAATGTTAGGGCATCATTTCTGATTATGACATTCTTAATGACATATGGTGCATCTCAAAATTTTCCCTTATTCTTGAGACCAGTCCATCTCATTATGCATCCTACTGGTCTTCGGTCTCCCTCATTTATGCAACCGGTTGATGTCAGGTATCACTATTGGCTAGCCTTAGAGCATTAGGAAATAATGAAACTCCCCAATATGTGCCCATGGTGCAACATAATAGTTAGAAATGGTGTCCATCAAGTACACTAAATCAACATATGCTTCGCATGACATGTTTATAGAGGAACATGTAAGATGGCGTGTGCACATGGAAACTGTAAGGCTTGGAAGTTTCCACATTGACATTTCCGCACTTCTAGTAATACCACCATTTTTTCACTGATGCTACTTCTGATGGGGTATGAATGCTCTTAAACTTTAAATTGAGAGTCTTCTCGATGGAAAAGGCATACATGATAACCAAAAGCTTCTTCAATGTTCTTTTCAATATCTCATTGAATGTAACTTCCATACCTTATCCCCTATTGAATCCCATCTGAGGCTAGTTTTTTTTCCATCAACAAAGTACTTCATGCAATGATAAAAAGTATCCAAAACTAGGGCAGTTATATGTAACCTACGAAGACCCTTGAAGACACAATTGATGCACTCCACAATGTTTGTGGTCATGTGTCCATACTTCTTCCCCTCATCATATGCTAATGTCCATTTATCTTTTTTAACCCACATCATATAATCATACACTTCTTAATTAGCCTTGTATATTTGTTTGAAACATTATTCAAACCACTGTTGATCTGGATCATATGCTACACATAATTGATTATATTTCATATAAATTTATTTTATCTTTATATTGAAATAGTAAAAAATAACAAAGAAAATGTGTATCAAGCCTCATGATTTTTTTCTTCATAGGTTCGTTATGGAATGTTTTTCGCACATTGCTAGCAATGTTTCTGATGCAGTACTGATGATGTGCATTTGAGGGTCTCCATATATTAGGGTCTTCATTGATTGCCTCATTGATTTCCCAATGCCGATCAGATATCAAACAGACACCCTGAATGCGGGTGAAATGGTTGCTGATACATGCAAAAAACAAACTCCATGATTCATAGTTTTCCTTTTCCACAATGTCAAAGGCAAGTAGAAGAGGTGAAAAGTTTCTTTCATGGGTTTCCACAATCAATAATACACCCTTGTATTTTCTATATAGAAATATTCCATCAATCTGTATGAACGGTTTTCTATAATGAAATGTGGAGATGTAGGGGAGGAATACCCAGAACAACCGATGAAATTGAACACATGATGGATCAATTTGGTTATCTTGAGACACATGTTAATTCGTATGAAGATGGAACACAACTTGGTCGTTATGTATCAGTATGGCTAGTAATTGCGGGAACACCCGATACGAGTCATCTCAATCACCATAGAACTTTATAATTTCCTTTGGTTTCACCATCCATGCCTTATTATAAGAAATATTGTAACTAAAAGTTTTTTATATCCTCTCTTGCATAAGATATATAGGAACATATTGGCATGTCATAATCATCTCGAAAAAATTGGATGACACAATTTAGCATCCAATGAGGTATGATATTGTGTAAGGTTTGACTGAATGCAAGTTTGAGCTGCCTCAATCTTTGATATTATCCAACATCCAAATACAATGTCTAAAATTGCTCTCAAGAGGAATCTACAATCATCTCCATACTTGTCACACTGCATGAGGTATTTTTTACAGTATGATTCGTGAACTATATATTTACAGTTCCTTTCAATGTGAAATCTCTTTAACATTTTTTTAATGCATATTTAATTGGAAAATCCCTTCCAACATGTAAGGTTTTTTCCATGTCACTAAACCTATCCGGTACAACTTCCAGAAACTCAGTTTCAGGTGTGAGAACATTGCAGTTGAATTCAGGCACATGTGTCAATGCTTTCGACCAATATGCGAAGAGTGGTGGATGATTTATTGTGAGTTGAGGCTCTTGTACAACTAATTCATTTCTAGAAACTTCCTCCCCAACTTCTGTTGATCCCTCCTCATCAGCACCATTGACACCATTTTTCCATCATTATAAAAATCCTCATTGGAATTCATATTTACATGTATTTCTTGGAGATCATATAGGTTTTCCTCTTCTGAATCATTTGGAATAGGAACAATTTCATGGGGCAAACATTCTTCAACCACTCTTGTAAGTCTATTTATTCATACAACTGGATGTTGTTGTTGTACAGTAGAAACATCAACATATAACTCCATCATGGTACCATCTGACCATTGGTAAAATAAATTTATTTCTTGGACTCACTACGCATTAGAAACCAATGGACAAGCTAGATGCCACAATGTAGCTGGGAATTGCAAATATCTATAGCTTATAGACTTGATATCTTGATCGGGTCCCAGATTTAAGGAACCAAAAATTCTATCTTGAAGTTCAATTAGGGTTACACAATCAGCTGTACTAACCAATGTTATTTGTTGTGTACTATAAGAAGCTCATTTCTTAGTTTGAATAACCTCCCCATAGGAGTACAGATAGGAAAACATGACTCTCTATGTCAAAAATGTTTCTTGATCAAGATTATGATAGTGTAACTAATATTGATAATGATGGTCGACCATATAATATTTATTATACTGAAATTTTAGATTGTTTTTTATACCCTAAAATATGATACTAATGTTTCATTATATAAAAGTTTATTAGAATATAAGTCACAAAATGTTTTGGAAACCTAGGTAAAAAAGAATAATATAGTAAATTAGTTTATTTAACATTGATAAAATAAAATTTATGATCATATAAAGTGAAATAGAGAAGAACAAACACATTAAATAACACATGAACGCTTTACACCATACAAGAAATACCTTTACATTTTTCAATAGAACATGGTTTGGATAAGATGAACCTCACTTCATATGTGAGGTAAAATCCATCTTATTTTCAATTAATATCTTAATAACATCTTCTAAAGGTATGTACTTAACATTGGAATTTTGAAAATATTTCAAACTTCTAATAACATATCCTAGATGTTATCTCAGATGTAATTAGAAGGACAAAAGATTTTCAAAATTCAAAAGTTAAGTATATACCTTTAAAAGATGTTATTAAGATACCAATTAAAAATAAGTTGGATTTTAGCTCACGTTTGAAGTGAGACTCATCTCATCCAAACCATGTTCTACTGAAAAATGTCAAGGTATTTCTTGAATGTTGTAAAACATTCATCAGTTATTTAATGTGTTTGTTCTTCTCTATTTAGATTTATATGATCATAATTTTTATTTCATCAATGATAAATATTATTAGTTAATCATTATATGTATTCATTTTTTAATCCTAAGTTATTCATTAATTAATCTATACTTAATCATTACTAATAATAACTATTATTTCTAAACTATATACTCTTTATGATACTAAAAGTTTAGAACATCTTCTTATATATTAAACTATGATACTATTGTTTTTAGTACAATTTTTAATTAGTTAATCATTCTTTAATCACTAGTTAATCATTATTAAGTTATTAATTAGTTAATAATTCTTTAATCACTCTATAATCATTCCTTATTCAATAATTAATCATATGATATTCATTAGTTAATTATTATTAGATAATCATTATATGTATTTATTTTTTAATCCTAAGTTATTCATTAATTAAGATATACTTAACCATTACTAATAATAACTATTATTTCTAAACTATATATAACTAATTAAACTACTTAAAAAATCAAATATTTAAAACTAAGTAAAAATAATTCAATTAATAATAATAACTTTCATTCTTTAGTGTATTTGTCCTTGTCCATTTCATTTTATATGATCATAATTATCATTTTATCATTGATAAATATAGCAATTTAATGTTTTATTTTCTTAGGTATTTTAGTATTTTATAAATAAAATATGAATCATCCAAAGCATATCACTTAGGAGTATCAAATCAGGAGTCCAGAAAGGCCCGTTATCAGTGCTAGAAAAGCACTGAATACATGATCGAGGTTAAAAGACATGGTCATTTAGTAGCACTTATAAAAGCACTGATAAAGTATACCTTTATCCGCACTTATAAAAGAATTAATAAAGGACCTTTTATCATCACTCATAGAAGTGTTGATAATATAGACCTTTATCAGTGATTTTGAAAGCATTGATAAATGTGTCCTTTATCAGCAATTTTAAAAGCACTGATCAAGGGCCATACTACAATGTGCTATAACAACACACCACAACACAAAAAACACACCAGATAGAAACAAAAACAGGCCCCAATACAAGATTTAAATGAAATAAAATTTACAACACAAACAAAAAAACACTATATTATAGACATTCAAACATTTGTTTATACAATTACATAAATACAAATTATTACATACATTCAAAAACATCAATGTTCCTTTGTCTTTTAATCCTGACCTAACTCATTATATTTCCGAACAAACCACCCCTGCTCGAACAAAAGAGTGCACTTGTACAAGCAATCGATTTTTATGTTAGTAATAATATAAATAAATTAGTTAATAGAAAGTATTAATTTTACTAAAATTGATGTCAATTTTAAATAAAAAGACGCACCTGGGGTCATACTGATCACACTGTGTATTAGATTGAGGTGCAGCTAATTCCAACACATCTAAAATAAATTTTTAATTATTCTCCTAAAGTATCAAAACCATATGAATGCGTTTTCTTTATTTTGAGTATGTCAGTTGTCTTTTTTACTAAAATGTCATTTTAAACTGGAAACACACACTTTTGAATCATTCTGATCACATCATGTATCAGTTTTATGTGAAAAACATTCTTACACATCATAAATGACTTATGAATATTTTTATTAAATTATAAAGAAAACCTGAGTGTGTTTGATCAGTTTTTAGTGAGTGGCACTCTTTGAACTAAAATGTCAACTTTAAACTGATAACAGACACTTTGACTCATACTGGGAACATAATGTATTAGATTGAGGTGTGTCTAGTTCCTACACATCAAAAATGACATATGAATCATTTCCATAAAGTATAAAAACAATCCAAATGTGTTTGCTCAGTTTTGAGTAGGATAGTTGTCTATTTTACTAAAATTAATGACAATTTTAAATAAAAAGATGCACTTTGAGTCATACCAGTCACACTGTGAATCATATTGAGGTTAAGTTTATTTATACACATCCCAAATGACTTATGGATCATTAAGCTAAAGTATCAAAAGAATCTGAATGTGTTTCCTCAATTTTGAGTACGTCACTTGTCTTTTTTACTAAAATATCATTTTAAAATTGAAACATGCACTTTGACTCATACCGATCATATTGTGTATCAAATTGAGGTGCGGCTGATTCCTACACATAAAAAATGACTTATATATAATTTTAATAAAGTATTAAAATAATTTGAATGGTATTTATTAGTTTTGAGTAGGTCAGTTGGCCTTTTTACTAAAATTGATGTCAATTTTAAATAAAAACACACACTTGGAGTCATACCGGTCACACCGTGCGTCCGATTGAGGTATGACTGATTCATGAATGTCTCAAATCACTTTTGGATTGTTTTCCTAATGTATAAAAATAATATAAATGTGATTGTTCAGTTTTGAATAGGCCAATTTGTTTTTTTACTAAAATAAATGTCAATTTTAAATAAAGACGCACTTAGAGTTATACCGGTCACACCATGCATCAGATTGAGGTGAATATGATTCCTAAACATTCCAAATCACTTATAGATTGTTGTTATAAAGTATCAAAACAATATAAATATGTTTTCTTGGTTTTGAGTATGTTACTTTTCTTTTTTACTAAAATGTCATTTTAAACTTGAAACACACACTTTGAATCACACAAATAACATCGTGTATTGATTTGATGTGAGACCGATTTATATACATCACAAATTATTTATGAATATATTCTCTAAATTATCAAGAAAATATAAGAACATTTACTCAATTTTTAGTGATTAACAACTTTTAAAGTCAAAAGTTGATTTTAAAATGATAAGAGACACATTGAGTTAGTTTTCTTTTTTACCAAAATTAATTTCAATTTTAAATATAAAGAAGTACTTGGAGTCATACTGGTAACATCCTGTGTCAGATTGAGGTGTGGACGATTCTTACACGTACCAAAGTCTCAAAACAATCAAAACTGTCAACGTTACCATGATTTCCATTGACTTTCTTTGTCGAACTACCAACACTACATGAGCAGCTTCAAACAAACCACATAAACTAAAAAAAAGAATCCATCTGTATAAGAAAACAATTATTATGAGTAATATTAAAAAGAAATAAATTAAAAATAAATATAAAATAATACATTAATTCTATGGACAATGATTTTACTTTTAAAATATCAATATTATCTCTATGATTGAGAAGTAGAGGGAACTTGAAGGAAAGTGATAAATGTCAACACTATATGGGTGAAAGGTTTTGAGGGAGAATAAGTTTGTGAATGTTTTGGTAAAGAAAGGCATGAAATATAGACATAGCATGTCATGACCCAACACTACCGGTCTCGAGCCACAACTACCCCAAGCCTGCTTCCATAGGCCAGGGGCTGACGACAAGCGCCGAAGGTGTAACAATCTCGGGGAGGCTTTTTCCTAAGTACATGTACACACACACACACAACCCACTCAATGAAGAAGTGTAGAGTAAAAAGGAAACCAAATGAAAAACAACTATAACCCAACCAAAATCATGCATCAACCTTTAAATAGGAAAAAGTAAAGTGCTGAAAAGTACTGACAGATACTGAATAGAAAAAGGGGAAAAACATGCACCCAACCAGAAAGGTTCCATAACCCAGCAACAGATAAAAAAAAGTAAATAGCTGGCGAGTCTCACACCTAAAAGTTCTACTACGTCCACTGAACGCAGCCCAAGCTCTTGTGTCCTCTACGCTCCTCTGTAGTCTCGATCGACCTGTCCGTCATCTGCAAGGGCACACCAAGTGTGGGAAAAGCCCAAACAGGGGTGAGTATAAGGATACTCAGTAGGATGCCCCAAAATCTCGAGGGAGAAACAAAGGAGGTGCTAAACGGTAAATGATAGAAAGAATAAAGTAAGAGTACAATAGAGAGAGTGTAGCTCAACCCAACAAAAGAAAGAAAGTAGACTTGTCCCAAACAAGAGGAGCTAGACACGGAAATCATGCGGCATACCCCGCGTGTCTTTGCCCCTCCTAGAGGGAGAGTGACTGGACCCAAGGAGTGGGAAAAAAAGTAAGGTATATATATATATGCTCAATAAGAAACCCGAACGAGTTCATAAGGGGATCTCCATATCTAAGCTCAGCCCGGGATAAGTCGCCAATAGTTCTAAGGGTAGCTATCATTGATGCCCAATAGTCCCGCACATAAAAGATTCCTCATCGCTAAACCGTACCACCAAAAGTCCCACTCTGGTAATCATGGAGCAAAGCCACTGACTAGCCTCATCGAAAGGGGCTGAGTCTGAAAGAAGTCATCAGGTAACCCACTGCCCAGCCCAACTAAAGGTTAAACCCCAAAAGGTCGTTGGGTGACCCACTACCGAGCCCTGCTGGAGGGTAAACCCTAAAAGGTTGCCGGGTGACCCACTGCCCAGCCCTACTAGAAGGTAAACCCTAAAATCAATGGGTAACCCACTACCCAGCCCTGCTGGAGGGTAAACCCTAAGGTCAACCCACTGCCCAACCCCATTGGAGGGTAAACCTGGAACTGGTCCGATAACTCTGTGCTGCCCGCGCCATCGCTAGGTGTCGCTAACATCGCGATCGTGCGTTGGGTCGGAGTGCGTCAAAGAAACCTCTGACCAATTCCCTTTCATGTTTCCACATTTAATTAGATCTTGAAAGAGGATCCGCTCGCCCGAATAGATTATATCTTTGTAATCCTCACAGAAAAACACGTGAGATAGACTACTTACTCGCTCGAAACAGACTCCCGACGAAAAAGTTATTGAACACCGCTTTATTCCCATACGACGTCTCATGGGGCCCACACCTCGGTCCCAAAAGAGGTCGGGCGAAATGCGCCATCCTGATGCTCTCAGAAAAACACGCCAAAATGACTACTCGTTTGCCCCGAACGGATGTCTGATGAAAAATTCACAAAAAGTTGCTCACAGCTTAAAAGACGGCCCATGGGGCCCATGCCTCAACCCCATCTTAAATGCTTAAAACTACTCTATACCACTTCGTCTCGACGCCAGGGTCACAATGCCACTGATGGCACCTTAAACGGACTCCGGACGTGTTCACGCCATCCGAAGGAAGAATCCCGGTGTAGTACTTAACGAGCGTGCCGTGCCACCGAACCCCCGTCTCAGGAATTGAAAATTTCCGAGACCATATCAAAAACTTATTCTGAAACCAAGGTTTGTACTGCCGTAGATGGTATGTAAAACGGACATCCGTAGTGGAATTTACGGGTGTCCGAAGTCAAGGGGACGAACCCCTTTGGGCTGGACCGGCCCACGCTGGCCGGCTCGGCCCGCAGATCCGGCCCGTGACCCGAGGTCTACACCCACCGACCAGCCCTCATGGCCGGTCACTGGTCCACGTGGAGACCCGCCGAAGGCGGGTCTCAGTCTCTCTCACAGGGTCGCGCGCCGCGACCCTCGGTCCACCCGGCCGACGACCTCCGCCCGGGGACCGCCACCGCCTGGGACCGCCGCCGCCTGAAAACCACTGCCGCCTGCCTCTAGGAGCCGTCGTCACCGCTGGGAGTCCACTGCTGCCGCTGGGAGCCCACCGGACCACCACACCGATCGCCGGACCGCCCCTGGAACCGTCAGAAAAAGGAGAAAACAACCAGAAAACTTCCCGGGGTCACCCTGGACACCCCGGGACTCGAAGATTCGATCCCAAAGGATCGTTGGGAAGCTCAAATAGATCCCTATTCCAATATGGCCCTCTCTCGAGAATTTGATGGCAATTAGACATAATAAAGTTAATTCATGGATGATGCAGAAATCAAAAATGAAAAAACGTAACCTCCTACCTTAGTGGGCGTAACCTGTAGCTTCACGAACGGTCCGCCGGAGCGCCGCGCCGCCTTGGAGAGGTGGATGAGAGGAGAAGAGCTTATTGAGAGGTATCCACCAGGGAATGCTAAGGGGAAGAAGGGGGGAGGGGAGGAAGGGTTTAAGTAGAAAACTTAATGAAAATTAATTAAGTCTTAAACCCCCACCGGTAGGCCCTGTACCCGAACTCTCGACGGGGTCGAGATTAAGCCGCCCATAGGGTAAAAACCATGTTCTGAGCGCAACAGTGGTATCTAAATTTTAATCCAAGATTCTATTTAGAAGTTATAAACTTCACGCCCGGAGCCGCTAAATTACGAAAATGCCCCTGGTGGCGTTTTCCACAGAAGGACCACGCCCGTGAAAGTTATACCCCTCCTAGGGTAAACAGAACACTCCGGACTCAAAGGTGTCCTCAGTTTTCCCATACGAGCAACCATTTAGCAGTTATTCTGTTTATTTGGTGTGTCTAGTGTGAACGCACTTAAAATTTAATTCTGGCCACACCAGGGCTCGGAATCACACACTGTCTGAACGCCCTGCTCTGGAATAACATTAAGAAAATTCCAAAGTCTTACAGACTCAAAAAACAGGTTCTTACATCATTCCCTCCATGTTTTTTACCCCGAAAAACAAAACTACAAAAACAAATCAGGATATTGAGCCCGCATCTGGCTCTCCCGTTCCCAGGTGCTCTCCTGCACCCTCCCATGCTGCCACAGCACATAAACCAAAGGAATGGTTCGTCCACGCAGTGTCCGCTCCTTCTGGTCCTCAATTGCCACCGGGTGCTCCACAAAGGTGGCTCCATCCTCAATGTCCATCTCCCCCCAGTCGATAACGTGTGTGGGGTCATGAACGTATTTCCTCAGTTACGACACATGGAAGACGTCATGGACCCTCTCCAGCTGTGGGGGTAGAGCAAGACGGTAGGAAACCTCAATATAACAAAACCGCTGTTTAGCAGTGGTTCTAGGAACCACCGCTAAACCTGTTGTAAAAATGTTTTCGCGGCGGTTTATAATAAACCGTCGCGAAACATTGTTTTTTTTAACACCCGACCCTTCCCCCACCCTGACCCTCCTTCCCCCGCGCCCCGACCCCCCGCTTCCCCTGCGACCCTGGCCCCCCCGCGACCTCGACGACCTCGCGACCCCAACCCCGGTGACCCCGGTGACCCCGCGACCCCCACCCCCCCGCGACCCCCGGCCCCCCGTGACCCCGGAAGCTGCACCATCTTCCCCTCTAGGTTGGGTTTTGTTTCTCCTTCTTTAGGTTTTTGGTTTTCCAGTAGGTAGGGTAGTTGATTTAGGGTTTTTAATGTTGGATAGGGTTTGATCTTGTTGTTTTTGGGTAAATCTTTCCTTTTGGGGGTTTCTTTGAGGTGTGGTTGAGGTACAAATGGGGTTTCACACCATTTTTAAGCAATTTATTCACCCAATGTAGGTGGTTCCATGCCCTATCATTTATAGATGATTTGATTTTTTTTGTTTAATTAATTTTAACATGTTTTCTAGATAAATTGTGTAATGTGAATTATGTTTTGGATATATTTTGGCATTTTTATGTGGTGAAAATTGATTTTATAAAGAAAAATGGATATGTTTAATATATTCTCTATTGTGGTGTTTCATGGAATTGTTTTTATGGTTATGTGAAGGGTGTGAATTGTGTTTTCAAAGGCACTTGAAGTGAGAATGTGTTAAAAATGGGGTTTCAAAGTGAAATGAA
The DNA here is from genome assembly GCA_963277665.1 of Viscum album. NCBI lineage: Eukaryota > Viridiplantae > Streptophyta > Magnoliopsida > Santalales > Viscaceae > Viscum > Viscum album. The sequence continues at coordinate 1,543,829,326 of OY728141.1, forward strand.
TTGTTTTGGGTATGTAAACATTTTTTGTTCCCCATTAAATGTGATGAGTTATTTGTGTAAATTAAGAGAAGCATGTTTTTAAATAGGGTAAATTAGCTTGTGTGATGATTTGGAAAGGGTTATCCCAGGTAAATTGTTTAATGTATTATGTTATTCTCTTGAAATGTACCTAATGGGCTTTATCAATTTTTCAAGTGGTTTGAAAAGTGTTTTTCTAATCATTTTTTGTGTGTGTAAAATGGTAAAAGGTTCGTTTTATGGAAAAAAAGTGTTTGCAATGTAATGATTGGCCTGTATTGGGGAAATTGGAGTTATGTGTTACATGTGGAACTTAATTGAGCATAAGGGAATCCTAGGTAACTAGGTGAACATATTTGGACTAGCTCGCTAGTGATTTCGAAGTGGCTACGACCTGATTTCACTTAGCGGGATGGAACTGTATTTATATTTATTTTTCCACTTCTATATAACTACATACCCGAGGGTATGGTCTCCCCACTATAAATATCACACTCATTTCTAGTCAATGACCTGTAGAATATGGGTAGGAGTGCATGAAGTCCCATTAAAAACCTGATTTGGCCACATGAGAGAGTGATGGATTGGGGGATGTAGCAAAGTGGTATCAAAGAATCATGTTTTAATTTCTATTACATTACTACTTGTGGAAAGGTATAAGAGATACTAGGATGTTCCAAGACATATCAATGAGCTTCTGAATAGGAGTATCTAGCCAATGTATTGGGGAAATATGTGTTCATATAGACAAAATTGGTTTTTATGTTATTTTATTGAAAAAGTTGATGTTATTTCACCTTGGGTGATTTGTATTTTGTGTGATGGTATTGTTTAGTGATGAATTTTGATTCTTGATATTTATACTCATGGTCCGGAATGGTGTTAAATGAGTATTCATGCATCATGATAGGCACATAGGAATGTATATATTGACATTCATTCTTCATGGTAGGGACATATTTATTTCATGTTCTATGTTCTTTCCTTTATGATGTGTTTTGATAAACCTACTGTATCTGATAAATGATTTATTCTCCCAAGCCTTTAATATTGGGAAATGGATTTGTTTTTTGTGAATAAATATTATGGAACCCTTCACCTTTGTAATGATTACTGAAAGATGAATCGAGTCATAGTAAAGAACAAGTTTAAAAAATGTATTCATGGTTTGAGCCTAGACACCCATCCCACAAAGACAAAGAATTTACATCCCAATTTATCCCCCTATTATCTTGTTTCAACTCCTCTCCAATCTATATTTTCCAAATGAGGTTCACACTTATTGGAGGTGGTATTTCATAATTACTTATAAAAAATGGTGGTTTAAAACGAAAAGTAAATTTGGTTTCATTAGTGTGTTCCTTGTTTAATTTATACTTTTTTTGTATTTTATTCTTACTTTCATATAGAATAATTAGGCTTTATTTTGAGTATTTAATTGATATAGTTCATTTAGATGTTATTATTTTCCAATGTAATTTTTAAAAAGGATTATTTAGTTCTTATTCCGACGTAGAATACATGTTGATTTTTTGAAGTTAAATCATTTTCAATCTCGGACACCATCATAGGATTCCTGAATCACTATCTTCCTTCATTAAGTGTTTTTCAAGGGTCAGTGGAAGCAGTTAGGTAGTTGGAACAAATTGAGGTGATCCTCAATTATCTTAGGGAACCTGATACTTTGTGTGTGATAATTTTTTAGAAATAGATTTATAGTTTCAGTAGAGTCTTGTGGGAGTCAGTGGTACCTTCTTAACTTCATGAATGCATGAATTGTAATCTCATCAAGATTGATTTTTTAATGGTTATTTCCTAAGGGAATGGATGTAGAGAAACAGACTGAGCTCATGAGACTTTTTATTGGTGACAGATCAGTATGGGAGTATGTCAATAACCTTTCAAGGTTTGTTATATATTCTCCAAAGATAGGGGTCATCAATTATAAGAAATATCATTTCAATGCACCAAGTCACTAAACTCCTTCATAACCAAATACACTAATGTTAGTTTAAGGTAATGACATATTTTCTTGGCATAAAAAAATGTGCTTCATATAGTTTTCCATGGAATCCATGATACAAACCTCATTCATAAAAAAACACGTGAGATTAGAAAAGATTTTTTGGGAATGAATAAGACACAAATGGGGTTTACATTTTTTGCATGGATTTTCACATAATAAAGGATTGGGATTCATTTAAAATGTTTTCTAATTTGGTAACTTGGTGGTGAGAGCCTCCCATTAGTAGTAGGATATGTATTTTTTATGTTGTTTATAAAAATGGTTGTTAGAATTCTCAAATACATTTTTAGAGTATTTTAGTAACTTTTTGGCCTTATGAGACACATAATATGGGATAAATTGGTCACTAGGGGTGTAGTTCGTTTCACAGGATTCAATTTGACCATTTTTTGATCCAAAAAAATTATGGATCATAAGTTATAGTCATTTGATGTCAGTATGAGTTTTATAAAATTATTTTCATGTACCTTAATTTAGAATGAGCCTATGTCACTTCAATTCCCAGTTCTTCTGGGTTTTTCCTAGACCCACTACTGAATTACTATACTGATGTGCCCACATCTACACATCCATGTATGCGTGGCTAAGTTTCATCTTCCCTGGTCTCATCTTGCGAGCATAACTCTACTTCACACAAATAACTTGTGTGATTGACCTCTGTGCACTTTTCACCTTTTGAGATTATGTATATGCACTTGATTTATGTTCTATGTTACTTGAAAAAATTTCCTCTAATGATCAAACCTTGTGTGCCCCTATCCCTATATTTTTCAATAAAAAAACCCCTGGATCCCCATTTAACAAACATAAAGAAAGTGGAAGAGACATGAGTTGCTCATGTTCCCAAGTATCTAATTTCACTATGGTGTATTTTTAAGGTCATACCTTGGGGAAAATAATTTTAATACAAGATAATTGAGTTACCTGAATGTTTAACACATTATAACCTTTGAGGAATACTAATTCTCCCATAGTTCTCTAAAACTATGGTGAAGGATCTCATCTTAGATGATACATTAGGGCGTTACATGCTGAAGTCATATCCTGGATGGAACAATAGAGAATCATGAACCTCGTTCAGTTCGAAAGACTCAACCTAACTAGTGTTCCATGAACTTAGACCCTATTAGAGATTCATCAATTGGGATGCATGCACCAAAGTCAACTCGGGCCTTCATACTCTGGCAGACCATTACCTTATACTCTATACCACAATGATGCTTATCATGGGCCTTTATACTAGAGGAAACCATCACCAATCCCTCCACTAGGTCAATGCTTCACCCAACCCTACACTTGGGTGAAGCTTCACCTAGCTCCAATTCTAGGGTGTGATATTTTCTCTAGATCAATTATAGAGAAAATTTTCACCCAAGTCTCTTATTTGGGAAACCAATTCCCCAAACCACCTCCATGAACTATTGATTCACATGATCAACAATTTTTTCATGACATAGTGCCTATTATCACTCATTTATTCCTTTGACAATGGTTTCTTCTTGGGTTTTCATCCTAGGATGATATGTACATCATGGGGTTTATAATCATGTATCCCTTTTATAATGAGAGTCCTTGTCATGAAGATATTTGTAAAACCTCCCCTACCACAAGTTTCTCATCTTGGTTTCCCTATATCTAGCATGTGGTTTCTCATCATGGTTTATAATCATGTGATTTATTCTAGATATTCAGATATTGGTCATTGGTGGGAGGCCAGGGATGGTTTTTTTGGGTTTTATTTGTTTTTTAGGGCAGTGGTGCCGCAGAAGAAAAGAATTATTATTTTTATTCTGGGCAGATTTTCGTGACGGTTTTAACCACCGTGAAATGTATATTGGAGGTAGTTTAAATCGCCTCTAAACATTAAATAAAATTGACTTTTCGCGGCGGTTATAACCACCGCTAAATAGGAGTATCGTGGCTGCCTCATTCCACGGCGGTTCCCGTTAATTTAGCGGCGGTTTTACGGCCGCTGGAATTTGAGTTTATTCATGGCGGTTATAACCGCCACAAATAAAGTGATATCCAGGGCTTGTAAAACCACCACTAAATTCATGAAAACTGCCACAAAATGAGGCACCTACGACGCTTTCCTGAAAACGCCGCTAAACGTTAAAAACCGCCGCTAATAGATTGCCGACGCCCTATTAGGCGGCAGTTTATATAAACTGCCGCCAAATAGTTTAGCGGCGGTTTAAACTGCCGCTAAACGCAAAAAAACCACCGCTAAACAGCAATTCTGTTGTAGTGCCTCACCGATCCTACACACAATCTCAAAGGGCCCAATGAACCTCGGGGATAGCTTTCCACCTCGACCGAACCTCCGTGTACCACGCCGTGGAGAGACTCTCAAAAAGACATGGTCCCACCTGCTCGAACTCTAAAGGCCTGTGATGATGATCTGGGTAGGACTTCTGTCTTCTCTGAGTCATCCTCATCTGCTCACGGATGACCTACACCTTCTCTGTCATCACCTGCACCAACTCTAGGTCCACGAGGGAGGTCTCCCCAACTTCCGTCCATCACAACGGTGACCTGCAGGGTCTCCCGTAGAGGGCCTCAAAAGGTGCCATGCCGATAGTAGAGTGGTAACTATTGTTGTACACGAACTCCACCAAGGGTAGGTGATCCTCCCAGCTCAGGAAAAAGTCTAACACACACGCCCTGATCATATCCTCCAACACCTGGATAGTGCGCTTAGTCTGCCCATCCGTATGGGGGTCAAAAGCTATACTCATCCGAATCTGGGACCTGAATACCTCCTACAGGCCTCGCCACAATCGTGACGTAAAATGTGTATCATGGTCAGAGACGATCGTCGAGGGTACTCCATGAAGGTAGACGATTTCCCGAACGTACAACCGCCTCAGACTGTCCACCGAGCTCTGCTCCCTGATGACAAGGAAGTGCGCTAACTTCATGAGTCGGTCCACTATCACCCAAATGGGATCGTGACCCTTCTATGTGCGCGGGATCCCAGTGACGAAGTCCATAGATATTCCATCCCACTTCCACTCTGGGATATCAAGGGACTGCAACAACCCTGCCGGAACCTGATGCTCTGCCTTCACCTACTGACAGGTAAGACACCGAGAAACGAACTCAGATACGTTTCGATTCATGCCAGACCACAAAAACTACTGCTGAAGGTCTCTGTACATCTTCCCTACACCAGGATGTACATCCAAGGGAGAAGTTTGGAACTACCTCATCACCTCCTCCCACATCTCCACTGGTACTACAGCTCTCCCCTAGAATAGGATCTCATGATTCCCTCTTTTAGAATACCCATCGGGTGCATCGCCCGTGGATATCTGATCACGCAGTACCTCGCTATCGACATCCCCCAGCTGCGACTCTCTCACATGCTCAAGGAGCGAAGGAGTCAACACCATCAACTGCAGAAAAGTCGTACCCTCCTGATCCACCAAGGTCAGTCGTAGGGATGCCAACTGCTCTAAAGCTTCCCGCACTAACCAAGCCTGGGAATTCCTACTAAGAGCATCTGCTACTACGTTGCCCTTCCCTAGAGTGTAGACTATCTCAAAATCATATTCCTGCAGAAACTCCAGCCAGCGCCTTTACCTCAGATTCAAATCCCTTTGAGTGAAGATGTACTTGAGGCTCTAGTGGTCTGAGTAGACCACAAAACCCTCACCCAGAAGGTAGTGTCTCCATAACCTCAAGGTGAAGACCACTACTGCCAAATCCAAATCGTGAGTCACATAATTTTGGTCATGGGGCCTCAAATACCTCGACCCATATGTAATCACTACTCACTGCTGCATCAGCACACACCTGAGCCTAGATCCTGAAGCGTCATAGTATACTATGAATTCAACGCCCTCCTCTGGTAGCCTCAACACTGAAGCACTAGTTAGTCTCTGTCTCAACTCCTCGAAGGCCTTCTGGCACTGATCAATCTAGGTGAATGGTCGTACCTTCTGCGTAAATGTGGTTAAAGGGGCGACAATCCTAGAGAAATCTTCCACAAACCTCATGTAGTACCCTGCCAAACCAAGGAAGCTCCGCACCTTTGACGCATTCTTGGGTGGCTCCCAAGAAAGCACTGCCTCTATCTTTGCGGGATCTACACCCAATCCCTGCTCCATAATGACATGCCCCAGAAAGTAAACCTCATGAATCCAGAACTGACACTTCGAGAGCTTCCCATACAGCTGGTGCTCTCAGAGTAAGTCTAGGACCATCCTCAAATGCTTTGCGTGCTCCTCTTCTTTCGTAGAGTAGATGAGTATGTCGTCAATAAAGACAACCACAAACTGGTCCAAGTACAGCTAGAAGATCTGGTTTATCAAATCCATGAAAATGGTGGGGGCATTCATCACGCCAAAGGGCATCACCAGAAACTCGTAATGCGCATTACAACAATGGAAATCCAAATTCAGGATATCAGCCTCATAAACCCGCAACTGGTGGTAGCCGGATCGAAGATCAATCTTGGAGAACCACTTCACACATATCAACTGGTCGAAGAGGTCATCGATCCTGGGAAAATGGTACTTGTTCTTTATCATAGCCTGATTCAGGGAACGATAATCCACACAAAGCCACAGACTCCCATCTTCCTTTTTCACAAACAAAACTGGAGCTGCCCAGGGTGACACACTGGGCCTGATGAATCCCTTATCACGGAGGTCGTCCAGCTGAATTCATAGCTCCCGAAGATCTGTGGGTGCCATCCGATAATCCACACATGATATCGGGGTGGTCCCCAGCTACAAATCAATACAGAACTCCATCTCTCGCCTCAGAGGTAGTCCCAGGACATCCTCGGGAAAGACGTCCATGTAGTACTCTACAACGGTAGGGATCCAAGTGCCTGTAGCATATGATGCTCCAAGATCCATGCTTTCCAACTGGTGTGAAAAAGGTCAGGGTCTCCTACTCAGAGTACCCATTTTCCCTGCCATGAGGTCTTGTTCACCAAGGATGGTGAACCTCGTCCCATCAGAAAACACGCCTCTGACTCGTCTATGATGACAGTCAATCTGGGCATGAACCATAGAAAGCCAATCCATGCCCAGGATGATGTCGCAAGGTTCCATCGTGATGATGAGTAGGTCCCATGTGAAAATCACTCTTCCAAATGATAGTTCACACAGTCTGTAGATAAAGTTCACTAACGAGGCACTTCCCGTAGGAACCTCAAGGCTAAGTGAAGGTGTCATCGCCACTACTAGAAGCTCCAACTCACGTACCAACAACAGCGATATAAAGGAGTGGCTGGCGCCTGTGTCTTCTAGTAGCGAAGCAAGCATAGAGTAAACACAAAGCGTACCTCGAACCATCTTGTGTGCTGGGGGGTAACAAACACCCATAGCCTAAAGCTGCCCACGACCCCTACCACCAGTTCCCTAAGCCTGGCGTGGGCCACCTAGTGGTGGCAGTGGAAGGACCTCGAAACACCGTCCCGGACCTCCAGGTCCTGCTGCTCTGCCTGCGCCGCCTCCCTGAGGACCACCCTGTCCTCGCCTGGGGGATCCCTAGTCACGACGCTGCCTCTGCCGCTACGGTGTGCCCACTGCCTTCCACGGCTGCTCGGTACGCCTGGTCGGGCAGTCCCATTCTAGGTGACCCCGCCTGTCACAAGCATAGCACCAGCTCTCTCCTGACTGCCCCGGTGCTCCACGGTGCCACTACGATGTACAACCCTGCCCCTAAGTTTGCTAATGGAAGGGCCTCCTCGACCAAGGATCTTCTCTCTACCACCTGCATGTCACTGAAGACTCTCCTCTGAAGCGGCCACTGCTAGGCCCTGTCAGCTGGCGTCCCTCGGCCAAGAAACTCTCCGTCATGAGTGCCTACTCTAGCACCCCAACATAAGTAGGGATGCACAAGGGCAATACACTAGAAAAGATCTCCCTGCGAAGACCCTGCTCAAACTTCTGCGCCCAAAAGTAACTGTCATGGATTATATCCTGCGAGTAGCATGTCAGATCGGTAAACTGGGCCGAGTACTGCGCCACGGTCATCCCCCCTACTTCAGCTCCAGAATCTCCTAAATCTGAATAGAGTGTAAACAATAGGGGGAGTACTCCTCCTGGAAGAGCTGCTAGAAGCTATCCCACATGAGAGACGACTCGTCGTGGGTCTGCGTAACCAACCCCCACCAACACCTGGCTGTCCCATGGAAAAGGCTGGTAGCTAGAGCCACCATATGTCCCGCTGGTGTCCGTACCAGCCTGAAAAGTCAGTCCACTAACTCTATCCAGTCTTCCGCTGCCTGGGGATCTGGGTCTACGTGGAACTTCTGCGGTCACTGAAACTGAAAGTCTCAGAGCGCACTCAGACTACGCTCAACCTCGGCCGGTGCTGCCAGTACTAACTGCCTCTCCTCAGGTGGAGGGGCTACTGCTGAAGCACTGGGCGGAAGGGGATCACATGAGGGTCCCTGAACTGACGCCTCGTCGCTCGCCAGGTCGCCATCATGAACTGGAGAGGGTAACCTGGATGGCTGCTGTCATGGGGGCATCCTGAAAATTATCAAGGATTACCGCGATCAGATGAGCATATATATATATATATAACAATAATCATAAAGGGGAGCTGACTCAACAAGGATAGTTAAAGACTCAATCCTACCGGATGCATGTTCCAAATTTCCCTGCAACAAATGTCTCAGCGTGCTGAGTCGACAAATGGGTTATCAGGGTCCTGGTGAATGGATACGTCAGCCGCCCGTACCATCATTGGACTCCCTAGCCTGAGAGCCGCTCTCGAGACATGTCGACACTATTTCCCTAAATCCCAACCAATTACTTTTTACGAACGTTCAAACAACACTTCAAGGAATGAACCACCTATGATACCACTTTTTCATGACCCGACCCTACAGGTCTCGAGCGGCAACTACCGCAAGACCGCCTCTATAGGCCAGGGGCTGGCAATAAGCGCCGAAGGTGTAACAATCTTGGGGAGGCCTTTGCCTAAGTACTTGCACACACACACATAACCCACTCAATGCAGAAGTGCAAAGTAAAAAGGAAACCAAAGGACAAAAAAATATAACCCAACCACAGTCATGCATCAACCTCTAAATAAGAAAAAGTAATGTGCTGAAAAGTACTGACAGATACTGAATAGAAAAAGGGGCAAAACACGCGCCCAACTGAAAAGGTGCCACAACCCGACAACAGGTAAACAAAAGTAAACAAATGGTGAGTCTCACACTTGAAAGTCCTACTATGTCCACTAAATGTAACCCAAGCTCTTGTGTCCCGTACGCTCCTCTGTAGTTTCAATCGACCTGTCCGTCATCTACAAGGTCACACCAAGTGCGGGAAAATCCCAAGCATGGGTGAGTATAAGGATACTCAGTAGGATGACCCGAAATCTCGATGGAGCAACAAAGGGGGAACTAAATGGTAAACGATAGATAGAAAAAAGTAAGAGTACAATAGAGAGAGTTCATCTCAACCCAATAAAAGAAAGGAAGTAGACTCATCCCAACCAAGAAGAGATAGACACAAAAATCATGTGGCATACCCCGCATGTCTTCTCCCCTCCTAGAAGGAGAGTGACTGGACCCAAGGAGTGGGAAAAAAAGTAGGGTATATATATATGCTCAACAAGAAACCCAAACGAGTGCGTAAGGGGATCTTCATCTCCAAGCTCAGCCTAGGATAATTCACCAACAGTTCTAAGGTTAGCCATAACTGATGCCCAATAGCCCAACATGTCAAAGCTGCCTCATCGCTAAACCGTACCACCAAATGTACCTCTCCGGTAATCACAGAGCAAAGCCACTGACTAGCCTCATCGAAAGGGGATACGTCTGAAAGAAGTCATCAGGTAAATCACTGCCCAACCCAAATGGAGGGTAAACCCCAAAAGGTCATCGGGTGACCCACTGCCTATCCCTTCTGGAGGGTAAACCCTAAAAGGTCATCGGGTGACCCACTACCTAGCCCTGCTGGAGGGTAAACCCTAAAATCAATGGGTAACCCACTGCCCAGCCCCGCTGGAGGGTAAACCCTAAGGTCAACAGGTAACCCACTACCCAGCCCCGCTGGAGGGTAAACCCGGAACTGGTCCGATAACTCCGCGCTGCCCGCACCATCACTGGGTGTTGCTAACATCACGACCGTGCGTTGGGTCGAAGTGCGTCAAAGAAACCTCCGACCAACTCCCTTTCATGTTTCCAAATTTAATGAGATCTCTAAAGAGGCTCCGATCTCCCAAACAGATTACACCGTTGTAATCCTCGTGGAAAAACACATGAGATAGACTACTTACTTGCTAGAAACAAACACCCGACGAAAAAGTTATTCAACACCACTTTACGCCCATACGACATCTCATGGGGCCCACACCACAGTCCTTAAAGTTGTCAGGCGAACTGCCCCATCGCGATGCTCTCGGAAAAACATGCCAAAACGACTACTCATTTACCTCAAACAGACGTCTGATGAAAAAGTCACAAAACGCTGCTCACAGCTTAAAAGATGGCCCATGGGGCCCACACCTCAACCCCTGATTCAACGACTGAAACCAATTTGAACCACTTAGTCTTGAAGCCAGGGTCACAACACCGCTAACGACACGTTAAACAGACTCCGGATGTGTTCGCGCCATCCGAAGGAAGAATCCCGGCGTAGTACTTAACGAGTGTGCCGCGCCACCGAACTCCCATCTCAAGAATTGAAAATTATCGAGACCATCAAAAAAGCATTGTCTCGAGTTGAGGTTTTCATTTCCATAGATGGCACACAAAACGGACACCCGTAGTGGAAGTTACGGGTGTCTGAAGTCAAGGGGACGAACCCCTTTGGGCTGGACCGGCCCGGCCCGCAGCGCCGGCCCGCAGCCCTGATGCGCGGCTTGGCCGCGAACCCGTGGTCCACACCCTCCGACCAGCCCTCGTGGTCATTCTCTGGTCCATGTGGAGACCCACCGAAGGTGGGTCTCTGTCTCCCTCACGGGGTCGCGCGCCAGAACCCCCGGTCCACCCGGCCGACGACCTCCGCCCGGGGACCGCCGCCGCCTGGGACTGCTGCCGCCCGGGGACCGCCACCGCCTACTAATGGGAGCCGTTGCCGCTTCTGGGAGCCTTTCATCGCCGCTAGGAGCCCGTCGGACCACCGCGCCGACTGCCAGACCGCCCCTGGAACCACCTGAAAAAGGAGAAAACGGCTGGAAAACTTTCCAGGGTCACCCCGGGACTTGAAAATTTGATCCGAAAGGATAGTTGGGAAGCTCAAATCAAGACCTAAAAAAATATGGCCCTTGCTTGAGAATTTGAAAGCAATTCGACGTAAGAAATTTAATTCATGGATGATGCGGAAATCAAAAATGAAAAAAATGTAACCTCCTACCTCGTTGTGCGTATCCCGTAGCTTCACGAACTGTCTGCCGGAGCGCTGCACCGCCTTGGACAGGTGGAGGATATGAGAGGAGATTGTTGAGAGGGATCCTCCAGGGAATGCTAAGGGGAAGAAGGGGGGAGGGGAGGAAGGGTTTAAGTAGAAAACTTAATTAAAATTAATTAAGTCTTAAACCCCCACTGGTAGGCCCCGTACCTAAACTCTCGACGGGGTCGAGATTAAGCCACCCCTAGGGTAAAAACCATGTTCTGAGTGCAACGGTGGTCTTGAAATTTTAATCCAAGCCTCTGTTCAGAAGTTATAAAGTTCACGCCTGGGGCCGCTAAATTACGAAAATGCCCCTGGTGGCGTTTTCCACAGAAAGGCCGCGCCCGCGAAAGTTATACCTCTCCTAGGGTAAACGACACGCTCTGGACTCAACAGTGCACTCAGGTTTCCCATACAAGCAACCTTTTAGGAGTTATTCTATTTATTTGGCATGTCTAGTGTGAACGCACATAAAATTTAATTCCGGCCACACCGGGGCTCGGAATCACACGCCGTTTGAACACTCTATTCTGGAATAACATTAAGAAAATTTTAAAGTCTTACAGACTGAAAACCCGGGTTATTATATAGCACCCCAACTCAATCAAGATAATCCAACTGTATAAGAAAAAAATTATTACACGAGTAATACTAAAAAGAAATAAATTAAAAATATATATGAAACAGTAAAATAATTCTATAGACAATGATTTTACTGGTCAAACATAAATATTACATCTATAATTAAGCATAGTCATCTTCATTTCTCTTCCTGTAAAGGAAGAAGAGGGAACTTTAAAAAAAGTGATAAATACACCACTACAAGGGTGAAAAGTTTTTGAGGGAGAAGAAGTTTATAGAAGTTTTGGTGTAGAAAGGCATGAAATATGGATGGACCACCCCAAATCGAACAAAATAATCCAATTGTATAAAAAAAAATTATTATGTGAGTAATATTGAAAAGAAATAAATTAAACATAAATATGAAAAAATACATTAATTCTATGAGCAATGATTTTATTGTGAAAACATCAATATTACCTATGTAATTGAGTAGCGGTAGCATTGTTACTATTACTATAAAGACAGTGGATATAACTTGAAGGAAATTGATAAATTAAACACTGTAGGGGTGAAAAGGTTTTGATAGAGAAGAAGTATGTGTAAGTTTTGGTGCAGAAAGGCATAAAAGATGGACAGATCACCCTAACTCAAACAAAATAATCCACTGGTATAAAAAACAATTATTATGTGAGTAATACTAAAAATAAATAAATTAAACATAAATATTAAACAATACATTAATTCTACGGATAATGATTTTACAATGAAAACATCAAGATTACCTTTGTGATTGAGCAGAGACAATGTCATTGGTCTTCTTTCAAAGGCATGAAACATGGACAAAAATCTTCTAAAATAAATAAACTTTGCAAGGAATATTGAAAATTAAATCAATGTTTCATTATATAAATTTTCATTAAAACAGAGAAAGTCTATGATAACATTACCTTTAAATATTTCCAAACATTTTCCTTCATTATAGTTTGTTCTTCCAAGGGATTGGTAACATCATCATGTGTAGAAGACATTATCTGTATGAGTCATCAAACATTTAATTTACATTATGTTAATACAATAAATAAAATATAATAATAAAAGGAAAAACAAAATATATTAATTTTTTTTACCTTCTCATTGAACTCTCTTTCTTTTTTTTAAAGTTTTCAATGATTTGGTTCCTCTATGGAGAATCCAAATCAACTCTTTGTGGTCCCCACTAACGTAAAAGAAATTGTCTACATTGGGACCGACATGAACTTATTTTGATGTCCCAATGAAAGGATCACCCTCAATTTAATATGAAATTTAAATAAATAGAATACAATCTAGGCCTGTTTTCTCAGTTTTGGCGATGTGATGCACGTTTTAAATTAAAATGATACTTATTTATTGAAAAGGGTGTACTCAGAGTAATACCATACACACCATGCATCATGTTGAGGTGAGAATGATTCGTACATATCAAAAATGACATATGGATCATTTTCCTAAAGTATCAAAACAATATGAATGAGTTTTCTCAGTTTTGAGTAGGTGACTTGTCCTTTTTACTAAAATTGATGTCAATTTTAAATAAAAAGATGCACTTTGAGTCATATCGATCACACCATGAATCAGACTGAGGTGTGGATAATTATTACACATACCAAATGTCTTATGGATCATTTTCATAAAGTATAAAACAATATAAATGTGCTTAATCGGTTTTGAGTATGTCGCTTGTAATTTATACTAAAATGTCATTTTAAACTAAAAACATACATTTTGACTCATACCAATCACATCATGTATCAGTTTGAAGTGAGACTGATTCCTATAAATAAAAAATGACGTATGAATCAATTTGCTAAATTATCAAGAAAATACAAGCACATTTTCTCAGTTTTTAGTGAGTGATATTTTTTAAACTAAACTGTCGATTTTTGTAACACCCCAAGCTTCCACGGTACGCTTCTCTTTGAATAATACAGTAGCGTGTGTTGTACGCAACTTCGAGATTCTAACACGCCGAGACCAATCAAAGTAGCCGTTATAAATAGTAATACCCACTTTTTGAAATTTTATACATTTCATCTTTTAAAATGGACTTCAATTTTGGATTCAGAATATCGAAATTATCCTAGGATAAAATTTTGGTACTTTTCGGATAACTTTTATATTTTGATGAATAGTGAAAATTACTAAATATTTATTAAAAACAATTTTTTTAATCGAAATAATTAATAGTGATAAATTATGAATTTTAGTGGTTTTAAAGTATATTTAGAATAAAGTTTTACCATTTAATACAATTTTTTTCATTGGACATAATTTCACATTTAAACCAGACATAAACAAGTGTCAATATTTTTATAGTTATTATCTCTTAAAAACACGCTTTTTGTTTTGACAGCGGAAATTAATTTTAACTAAATTTATGACACTTATGTGTTTTGAATTTGAAAAAATGGACTCCATATTTGGAATCAGGATGTCCAAATTGTGTAAATATATAACTTTTATTTTTATACATTTTGAATAATTACTTCAGTAAATATTTTATTTACCATGGTTAAAGGGTAAATCCGATAAATAAGGTTAAAACAATAATATTATAATAATAATAAATTACCCTAAAACGTGTCTTAAGACTATTGGTTGATAAATTTTTGACCATGGGCATCTTTGGGTTGATTTTGGGACCCCATGGATCCACTTGTAAGTGATAATGACACTTTATATTAATTAAGTTAAAGTAAATACAAAAATGACATTAGCCTATATCTTTTAGAAAAGAAATTTTTACATAGGGTTATATATATTATATTTTCGACTATAAATATTAATTATAAATATAAAAATATTTCCTACATAATGGTTTTTTATTTATAATTTTTAGACATTAAATAATTTAATTTATTTATGACACAATGATTATGCAGTAATTATCTTATTAGTGAAATATAAAAATAATTGATATTATAAATATCCAAATAAATATAATTTGAGACTTTTAATGAATTCCAAGAAATTTATAAGTTAATATTACATTTTAGTATTTATTTTATTAACTTTTTTAGAAGTAATCATGCTGTTATAATTTTCACAAAAATCAAATACCAAATAGTGTCAAAATTGACATAAAAGAGTTTTTAAAACAAATATTATATTATTTATTGATATTAAATTCCTAAAAATCTAAGTTTTGGACAGAGGACTTGTATAATGATAGGTGTATAATTAATGGACCACTTGGGGGGTCTCTTGGAGGTATATAGTAATTTCATTAACTATATAATATAAAAATACAAAGTGACATGGTAAGTGTCAAACTAATTAACCAAGAGTTAAAACTAAACGATAAGGTTAACATAATAAACCAAACCTGTCTAAAATATATTGGTTGAAAGGATTTAAACCCATCCCCACATTAGGGTTTGAATAATATACTTTGGATCCATTATAAACCGAATATGAATTTATTATAAAATAATACTTTGAGTTTTTCCTAAAGAGCCCCTCCACCCCCTTATAAAAGGACACCACTTCTAACCAATTCCTCACACCTATCAAGCCTTTTGGCTCGTCCAAACTCTACCCAATTAATCTCCCTAAATACCTCTCCTCCTCTTATAAGCCTTACCTTAGGCAGAAGACACTTCAATAGTCCTTTTTGGTTCAAGCCAAAGGGAGTTACCCAAATTAAAGGTAATGATTTCTCTTAGTTTCTTTTCTTTTATTTTACTTCTCCAACCCATAAAATCTCCTTATTATTTTCTTATATAACAAAACCAATATCTGAAATATACTATGATATTGTTATTAGAGGTATTATAACTACACTTACACACACCTCCATATAAAGGGTGAAGAATGTAATGTTTCTGTGGATGGAAACCAAACGCCTCACGAAGCGATGCCACCTCTCATGGTGGCCATTATGATGGAAATATAATTAAATATGATATTAATGATATTTATTTTATATATAATATTCTGTAATTCCATTTTATATCATACCATTATTCTTTTCATGTTGTATATATATACGATAATTTAATTTGAGGAAGTACGGACTACCGCACCCTCAAAGTGATATGACTCGTTCATACCATACATGGAACATATAAAGGATGGTGTTAATGAACTTAAGTAACACATATAAGATATTATATTATACTGGAATAATAATATACCTATGTATCATTTGGTTTTTACTCCTTTTAAAATGAAAAATGAAATGGAAGTAGCGTTCGTGCGTACGTACGGATTACCATTTCCACGAACGCGATGAGATTTATTTTCCCATCATATCCATTCAAGAATAATTATCGTTTGACGATTAA
Source organism: Viscum album (assembly GCA_963277665.1). NCBI lineage: Eukaryota > Viridiplantae > Streptophyta > Magnoliopsida > Santalales > Viscaceae > Viscum > Viscum album. The sequence continues at coordinate 1,543,845,630 of OY728141.1, forward strand.
AAGTAATGTTTAAGGACTTGATATCATTCTGGATATGAATAAGATACAACCTATCCATAACAAACATAGCTTACGTAACGAAGCATATTAAGGAAAATGAATCGGTTAACACCCGAAACGATGATAATACTAAAATATTATTAACAAAGAAATGTTACAAGATCATATATGATATCATATTTATGTATATGATTCTTGTATAATTTAATAAAAATTATTTAACTATTATACAGGAGGTTAACCTACACTCTATCAAAGAAAATTATAAGGTAAGGGGTTTTCATCTCACTCCTTATTCCCGTGAGATTCATGCCATATTGCCACTATTACCTTTTGTGTGATGTATGTACTACCCATAATTGTATTATTTGTGTAATACACTTTAATTTATATATATTTACATATTCATTGTATGATACCTCTTTCAAGGGGTGTATGTTTTGTAAGTTACCAAATTGGTAAGGGTTAATTTCACAATCTCTTTATTATCCGAGGTTGTTTTTACATAAGTATCTATTGGGACCTCTTTATCATCCACATCCATGTTTCTTAAAAATGTATTTCAAAAAATTCTTAGTATTTTAGAGAATATGGGTTAAAGTCATTTATACCTTTGTTTTAATTTTTTATAATAATTTTATAAAGGAATCTTTCCGTCGTTTTCCAAACAAGGCCCTTTTTAACCTTTTTGACAGAATTAAGGTAAGAATGTCTTTTTAACTTATACGGCGGGTATGACTATTTTCCGCGGTTATAAAATCTTAGAAGATTACCCTAAAAGCTTATAAGAATATTTTCAAAGTAAATGTATTATTTTATAATTATGAGACTTTTAAATGATTTAAAAAAAATAGATATTTCTCTTAAATAGTTTTGATTTCATCTATGTCAACATTCTTTGATGGATTTTAAGCTTATTTGAAGTTGATTTATTATGATACAAAACTTCTATATTGTATTGAAGATTTTGTGATATTTTTGACTGTGGATGTGTTATTTTTATACCATTCATGGTTTATGGTGAAAGTATTGACATTTCGTATGCTAGTTTTAATACGAATTTTTATGTTATATTTCATCCTCTTCTTAAGATGAATGTGTTGGACTAGTATGTTCCGGGTTGTGGACTGGTAAAAGTAAGCCCTCCGGGTTGGGGTCCGGTTACAAAAGACCCTCTGGGTTAGTGTCCAATTATTAGAGGCACTCCGGGTTGGAGTTCGGTTACAGAGGCTCTCCGGGATGGAGTCCGATTACAGAGGCTCTCCGGGTTGGGTTCCGGTTATAGTTATCCCTTAGGTCTTGGCACGAGGCCTTGAAACAGAAATTAAAGTTCGGAATTATGCATTTCCTTCACTATGAAAGTGGTTATTGATATTTCATGTGATTATTCGATTAGTAGAATATCCATGTGAATAAGTAAATGACATTATTTCGTTTTATTTATGCCATATTATGCTGAAGTTCAAGTTTAAAAGGCTTTTGTTTTATTTATACATTGCCTTAAATTTTTATGTTTATTTATGAATGTTTCCTATATATTGTTATCCTTACTAAGAATATGAGCTCACCCCTTTCTATGTTTTATTTTTTCCAGGATTCCATGAAGTGTATTGTGATCGATATGCAGGGTTAAGACAAGGGAATAATGGTGTTCATAAAGGATTATTTATGTTGTTTTGTATGTTATAAAGTGTAATGTAACATTCATGTATTTAATCTATTTTCCAAGACTGCTAAACCGATCGGTCCTTCGGGGCTTGATTCCTTGTAATCATGCCAATGTATTAAAATAATGCACCGACTCTAGGTAACTGGGGTCGGGGAATTACAGTTGGTATTAGAGGAAGTTTAGAAATAACCTTGGAAGCTAGATTTAGATAAACTCTGATAAGAGCACATATCCCTAAGATAGAATTTTAGGATTAGTAGAGAATAACTTCCTAGAATTTTGATACTATAGAGATTTTGTGAGTTTTCCGATCAATACATCCATGTCTGGATACGAGCAGGTAGAGCCGGCTCTGGCATATATGTACCTAGGGGTAAAACCCGAAAACACCGCTTTGAGCTAGACTCGAAAGGGAACTGGTGTACGACAACGGGCCTTGCTGCACTCTTGGTTACGACACTCCCAGGGGATATGCTTAGGATAATTCTTATTTTCTTTACAAACCATTATGAAGTGTTTATGAGTATATACTTCCTCAAAGAAGACATTTTTATGATTATGGATTATATCCATAAACTATTTAATTTATGTTAAGTGTTTTACAAGTTTGGGATTAGGTATTTCTATTCACAAACTAATCTAGTGTATTCCATTGTTTAGAAATGGCGCCCAGTAGAAGGAATGAGAACTCCAGCAATATGCATGATCCAAAGAGTAAGAAAGATCACATATTTCATGGTCTTAAGCCAGAATTTAGAAGGGAAATAGTCTCCCATGTGTTTTCATCATATGAAGAAATAGTATCATGTGTTGATAAGATAAGTAAAGAATTCTCAGAGTCCTATGACTTTGAAGGGAAGCCAGAGAAGGAAAGGGTGGTAGAGAGAAGGACATATAAAGGGAATAAGGTAAAGAAATATTTTCCCATATGTGATAACTGTGGGAGGAATCACCTTAAAAAATGCATTAAGGGAATGGGAGTATTTTATAAGTGTGGAGAAAAAGGACACCAAGTACGTGACTGCAAGGGTAAGAAAAAAGTTTTAAATGTACAATGCTTCATCTGCAAGGAGTTTGGACACTACTCGAACCAATGTCCCAGTCATCAGACTATGTCGCAAATGATGCTATTGTATAATAATCAAGTTATGATACTACCATAGATGAATAGGAATGACTAGTGTTCTTATGTTGTTATTTTGGAATTATTTCATTGAAGTGTTGTATCAATGATGTACTGGAAATAAATAAGGATTGTACTACAATACTATTTCATTGAGGATTTAAGATTTTATGGTACTAAGAAAAGTGAATCTACAACGAGTTATTTTTTTTGGAAATTACATGCTTGAAGGAAAGATAAACCTTAATATGGTCCTAATATTGAGGTACTGATTTTGGAATAAGATATGGTTGATTTGGGTAAATTATATTGGATATTCTTGACTGCCTTGAAACTGATTAAAGATTTTTATATTCAATTATTGTTGTAGTTTACAAAATTTTTGGATGGATGAAGTATATCTAGTATTCTATAAGGAATAAGGGAGCATGAATGTAATCAATAAGGTTTTATGGTAATTCATGATGTTTTAGTGTTTTAAAAGAATACATGATGAAGGTATTCACATGCTATTACGGGGTAAAAAGGATCTACATTATTTTTATCTTTCACATAAATTTTGGACTGGGAGTTTACGGAAGTATTTTGGATAATTCTAAAGGGTGGAAGGAATTAAGTTTGAAAGGTTATTTTTGGACAACACGTAGATTGTGTGACAACCCGTCACGTCGGACAAAGATGCAGGAATCGAACCCACAACCATAGTGCAATTGGGATTTATCGCCTACCAATAGACTATGTGAAGTTCCTAGATGGTATAATGTAGTTTTTTTTAAAGGGTATGATATGTGAATTATAAATTCATTATATTTGGAACCCTATATGATCAGGATAAATAGAGTATTTTTGAGTTGTATTATGTTTTGGGGTGAAAGATGATTTTGTGGTAAAAATTTATTAATGAATAAAACTCTAATTATAAAGTAAGTATATCTCCTTATGATCTTATCCAATCTCATAAATAAATTACTTAACATTAAGAAAAGGAACTTAGAACAAAAATGTTATCCTAGATGGTACCTTAGATCATCACAAATTTATGGCTTTGGGATTGTTGGCCTTTTCATAGCCATGTTCTCTACCACTCTCCATCAGATATTGATGGTTATATTTCTCTTCCATATCCATATTTTTCTACATGGAACCCTAGTATGTGTTATTTTCGGTAACCTTCATACTTACCACTCTTTAATTTAAAGAGAGGCCTTTCGATGTGGGATTTCAACTAAGATATTTTGAAATTCCAACCCCAAGTTTCCAATACCAAGCGTAAATTGTGAGGTTGAAATTTATTTAAGGAGGGTAGAATGTAACACCCCAAGCTTACATGGTATGATTCTCTTTGAATAATACAATAGCGTGTGTTGTACGCAACTTCGAGATTCTAACACGCCGCGACCAATCAAAGTACCCATTATGAATAGTAATACCCACTTTTTGAAATTTTATACATTTTATATTTTAAAATGGACTTCATTTTTGGATTCGGAATATCGAAATTATCCTAGGATGAAATTTTGGTACTTTTCGGATAACTTTTATATTTTGATGAATAGTGAAAATTACTAAATTTTTATTAAAAACAAATTTTTTAATCGAAATAATTAATAGTGATAAATTATGAATTTGAGTGGTTTTAAAGTATATTTAGAATAAAGTTTTACCATTTAATACAATTTTGGTCCTTGTACATAATTTCACATTTAAACCGGACATAAACAAGTGTTAATCTTTTGATAGTTATTATCTCTTAAAAACACGCTTTTTGTTTTGACAGTGGAAATTAATTTGAAATTAATTTCTGCCACCTATGTGTTTTGAATTTGAAAAAATGGACTCTATATTTGGAATCAGGATGTCCAAATTTTGTAAATAGGTAACTTTTTATTTTTAGACATTTGGAATAATTACTTTGGTAAATATTTTATTTACCATGGTTAAAGGGTAAATCCAGTAAATAAGGGTAAAAAAATAATATTATAATAATAATAAATTACCCTAAAACGTGTCTTAACCCTATTGGTTGATACATGTCCGACCATGGGCATATTTGGGTCGATTTTGGGACCCCATGGATCTACTTGTAAGTGATAATGACACTTTATATTAATTAAGTTAAAGTAAATACAAAAATGACATTAGCCTATATCTTTTAGAAAAACAATTTTTACATAGGGTTATATATGTTATATTTTCGACTATAAATATTAATTAGAAATATAAAAATATTTCCTACATAATGGTATTTTATTTATAATTTTTAGACATTAAATAATTTAATTTATTTATGACACAATAATGATGAAGTAATTACCTTATTAGTGAAATATTAAAATAATTGATATTATAAATACCCAAATAAATAAAATTTGAGACTTTTAATAAATTAAAAGAATTTTATAGGTTAATATTACATGTTAGGATTGATTTAATTAAATTTTTTCTAAGTAATCATGCTGTTACGATTTTCAAAAAAATAAAATACCAAATAGTGTCAAAATTGACATAAAAGAGTTTTTAAAACAAATATTATATTATTAATTGATATGAAATTCCTAAAAATATAAGGTTCAGACAAAGGATTTGTATCATGATAGGTGTATCATTAATGGACCACTTGGGGGTCTCTTGGAGGTATATAGTGAGTTTATTAACTATATAATATAAAAATACAAAGTGACATGGTAAGTGTCAAACTAATTAACCAAGAGTTAAAACTAAACGACGAGGTTAATATAATGACCCGTAACTGTCTAAAATCTATTGGTTGAAATTATTTAGACCCATCCTCACCTTAGGGTTTTAATAATATACTTTGGATCCATTATAAACCGAATATGAATTTATTATAAAACAATACTTTGAGTTTTTCCTAAAGAGCCCCTCCTCCACCTTATAAAAGGACACCACTTCTAACCAATTCCTCACACCTCTCAAGCCTTTTGGCTCATCCAACCTCTGCCCAATTAATCTCCCTACATCCCTATCCTCCTCTTAGAAGACTTACCTTAGGCAGAAGGCACTTCAAGAGTCCTTTTTGGTTCAAACCAAAGGGAGCTACCCAAATTAAAGGTAACGATTTCTCTTAGCTTCTTTTCTTTTATTTTACTTTTCAACCCCTAAACTCTCTTTATTATTTTATTTTGTAACAAAAAAAATATCCGAAATATACTAGGATATTGTTATTAGAGGTATTATAACTACACTTACACACACCTCTATCTAATGGGTGAAGAACATAATGTTTCTGTGGATGGCAACCAAACGCCTCACGAAGCGATGGTTGTTCAATTATCTCCTACCACCTCTCATGGTGGCCATTATGATGGAACTATAATTAAATATGATATTAATGATATTTATTATATATATAAGCTTTTTTAATTCCATTTTATATCATACCATTATTCGTTTCATGTTGTATATATATACGATAATTTCATTTTAGGAAGTGCGGACTACCTCCCCCTCAAAGTGATATGACTTGTTCATACCATACATGGAACGTATAAAGGATGGTTTTAATGAAATTAAGTAACACATATAAGATATTATATTATACTGGAATAATAATATACCTATTTATCATTTGTTTTTTATTTATTTTAAAATGAAAAATGAAATGGAAGTAGCGTTCGTGCGTACGTACGGATTACCGTCTCCACGAACGCGATGAGATTCATTTCCCCATCATATCCATTCAAGAATAATTATCATTTGATGATTTAAAGTAATTTTTAAGTACTTGATATCATTATCTATATTAATAATATACAACCTATCCATAAAAAACACGGCTTACATAACGAATCATATAAAGGAAAACGAATCGGTTAACACCCGAAACGACGATAATACTAAAATATTATTAACAAAGCAATATTAAAGGATCATATATGATATAATATTTATGTATATGATTATTTTATATTTTAAAAACAATGATTTAACTATTATAAAGGAGGTTAAACTACACTCTATTAAGGAAAAGTTCAAGGTAAGGGGTTTTCATCTCACTCCTTATTCCCATGAGATTAATGCCATATTGCCACTATTACCTTTTGTATGATGTATGTACTGCCCATAATTGTATTCTTTGTGTAATACACTTTAATTTATGTGTATTTAAATATTCATTGTATTATACCTCTTTCAAGGGGTGTATGTTTTGTATGTTACCAAATTGGTAAGGGTTAATTTCACAATCTCTTTATTATCCGAGGTTGTTTTTACGTAAGTATCTACTGGGACCTCTTTATCATCCACATCCATGTTTCATAAAAATGTATTTCAAAACATTCTTAATATTTTACAGAATATGAGTTAAAGTCATTTATACCCTTTTTTGACTTTTTATAATAAGTTTATAAAGGAATATTTCTGTCGTTTTTCAAACAAGGTCCTTTTTAACATTTTTGACAAAATTAAGGTAAGAATGCCTTTTTAACTTATACGGCGGGTGCGACTATTTTCCACCGTTATAAAATCTTAGAAGATTACCTTAAAATATTATAAGGATATTTTCAATGTAAATGTATTATTTTATAATTATGTGACTTTTAAATTATTTCAAAAAAATAGATATTTTTTCTCAAATAGTTTTGATTTCATCTATGTCAACATCCTTTGATGGATTTTAAGCTTATTTGAAGTTGATTTATTATGATACAAAACTTACATATTTTATTGAAGATTTTGTGATGTTTTTGACTGTGGATGTGTTATTTTTATACCATTCATGGTTTATGGTGAAATTATTGAAATTTTGTATGCTAGTTTTAATACGAATGTTTATGTTATATTTCACCCTCTTCTTAAGATGAATGTGTTGGACTAGTATGTTCCGGGTTGGGGACCAGTAAAAGTAAGCCCTCCAGGTTGGGGTCTGGTTACAGAAGACCCTCCGGGTTAGTTTCTGGTTATTAGAGGCACTCCGGGTTGGAGTCCGGTTACAGAGGCTCTCCAGGATGGAGTTCGGTTACAGAGGCTCTCCGGGTTGGGTTCCGGTTATAGTTATCCCTTAGGTCTTGGCACGAGGCCTTGACATAGAAATTAAAGTTCTACATTATGCATTTCCTTCTCTATGAAAGTGGTTATTGATATTTCATGTGATTATTCTATTAGTAGAATATCCATGTGAATAAGTAAATGGAATTATTTCGTTTTATTTATGCCATATTATGCTGAAGTTCAAGTTTAAAAGGCTTTTGTTTTATTTATACATTGCCTTAAATTTTTATGTTTATTTATGAATGTTTCCTATATATTGTTATCCTTAATGAGCATCTGATCTCACCACTTTCTATGTTTTATTTTTCCCAGGATTCCAAGAAGTGTATTGTGATTGATATGCAGGGTTAAGCCAAGGGAATAATGGCGTTCATAAAGGATTATTTATGTTGTTTTGTATGTTATAAAGTGTAATGTAACATTCATGTATGTAATATATTTTCTTAGACTGCTAAACCGATCGGTCCTTCGGGACTTGATTCCTTGTAATCATGCCAATGTATTAAAATAATGCACCGACTCTAGGTAACTCGGGTCGGGGCGTTACAATTTTAAACTGGTAAGAGACATATTGAGTCATATCGGGCACACCGTGCGTTGGATTGGGGTGATACTGATTCCTACATGTCACAAATGACTTATGGATAATCTACCTAAAGTATAAAAACAATATAAATGTGTTTTCTTTGTTTTGAGTAGGTTAATTGTCCTTTTTTTGAAAATTGATGTCATTTTTAAATAAAAAGATGCACTTGGAGACATACCGGTCACACCGTGTATTAGATTGAGGTACGACTGATTAATACATGTATTAAATGAATAATGGATCATTTTAATAGAGTATAAAATAAATTTGAATTCATTTTCTTGATTTTGAGTATGTCACTTTTTTTTTACTAAAACGTCATTTTAAACTAGAAACACACACTTTGAACTATACCGATCACATCGTGTATCGGTTTGACATGAGATCAATTCATACACATCATAAAGAAATTATGAATTTATATCCTAAATTATCAATAAAATACAAGTGATTTTTTTTTCTTCAGTGAGTGACATTTTTTGAACTAAAATGTCAATTTTAAACTGATAACGAACACATTGAGTCATAGTAGTCACACTATGCGTTAAATTGTGGTGTGACTGCTTCCTACATGTCTCAAATGAATTATGGATCATTTTAATAATTATTAATGAAGTAAAAACCTCCATAGACCTCTTTTTACAATCATATATAGCCCTTTAATTTTTTAATAAAATAAAACATATTAAGAAAATTAAGTTTTATCGAAAAAAATCAAAAAAATCCTTAACCAATTATTTTAATAAAATTTTATTTGGATCTCTGTGGATAAATTTAAACATAAAAACGAAATTAATTCATCATTAACTCTTCCTATACATAAAATCAAATAAATTAATTTTAGTAACATACATTTGTCAGCTGAAATTACACTATATCAACCTAAGACCCCTGGGCTGCGCAGTACTGCAATTACATATTCTGATTCTTCTATATACACCCTCTCCATTTCTTTCTCTCCATTCACTCTATAATTTCTATGGTTGTGTAGAGATTTAATTTAGAAGGTGTTAGTGGAAATAGAGGCATCGAGTTAATAATAAGTGTCAATGGTGTAATTATCACAAACAGGAGGCATTTCCCTTTTCAGAGAACACAATGAAGTACAAGGGGCAATGCCTCCCATTTACTTCATTATGTTCTCTAAAAGGGGCATTGCCTCCCATTTTTTAGAATTACACGATTGAAACTAGTTATAAACTCAATGCCTCCATTGCCACCAACTACTTCTAGAGCAAAGCTCTACACAACTAGAGAAATGATAGAGTGAAGGGTGGGAAAGAAAGAGAGAGTGTGGAGATGGGAGAATCAGAATATGCAACTACAGTGCTACGCAGCCCGGGGGTCTTGGGTTTCTATAGTGTAATTTTAGATGAAAAGTTTATGTTATTGAAATTAATTTATTTGATTTGATATGGTGACAAAGTTAATGATGAATTCATTTCATTTTTATCCTCAAATTTATCCATAAGGATCTGAATAAAACTTTAATAAAATAATTGGTTGATGATTTTTTATATTGTTTTTTTCAATAAAACTTGGTTTTTTAATAGGTTTTATTTTATTAAATAAAATGATAGGGTTTCATATAATTGGAAAAAGAGGTCGATGGAGGTGTGTACTTCATTCACACTTACCTCGATAGGTAATAAACTTGAATGGGGTTCACGTCTTCCACTATTAAAAACTATAAAATGGAGGTCACTCCTCATTCGATACATAGATAAATAAAGTGAATCTACTTAAATATTATATATATATGCTATATATATATGTGTATTATATTAGTAACTTTATCTGAATATAATTATATATATATATATTATTTATCACATTTAAATTTATTTAAATATATAATATATTATTCGATGTGTATACATATATAATTCTATTTTTTCTAATAAAATTAGAAAAATACAATTAATAATAATTTTTAAATTATATTAATTATAAATAATTATTATTTTGGGTAATTAGGTATAAAATATAATTATTTAAATTTTGGAAAGTTTAATTATTTCAAAAAAAAGTATATATAGTAACCAAATTTTATTATTTTTGAAAGTCACATGAGCTTACAATATTTTATTGGTTATTTAAGTATAAATTATACTACTATTAATTAAATGTATTTATAGACCTAAAATGTATATATAGACCTAAAATGACGAATACCTAAAAATAATTTCCAATATATAGAATTTGATATCTTCTATTCTATTTTTTTGGAACAAATGATGTAGAAACCTAAGGATTCTAGGGAGGCCATCTAATATGCATTGGCCCATCGTTGAGATTCTAGGGAGGTCCATAAAGATGTCAGCATAAAGCAATAATACACATCAACAAGATATATTAGAAACAAAGGAAAAATAACACACCGACCCTTACAATGTCTATCCCATCCACATTTAAACACACACACACACACACACACACATATATATATATATATCATAGAATTTATAATACACATAATTGAAAAACAAATGCACATTTAAACATAATTTTTAATGAAAATAAATATAATCCCATCCTAATTTGGAACCATAATTTGTGAATAAATAATTATAAAATAACCCATACATTATAAGTTATAAAAACACATATAAATAGATATAAAAATATATATACACACACACACACACACAGATATATATCTTTATAAAATAAACTTAAATTGATAAAAATATATGTAACCCTTACAACATAATATCACAACATAGTAAAATAAATACAACACTATACTAATTTTGAAAATAGAGAGCCATTGAAAATAAATAAATATGGTATCACACTTACAAAGATTTATCTTAAAATAAAATAACACAATTTTGAGAAAATAATTTTTCAAGGAAAAAACCTTACATGATAATATTAAAATATAATTTAAATAAATATATTCCCTTACATGAATTGCATAAAATCAGCTTCTATTGCTACTTCACACCATGATCAGACTGAAAATTGGTTTGCTAAATCAATTTTCTCAGAACCTACAAAGGAAATTGATTCAAAATAGTGAAGAAATATAGGGTATAGATATAGATAGAAAAGCAAATTGATTCAAAACAATAATTTTAAAAGATCAAAACAGGATATCCAAAAAAATTGTCAAGAAAAAAATGGATCATAAAAAAAAACAATATACAACAACCAGAGGAAAAATATTGAAAGAAAATCGAAACCTATAAAGGAAAATCAGAAACACTTAGATCTAGATCTTGAAACGACAAATACAGAAAGAAAATTGGATCATATAAAGGAAAACACAGGCCTACATCACTAGGTTAAAGAAAATTCGAGACCCTCAGATCCAGATATCGATGTTTTCTTTGAAAAACCTAACTGCAACTGAACACCAGATTCTAGACGATGTTTGAGAAACTAGAGGTAGTGGTTTTGTTTGATTCAAGAGGGTTTGTGTGATTCGATCTTTGATTCACCTAGGAGGAGTGCCGATAATGCGTGGCTTTCATGGAAAGCTTTTGATATCATGATGGGTTTGCAACAGGTTAGTTTTTTTAATTAGATCAGGACACTTTTATCATCGCTTATAATTTAAGTGCTGATAAAAGACATAATTATCAGTGTTTTTTAGTACTGATAAAGGTAGGTCTTTATCAGTGCTAAAAAAGATCTAATAAAATCCATATTTATCAGTTTTAGCGTTGATAAATAAGACTTTTATCAGTGCTTTCTTTAGCATTGATAAAGAATCATCTTTATCAACACTAAAGAAAGCACTGATAAAGATTTCTTTTATTAGTGTTTATTACATAAGCATTGATAAAAGATTTATAATTATAATTATAAATATTTTTTTTTTGTAAATATATATATACTTAATAAATATATATAAATATATATAAATATAAACATAGTAAATATATTCCTTATTTAAATATATGTATTATGATTTTATAATAATTTAAATATATAATTAATTATTTATAATTATATAAATATTTTTTAAAAATAATATTTATATCATTATATATATTTATATAATTATATATATATATATATAATAAATAAATAAAAATATAAATATAGTAAATATATTCATTATTTATGTAAATTTATTATAAATTTAATAATTATTTATATATATATAATTATTTATTTATAATTATATAAATAATTAAAAAAAATATTTAAATATTTAAAATTAATAATATATAATTTTATAAATACAATATGTATATTTTTAAATATATTTATTTATGAATATATTTATTTATAAATATTTTTTTAAAAATATTTTTTTAACATTATTAATGAATATCTAATTTTAAGTGCTTTCATGATAAAGATGAGTGAAATTAAAAAAATTAAAAATAAGTACACATTAATAATATTGAAAAAATGGATAAGTTTTGTGCGTGTGCATTTTACATAAAAATGCATCAATTACGTATACGTGAAAGCAATATAACACACATTTGATCTATGTTAAATTGAAAAATCAAATGACATTCAATTATATGTCCATTACTCTATGCAATTAGTCTGTATTTTTAGTTCATATTAATTTTTAATTATAAACCATTATTCACTAAATATATTACTATTTAATGTAACACACATAAATATTTTGTAATATGTAATTCATATTTTTATATATTAATATATATCTATATATTTAATATATACTATTTATTAACATTATCAATAATCTTCTAATTAATAAAATGTTTAATATTTTTCTCAATTTACTTATTTTTAATTTTAATTTGTTTAATTGTCATTTTTCATGTCTATATATTTAATACACACTATTTATTAATATTTATAATTTATATATAGTATAATCAATTTATTCATTTTTATCAATAATTATTTAATTAATAAAATTTTTAATAATTTTTTTAATAAAATCATTTTTTATTTTTTATTTGTTTAATTATTTCATTTTATTTATTTGGTCCTTTATTAGTGCTAAAAAAGCACTCATAAAGGACTCCTTTATGAGCGCTAAAAATATAGCGCTTATAAATGGTACCCTTTATCAACGCTAAAAAGAAAGCACTGATAAAGGGCATCCTTTATCAGCACTAAAAATAAAGCACTGATAAAGGGTACCCTTTATCAGCGCTAATGATAAAGTGCTGATAAAGAAGACATTCATCAATGCTAAAAAAGGCGCTGATAAATGGTTAAATTTATTATCACTTTCTTTAACGCTAATAAAGATGCCATTTATCAACACTAATAAATACCAGTGCTGTTAAACACTAGTTTTTTAGTAGTGTGTTCCCTTTTATAGGGTGTCAAAAAAAGGCGGGTGGGGGGGGGGGGGTACCACCTTTCACCTTTATGTTAAGCGAAAGGCAGCACCCCCACTACCGCATTTCGCTTTGTCTTTAGGAGAAAGGCATCAACCCCCCACCACCTTTGCCATGTCATTGATCTGGGGAAAAGGTGGGGGGGGGGGGTGGCAGCCCCCTGTTGGCTTTCAAGCATATACTGAAATTTTTTTCCCTGCACATTTTTAATTTTTTTTCTTTAGAAAACATAATAAAGAAAATCAACTTCATGATGTTTTTGGTGGTCCTAAAAATAAAGTTGTAGCTATGTCCCATGATGGGAAATAATTTGATACTAAAATAGATATATTTTTTGATGTCCTTATGAAGCCTCATAGTCTCATGTTATTTCCCTTAGGTGATAAGGTTCTTTGAGAGGTCTCTTATGGGTACGTCACTGTTCAAATATGATCTAAAATAGATGATTTATATATGGAAAACTCTTTTGTTGGAAGATTATGTAAAATATGAGATTTTATAACTTCAAGATACGCCCTAGAACTATAGTCAAGGCACATGTTGATGAATTTAACAAGTTTGTTTTAGATTCATCGAATATAGATGTCAAAGTTAATGATGAAGACCCGAAAAACATTCAGTTAACATCCTTATATGATTCATATAATTCGATAAAAGATTCAAGGATGTATAGTAGGGATAATGTAACACTATAAAAGGTTAAATTGACCTTATTATCCAAAAAAATTCAAAAATAAGACTCTATTTAGCAAGAGGATGAGGGATTGAATGTTAAAGGTAGAAATAAACATGAAGGCATGTTAAGGGACAAGAGCTAGTCTAGGAATAGTCATTCTAAGTATAAGAATAAAGTGATTAATGAATGTTTTGAGGGAAGTAAAATGCCTATTGAGAATGAAAAACTCATATTTTTTGTTGTAATCGATGGATAATCATATATGTACATGAATAAAATTTCCAGGACCAACAGAATTAAACTGAATATTAATTAACATCAGAATGAAAAAACCAAGAAGGAAACATAATCTAATATAATTTACAATTAATTTATTATAAGAAATTGATACTTATTCAACACATAATTTCAATTTTAGACAATAATTCACTTTCTATAATTTTGAGGATCTTATGAAGTTTTGATTTTTAGATAATTAGATCATAAATATTATCTGAAAACCCATCCAATAATGTTGGACACTTCCGCTTAGTATCCATTTTTCTCTTAATACAAATCTTTTAAAAAGAAACATGTTTTCTTTTCATGGAAAATATTTATGTTTTTTAACTTGACTTATTGTTTCTATTCATCATTAAATCTTGTGAAAAACATTTAAAAACATGGTATGAACACAAAAATATCAATAAAGGACATACAAAGAATATGGAGAAACCCATTAGTCTATTTTAAAATAATGAAATCATAAAAACTATTTTTCTTTAACATGATAAAATTTGAGCTAAAAAAATAATCATTTACTTACACATGAAATTAGCATTTATTCCCAAAGTATTTTATAAAACACTTTATAAGAAATCATAAAGGAAAAATCATAAGCATGTAGGTTTATTAGAAAACATGAGAACCCATGATTTTTTTTTCTAAAAAACATTCCTTTTTTACCCTAAAGGGAATAATCCTTCATTTAAAAAGATCATTAGCTTACATTTTAAATTAAACAATTTCTATGAAAACTCATTAGCGATCATAGAAAATTCATGTATTTGACTTAGGAAATAATCTTCATAGATCCCTTAGAAGAACCCTTATAATTAGAATAACCATACTATCGAATTACAATATAATTATTCAGAGAACATAATCATTACCCAATGCATTGGAAAACTATATTAGGATCACCTGATCATAAACAATTTCCATGGAATATAACATGCACAGAACACATAGAATATTACATTTCCATCATCAAAATCATAAAAATATCTTTTAAACCCATAAGTAAAACATTTTCAGATATTGACATATTCCGTTCCTATAAAACCCAATTTTCAAAACTAAAATTCCTAGAAAAATGGGAAGAAATATTTTCATTGAATAAAATATGGTTTCTTATAATGGAATTTAAAAAATAAAATAACAGTTACAGTGATGGGAAAATCCATTGATGCCGTATATATTAAAATATAACATTTTCCCTTTGTAAATAAATTCAAAACGTTCTATAAAAATATTACTTTTGAAAATATTTGAATTAAAGTGACATAAATGTACTTTATAAATCATTATATCCACAAAATACATATAAAAAAGGATTTTCAAGAATATGGACATCAGTGAAAAATATTTAGAAAATGAATCTTTAAAATATTTGAAATGAGGTTTCTAAAGTAAAGTGTATCTTACCTTGAGTCTGAATCGTCATATGCATTCACTATCTTCCTAAATAACAAAACTTATGTTAATTATTTACTTTCTTATGAACATTTTTCATTTTTATGATTCATTTTTTATCTATTACCAAGTTATATTTAATTACTTAATCAATTAAGTTCACGTCAAACATTTTAACAATATTTGGATTGTATGTCCAAAACAACACTGAAAGGTCGAATATGGTCAAATAGGTCATTATTATATAATATAAAAAATATTAAACATGAAATATTTATCAAATTTATACATCAATTACAATTTTAAAACCAACCATGAAATATGGTTATGAAAAATGAACTACGTTACAATCATGAAGACAATTGGTCGGACGCACGCATGAGTAACGTTTCCATTTTTCAATGATCATGATGAAATGATGGTAATTATTATTTCATATTCACATAATGATAATTATATCATAAATAAAATATTATTTCATTAAATATACTTTTATATATCATCAATATGATGTGGTGATGAAAAACAAATCACATCGCTTCGTGGAGTTGGTAGTGCACACGTATGCACGAACGATGTTATCATTTTTTCAATGAATGGTAGGGTAATAAATTTGAAGGTATATTAAATTTATATCGTGATAAATATATCACTAATATAATATTTATACATTAAACCCATCATTATATCTAGTCGTGATAGGTAGTGATGAAAAATGAATTATATCGGTTCACGATGCGATAGTCCACCTTACACACAAACGATGGTTTCATTTCCCATTTGATGGAATAAGGAAATGGATATAGGTTATTAAATTAAGATAATAAAATATCAATATATGGGAGATACTGATGTTATTATACCAAAATTGTTGAATAAGTTTTGAATGAGGTGGAAGAAGAAATAAAACTAAAACATTCAGTTAAAAGCTACAACTCTTCTTTGAAAAATATCATTTAATTTACACCTTAAGACCTATAAGGTTGGAATTATTCTTAAAAAAATAAATATAGAATTAAGGGAGAAATTATAGTAAATAATTTTGGAAGGTATTGGCTGAAAAATAATTTTAAGTGTGAGGAAAATAGGAGAGGATGTTCTCTTTTATAAGGGAGAAGAGGAACACTCTTGGAATTTATAAAAGTATTAAATTAATATAAATTAATTTTCATGTTAAAATGGATATAAGTTGATATGATTCATATCTAGGATAGGGATAAGTTGAAATACTATTATTCAATAAAAATTTGGACAAGTTTAGATTATGTTTTTACCTTTATCTTCTTGTTTTAACTCATGTTAACCCTTTTTGATGATTATCATGATAACAAAGACTTTTACTCTTTGGGGGTCAATATTGTTACTATATAAGTAAATTAGGAACATAAATGGACCATGATTGATATTTTAAACCATATTAAAATCACTTTTCAAAATATAGGATTATTAATAATTTTAAATTATTTCATAAAATATTATTTACTAGAAAATATCATTGATATCTTTTTAGAACTATTAATCTAATTTGACTTTGAAAACCACATGAAAATAATTAAATTAGAATAAAATCCATTAAAAAAAACAAATATTTTATATTTACCTATAAAATTCGTGGGAAATATTAAATTACCCAAACAATATTAATTTTAGAGTTTTTAAAATCATTTACTTGCCAATGAGCCAATACCCGAGCGGTAAAGGCACCTGCTTGGCATCCATGAGGTCCTGAGATCAAGCCGTATTAAGAAAAGGTACTATTATAGAACATTTTAGTTAGTGATGTAGATGATGATACGGGCATGCAATGATGCAGGTATGATGATCCAGGCGGATCTCCCCCTAGTTCTCTCTACTTCTATCTCACCGGCGTCCCCCCCATCGCCTTATGGAAGCGCCCGACAAGTCCTAAGCAGGGACAGGGTGTCATGGGTCGAGGAAGGCAGCCCCCTCTCCTCCACCTCTTTTCTGGTTTGCTTCCTGCAGTCTTTTAAACCGATACTTGATAAGTGAATTCTGGTCTCTTGTCTATCGAACCCTCCCTCTGGGTCATCAGGCAGGCGTCCTAGCCTCTGAGGAACTCCTGAGATCGAGGTCAGCTTCAGTAAGGTTCTTAGGGGAACCTCCGGAGGCGGGTTCTCCTTCAACTCTGGTGGAGGTTTCCTCTTCACGCACTAATCTAGACAGCCTCAGAGAAAAAGGGGTGGGTGTATCCACCCCCTCGGCTCGTCACAAGTGGGATAAAAAAACTCCTAGGCCTCGTTGCCCCCCCTCTCCGGTGGTTCCCAAAGATCATGGGTCAAGGGTACACACTAGATCACATTCCATGGGAGATCGCATCATATCCCCTAGCAATGGCTCGAAGGTAAAACGCTCTGGCGCCAGTTCCCGGGCGACACTTTTTCAATGATTCTTTTACTCGTCTGGAATGAAAGGGGGCTGGGAGCTTGTATTAAAATGGACTTCCTCGTGTTCGAGATCGCTAAACACAAGGTCACAGTGGTGGCCGTCCTTGAGCACAAGCAGAAACCCTCTAAAATTGCTGAGTTCTCCAGAAGGCTTCGCATTCATGGCTCTATGCAAGTCAACTATACGAACAAACATATATGGGTATTCTGGAGCAAGGAATGCTCGGTATCCTTAGTTCAATCTAAGGACCAGTTCCTCACAGTTAAAGTGAGTACTGGGAATGCTTCCTTTCTCACGTATTTTGTGTATGGGAGCTGCGACCTCCATATCCGGGAAGGGTTGTGGAAAGAGATGGCGAAGTTCGACCCAGGACCGGAGGCCTGGATTGTGGGAGGGGACTTTAACGTGGTTGCAGACCCGAGTGAGCGGAAGGGGAGAGGCCCCTTCCCCAGGAAGGCAAGTTCAGCATTTGTTAGCTTCATGGCCAGCATTGTATTGTCAGATCTGGGGTTTGTTGGGGACAAATTCACATGGTGCAACAATCAGAACGGTGCTCGACGCTCATGGGGTTGTCTGGACCGCTGTCTGGGTAATTTACATGCCATCTCTCTCTTCGCAAACACTAAGGTCACTCATCTGGTTAGGGGGATCTTGGACCACTCCCCGCTGCTTATTTCTATGAGTTCAACGGCCGAGCCTCCTGCTTATTTCCGCTTTATCAAGCTCTGGATTGAATTACCGGGCTATCATGACCAGGTTTCTAAGGCCTGGGAGACTCCTTTGACTGGAAATAAGTGGATCATCCTTCATGGGAAATTGAGGAAAGCTAAGTCATACTTGAGGGAGTGGGAAAAAGATCAAAGGTCTCCGGATGAAGATCTGTGTGCGTCCATGAAAGACGTGGAAACGCTGGAGGCCTCCCTGGAAATTGCTTGGGGGGAAGTGTGTATGAGGAGCTCACAAGGAAGAAAGAACTGATGGGGGAACTCCTTAATCAAGAGAGTCTGTCCAGGGAGGCAGCCAGGATCAAGTGGTTGAAGGAGGGTGACCAGAACACATCATTCTTCCGCATATGTATCAAGGAAAGAAAGAAGTGAGCTAGGCCGAACATACTGATGGAGGATGGCACTTACACTGACGACATAGACACTGTGGGGATCATGGCATGTTACTTCTTCCATGACCTTCTCACCGGTCCGAATGAGTACCTCCCACAGGGGTATCCCTCTGAGCCTTCAGAGATCTTTGATTCAATCCAGAGTCATGTGTCAGATGATGATAACGCTATCATGGGTGCAATGCCTAATGAGTAAGAGATCCACCATGTGCTCATGCACCTGAATCCGGAGAGCGCCCCTGGTCTAGATGGCATCCCTACTTCCTTCTACAGGTCTTCTTGGTCCTTGGTGAAAGAGTCTGTGACAGAATCCATTCAAGAGTTCTTTCGTGGGGGTTACCTACCCAGAGTAGCCTGAGCCACCACTCTTTTCCTTCTTCCCAAAACCAAGAACCCATCCGAGATCTCCCACTACCGTCCGGTTAGCATGTGCAAAGTGCCTTACAAGATCCTTGAGAGTATTATCAACAACAAATTGGCCCTACATCTCCCTCACTAGATATCCCCTGAACAACACGGGTTCGTCAGGGGGCGAAATATCCAGGAAGTGGTCGCCCTTTATCAGGAGATGCTGCACGACATCAACCGCAAAACAAGAGGGTCCAACGTGGCCATCAAACTCTACATGAATAAGGCATTTGATCGTGTGGAATTGAGTTTCATCAACAAGGTTCTCACATGTATGGGTTTTGACTCTTGGAATGTCGACTTAATCTTCCGCTGCTTCAGCTCCTCCTGGCTCTCAATGCTGTTCATGGGTAAATATTTCGTCTTCTTTAAGCCCACTCGTGGCCTTAGGCAAGGATACCCCCTTTCCCCATCCCTTTTCATCATTACCCAGGACGTTCTGAGTGGTCTCCTCAAGAATAGTATTGATCGAAGAGGAATTATACCATTCCGTCGACGCTTGAGGGTACAACTGATTTCCCATTTGATGTTTTCCGATGATTGCTTCATGTTTATCAATGGAAGGCGGAGTTCCCTTCATAGATTCCTTGAGGTGTTGGAGACCTTCTATCGATGGAGTGGGCAGAGGATTAATAAAGATAAGAGTGAGTTCTTTATTGGCAGTGGGTGTGATGTGGCGAGGATGGAGTCGGTTAGCATCTTCCTGGGGATGTCCAAGGGTGCGTTTCCGATGAAGTACCTAGGCGCACCCATCTCAATGAGTAGGCTTAGGATCTGGGACTTCGATGCCTTATCTTCAAGGATCAACGACAAAGTATTTAACTGGAAGAATCGATTTCTATCCTTTGGCGGGAGGATCGCCCTGGTTAATAGTGTCCTGGTGACGTCGCCCCTCCATGCCCTCACATCCAAAAAGGTTCCCAAAGGGATCATCAAGTCCATAAACAGATATTTAGCCAGGTTCATTTGGGATCCTCAATCAAATGTGAAGAAGCAATGGGTTGTGTGGAGCAAGCTGTCGTGACCGGTGGAAGAAGGAGGTGTTGGCGTGCGACACCTGGAAGATTCGATCTACTACTTGCATGCTAGGCTTTCATGGAGTGATTTAGAAGGTCACACGCTTTGGGGGGCTTCCATGCACTCGTACGTTAGCTGCTGCAATGACTCGGAGAGCGAGATTCACCTTTGGCCCGTCATCGCCCCCATCGTGGATATCCTCCGCCCACTTTCTTGTTGGCTGATTGGGAGAGGGGACATTTCCTTCTGGCATCAGAACTAGTGCGGCTCGAAGTTGGGCTTCCCTGGGTGCCTGTCCCCATTGATCTCTTTCAAAGAAGCCAACCTCTTTTCCCCCTTCATTGAGGCCGTGTTGGACAAGGAGCAGCATGCTTTCTTCAATGACATTATCAGCAACTCAGAAGACGACAGATGCGTTTTCTCCGCGTCTCCTTCGGGGCGCTTCTCCTTAAAATATTTTCGCCGCACAGTCCATGAATAGAGCCTTCAGGGAGGATGGGACGAGATCATCTGGATCAAAAGTGTTCCCACTAAGTTCATCTTCCTTGCTTGGAGACTCAAGAACAGAGCCCTCCTGATGGATGAGAACGTGAGGAAATGTGGTATTCAACTTTCTTCGAAGTGTGTTTGCTGCAAGGTACACATGGAGGAATCCTCTGTCCACCTTTTCATCGGTAGCGATTGGGCGAAAGAGTTTTGGGAGGTTCTGGGGGAATTCACGGCAACCAACCATCCATACGATGATATTGGTGGCTTTCTGGATCAATGTTATCATGGTACTGAAGGAGGAGGACCGGAGAGGACGGCCCGTTCGGTTCTTTTCCAGGTGGGGTGTTGGAGCATTTGGAGGGCTCGGAACTCATCCATCCATGAGGGTGCAGTGGTTTCGGCCCACCTTATTATCACCTGGGCTATGAACTTGCTTGTGGATCTCAACAAAGCAGTGAAGTCTCTGAAAGCGGCTCCTTCCTTGCACCAATTCTAGGGTGCAACCAGGGATCATGATCTGCATGGGGACAGGAGAGGTTCCTGGGTAAAGTGGAGGCCTCCCCTCACGGGCCTGAAGATAAATACCGATGGATCTTGTCTACAGGGGACTATGAAGGGGGGGGGGAGTGGTGCGGGATTATCACAGATCTGCCTTTCTGGCCTTCTCCGCCAGATTTGGAAGTGGTACCTCTCTTCAGGCGGAGGCTAAAGCCTTGATGACCGACCTCACCATTTGCCACCAGAAAGGGATCACGACCTCAGAGGTGGAAACCAACTCCCTCATTGTTTACAATTCCCTTGTAGGTTACGAGACTCCCCCATGGTCGATCTGCTATGAGATTAGGAGGTGCAAGAATCTTCTTGGCAATCTGACTCGAGTGCTGCATACCTGGAGGGAGGGGAACAAAGTAGCTGACCACCTAGCTGCCCTAGAAATGCCCAGGGAGGAGGCAGTGCTCATTCACACATCTCATAGCATTCAGCCTAAAGGGCTGGAGTACATCAAAGGGGATGTGATGGGGTTACATTACTTTAGGCCACCTTGAACTCGCCCTTGGGTGGAGGGGTTTTCTCCATTCATGGGTCTTTTTGTTGCTTGTTGCTTTTGAACTTGTTTTTTTTACAAGGAAATAATAATATTAATGATGATGATGTTTAGGTCATGTTATGGGCTTCATGCCCACCGGGCCTATGATCCATGTAATAAATAAATAAGGCTTGATGGGTGAGATAATTATTGGGGGGGGGGGGATATGTTCTTCCTCTCTATCTAGTGTGTGTGGTGTGTGTTTTTTTGAATGTAATTGTACCCCCAAGAACCTAATATATAAAATCATTTACTTGAATTTTCTACTACTTTCACAAGCATCGAGTCGGCATTGCTTAACCATTTTCGATAATTATTTCATCACTAAAAATTATAAATAAATTAACATGAAAAAAATCATTTATCATTCAAATAAATATTTATAACTAAACACAATTTTTTTAATCTCTATCAAAAAATATTTTAAATATTAAAATAAAGAAAGTGACATTTCTGGCATTATATTTAACTTAAATATTATAATGGTAAAAATCAAATAAATATGACATCAAGTTGCCATATTTTTAAAATTTGGATGTAAATTTCTAAACTAAACTCATCAAATAGGGTAAATTAGAGTTTTAGGGTCATTTTTTAGTCCTTATATTAATATTTTTAACCTTAATTACCCGATTTACCCTTACTGCGGTGAAAAATATTTACTAGAATTACTATTCATAATGACAAAAAATAAGAGAATTATTTACCAAATTTGGTCCTCCTAATTCCAAATATTGAATCCATTTTTTCAAGATTAAATTTATATAAGTAGAATAATTTAACTTAAAATTAATCAAGAAAACGCGATTAAAAAGTGTTTTTTTCTTCATAAAAATGACTTTTAAGTATAATTTTTTTTAATACCAAATTCAATTATAAAACTCATTCCAAAGGTTATAGATGTATTTTTCATAATAAAAAATAACTAATTACATTTTAAAAATAATCCAAAATAGAATTGTAATTTTTAAATGAATGAAATGAAAATATAGTTTTCAATAAAAATAAGTATTTTTTTACTATTCATTAAAAAATATTTTTTTAGAAAATTATAAAAAATTAATCCTAAGATAATTTTGAAATTGAAACATCCCAAAAATTTATGATATTTTTATTTTTAAATAAATCCAATCTCTTCGATGGCTTACGATGCATGCAACAATGGTTTTAAATGAAACATGTTACAATATTAAAATATTTTTATTTATACATGACCATTATAAACTAGACATTAAGTTTATGGGCATGTATATGAATAAATAAATTATGAAAATTATATGGTTTAAAAATATAAAAAAATGCAATGGTTATTTTCTAATTAGAAATAAAATAAGAACCATTTAAAAGAAAATGATTTTTTTTTTGAAAAACTATATTTTTCTAAAAGGCGGTTTAATTGAGCTTTGCACACATAATTTAAAATTAATTTTGAGAAATTTTAGAAAATTTATTTAAAAAGTTGATTTTTTTTAAATCATCTTATCAATGTTAACTTACAGTGAAATTTCGGGATTTTTCTAAAAATATTATTTTTTTTGTGAATAATGAAAAATAATGATTTTTATGAAATTGTCATTTATTTTTAATAAATTAAGTACCATTATTATTTTAATTTGATTTAAAATTATCATAAGTAATATTCAGTTAAATTAAATCCAATTAATTACATTTAAATCATTTTTATAATATATTTTATTATAAGTTTATTTTTAGGATTTAAAAAACATTTTTCTTCTTCTGAGAACTATTTTAACCCGGATAATGTTTCTCCATTTGAAATAATTAAAATAACCCCTAATTAGGAATTTTTTAAATGAAATATATAGATTATATATCTATACATATGAATTTAAATTCATTTAAGTCTGATTATTTTTCATATAATTGATATAAGATTATTTTTTCCTAAAAAACAACATTTTTTGAAAAAATATTTTTTTGACATGTTTGCAAGATTAACTTTAAATTAAAATTTAGAATTTCTGTGATCTGAATTTGGAAAAATGGATTCCATATTTGGAATCAGAATAATTTATATTATCTAATAATATCAACTTAATTTTTGACCATAATGAATACTGAAAATAGTAAAAATTATTTACCGGTGTTAAGGTAAATACGAGTTTACCAGGGATTAAACTAAAAATTCTCAGACTAGGCGCTAAGATGGTGTGTGATTCTGAGTTCCAGTGTGCCTGAAATAATTCATTGAAAAATGTTAAGTTTTTAATAGCATGTGCATGCTGATTTCTATAAAAAGTGGAATATATTATAAATGGGTGCCCGGATTGAAAATATGAGGGCACTATTGAGCTCATAATGATAGTTTTACTATAGGCGCGACCTAAATTTGGTCGACACAGGTTATTTGAATAAAAAGTCACCAAGGAAATAACTGTAAAAAAAAATAATTAAATAAAATTATTTTATTTTAAAATCCTAATAACTCATGAACGGTGACTCAAATTGAAAATCCGAGACCATCGTTGAATTTGTAATGTGATGTTTTCCCTAGATGTGACTTAACTTTAGTCGGCGTAGGTTTTCTGTGGAAAACCTAAAAATGACGTAATCATTATTAAATAATGTAAATATAAATTATTTTATTGATGCAATTACTATTTCTCCTTTAAATGTACGATTATATAATTTACTTAGGGTTGGTCGCTCAAACCCTAAAGATTCAGACAACCGTTGGAGAGCTTTTCTGGTGAACGAAGACATATCAAAGTTTGAATCATGGATCGTCGCACTGAAAGAGTTGGAGGATCTCTTTAATGACGGAAAAGAAACCGTTCTTCTTCAATGATCGATCCAAACTCCAAGTAGGGCGTGATATTTTAAGTTATTTCCCCATTCTTAAATTCTATGATGAACACGGACAAATCCACGAATAGAGTTTCCCTCAGTTCGATCATTAAAAGATGTATTATATTTTTGGGGTTTATTAACAAGAGATTATTTTAAATTCTTCTTTGTTCTTCATTATAATGAGAATAGATTGATGCCAACACAAATAAAGGATGATGTCCATTCCTCAGGGTGTTCTTCCTAATTTTCACTCCCCCGTTCTTAGTGTTCTTCACCATTGGACCCTCGGGGTCGCGGCTCGGCTTGTCAAGAGGCTCCGAACGCAATCGGACCCCCAAATTAGAGGAAAACTGAAACATAGGCCAGATCTGTGTAGATCGGAACTTGAGCATTGTATATATACCTTTGCTTCAGAAATTCTAGCATCAGATGTGGCTCCGTGGTCCGTGGAAGTGACCGCCGTCACGGGTCCGGTGAGGCAGCATGGTGACCAAAGGTGGCGATGACCACGAAAGGCGAAAATGGGATGTGTGGCACATGGCAGGAGGTTGTGTATGGTGATAGCCATCCATGGAATGTGGTTGGGCCATGGGATGTGGCGATGGTGGCCAACGACCGCATTGACCGGGCCATACGACCTGTACACGAGTGGGCCAGGCCCAAGCGAAATGGGCTGGGCCTAGTGGAGTTGGGTCAGGCCCAACAAAGACAGTGATGGTTGGGTGGGACCCACTAGGTTGGGTTGGGCCCGGGTCGGAACCGAGTCAGACCCAGGGTGGTCGGACTGTGCCATGATCGACCGTGGTCGTCAACCGTGAGCCACTGTCGACCAAGCTACCATGCGACTGTGATAGTTGGCAGACAATCAACTACTGTGGAAGCTCAATATTCCATGGCGCGGTTGACTGTGGGGGTGGCCGAACTAGGTGGTCGACCGCCACAGTCGGGGGACTGACCTTACAGTCGGTCCACATGCCTAGTGGCCTTCCCACTTCTGAAAATTCAAACAGGCATAACATTCAAATGGTGCATCTATTTAATGAGATATCATGCTGCATTGGGAACATTACGATGAGATAGTAATTTTGAGATATCTTAAGTGGGTTTTTGTGGGAGTGTTCATATGAACTAATGGCTTTAGGAGTGAGTTCTCTCAGAGAAAGCGCGCTACGAGCAAACATTTTCTGTGGATGGATATGACCTAGAGATCGTGTGTCATAGAGACTGTGTGTCTTATGGAGATTGTGTATCTTATGGAGACTTTGTGTCTTATAGAGACTGTGTGTATTATAAATACCATGTGTCTTATGGAGATTATGTGTCTTTTTGAGACTATGCGTCTTTTTGGATTGAGTATATCTGGCTGTTCTAGATATATTTGTTGCAGATATATATCTTTGTAGAGCCAACTATGCATTCATTTATGGTATTAATTTGTTGTATTCCTTGGTGGTATTCCTTCATGGTATTTCTTTTGTGGTATTCCTTCATGGTATTTCCTTTGTGGTATTATTTTTTGGTATTCCTTCATGGTATTTCCTTTGTGGTATTATTTTTTGGTATTCCTTTGTGTAATTTTCTTTGTGGTATTTTCTTTGTGGTATTCATTTGTGTTTTCAGGGTGTCCTACTAAATATTGTTTTACTCACCCCTACATAGTATTTTCTCACACATGTATTGTCTTGTACAGACGATCAAACCTTTGATGGAGTCTTAGGTGGACTAGGAATAGGTGGTGCTTAGTGAGGCCAGACAAAAAAGGCGTTCCTATGGTTTAGAAAACAATCCCAGTACCTATTTTCCCATAGGTTGGACTTGTGGTTACAAACTCTTTTTGGTGTGATTGTATTCTGGCCCTATTTAATTTCTAGTACTTTCACTATTGTACTCTGGTTGAAGGATATAGTGGTTTGTATTCATTGTTTACTTAGTGTTTTTACATTTCAGCATTTGTGTCTTGGAGATGTGTGCGTTCATACATGTACTTTAGGTTAATGCATCCCATTTGTGGTATATGACTACTCGGTCCTAGTCACCAGCACCCGACCTATTGGAGGTAGGCTTGGGGTAGTAATGACATGGGTCCCTCTAGAATGGGTCTTGATAGAGTGGTATTAGAGGAGGTCGGTTCTACTTTAGAATCGGGAGTCAGTGAGGATGATTTGGGAAAAATATGTTAAGTGTTTCGAGTTTGTCTTTCAGTCCAAGGAATCTAGTGTTGGTGCAACAACCGACGTATCCATACAATAGGATTCTGGGAACCTAATTCTTAACTAGGTACATGAAAACATTGTTTTTAGGGAAAATAATGGTACATGCATCATATAATAATGGGATGTTTCTTCCATGTACTTCTTGAGTCAGCTCTCTAGAAATACTCTATTGACCAAGATATATATTATTTTATTACAGGATGCCTCCACACAACCATCCAACCAGGATTTTGTTGCGTGATCATGAGGATGATCCGACTAACGATGAGGCATCAGTACATGCATTTGTACTAGAGATATCACCTATAAGCGGTTTACCAGTTGTACCACCACCCATCAAGTAACAACTATTACCAGCACAACCAAATGAGGACACACATATATTGAGCACATTGTATGAGTTTCAGAGGCAGCGACCTCCCATGTTTTGGGGTGAACCATACCCCCAGGCAGATGAGGATTGAAAGGAGGTAGTTACCCATGTCTTCCAACTTGTGAGGATGCCTTTCAACCAGATGGAATTCCTTGCTGCGAGTTTTTATCAGGGTTCTGTGAGATGATGGTGGAGTATAGTGACACAAAAACATGATGATATGACTCTCTCTTGGTCAAAATTCGATCATCTCTTCAGAGAGGAGTTCTTTTCGACCACATTGTAGTCAGTGTGCATACAAGAGCTTCTTCATTTGCAGAAGGGTAGTTAGATAGTGGTAGAGTATTTGGTAATATTTATCGATCTTTCATGCTACTCCACAAATATGGTATGAGAACCGTTATTTAGGGCTTGGACCTTCGAACAGGGCTAACGATGGGAGATTAGGGAATCCATGATATCCCTTATCATTCCTAATTATGTTGGGGTACCTGAGCGAGCCCTGCAGGTGGATATATTTATAATGGAGTGGGCACCAGTAGTGGGAGCTACCAAGAGGCACTACGTAGCTGAGACCTCAGTAGAAGGTAGCTGACAATAGTTGTAGGGACCCAATCAGGACAGGATCTTTAGGAGATGATCCCAGGATATAAGATCTGTGGTGCGGGGCTCCCAGGGTAGCTCGAGTCAACTGAGGGATAGGTTGTGTTACTCATATGGGGGTTGGGGACATCTGGAACTAGATTGCTCGACCCATCATATGACCGATCATGAGACAGTCGAGGGGAATTCAAGGAAGAGGCAGAGGTAGGAGCAGGGTGTTCTATAGGATGGAAGATGTGAAAGGAGAGTTTGAATGGTGGTAGGAGGTGGTCAGAGGTTCAAGCTATTAGCACCACCACCCCCAGGTTGTCCACGATAGGCTCAAGGAGCTGGTGGATAAGGACAGGGCCATCTACAAGTGATGGAGGCTCCTGACCCTAAGACTCTAAGGTTGATTAGAGGAATGATCTATGTATTTTCCACCTTATCTACAGTTTTGATAGACACAGGTTCCAGTCATTATTTTCTTTCCACAAACCTTGTTTGAGACTCGAAGATTCTAGTTGAACCATCAACTCGACCCTTATGCTTAGATAATCCTACGAGAGGATATTCGATGATCAAAAACTAGTGTCGAAAGTGTGACCTTACTCTTGGAGGTGAGAGTTTCAGTTGGGATCTCTTGGTAGCAGCGTTGAGGCATTATGACGTCATTCTTGGTATTGACTGGTTATCTATAGTTCATCCTTAGATTGATTATTTTAGGTGTAGAGTGCGGTGTGTCCATAGTTATGGGACAAGGTTTTTCTTTGTTGGTGAAAATTAAATGTAGGTAGTATAGGATGTACTCACACATAGAAGGGTGAAACTAATCACTCATCAGTTGGCTAACCTAACCCTCAGTGTAGTGGATGATTTGAGTCCACAATTTTCTGCAGTGGTGGAAGAGTATGAGGGAATATTTCCTAAGGATGTTATATCATTAACTCCCCATATAGAGGTATACTTCTACATTTATCTATACCATGGGATGATGTTAAAATATACACCTTCATATCAGATGGATCTCGTAGAGCTTTGTGAGCTGAGGGTGTAGTTGGAGGACTTGTAGAGAAAGGGATTTGTGAGACCTAATGTTTCACCCTGGGAAGCCATAGTTTTGATTTCCAAGAAGGCAGACATGAGCTTTAGGTTATGTGTGGACTTACTACTCCAGAAATAGGTGATTGTGAAAAATAAGTATCCAATACTGAGGATCAATTAAATCTTTGATCAGTTGAAAGGGGTTTGGTGGTTCTCGAAGATTGACCTCAAATATGACTATCACCAGCTACGATTATGGGATGAGGATATACTGAAGATGACCTTCATATGTTATTATAGCCACTATGAGTACTTGGTGATTCCATTTGGTGTGATGAATGCCCCTAAAGTGTTCACTGGACTCATGAACTGGATCTTTTAGCCTTACTTAGGCTAGTTTATGGTGGTCTTCATTGATGAAATCCTAGTGTACTCAATATCTGAAGAGGAGCACAAGAGACACTTGAGGATGGTCCTAGACACACTCTAAGAGAACTAGCTTTACAGGAAGCTCTTTAACTGTTGGTTCTATATTCGGGAGGTCCATTTTATATGACACATCATTTCGGAGGCTAGAGTTGTTGTGGATCCAGTGAATATTGAGGCAGTGCTTGCTTGGGTGCCACCGAAGAGTGTTATCGAGGTATAAAGTTTCCTTAGTTTGGATGGGTAATATAAGAGATTTGTACTTGACTTTTCCAGAGTTCCAGCATCGTTGAAAGCTTTGACATGAAAGGGAAATCCTTTCGCGTGGACAGAGAAGTTCCAGGAGAGTTTTTACTAGTTGAGGTAGAGATTGATGAGCACTCCCATATTGAGATTTCTAGAGGAGGGTACCGACTACCTAGTGTTATGTGATGAATCAAGAATTGGGCTTGGTTGTGTCCTAATATAGGGGAAAGTGGTGATTACCTATGATTAACACCGGTTTATACCACACAAGAATAACTACACAACCCATGATCTTGAGTTAGTAGAGGTATTCTTCACTTTGAAGAAGTAGCAACACTACCTGATGGGTGAGCGGTTTATCATCTACTCTGACCATAAGAGTATCAAGTACATATTCTCTCAGAAGGATATGAACTTGAGACATAGGTGATGGATAGAGTACCTCCAAGACTATGCCTTTGATATTTTCTTTACTTATAGGGAGGGGAACATGGTGGCCAATGCTCTCAGTAGGAGAACCAGTTCATAGTTGCTGAATGATTCATCAGAGCAGTTGGCCTTGTTGAAGATATCTTTTGAGGATGGGGATGGAACAGCTTAGCTCCAATTGAGGGTTGTTACACCTTCACTCTTACAACGATCTATGGAGGCAAAATTTTGGGGTACTGACTGTGGGACTTTACATTCTCAGATATCCACCTGGCTTGCCCCTGATAGATATTTGAATGGTGGGAAGAACACTGTTTTTTTCCAGAGGGCGTATAGTAGTACCTGTGATGTTGTGGGGGGATGTTTTGAGGGAGTTATATACATCCCCTTTTACATCATATCTAGGCATGGAGAAGATGTACCAGGACCTCCAATGTCAGTTTTGGTGGTCAGGGATGAAGAAGGGAGTTGCAAAGTTTGTTTCACGATGCCTCACTTGTCAGCAGGTGAATGCTGAGCACTAGGTTCCAGCGGGTTTGACTCAACCCCTTGAAGTGTTAGAATAGAAGTGGGATGAGATATCAAGGGACTTCATGATTGTTTTACCACGTATGTCCAGGGGACCCGATGCCATTTGGGTGATCATTTTCCAACTCACCAAGTCGGCCCACTTCCTAGCTACCTGAGAGCAGAGTTCAATAGAGATCTTGGGATGCCTCTACATGCAAGAGATAGTTCGACTCCATGGAGTCCCATCACAATTTTTTCTGATTGTGATGATCTCTTTACATCCCGACTATGTAGGGAATTTCAAGAGGTGTTTAGGACTCAGTTATGCTTGAGCCCAACATTTCACCTATAGATGAACAAACAGAATGAGTGGACCATTTAGGTTCTGGAGAACATTTTACAAGCGTGCATGTTAGACTTTAGCTGTAGTTGGGAGGATCACCTACCACCGGTGGAGTTTGCGTAAAACAACAGCTACCATTCCACCATTAGTATGACACCATTCGAGGCATTGTATGGGAGACTCGTTAGGTCACCACTTTTCTGGATTGACCTAGAAGAGTCGGCACTTATGGGCCTGGATTTGGTGCAAGATACTACTGAGAAGGTGTAGATCATCTAGGAGTGGATGAGGACTACACAAAGTCGAAAAAAGTCTTATTCTAATAAAAGGTGAAGGCCTTTAGAGTTCAAGTAAGGAGACCATATTTTCCCCTATGTCTCACCTTGATGCGTATTAAAGATATTTTTCTAGGGCAGAAATCTATCTTAGAGTTTCATTAGACCTTTCTTGAATATAAACAGAGTTAGTGAGGTGGCGTACCACTTTACTACCATAGTTATGGGGGTACATGATGTCTTCCACGTTTTTCAATTAAGGAGGTACGTACATAACCCATCGCACGTCATTGACTGGGGCGACCTAGACATCAAGGATGGGGAGAATTTTGCGGATTAACTGATGAAGATTGAGGATCGATAGAAGAGGATCCTTCATGGGAAGTCGATTCCTTTGGTGTGTGTCCAGTGGCAGTGCAGGATTCTCCTAGAGAGAACATGGAAGTGGGAGGCTCCGATTCATTCTCAGTACCCTCTTTTGTTTGATTAGACCTTGTTTTTGATTTCGTGGATGTAAATCCTCAAGGTGGGAGAATATAATGACTCAAAATTTTCCCAATTTAATTTTTAGAAATTATTTGTGAAAATTCCAAGACCAAGTGCTAAGACGGTGTGCAATTCCAAGGCCCGATGTGCCAGAAACAATTCATTGAAAAATGTTAAGATTTTAATAGAATGTGTGCATAACTTTCCTTAAAAAGTGTAATATATTTTAAAAGGGTGCCTGGATAAAAAATCTAAGGACACCATTGAGCTTAGAATGGTATCTTTACCCTAGGCGTGACCTAACTTTGGTCAATGTGAGTCATTTGAAGAAAAAGTCACCAAGGATGAAACAATAAATAAAATAATTAAATCAAATTATTTTATTTTAAAATCATAATAACCCATGAATGGTGACTCTAATTGGAAATATAAAACCATTATTGAGTTCATAATGTGGTGTTTTCCCTAAGCGTGACTTATCTTTAGTCGACATGGGTCTTCTATGGAAAAACACAAAAAAAGATGTAATCGTAATTAAATAATTTAAAGATAAATTATTTTATTGACGCAACGACTATTTATTCATTAAATGTATGGTTATAGAATTTACTCAGGGTTGGCCACTCAAAACTTGGAGACTCAGACAACCATTGGAGAGCTTTTCTGGTGAACGATGACATATTGAAGTTCGGACGGTGGATCGTCACACCGACAGAGTTGGAGGATCTTGTCAATGATGGAAACACAACCACTATTCATCAATGATCAATCCAAACTCTAGGCAGGGCATGATATTTTGAGTGGTTTTCCCTATTCTTAAATTCTATGACAATGTGGATTAGTCCACAAATAGATTATCTTGCGGTTCGATCGTTACTGGATGAATTATATTTATAGGGTTTATTAATGGGATATTGTTTTAAATTCTTATTCGTTCTTCATTATAATGAGAACAGATTGAGTCCAACATGAAAAAAGGTCAAGTTCCATTCCTTAGGGTGTTCTTCATGGTTTTCTCCCCCCATTCTTAGCATTCTTCATCGTTGGACCCTCGTGGTTGCGGATCGACTTGCTGGGAGGCTCTGAATGCAATCAGAACCCCAGATTGGAGGAAAAATGAAACAGAGGATGAATCTATGTAGATGGGGAACCGAGAATCATGGATATTCCTTCTTTTCAAAAATCCAAGCATTGGAGGTGGCCTGGTGGTTTTCATAAGTGACCACCGTCGTGGGTTATGTGTGGTAGTTCGGCGAGGTGGCTTGGCGATAAGAGATAGAGGCCATGGAAGTGCCCGTGAAAGGAGACAATGGGCCGCATGGGACACTGAAATAGGTAACGTGTGGTGATGGTGGGCTATGAATTTGGCAGGAATCCATAGAATGTGGTTGGGCTGCGGGATGTGGTGACGGAAGCTGTCACGTGGGATGCGGGCGATGACCGTGTTGACTAGGCCAAACAGCCCATGCATGAGCGGGCTGGGCCAAGCCTTGGTAAAATGGGATGGGCCCAAATTCTTTTGGTCGGTCCCAGCAAAGATGAACAGGGTTAGGTCAGACCCACCATGTCGGGTCGGACCTGGGTCGGACCCAGGGTGGACGGATCGGGCCATGGTCGACCAGGGCAGTCGACTGTGAGCCATGGTTTACCGAGATACCGTGCAACTGTGATAGTTGGTAGAATTTTGACCACTAAGGACACTCGAGCTTCCATGGTGCGGTAAACCTCTATGGTTGGTGGATCGTTTGTACAGTTAGTTCATAGGCCTAGTGGCCTTCCCCCTTCTGAAAATTCAAACGGGCATAACTTTCAAATGATGTGTCCATTTAACGAGTTGTCTTCAGCATTGGAATCCTTACGATGATATGGTCATTTAAAGATATCTTAAGTGGGTTTTTGTGGGAGTGTTTATACAAAATAATGGTTCAGGATGTTAGTTCTCCTAGAATGAGCGTGCTTTGAGCAAACACTTCTATGGATGGATGAGACATTGAGATTGTGTGTATTATAGAGACTGTGTGTCTTATGGAGATTGTCTGTCTTATAGAGACTATGTGTCTTATGAAGAATGTGTGTCTTATGGAGACTGTGTGTCTTATGGATACTATGTGTCTTTTTGAGACTATGTGTCTTATTGAATTGATATATCAGGATGTTCTAGAAATAATTTCTATAGAAATATATCTATGTGGAGCTGACTATGGATTCTTTGTGATATTCCTTTGTGGTATTCCTTGGTGGTTTTCCTTCGGGGTATTTCCTTGGTGATATTCTTTTGTGGTATTAATTCATGTTATTTCCTTTGTCGTATTTTCTTTGTGGTATTACTTTGTGGTTTTAGGGTGTCCTACTGAGTATTGTTTTACTGACCCATGCACAAGATTTTCCCACACGTGTTGTGTCTTGTGTAGATGATCGACCCTTTGACAGAGTCCTAGGTGGACTAGAACCAGGCGGTGCTTAGTGAGGCCAGATGGACAAGGCGTTCTTATAGTTTAGACAACAATCCCAATACCTATTTTCTTAAAGGTTTGACTTGTGGTTACAGACTCTTTTTGGTGGTCTTGTATTCTATCCCTATTTACTTTCCAGTACTTCCCACTGTTGTAGTCTAGTTGTGGGATATAGTGGTTCACATGCATTGTTTACTTAGTGTTTTTGCATTTCAGAATTTGTGGCTTTGATATATGTGCATGCATACAAGCACTTTCGGCTAATGCCTTCTATTTTTGGGATATTCCTACTCAGTGCTAGTCACCATCCCTTGGCCTATTGGAGGTGGGCTTGGGGTAGTCACAACACGAGCCCCTCTAGGAATGGTCCTGATAAGATAATGGTTAAAAATGACCCAAAACTTTTATAATTAATATTTTATGGTCATATTTTGACCTAATATATTCTATGGTTTGAATATATTTCATTTTTATCCTTTTGTAATGAAAAAAACATGGGTGAAATTCTTTATTTTCAAAAATTGCAAGTGTGTCCTTTTCCCCACTTATAAAAGGACACACCTATCCTTTACCTTTCACACATAAAAAAACCATTTCTTTGGAAATTACATGCCCAAATAACTTTCATAATTCCCTTCCCTTATCCTATAATCCTTGTATTCTCAAAACCCCAACCTAGGAAGGATTTTTGCGAAAATGAAAAGAAGTTGTCAGAAGAAGAGGCAACGTCCTTAACTGAGTGTTTACTTTATTTCTTCTTCCACCTAATTAAAATATTATTAAACTATAATTATATAATAACCTAAATATATTCCATATACTAATATGTATTTAGGTTAAGGGCATGACATACATCCATCTCCTCCTCCCTCAAATGGGAAACAAAACTGTTGATCGTGTGTACAGTGAACTATCGCCTCGCAAACCGACGTAATTTGTTTTCCATCACTGCTTATAATGAATGGATATAATTATGTATTTATATTATATATAAAAAATTAATTATATATTAATACCTTTTTATTTATAATATCACATATAAATTATCACTTTCCATTCTATAGAGAATATGATAACGTCGCTCGTGTGTACGACAAATTACCGTCTTGCGAAACAATATGATTCATTTTTGACTTACACTTTACATGGAATTTAATAAGGATTAATTTTATGTTTATGATAATCATGAAATATTAGCCATTATATAAAATTAATATATCATATACTTTATTAACTAACGATCCATTTAAAATGATAACATCGTTCATGTGTACGACGGACTACTGTCTCGCGAAGTGATGTGATTCGTTTTTTTAATTTTATTATTACCACATAACATGAATGGTATGTGTAAGGTTATTTAAATAAATAATATGATATTTATGATATAATTATAATCCTGTAAAGTTAAAATGATACTTACCTTCCTTCCATCACGATCTTTGAAAAATGGAAATGTTACTCATGTGTACGTACGACCTACCGTCTCTATGATTGTAACGTAGTTAATTTTTCATAACGATATTTAATGGTTGGTTTAAAAAGTATAAGTTATATATAAAAATGATAATTATTTCATTTTTAACATTTTATAGATGATTAATTAATAATCTCTCTAAACTTATTCAACTCCCCAAAGTGATTTTGGACATATGAACCGTTAATCGTTAAAACGTCCGACATGGAATTAATTGGTTAAGTAGTTGAATATGTCATAGTAATAATTTAAATAAAATTAATAATAAACATGAAAAGTTTCTTAAATAGGTAAATAATTAACTTAAGTTTATTATTCAGGAATATAAATAACGAACACAACAAATCAGGATCGAGGCAAGGGATCTCTCTAAACCACCATTTTCTTTGGGTTATGATCCTTATCTATCTAACTCACTTTAATTCTATCTTAATGTTATAGAATGATTATAAATTGTATATAAATGACTCTAAAATATATACCTAGCTTATTATTCCTTCCTTTTATGGGGTAATACATACCTTATTATCATTTCTCAAATTCCTTCATTATAAAATTTTCTTTGTTTATGATAAGAAGAAAGATTATGAAACCAATTTTATTTACATGGGTAATTATTAAGTAATTAATTATGATTGATTCCTTTATATAGCACACAATGATCATAAAAAATTTATTATGGGTTCACCTAGATAGTTCTCCAATGCACTGAGTAAAGTATTAGTGTCACGAGGCGTCATGTATGAGATTAGGGAGTAAACCGAATCCATTATAGAACCTTTTACACCATGAGATATTGTATAGAATGTTTGACTTGACTCATTTTTATGTCATTTTATATGTTTTTGACACATTTCCTATGATTCCATGATCTTATGATACCATGTTATTTATGATATGATTCCATGAAATTACGTATGAGCCTTCTATTTTATGATATTATGTTATACCTTTGACTCACATGTTATTTTTCCTTAACAAGTATATTCTGTTATTGGATTTTTTATCTCACCCCTTTATTTATATATTCTCTAGGTTATCCTATATATATTTAGGATCTAAAATATATTTTAGGAGCTCACTATATACAATAAATTAAACATTCCATGTTTAAGTTTCATTTTATGTAATATTAACCTAGTCTACCAAAGACACGAGGCCTTTACAACAATTGTGTTGTATTAATGGATATTTATGTTTAAGAGTATTGTAATAAAATGTGTAAAAGACATGGGTCACCATAGTTTCTATTATATGAAAGGTTGATTTAACCTTTGGAACTAAGATGAGGAAAATTTTGTGAGAAACCTATGGATAATTATAAGGATAATAATAAGTATAGGAAAATATCTTGGAATCTTGGTGAAGTGAAGATCGAGTGATTTTCATAAAATGAAATCCCTATCTGGATACTATAGGTGGACATGGTTCTGATATAGATGTACCTAGGGGTAAAAAATCTGAGAAAGGCATGCCAGAATTGACTTGAGCATTGCCTAATAAACGATAATGAACCTTACTATGCACCTATTTTGACAATCTTGAGAGATATGTTTTGAAAATTCACAAACTATTTAAAAACCCTTATGAAGGACCTGAAAATATTATTAGGTTAGAAAAACTAATAGGGAAATTACTATTGATAACCTAGTTTGAAACTTATAGACTCATCAATCAGGATGTACTTATCATTTATATGTTATTCCTCTCATGTTCATAAGTTTACCTTGTGTAGGTTTTTTAGTTAATGAGTCATCATCTTGTTTTTCTTATATTTAATGGTGGGAAATAGGAGAAAATATACCAACAACCAACATGATAGGAAATGTGATGATTTTCCCAATGATATTCCTAATATCCTGAGTGTGGGATCTAATAACTTCATGTATGAACTGGAACAAGTAGCTCATGTTATTGATAATAACATGAATCATGCAAAACACCCTAATCCTCCCAAGAAGGATTAAGTTGTAGTCGAATAATTTTTGTGAAAAAGGACCCATAAATTAAGTGAAAATTATAATTCTCTTATTGCTGAACAATAGATTAATTCTATTGAGAAGATATTCTTTGTCCTCCAATTCACAGATCAAGAGAAAGTTGTTTTGGTTGTTTATCACATTTAGGGAGAAGCTTATAAGTGGTGGAAACTAATCAATAACATAAAGTCCAAAGAGGGTATTGATTCCATGAAATGTAAAGAATTCAAGAAAATATTTTTCAATAAAAATTTTCTCCGAACTCTCTATTTTAAAATAGAGAGGGAGTTCCTCAGTATTATCTAAAAGTAAGAAGAGTCTATCGGGGCATATGAGGCAAAATTCACAAGGCTATCATGGTACAACTCCAGATTTTTTATCCTCACCAAAAGTAAGGCGGAACATTTCATTTAAATGTTAAATATAAGTCTAAAAAATATTAAGTGATTCAAGACATTGATAGTTATGAAAAGATTGTCCGTAGTCCCCTAAATGTTGTGTAATGACCTGAAAAAATGTACTTATTTTATTTATGGATCTATTTCCTCCTATTTTTTTGTCAGAAATTACACTATGCAATTTCAAACTTTATTTTCTATCTTTTATTATTTTTAATAACTAAGGAATTTTATATTTAAAAGTCATATTTCTCATAATTAGGGAATTATTATGGTTAAATAAACATCATTTTTGAATTATAAATATCAAAATTTTACTTGGGTGAATTTTTAGTAGTTTTCTAAGAAGTTTCAATTTTTTTATAAATATTATTTTATTAATAGTGTTCTTTTTATGAATAGTAAAGAAATATTTTATTATTAAATAACTTTTTCTGTGTACTAATTTTGGAAAAAACAGACATACATGGTTGTGATCTGTAAGATATTTAGAGTCTAATGAGGTCAACATAATTTTTTAGGTGAATAGTAACTTAACCTTTTGGAAAAGTAATTTTAACCTTATGAATCATAATGAATATTAAATCAGCTAAAAAAATAGAAACTTCACCCATGAATGTATAAATACAATTTAGAGATCTTAAAAGTGAAAAAAACGATCATCGTATAAGTATTGGTATTTTTGTATGTCATAAATATTTTAATTAAACTTTTATGATTAATTTAATAATTTATAATGGAAGTTTATTTTTATAAAATGTAACCATAAATTGTTACTTTATTGTAATATGGATATAATATAATTTTATGGGACCATGATTAATTTCTCAAGGTGTTATAAAACGAGTTATAATTTTAAAGCTGTTTAAAAAAAATAACATATGATTTTATTTAAAAATTAAATTAAAAATATTTAGAAAAATATTTTCATAAAATTTAGTTCATTTTTTAATTCAGATCATAGATATTAGGTTAGGGTGAATTTATGAGATTTTTATAAAATGTTTTATTTTTCGGTGAATAGTAAAAATACAGTTTTGAGTTTCAGTGTGTTTAATGACATCATTGATGACGTAATCACAATGTAATAATTATGGTCGAATTTTGTAGAGTAATATATGTTATGAGGTGTTCCAAGTTTCAAATAGCATAGGCAAGCCCATGGTTTTTCAAATACCACCAATGAGGTGTCCCATGTAAATTAATAAAATATTCCCTCATTTTTGCTATAAATACCAACTCATTATTTCATTAATTTCATTAAAAATTCCTCCTCAATGAATATATAGTCTTTTTACCTCCCAAGGATTCCTCCAAATGTTACCTCAATCCCCCAAAGGTCACAACCTTCGATTTTTTGAAGTTACTCTTCAAGGAAAGAGAACCTTTCCCCCTCCACTTTTAGTCATGACTTCCTTTATGTTATGTCTTCTAGTTTAGTTTTTATTATATGGGGGTATGTTCTTATATATAATTATTTCTGTAAATTTTATGTACAAATGATTAGAGACTCTCTCCACTCTCATCAACTGATTTTTATGAATTTTAAGCGACGTCGTTAGGCTGCCGAATTTTCGTAAAAGAAATCACATCTTCTCTTTTCTTTAAAGTTTCCTTTTCATGTGGTATTCCATTCAAATATCCACATCATGATCTTATTTACATTGTATTATGTCCGTATAATTTTTTATGAGTTATTTATGAGTGTGTGACCCTTTTATGTTATCTTTTTAATGTTTTCTAAAACCATGTTATATAGCCATATGCTGCAGAAGTTTCATTTCAAAATATCTCTCCCTTTCTCAATAAGTTCTCTTATTTTATTTATGTGAATAACCAAACCTATTTCATTTCCAAGGGTATTCATCAATACATAAAATTGATATATTTCATTCTGTAATTTACATACATATAACCCTCACTCCCATTCTGGTGGTTATAAACGACACAATGATCTTATTTTTAAGTACTTTTTAAATAGCACAATTTTGACATGAAACCCATTTATTTTATTCTATTTGGGTTATTTATGAAATGTATGATTTTGAAATATGTGAATCACATGAAAATAAAAACATATTAAGGGTGTTCCTTGATAGCACTCAAATGCATTGGGTAAAGAATTTAATCTCTAGAGATGACAAGTTTCATGATATCTTAGTGAATAACCCTAGTAGTTTTTATGACACCTTGGGGATGAACCTTGGTGATATGTTTATGAATGTCTAAATTAAATGTTTTATCCACATATAAAAGTTATTATTCATGTTCTTTTTATTATGATATTCCTCTTCTTCCATTGACCATGTCTTTATTTTTTTTTCATCAAGTTCTTATCGATATCACAAGTAAACATATTCCCTTGTTTTCCTTACCGAGACTTCTGCTCACCCTTTACTTTGATATATGTCTCTAGGTTATGAGATGCAGTAATTGTACTTAGGATGAAATTTTCAAGAAGCTTTTCAAGGGGATTAAAATAATGTTTTATGTTTTCATGTATTATGTTCCCGATTTCCAAGACACTAAACTTTAAAATATCCTCTGTTTGTAAAATGTAATGAAAAGTTATGTAATAAAAAGGCAAGATGGCATAGTTAGTATCAAAGGACAGTTTAGTTATTTATGGAAATTTTTCTATGAAAACATTAGGAAGAACCCTATAAAAAATTTTAAATATAGGAAATCTTCCTAGTATTTTGGTGAAATATTAAGTAAGTGGTTTCCGAACAAATAAATCCCTGTCTAGTTACGAACAAGTGGATGTGGCTCTGGAACAGATTTACTTAGGAGTGAAAACTTTAACAAGGAGTTTCAGGCTTGACCCGAGGTATCCTGGTACATGACAACAAACCTTACTGCACACCTGGTTTGACAATCCTAGGGGATATGTTTGGTTAAACACAACTTTTTATGATTAATTATGAAGGATTTATAGAAAATGAAATTGTTTTTGAAGAATAATATTTGTTTTAATCATGATTTTTAAGACATAAAATTACTTTATAATTATAAGATTCATAATAGCAACCAATTTTTAATAAGAGAAAATTGAGAGGATGTAATTTTTTAAGGGGGAATAATGTAACGACCTGAAAAAAATACTTATTTTATTTATGAGTCTCTTTCCTCCTATTTTTTTTGTCAAAAATTACACTATGCGATTTTACTCTTCATTTTCTATCCACTTTTATTTTTAATAACTAAATATTTTTATATTTAAAAGTTATATTTCTCATAATTAGGGAATTATTATGGTTAAATAAATATCATTTTTGAATTATAAATATCAAAATTTATCTAGGGTAAATTTTTAGTAGTTTTCTAAGAAGTTTCAATTTTTCGATAAATATTATTTTATGAATACTGTTCTTTTGATGAATAGTATTTTTTTTGTTAAATAACTTTTCTGTGTAATTATTTTTGAAAAAAAATGCATTTATAGTTGTGATTAGTAAGATATTTAGAGTCTAATGAGGTCAACTTAATTTTTTAAGTGAATAGTAACTTAACCCTTTGAAATAGTAATTTTACCCTTTTGAATAGTAATGAATAGTAAATCATCCAAAAAAATAGAAACTTCACCCATGAATGTATAAATATAATTTTGACATCTTAAAAGTGAAAAAATGATTATTGTATAAGTATTGGTATTTTTGTATGTCATAAATATTTTAATTACAATTTTATGATTAATTTAATAATTTAAAATGGAAATTTACTTTCATAAAATGTAATCATAAATTTTGAATTTATTTTCTTATGGATATAAGATAATTTTATGGGACCATGATTAATTTCTCAAGGTGTTATAAAACAAGTTATAATTTTAAAGTTTTTTGAAATAAATTATGATTTTATTTAAAAATTAAATTAAAAATATTTAGAAGATTATTTTCATAAAATGGAGTTCATTTTTTAATTCAAATCATCTATATTAGGTTAGGGTGAATTTATGATATTTTTATAAAATGTTTTGTTTTTTGGTAAATAGTAAAAAATACAGTTTTGAGTTTCGGTGTGTTTAGTGACATCATTGATGATTTACTCATGATGTAATAATTATGGTAGAATATTGTATAGTAATATATGTTATGAGGTGTCCCAATTGGCCAATACCATGGGAAAATACCATGGGTATGCCCATGGTTTTGCAAATACCACTAATGAGGTGTCCCTTGGAAATTAATAAAATATTCCCTCATTTTTGCTATAAATACCAACCAATTACTTAATTAATTTCATTTAAAATTCCTCCTCAATGAATATTTGGTCTTTTTACCTCCCAAGGAGACCTCCCAAGGTTCCCTTAATCTCCCCAAGGTCCCAATTTTTGAATTTTTGAAGTTACTCTTCAAGGTAAGGGAGCCTTTCACCCTCCTCTTTTAGTCATGACTTCCTTTATGTTATGTCTTCTAGTTTTGATTTTATTATGTGGGGGTATGTTCTTATATATCATTGTTGATTTAAATTTTATGTAAAAATTACAAGGGAGCCTTTCCACTCTCATAAACTGATTTTTCTGAATTTTAAGCGATGCCGTTAGGCTACCGAGTTTTTGTAAAAAAATCGCATCTTCTCTTTTCATTCAAGTTTCCTTTTCATGTGGTATGCCATTAAAATATACATACCATAATCTTATTTACATTTTATTATGTACCTATATTGTATTATGAGTTATTTATTAGTGGGTTACCCTTTTCTCTAATCTTTTTAATGTTTTCTAAAACCATGTTATATAGCCATTATGCTGTAGAAGTTTCGTCTCAAAATCTCTCTCTTTTTCTCAAGAAGTTCTTTTATTTTATTTATGTGAATACCCAAACCTATTTCATTTCCAATGGTATTCATTAAGAAATAAAATTGATATATTTTATTCTGTAATTGACTTAAATATAACCCTCAATCCTTTTCCGTGGGTTATAAATGACATAATGATCTGGTTTTTAAGTACTTTTTAAACGTCACGATTTTGATATGAAACCCATTTCTTTTATTCTATTTGTGTTATTTATGAAATGTATGATTATGATCTATGTGGATCACATTAAAATAAATACATAATAAGTTTGTGCCATGATAGCGCTCCAATGCATTGGGTAATGAATTTAATCTGTAGAGATGGAAAGTTTTACGATACCTTGGTGAACAACCCTGGTAATTTTTTTGACACCTTGGGGATGAACCTTGGTGATATGTTCATGGATGTCTAAATTAAATTTTGTAGCCACATATTAATGTTATGATTCATGTTATTTTTATTATGATATTTCTATTCTTCTATTTCCCATTTCATTTTGTTTTTCATCAAGTTCTTATCGATATCACAAGTAAACTGATTCCCTTGTTTTCATTACTGGGACTTCTGCTCACCCTTTCCTTTGATGTATGTCTCCAGGTTATGAGATGCAGTTATTGTAATTAGGATGAACTTTTCAAGAATATTTTAAAGGGTATTAAAATAATGTTTTATGTTTTCATTTATTATGTTCCTGAGTTCCAAGACACTAAACTTTAAATGATCATTTGTTTGTAAAATGTAATAAAAAGTTATGTAATAAAAAGGTGGGATGGAATATGTTGAGATGCAGATCAGTGAATCTTAGTGTTCTCATGGGACTAAAGACAAAAAACTTGAATTGGATTTTTCTTCGGGGGTATCAATAGATAAATCCCATGGAGGAAAGAAAACCCAACATCCCACCTATCAAAATTGTGGTAAGAACCATCTTGGAAATTTCCTAAGGGGAACTAGAAGATTAATTATGTGTGGAAAATAGGGGAATTAGGCTAATCAATTTTTAAGGGAAATTAAGAAGATCACTAATGAGGAAGAAGAAAATAATG
Organism: Viscum album; assembly: GCA_963277665.1. Classification (NCBI taxonomy): domain Eukaryota; kingdom Viridiplantae; phylum Streptophyta; class Magnoliopsida; order Santalales; family Viscaceae; genus Viscum; species Viscum album. The sequence continues at coordinate 1,543,890,072 of OY728141.1, forward strand.
TTTATATTAAAAATATTTACACTGTATAGTGTTTTAACTATAAGGATCATGGTAATTATGCTGGCCAATTCCCTAATCTAAGTGTTGTTAGAGACAACAATGACAACAACCTCTAAGGTAATAAGGAAGGGTGTTTTCTATCACAAAGGCTGAGGTAGATGATGAAGATTATGTGGTTATAGGTATGTTATCTATTCATTCAAGATTATATAACACACTTTTTGATTATAGTTTTATGCATTCCTTCATATTTTGTAAGTTTGGTAGAACTATTCAATCACTCCCTCAAAACATGAGGGTTGAGATATCTATGAGAATAAAAAATGGGGTGACAGTTTCATCCCAAGTATATAACTTCTACCCATTAAAATTTTGTCAACTTAATATTCTAGAAAATATCATCTTACATACTTTATTGGATTTTTTTTCTATTTTGGGAATGGATTGTTTATCCTTATGTAAATCCAAGATCATTTTTTGAGAGAGGTTGATTACTCTTCACATCCCAAATCATTATCTAATTCAGTACAAGTGTAAGGAGTAGGATGCATCACCCCAAGAATATTCTATTGAATCATGGATACTATTTCATTACAATAAATCATATCTATCCCAAATGATTGAGATAAAGGAGAAAATAATGCTTAAATACATGCCCATTATGAGGGATTATACTGATGTATTCCCTAAAGAAGTTCCTGGTCTTCCTACTAACTAATAATTTGAGTTCTCAAAAAAACATATAACTAGGTATCTACCCATATCCAAGACTCCTTATATAATGAACACTATTGAGTTAGAAGAAATGAAGAAGAAGTTGAAAGAGATTCTAGAAAAGGGTTTTATATGCCTGAGTGCATTACTATAGAGTGTGCCAATCATCTTCATCATGAAGAAGGATGGGTCAATGCACCTTTGTATTGATTATCATGAACTCGACATGATCATGTTAAAAACAGTATCCCCCTCCATGAATATATGACTTGTGTAACGCCCCGACCCCAGTTACCTAGAGTCGGTGCATTATTACATAACATTGGCATGATCACAAGAAAGATCAAATCTCGAAAGACCGATTGGTTTAGTAGCCTTGGAAACACTAGATATATTCATAAGTTTTACATTACATCATAAAATGAAAAAATACTACAACAACATAATGTTTCCACAATCCACACTATTAACCCCTCATAAAATCCCTGCAGGTCATTCATAACTTACTTCTTCACATCCTGGGAAAAATAAAACATAGAAAAGGGGTGAGCTCAAATGCCCAGTAAGGATAAAAATATAGCGGAAACTTTCATAAATAAGAATAAACATTTAAGGCAATGTATAACTAAAACAAAAGCCTTTTAAATATGAACTTTCAACATGGTATGGCATAAATAAAATGAAATAATGCCATTTACTTATTCACATGGATATTCTACTAATCGAATAATCACATGCAAAAATCAATAACCACTTTCATAATGTTGGAATGCATAATGCCAGACTATCATAACCACATAGCCAAGGCCTCGTGCCAAGACTACAAATAAGATTTTGTCAAGGCCTTGTGCCAAGACACTAGTTTGTCTCATGAGACCTACCGATGCATCGAGGAGCTATAGCGGGCTCCACCCGTCACATATTAAGTCCAATGCATTCCCATATGAAAAGGTTTAAACATAACATAAACATTCGTATTAAAACTAGCATACGAAATGTCAATACTTTCACCATAAACTATGAATGGTATAAAAATAGCACATCCACAGTCAAACATATCAAAAAAACTTCAATACAATATAGAAGTTTTGTATCATAATAAATCAACTTCAAATAATCTTAAAAATCCATCAAAGGATGTTGAAATAGATGAAATCAAAATTCTTTTTAAAGAAATATCTCCTTTTATTTTGAAATAATTTAAGATCCATATAAAATAAAACATTTTCTTTGAAAATATTCTTATAAGCTTGTAAGGGAAGATTTGAAGATTTTATAACGGAAGAAAATAGCCGCACTCGCCGTATAAGTAAAAAAACATTCTTACCTTAATTCTGTCGAAAAGGTTAAAAATGACCTTGTTTTGAAAATGACCGAAAGATTCCTTTATAAACCACTTATAAAAGTCAAAAAGGGTATAAATGACTTTAACTCATATTCTAGTAAATAGTAAAAATGTTTTGAAATACATTTTTAAGAAACATGGATGTGGATGATAAAGAGATCCCAGTATATTATTACATATAAACAACCTCAGATAATGAAGAGATTGTGAAATAACCCTTACCTTGTACTTTTCCTTGGTTGGGGTAGGTTAACCTCCTCTTCTCCGAGTTCTTCCTTTTGATTTGATCAAAAGGGCTCCTTAGGTTGGATTTCTGATCAAACTAAGGCCTCTAGGTTGTAGTGAGGGATGTTCGGAGAGTATTTGGGCAGAGTTTGGCCGAACCAAAAGGCTTTGAAGGTGTGAAGAAATGAGAAGGAGGAGTGCCCTTTTATAAGAGGGGTGAGGGGCACCTTTGGAAAAGCTAGAAATATTAATTTATAATAAATTCATATTCGGTTTCTAATGGCTCCAAAGCTTATTATTCAAAGGTTAAGGTGGGGATAGGTCGAAAACCACTCAACCAATAGAATTTAGACAGGTTTGGGTACTTATATTAACCTTATCTTTAAGTATTAACTCTAAGTTAATTAGTTTCACTTTTACAATGTCTCTTTGTATTTTTATATAATATGGTTAATAAACTTACTATATACATCCAAGAGACCCCCAAGTGGTCCATTAATGATTAACCTATTATGATATAAGTCTCTTGGCCTAACCTTATATTTTTAGGAATTTAATATCAATTAAGAATATAATATTTGTTTTAAGAACTCTTTTATGTCAATTTTGACACTATTCAATAGTTGATTTTTGTGAAACTCATAACAGATTGATTACTTATAACAAAGTCAATTAAATAAATCCTAATATATCATATTATCCTATAAAATTAGTTTAATTCATTAAAAGTTTCATATTATATTTTTTTGGGTATTTATAATATCAATTATTTTAATTTTTCACTATTATAGTAATTACTGCATCATCATTGTGTCATAAATAAAATAAATTATTTAATGTCTAAAAATTATAAATAAAATATCATTATGTAGGAAATCTTTTTATCTTTCTAATGAATATTTATAATCTAAAATCCAACATATATAACCCTATGTAACAATTTGTTTTCTAAAAGATATATGCTTGTGTCATTTTTGTATTCATTTTAACTTAATTAAAATAAAGTGTCATTATCACTTACAAGTGGATCCATGGGGTCCCAAAATAGACCCAAAGATTACCATGGTCGACCATGTATCAACCAATAGGTTTAAGACACGTTTTAGGGTAATTTAGTATTATTATAATATTATTTTTTTAACCCTTATTTACCGGATTTACCCTTAACCATGGTAAATAAAATATTTACCGCAGTAATTATTCAAAATGTCTAAAAATAAAAGTTACCTATTTACACAATTTTAACATCCTAATTCCAAATATGGAATCCATTTTCCTAAATTCAAAACACAGAAGTGGCAGAAATTAATTTAAAATTAATTCTCGCTGTCAAAACAAAAAGCGTGTTTTTAAGAGATAATAACTATCAAAAGATTGACTCTCGTTTATGTTCGGTTTAATTGTAAAATTATGTCCAATGACCAACATTATATTAAATGGTAAAAATATATTCTAAATATACTTTAAAACCACTCAAATTCATAATTTATCACTATTAATTATTTTGATTAAAAAAGTTGTTTTTAATTAAAACTTAGTAATTTTCACTATTCATCAAAATATGAAAGTTATCCGAAATGTACCAAAATTTCACCTTAGGCTAAATTCGATATTACGAATCCAAAAATGAAGTCCATTTTCAAATATAAAATATATATAATTTCAAAAAGTAGGTATTACTATTCATAACGGCTAGTTTGATTAGTTATGGTGTGTTAGAACTCGGTGTTGCGTACAACACACGCTATCACATTATTCAAAGAGAAGCGTACCGTAGAAGCTTGGGGTGTTACATTCTCCCCTCCTTCAAATAATTGCGTCCTCGCAATTTCTAGGGTATTACTGCATAAAAAGACTCGGGTGGTTCTTCATCATAAGTTCCTCGGGTTCCCACGTTGCCTCTTCCATCTTATGGTTTCTCCACAAAACTTTTACCAGACGCGTCGTCCGGTTTCTCAGCACTTGTTCTCTCGTATCAAGAATCTTGACGGGCTCTTCGCAATAAGACAGATCGGGTTCCAGTTCTAATTCCTCACAGGTGAGTACATGCGTCGGATCAGGCATGTATTTCCTCAATAGAGATACGTGGAACACATCGTGAACTTTGGAGAGACTTGGCGGCATTGCCAATCGGTAAGCTACAACCCCAATTCGTTCTAGAATTTCGAAGGGTCCGATGTACCTGGGACTCAATTTACCTTTCTTACCAAAATGTATGACTCCCTTCCACGAAGATACCTTCAGAAAAACATGATCACCGACTTGAAATTCCAAATCCTTCCTTCGATTATCGGCATAGCTCTTCTGCCTACTTTGAGCTACTTTGATGTGATTTTGGATTACTTTCACCTTTTCCACCATTTCCTCCACCAGTTCTGGGCCTACAAGTTTTCTTTCACCAACGTCATCCCAACAGGTTGGTGTACGACATCTCTTTCCGTATAACGCTTCATATGGTGCCATCTGAATACTCGAATGGAAGCTATTGTTATAGGAAAGTTCTACCAAAGGTAAATATTGATCCCACATACCCTGAAAGTCAAGTGAGCAAGATCTCAACATGTATTCTAAGGTTTGAATAGTCCGTTCTGATTGTCCGACTGTCTGAGGGTGGTAAGCAGTGCTCAAATGAAGTTCAGTATCCAGGGATTTCTGAAGACTTTTCCAGAATCTTGAAGTAAAACGGGGATCACGATCAGAAACAATCGATAGGGGTACTCCATGAAGTCTCACAACTTCATTAATATATAGTCTTGCTAGACATTCCAGGGGTAGATCTTCTCTTATAGCAAGAAAATGTGCTGTCTTGGTAAGACGATCAACAATAACCCATATTGCATCATTCCTTCATGTTTTGAATCAATGACCACCATTGATCAGCATCTCCAGTGAGGCGGTAAACTGCCATGATAACTTTTTCCCTTTCACTGCTCCCCAAAGCCTGAAATATTTTCTCTAGGGAATTTATCCACTGCTCGGCTACTAAGGGATTTGTACTCCCATTGAACGTTGGTGGTTGTTGCCTCATGAATCGATCTAACATTGATCCTCCACGCTGCGGATCAGGGTGCTCCATACGGGTAAGGTTATTATTCATAACCTGAGTAAGTTGTCCCAGTATGGTGATTAGCTGATCAGCACCAGTTGCATCACCAGCCCCACTATAATTATCTTGAGCAGGAGGGAAATCCCTACATGGAGTGCGTGTATTGATACGGTTTCCATTTCTTCCACTAGGCGCCATTTCTAAACAATGGCATAAACTAGATCAGTTTATGAATCAAAATACATAATCCCATACTTATAAAGCACTTAACATAAATTGAACTATTTATAGATATAATCCATAATCATAAAAATGTTTTCTTTGAGGAATTATATACTCATAAACCCTTCATAATGATTTGTAAAGAAAATGAGAGTTATCCTAAGCATATCCCCCGGGAGTGTCGTAACCAAGAGTGCAGCAAGGCCCGTTGTCGTGCACCAGTTCCCGTTCGAGTCTAGCTCAAAGCGGTGTTTTCGGGTTTTACCCCTAGGTACATCTGTGCCAGAGCCGCCTCTACCTGCTCGTATCCATACAGGGATGTATTGCTCGGAAAACTCACAAAATCTCTACAATACCAAAATTTTAGGAATTTCTTCTATACTAATCCTCAAAGTTCATCTTAGGTCTACGTGCTCTAATCAGAGTTTATCTAAATCTAGCTTCCAAGGTTTGTACTAAACTTCCTCTGATACCAACTGTAACGCCCCGACCCCAGTTACCCAGAGTCGGTGCATTATTACATAACATTGGCATGATCACAAGAAAGATCAAATCTCGAAAGACCGATTGGTTTAGTAGCCTTGGAAACACTAGATATATTCATAAGTTTTACATTACATCATAAAATGAAAAAATACTACAACAAAATAATGTTTCCACAATCCACACTATTAACCCCTCATAAAATCCCTGCAGGTCATTCATAACTTACTTCTTCACATCCTGGGAAAAATAAAACATAGAAAAGGGGTGAGCTCAAATGACCAGTAAGGATAACAATATAGCGGAAACTTTCATAAATAAGAATAAACATTTAAGGCAATGTATAACTAAAACAAAAGCCTTTTAAATATGAACTTTCAACATGGTATGGAATAAATAAAATGAAATAATGCCATTTACTTATTCACATGGATATTCTACTAATCGAATAATCACATGCAAAAATCAATAACCACTTTCATAATGTTGGAATGCATAATGCCAGACTATCATAACCACATAGCCAAGGCCTCGTGCCAAGACTACAAATAAGATTTTGTCAAGGCCTTGTGCCAAGACACTAGTTTGTCTCATGAGACCTACCGATGCATCGAGGAGCTATAGCGGGCTCCACCCGTCACATATTAAGTCCAATGCATTCCCATATGAAAAGGTTTAAACATAACATAAACATTCGTATTAAAACTAGCATACGAAATGTCAATACTTTCACCATAAACTATGAATGGTATAAAAATAGCACATCCACAGTCAAACATATCAAAAAACCTTCAATACAATATATAAGTTTTGTATCATAATAAATCAACATCAAATAATCTTAAAAATCCATCAAAGGATGTTGACATAGATGAAATCAAAATTCTTTTTAAAGAAATATCTCCTTTTATTTTGAAATAATTTAAGATCCATATAAAATAAAACATTTTCTTTGAAAATATTCTTATAAGCTTGTAAGGGAAGCTTTGAAGATTTTATAATGGCGGAAAATAGCCGTACTCGCCGTATAAGTAAAAAAACATTCTTACCTTAATTCTGTCGAAAAGGTTAAAAAGGACCTTGTTTTGAAAACGACCGAAAGATTCCTTTATAAACCACTTATAAAAGTCAAAAAGGGTATAAATGACTTTAACTCATATTCTAGTAAATAGTAAAAATGTTTTGAAATACATTTTTAAGAAACATGGATGTGGATGATAAAGAGATCCCAATATATTATTACATATAAACATCCTCGGATAATGAAGAGATTGTGAAATAACCCTTACCTTGTACTTTTCCTTGGTTGGGGTAGGTTAACCTCCTCTTCTTCGGGTTCTTCCTTTTGATTTGATCAAAAGGGCTCCTTAGGTTGGCTTTCTGATCAAAATAAGGCCTCTAGGTTGTAGTGAGGGATGTCGGGAGAGTATTTGGGCAGAGTTTGGCCGAACCAAAAGGCTTTGAAGGTGTGAAGAAATGAGAAGGAGGAGTGCCCTTTTATAAGAGGGGTGAGGGGCACCTTTGGAAAAGCTAGAAATATTAATTTATAATAAATTAATATTCGGTTTCTAATGGCTCCAAAGCTTATTATTCAAAGGTTAAGGTGGGGATAGGTCGAAAACCACTCAACCAATAGAATTTAGACAGGTTTGGGTACTTATATTAACCTTATCTTTAAGTATTAACTCTAAGTTAATTAGTTTCACTTTTACAATGTCTCTTTGTATTTTTATATAATATGGTTAATAAACTTACTATATACATCCAAGCGACCCCCAAGTGGTCCATTAATGATTAAACTATCATGCTATAAGTCTCTTGGCCGAACCTTAGATTTTTAGGAATTTAATATCAATTAAGAATATAATATTTGTTTTAAGAACTCTTTTATGTCAATTTTGACACTATTCAATAGTTGATTTTTGTGAAACTCATAACAGATTTATTACTTTGAACAAAGTCAATTAAATAAATCCTAATATATCTTATTACCCTAGAAAATTATTTTAATTCATTAAAAGTTTCATATTATATTTTTTTGGGTATTTATAATATCAATTATTTTAATTTTTCACTATTATAGTAATTACTGCATCATCATTGTGTCATAAATAAAATAAATTATTTAATGTCTAAAAATTATAAATAAAATATCATTATGTAGGAAATCTTTTTAGCTTTATAATGAATATTTATAATCTAAAATCCAACATATATAACCCTATGTAACAATTTTTTTTCTAAAAGATATATGCTTGTGTCATTTTTGTATTCATTTTAACTTAATTAAAATAAAGTGTCATTATCACTTACAAGTGGATCCATGGGGTCCCAAAATAGACCCAAAGATTCCCATGGTCGACCATGTATCAAACAATAGGGTTAAGACACGTTTTAGGGTAATTTAGTATTATTATAATATTATTTTTTTAACCCTTATTTACCGGATTTACCCTTAACCATGGTAAATAAAATATTTACCGCAGTAATTATTCAAAATGTCTAAAAATAAAAGTTACCTATTTACACAATTTGAACATCCTGATTCCAAATATGGAATCCATTTTCCTAAATTCAAAACACAGAAGTGGCAGAAATTAATTTAAAATTAATTCTCGCTGTCAAAACAAAAAGCATGTTTTTAAGAGATAATAACTATCAAAAGATTGACTCTCTTTTATGTTCGGTTTAATTGTAAAATTATGTCCAATTACCAACATTATATTAAATGGTAAAAATATATTCTAAATATACTTTAAAACCACTCAAATTCATAATTTATCACTATTAATTATTTTGATTAAAAAAGTTGTTTTTAATTAAAACTTAGTAATTTTCACTATTCATCAAAATATGAAAGTTATCCGAAATGTACCAAAATTTCACCTTAGGCTAAATTCGATATTCCGAATCCAAAAATGAAGTCCATTTTCAAATATAAAATATATATAATTTCAAAAAGTAGGTATTACTATTCATAACGGCTAGTTTGATTAGTTATGGTGTGTTAGAACTCGGTGTTGCGTACAACACACGCTATCACATTATTCAAAGAGAAGCGTACCGTAGAAGCTTGGGGTGTTACAACTTGTTTGATCAACTATGTGGAGATAATTATTTCTCTAAGGCAAACCTTCGATCAAGATATCACCAATTAATAGTGAAGAAGGATGATATTCCCATACTACCTTTCGAACAAGGTATGACCACTATGAGTTCATAGTGATTCATTTTAGAATCACCAATGATACAAAAATATTTATGGATTTTATGAATATAGTCTTTAGATATTACCTTGACAATGTTTTGGTAGTATTTATAAATGATATTCTAATTTACTCCAAAAGTAAGGAGGAGCATGAGGGGAAATTAAATACTATTCTAAAGGATTTGATAAAGGAGAATCTATATGAAAATCACAATAAATGTGGGTTCTTTATAAAGGAAGTATCATTCTTGGGGCATATTATCACTAGATAAGGGATATCTATATACCCTTTAAAGAAAAAGGCAACTGAGGGCTGGCCTAGAGCAGTATTTGTTCTAGTGATCTAAAGTTTCCTTAGATAGGATGGGTATTACCGACTATTTGTAATTTTTTTTAATGATTTTAAAACCCAATAAACTAGCTAAAATATAAGGGAGTAATGTTTTTCTAGACCAGTGAATGTGAAGAGAGCTTTAAGGAGTTGAAAAAGAGGCTTATCACTATATAAGTACTAATTCTACCCTTAAGTGGAGAAATATTTGTAGTATATAGCTATGATTCAAAGAAGGGTTTTGGATGTGTACTAATTAATAATGATAAAATGATATCCTATGACTCCAGGAAGGTGAAATTTCAGGAGCAGAACTATCCCACGCATGACTTGGAGTTGGCTATAGTGATCATTTCATTGAAGATTTTGTAACATTATCTCTATGGGGAGAAGTGTAAAATATACATGGATCACAGGAGCCTAAAATATATTTATTCACATTTAAAGATATTAACATGTTCCAACAATTATGGTTAGATAAGATCAAAGACTATGATTGCCTAATTAATTACTATTCTAGGAAAACAAAGTATAGATTCTCTAAGTAAAAAGGATATGACAATTTTATCAATGATATCAGTTGGGAAGGATCCAATATTTCTAGAATTGCAATGAATGTAAATGAGAATAAAAAATGATCTTCATCCTACATTTCATAAAAATTTTCTCAACCATCCATTATTGAAAGGATTAACGGGGCCCAAAAATTGGATGAGGTTCTACCGAAAAAGGTTTAGAATATTTTGGAGTTCAACCTTGCCAAATATGGGTTTATAAGGTTTGTAAATTGGATATGTGTCCCATAAAAACCAAAGTTTAAGAGTGAGATTCTCAACGATGCTCATAGATCATCCTTATCTATTCATACGAGAAGCACTAAGATGTATAAGGATCTAAAACAAAACTTATGGTGGGATAACATGAAGGAGGATATTGCAGAATTTGTATCTCGATGCTTGGTATGCGAATAAGACAAGGATGAATTAAATAAGTCTAAGGGTATGATGTTACCATTTCCCATACCACACTACTACAAAAAACGCCATTAATAGTGCTAGAATAGTATTTTATCAATGCTATAAAAGCACGGACTACCTCAGCGTGGTTAAAAGGCTAAGGCTTTTATCAGCACTAAAAAGGCACTGATAAAATGTATCTTTACTAGTACAAATAAAATTTATGATGAATAAAACAATTTATCAATGCTTTTAATTAAAACTAATAAATATACCCTTTATCAGCACAAATAAAGATTACTTTATCGGTGCTTCTATAAGAACTGGTAAAGTATATCTTTATCAACACATTTAGTACGCTGATAAAAGGGAAAACTGCAGTGTGATGCTACAACACAGTACTGCACCTAAAATAGGGAATGAAGTGTGATGTAACAACACACTGCATCACCAAAAACAATAAAATAAATGACCAAAATAAGATAAAAATACTAAATTTAAATGAAATAAAATTTCTATAAAAAATACAAGAAAAAAAATCACTATTATAGAGTATGTGAGTTGTTTTTTTAAAAAAATTAATGTAAATTTTGAATAAAAAGGTGCACTTGGAGTCATACCGGTCAAACCATGAGTTGAATTGTGGTGTGACTAATTCCTACACATCAAAAACGACTTATGGATCATTTTACTATAGTTACAAAACAATATGAATGTATTTTATTGGTTTTGAGTATATTAGTTGTTTTTTTGATTAAAATTAATGTTAGTTTTGAATAAAAAGACACACTTTGAGTCATATCGGTCATACCGTGTGTCAGATTGAGGTGAACATGATTCCTAAATGTCACAAATGACTTATGGATTAATTTCATAAATTAACAAAACAATCCAAATGCATTTTCTTAGTTTTGTGTATGTCAGTTATTTTTTCCACTAAAATTAAAGACAATTTTGAATAAAAAGATGAACTTGGAGTCATATTGGTTACACCGTGTGTCAGATTGAGGTGTGGATTATTTCTACATGTCCCAAATAAATTATGGATCATTTTACTAAATCATAAAAACAATAAAAATGCATTTACTTGGTTTTGAGTACACCACATGTGTTTTTTACAAAAATGTCATTTTAAACTAGAAGAATGCACTTTGAGCCATACAGGTGGAATTGTGTGTGGGTTTGAAATGAGAATGATTCATACATGTAAAAAATGAATTATAAATTGTTTCCCCAAATTATCAAGAAAATATGAGTGTGTTTACTCGGTTTTCAGTGAGTGACGCTTATCTGTGTTAAAAAGTTAATTTTAAACTGATAATGGACACTTAGAGTTATAACAGTTACACTATGCATCAAATTGAGGTGTGGATGATTCCTACATGTCACAAATGACTTATGGACCATTTTTTTAAAGCACCGAAACAACCTAAATTCTTTTTCTTGGTTTTGAGTATGTCAGTTGTTTTTTCACTAAAATTAATGTCAATTTTGAATAAAAAGACGCACTTGTAGTCATATCGGTCAAAAATTTCTTTAAATTGAGGTGAGGATGGTTCCTACATGTCCCAAGTGACTTATGGATAATTTTAATAAAGTATCAAAATAATAAGAATGTGTTTCCATGGTTTTGAGTACACCATTTTGGTTTTTTTACTAAAATGCCATTTTAAACTGGAAACACACACTTTGAGCCATACAGGTGGCATCATGTGTGGGTTTGACATGTGACTGATTCATACATGTCATAATTTTTTTATGAATCATTTTCCTAAATTATCAATACAATAAAATCGCGTTTACTCGGTTTTCAGTGAGTGCCACTTTTTTGTATTAAAATGTCAATTTTAAACTCATAACAGAAACTTGGAGTCATACCGGTCACACCATGTGTTGGATTGAGGTGTGGATAATTATTAAACATAAAAAATAACTTATGGATAATTTCAATAAAGTACCAAAATAATCTGAATGTGTTTTATCCATTTTGAGTATGTTATTTGTTTGTTTCACTGAAATTAATGTCAATTTTGAATAAAAACACACACTTGGAGTCATACCACTCACACCCTGCATCAGATTAAGGCACGTTAGATTCAAAAATGTCCCAAATGACTTATGGATCATTTTAATAAAGTATCAAAACAATAAGAATGCATTTACTTGGTTTTGAGTATGCCACTTGTGTTGTTTTACGAAAATATCTTTTTAAACTGGAAACATGCACTTTGAGCCATATAGGTGGAATCATGTGTGGGTTTGAAATGAGACCGATTCAAACACATAAAAAATGAATTATGGATAGTTTTTTTAAATTATCAAGACAATCTGAGCAAATTTTCTCGGTTTTTAGTGAGAGACAAATTTTTGTATTAAAATATCAATTTTAAACTGATAACGGACACTTGGAGTTATACCTGTCACATCGTGTTTTGGATTGAGAGGTAGATGATTCTTACACATCACAAATGAATTGTGAATCATTTTCATATAGTACCAAAACAACTTGAATGTGTTTTCTCAATTTTGAGTATGTTAGTTTTTTTCCACTAAAATTAATGTCAATTTTGAATAAAAATACACACTTGGAGTTATACTGGTCACACTGTTCATCAGATTGAGGTGCAGATGATTCCTACACATACCAAATGAATTATGGATTGTTTTATTAAAGTATCAAAACTATCAAAATGAGATTACATGGTTTTGAGTATGCCTCTTGTTTTTTTACTAAAATGTCATTTTAAACTGGAAACACGCACTTTGAGCCATACAGGCGGCAACGTGTGTGGGGTTGACATGAGACTAATTCATATATGTTAAAAATAAATTATAAGTCATTATATCTAATTATCAAGAAAATATGAGCATGTTTGCTCAGTTTTTAGTGAGTGACACTTTTTTTGTATTAAAATCTAAATTTTAAAATGATAACGAACACTTTGACACCAAACCTCCTCAATGAACACAATATATTAATAATGATTTTCCTCCCATAGTTATTTAATACACCTTATGACTTTCATGGTTGATTACACACATATTTATTCAAACATTTCAGTTAAATTATATAACTTTTTGATGATTGGGCATTGTACATATGTTTTTTAAATAACAGTTGTGGAGAAATTCAAGCTTCCAACCCAGAATGATCTTAAAGGTGGATTACTGCCCTGTATAAAATCAATTAAACATGTGGCGAAAAAAATTATTTCAATAAGTCACCTGAAAGACTTGCACAATGGCTCTTATCTTAGGTGACATGTGTTGTGTGCACTTTTAAACAATTGTTCTCAAACACAATCATGGTATGGTCCTCATTCTACTTCATTTTCCAAAAATTTTATTGTTTTCAAGACAATGATTCTTATCCTACTCCACCTTAGTCTTCTTCTTGGTCTTCACCTTTTAATCCTCCTCCATGTCAATCTCCAACTCTGAATATTCCTCCTACTATGCCTCCGCCATCACCTTTGCCTCTGCCTCAACCTCTTCTTCCACCTCCATGTTTGCCAAACAATTTTATTGTTTATAGGCAAGTGATTTTGAAAAAATTGATTTAATCCATTATACTTATCCTTTATAAAGAGAGAAAAAATAATATATAATAATTATAACACTAATTCTTCACACCCCAAATATATTTCGAAGGTCATAACTCATACTTGATTGAAAACATAGTAGGTAATCAACTAAATTTATTATTAGTATACATTCTTAAAAAAATTATGTTGATGATAGAACTAATATTTCTAATAATTTTAAATTGAATTTAAAATGTTTTTAATCCCAGAAAATGTTATTTTAAGATAAATTTCCACATTTTATGGTTTTGATGGCATTTTCAGCTTAATCGAAAAAATGACCTAATTTGGAATTTAACTATTTAAAAATAGTTATGTATTTATGATGTAATTTTTTCATACTTATCTAATATTTGAAATTATTTATTTTTAGGATTCTATAACTCCTAGGATTAATTTAATTCTTCTAAACCCAAAGCTAAATCTTCCATTTGTAATCCCAAAACTATCTCACAAATTGGGTCATGAAAACTATTTATAGATCTACAGATTATTTATGTGGGGACCATAAATCCTACATAGGCTGACGAAATGAGTTTAAAAATGATAGAGGGACATGAAAGACATTGGGGAACAACTTTCATGAATAATTATATATGTTAATCGACCATCATTATTTCCTGATAATCCGAAGGTTTTAAATTTGGAGAGTCTGAATGACCAAAATAAATATTCAGAGTAAAATGGTCATAACTCTCACTATATATGTCCAAATACATTGAAATTTTGAGGGGATAAGAAATGATATTCTCCAACAACTTTTATGAAGGGTTACACATGTGAATCTACAATTTAATTAGATAAACATGTGAAAACTTTTGAAGGATATATTGTGAAACCAAAACTCTACCAAATCACCTATAAAGGGAGGTCAAACCCTCCATTCCAATCCATCCCACACCATCCAATCGACCAATGAGGGAATAATTGGATGAAGGACTCTGAAATATTTATTTCAATTCTTTATTTTTATTTTATTTACACTATAATGTGTCCCATGTACCACATAATTTTGACTTCCCCATCCATGGAGGGGTGGTTTCATTGAGTGATTGAGAAAGGGGGTGGTTGTACCTATTTTCTTCGATTGAGTTCTTGTGATTAAAATTAATAAGATACCTTATTATTTCTAAATTTGGTTTCAATTAATAATTCAGTTTTATATTCCCATTTCGGTTTCATTAGGTTTTTATTATATTATTTTTATTTGCTTTGGTCGATGATCCATATCTCACTCCACCCAATTATTTTCTGTAAATAGTGGAATAGATTAGGGTTGGGTGGTGAGTGCTTGATGACAATTAGAACATGCATAATATTTTATGTTGGTATATTGTTTTATTAGGTAATAAAAACCCTTGGTCAAGTATTTTCCTAATTAATCAAGAAAACCTACTGCAATGTTATGCACACGAGAAAGAGAATAGACCTACCTACAATTTCAAATAGAAATATTCTCATCATAATCATCTGCCTAAGGGAGATAAATGACTCAATAGATGAATGTATCTCTTACTAGTCAATGAAAGAAAAATGTACAAAACTTGGAAACCATGATATCATAGAACTAGGTCTAGATAAACCTACTTCAATCACCATATTTATCATTTTTTTAAAACCAATAAAATCAAAAAACTTATTTCTCTCACATTATTAAAATTTAATTAAAACCAATTGTATTTAGAAAACCAATAAAAAGTGACAACCTTGTTTTGTGTTCACTCCTATTTGTGAGACTACTTACAATTAATTGTTATACTATACTTAGGTAAATTAAATATTGTTTTCCATGATCTATGATAGGTGTGCATCAAACTTGGTGTTGTTTCTAGGGAGGCAGTGCCTAAAAACCTAATTTTTATTTTATTTTTTTTCTTTTGAATGACCTGTAGTTCAAATAACCATTTAGTTGAATTTGATGCTAAAATTGAATGAACAATAACCAAATTGAGAAAAAAAATTTCAAACATATTTTGAAGAAATACACCTCACAAATTCAAGTGACACCTTCTGTGATCACTCCGAATATATAATAATGGCTGGCAATCCCAACCAAAATCTACGTAATCACTGCGCACCACAATTCGTTAAACAAAAAAATCAACTAGCTATCTCTATCGTAGAGAATGATTTTTAATTTCACATTAACATGATTAAAATTATAACTAAATTCCATAGTATTACAGGAGAAGAACCCAAAGGAAATATTCCAGAATTTTAAAATGTGTGCTCAAGTTACAGACCTCAAGGAGTTGCATAAGAACATATAAAGTGGGGGGAATTCCACTTCTCACTTGATGAAGCGTCAAAGGAATGGTTGTACAGTCTATAAATAGGAGAGATTCAATATTGGGAATATCTTAAAATATTCTTCATGTAAATGTTTTTCCCACATCCAGAAGAATAACCATTTCAAAAGAGATCTATGTTATTCTATAATCAACCAGTGAGACACATTCTGAGTACTTGAAACAATTCAAGAAGCTTTGTGCCATCTTCCCACATAAAACTATGGAAGAACACCATTTACTTATTTTATTCAATAAAACATTGCTCGAAAATGATCTCAACTTTCTAGATACCTAATTTAGAGTATCCTTGATTGAAAAGTCACCAGTTTATTCTAGTGGTCTGATTGAAAATATTTCACAAAACTCACAGTAATTCGGTACTAGAGGTACGAGCAAAAGAGGTATCCATGAGGTAAGGACTTCATATTCTTCCTCACCCTTACTTGAAGCAAAACTTAAGAAAATGAATAGTGTGATGAGACAACTTGATGTGAACCAAGTAAAGGAGCTACAAGGGCCAACTCAAGTATGTGATTTATTCTCTTCTAATTATAATTACACTGATCAATGTCCAGAAGTGCAGGTGATAGAAAGTTGTGTTGCAGCCTATCAGTAAAGGCAATTCCAACCAAATATGCCACGCCAGCTCCAAACCCAACTAGGATATGGATTCCAATAGAACCAAGTCATGCATCCTTTTCATAATAAATACAAAAATCAACCTCTATTCTAGAAGCATCAATACTAAAACCCTCTACCATTCCAACAAACCTATAAAAATCCATACCAATAGAAAACATTTGAACAACCCTCAACAAGATCTTAGAAGATCCACCAAGAAACAGAGATTGAAGAGATAAATAAGACAATGAAAAATTTGGATAATAAATTTTATAGCCTTATGTAAATTCTAACCAAGAATCAAGGAAAACTCCAAGCATAGATAGTTTCAAATCCAAAAGAAAATATTAGTGCAATCAAAACAAGAAGCAGAAAAGAGATTCATTCCTCTAAAAAAAGTGAGGATGATAATTATGAGAAACCTTATGAAGCTTAACCCATCCATCCAAATAAAGGATAACATAACAACAAAGGAGAAAGAAAAATGTTAAGGAAGGAAAGTCTAGAAACACCATTTCAAAAACAATAAAGGGAGAAAAAGGATATCCAAGCACTATTCTCATCTACATTAGTTGGGTCAAAGAAGGGTGAATAAGAACTACTTCAATGGGAAATTAAAAAGAACTTAAATAAATTTGAGATTAACATACCACTACTAGTGGTTTCATTGAGTGATTGAGAAAGGGGGTGGTTGTACCTATTTTATTCGATTGAGTTCTTGTGATTAAAATTAATAAGATACCTTATTATTTCTAAATTTGGTTTCAATTAATAATTCAGTTTTATATTCCCATTTCGGTTTCATTAGGTTTTTATTATATTATTTTTATTTGCTTTGGTCGATGATCCATATCTCACTCCACCCAATTATTTTCTGTAAATAGTGGAATAGATTAGGGTTGGGTGGTGAGTGCTTGATGACAATTAGAACATGCATAATATTTTATGTTGGTATATTGTTTTATTAGGTAATAAAAACCCTTGGTCAAGTATTTTCCTAATTAATCAAGAAAACCTACTGCAATGTTATGCACACGAGAAAGAGAATAGACCTACCTACAATTTCAAATAGAAATATTCTCATCATAATCATCTGCCTAAGGGAGATAAATGACTCAATAGATGAATGTATCTCTTACTAGTCAATGAAAGAAAAATGTAGAAAACTTGGAAACCATGATATCATAGCACTAGGTCTAGATAAACCTACTTCAATCACCATATTTATCATTTTTTTAAAACCAATAAAATCAAAAAACTTATTTCTCTCAAATTATTAAAATTTAATTAAAACCAATTGTATTTAGAAAACCAATAAAAAGTGACAACCTTGTTTTGTGTTCACTCCTATTTGTGAGACTACTTACAATTAATTGTTATACTATACTTAGGTAAATTAAATATTGTTTTCCATGATCTATGATAGGTGTGCATCAAACTTGGTGTTGTTTCTAGGGAGGCAGTGCCTAAAAACCTAATTTTTATTTTATTTTTTTTCTTTTGAATGACCTTTAGTTCAAATAACCATTTAGTTGAATTTGATGCTAAAATTGAATGAACAATAACCAAATTGAGAAAAAAAATTTCAAACATATTTTGAAGAAATACACCTCACAAATTCAAGTGACACCTTCTGTGATCACTCCGAATATATAATAATGGCTGGCAATCCCAACCAAAATCTACGTGATCACTGCGCACCACAATTCGTTAAACAAAAAAAATCAACTAGCTATCTCTATCGTAGAGAATGATTTTTAATTACACATTAACATGATTAAAATTATAACTAAATTCCATAGTATTACAGGAGAAGAACCCAAAGGAAATATTCTGGAATTTTAAAATGTGTGCTCAAGTTACAGACCTAAAGGAGTTGCAGAAGAACATATAAAGTGGGGGGAATTCCACTTCTCACTTGATGAAGCATCAAAGGAATGGTTGTACAGTCTATAAATAGGAGAGATTCAATATTGGGAATATCTTAAAATATTCTTCATGTAAATGTTTTTCCCGCATCCAGAAGAATAACCATTTCAAAAGAGATCTATGTTATTCTATAATCAACCAGTGAGACACATTCTGAGTACTTGAAACAATTCAAGAAGCTTTGTGCCAGCTTCCCACATCAAACAATGGAAGAACACCATTTACTTATTTTATTCAATAAAACATTGCTCGAAAATGATCTCAACTTGCTAGATACCTAATTTAGAGTATCCTTGATTGAAAAGTCACCAGTTTATTCTAGTGGTCTGATTGAAAATATTTCACAAAACTCACAGTAATTCGGTACTAGAGGTACGAGAAAAAGAGGTATCCATGAGGTAAGGACTTCATATTCTTCCTCACCCTTACTTGAAGCAAAACTTAAGAAAATGAATAGTGTGATGAGACAACTTGATGTGAACCAAGTAAAGGAGATACAAGGGCCAACTCAAGTATGTGATTTATTCTCTTCTAATTATAATTACACTGATCAATGTCCAGAAGTGCAGGTGATAGAAAGTTGTGCTGCAGCCTATCAGTAAAGGCAATTCCAACCAAATATGCCACGCCAGCTCCAAACCCAACTAGGATATGGATTCCAATAGAACCAAGTCATGCATCCTTTTAATAATCAATACAAAAATCAACCTCTATTCTAGAAGCATAAATACTAAAACCCTCTACCATTCCAACAAACCTATAAAAATCTATACCAATAGAAAACATTTGAACAACCCTCAACAAGATCTTAGAAGATCCACCAAGAAATAGAGATTGAAGAGATAAATAAGACAATGAAAAATTTGGATAATAAATTTGATAGCCTTATGTAAATTCTAACCAAGAATCAAGGAAAACTCCAAGCATAGATAGTTTCAAATCCAAAAGAAAATATTAGTGCAATCAAAACAAGAAGCAGAAAAGAGATTCATTCCTCTAAAAAAAGTGAGGATGATAATTATGAGAAAACTTATGAAGCTTAACCCATCCATCCAAATAAAGGATAACATAAAAAAAAAGGAGAAAGAAAAATGTTAAGGAAGGAAAGTCTAGAAACACCATTTCAAAAACAATAAAGGGAGAAAAAGGATATCCAAGCACTATTCTCATCTACATTAGTTGGGTCGAAGAAGGGTGAATAAGAACTACTTCAATGGGAAATTAAAAAGAACTTAAATAAATTTGAGATTAACATACCACTACTAGAGGTAATTCTAAAAACCCTATGTATGAAAAATTTCTGAAGGAACTATGCACTAAAAGAAGGTCACTGTATGGAAATGAGAGAATTAACTTAGGAAGAATCATATCATCATTGATCACACCACTGATACAAAGAAAATTTTAAGATCTAGGGACATTCTCTATTACATGCACTATTGGGTCTTTAAATTTTACTAATTCACTATGTGATCTTAGATATTAAATAAATATTATTCCTCACTCATTATTTTAAACCTTGTAGACCAGAGAACAAAAACCAACTCGAGTGGTGGTATAATTAGAAAACAGATCCACCATTTTTCCAGATGGAGTTATAGAAGATGTACTCATGGGATTAAGAGGATTGATCGTTCAAATAGAATTTTATGTGCTTACTATGGAAGAAGACCGAGCACAAGGACAATCTACCATTATCCTGGGGAGACCCTTCCTGAAAATAGTAAGGACTATCATCAATTTCCATGAAGTAAAAATCACAATGGAACTTGGAGACAATATAGTACACTTCAACATTCTTGATATGATAAAACCTCCTTCCTGAGATAACTCACTTTTTATAATCTCCCATAATGAAGGTATAAAACCAATTAAAGATTCAAGTATGCTTCATGACTTCAAATCATTTGGAGAACATTTTTCATTTGAATGTTCCAATTATAAAGAAACCGAAAACCCTGATCTCATGTTAGATGAAGAGGTAAAATCTGATTTTTTGATGATTTGTTAAAATAAAGTCATATTATACAGGTGATTCCATCCTTATAAGTATTAATCCTAAATTTCATATCATCCCTTGAACAACCCCCATTTCTAGAACTTGATCCATCACCAAGTGATTTGAATTTTGTTTACCTAATTAAAGAAGAGAAATTTTTGGTAATAATTTCCAATAACCTATCCCATTCACAAGAAAAATATCTGATTGACCTTCTCAAAATAAATGTCCAAACTATGAGATGGATTTTAAGTGATATACCCAGAATCAATCCCAAATTCTTCTCTCATATAATATTTTTAGAAAGTGATTCCCAACTAGTTAGAAAAACTCAGAGAAGACTCAATTCCACCATCATAGAGGTTGTTAAGAAATAGATAGATAAATTGACAGTAGTTGACATCATTTACCCAATCTCTAATTCTCAGTAGGTAATACCAATTCATGTAGTCCCAAATAAAAACAGATAGACCACTTTTTAAAATTAAATAAATGAACTGATCCCCATGAGAGTGCAAAATAGATAGAGAGTGTGTATAGATTATCAAAATCGAAAACAAGTTACCAAAAATACCAATTACCCATTCCATTCATCAATCAAATTATATAAATTTTATATGGAATAACTCATTACTATTTTTATATGGATTTTCAAGATACTTCTAGGTACCAATCGCACCAAATGACCAAGAGAAAATGACCATCACCTATCCTTTTGGCACATTCACATATAAAAGGATTACTTTCAGGCTATGAAATGTCCTATGTATATTTTAACGGTGTATGGTGAGTATTTTATCAAGCCACATTGATGACTTTTTGGAGGTATTTATTGATGATTTTACAATATTCAGAAATTCATATGATCGTTTCTTCAGAAATTTGAAAAACGTTTTGAAAACATTCATTGAAAGAAACCTTACTTAAATTTCAAAAAATTTCATTTCATGGTTGAAAAGGGAATAATTTTCATTTCAAAACAATATATTGAGGTTGATAAATCAAAAGTTTAATTAATAAATTCCTTTCCATATCCAAATTTTGTAAAACATGTTAGATATTTTTTAGGGAATGCATGATTTTACAGAAGATTTATCAAGGATTTTTGTAAAATTTCTCTCCCTATCTCATGATTATTTTTAAAGGATATTGAATTTAATTTTTATTGTGCATGTAGGGAATCATTTTATGAATTTAATAAATTTATAATCACATCACCAATAATGAAACCACCCAACTGAGTGTACCCTTTCAAGTTATTTTTTGATGCATCCAATAAAGTGGTGGGAGCTAATCTATCAGAAAGAATTGACCAAAAGACTCAAGTCATCTTATACTCATGAAGGACCTTGAATACCAAACTAATAAATTACACAACCACTGAGAAAGAGTTCCATGTAGTTGTCTTTTAACTAGATAAATTTTGATCGTATATTCTTAGCACTAAAGTTGTTTTTTATGATCATGCAGTTCTTAGGTATTTAATGAAAACATAAGATGCTAAAACAAGGTTAGTGAGATGGATTATACTCTTAAAAGAGTTAAATTTGGAAATTAAATATAAAAATGGAACTAAAATTTAGGTGTCCGATCATCTAAGTCAACTACCCCACACCGCTGAAGCAGAAATTCCAAACCAAAACCCACTTAATGTTGACCTTCCAGGAGAACAACTCTAGATCATCAATGGTGAAGTACCATGGTATGCCAACATTTTCAATTATTTGGTTACAAATCAGGTACCCTCTCATCTAATATATCACCAAAAACATAATCTTAAATCTTAATCAAGATTTTATATTTGGGAATAGCAATTTATGTAGAAATTTTTTAATGATCAAATCATAAGAAGATTCTTACCAAGAAGTGAATTTGAATCATTGTTTGAATTCTATCATAAATTATCTTTTAGTGGACACTTTGGACCTCATAGGATAGCCTGAAATGTTTTATAATCTAGCATTTTTTGTCCCATGTTATTCGAAGATGCATATGGATTTTATAAAATATGTAAAAAATGCTAGTTTTCTGGTAATATATCAAAATGGTAGGAAATACCTCCAAAACCAAAAACTTTCTGTGAATTTTTTTGAATTATAGGGCATAGATTTCATGGGACCATTCTAAATGTCATTTGGAAATTCATATATTATTTTATATGTAGACTATGTTTCAAAATGGGTGGAAGCAAAGCAAACAGAACTGAAGATGCTAAAGTTGTTTGTGATTTTGTCAGGGCTAAAATATTCTGTAGGTTTGGAGTGCCATGAGAAATCATCAATGACCATGGAACTTATTTCTGAAACAAGAAAATGGAAGAATTTCTGAAAAATTATGGGGCACATCATACAAATTCAACACCATACCATCCCCAAGAAAATGACCAAGCAAAAGTCTCCAGTAGAGAAATAAAAGGCATTCTATAAAATACTATTAAACCCAATAGGAAGGATTGGATCCAAAGGTTATATCACACCTTATGGGAAACCAGAAGAGACTACAAGACACCAATAGGGATGAGCCACTATATATTGATTTATGGAAATATTTTCCACATTCTTATAGAATTGGATCACAAATCCTACTAGGATATAAGAGAGATGAATATGGAGCTTGATAAATCTGGTAAAGAGAGAATATTTTAGTTACAAGAGATAGAGGAAACCAGGAAAAAATATTTCGAAAATTAAATGAACTATAAAGAGAGAATAAGGATGGACCATGACAAGATGATTTAACCAAGAACCTTCAACCCAGGAGATTAAGTGATATTATACAAATCAAGACTTAAGATAATTCCAAAAAAAATTTGTTCCACATGGGAAGGCCCCTTTACTGTCATTCACGTATACCCCTTTTTTTCTTATGAATATCAAAAAGAAAGGAGGATAAAACCCATTCAATATAAATGAGAAGAGGATAAATAAGTTCCATGGGACAATACCTCAAGAACCAGTGGAGGAGATCATACTCCTTTACCCTGATTACCAACTAATACCTACAAAGTTGCATCTTTCCTTTACACTTTATGCAAAGCAGTAATTCCAATTTTTATATACACACATGAAAAAACGATTTAAATGCATTGTGTACACTATGAAAACTAAGTGTGGGAGAGGAAATCCTGTATTCTAGGATTTTTTTTAAAAAAAATTCAATTTTCGAGTCGATCCAACGACATTATACAAAAGCTCTTTCAGAAGGAAACCCACATTTTTTCCCTTAGTCCACTCTTTCCCTCAGTCATATTCTTGCATGATTAAACATGCCTTCAATATCATTTGTTTTTATTCTTATATTTCAGGTCTATTAATGAATATGATGCAAGGCTATACAATGGAGATAATTAACAGAACACACATTGTGAAAGTGTTTTAAAACAGAACTAAAGGAAGAGGACATACACCACCTGACTGAAGCATCATTGCCAAAGGAAGTTTTCTTTTACATTTAATATCGTTCTAATTCCCAATATTTTTTTGAAAACTTATTTTTGATCTTTAAAAATAAAATTATATACTCACACTTGAATTCATGCTTTACATGACTTATCTAGGAGACATGAGTTTCCTAGGAATCCTGTGATTTCATGTTTTAGATTTAAATTAAAATGAGGTTGAATGAGTAAAATGTAGAATTTAATAGTTAAATTGAAACATGGATATTATAATGAAAACTCATGATTTAAGGACATTAATTGATTCTTGTAAATGAAATTTCCCAACCATTTTTCTTGATTTGAATTTCTAAAATTCATATGAATTGATTTATTATTATTAGTAATGCCTTGAGTGATTGTCCAATATTATATTCCCATTACCGATAGGATTTATAGACCAAGTACTTACTATTTTATCTTGAGCATATTTCTAGAGTGATCTTGGGGCATGTCACCTGCTAGAATTTGGATTTGAACTTGTCAAAACTATGACTGTACAAAACCTCATTTAATATTATTTAGGCATATTTTGATAAACCACTTATCCATGAAATAACACATTTACATAAATCCTTATTTATCCTATAAAGACCATGAATGGCCTTTATAGGTATGATCTATGTTTCAAGCCATTTTTTATCCATTCATACCCTACTCTTGGTATTTTTTTGATATTTTGAAGTTGAAGTGTGGGGGTAAAGGGAATAATGGTGGAATGGATGATATAAATTATAAGAAAGAAGTGTGGGGTTTCTATTTTGGGTAATAAGAAATTTCATTTGATTCATTCATTGTACTATTTATTATTTTACCCCTCTTGAATAAAAAATAAAAAAAGAACTAAAAATGGGTTGTTGTAACACCACAAGATTTCATAGTACGCTATCTCTTCAAATTAATTCAATAACTTGCGCTACACGCTACACTGAGTTCGAGCGCACCCCGACTTACCAAACTAGTCGTTCAAAAAGCGGTTATGAATATTATTAACTGAATTTTGAATTTTATAAACTCCATATAATTTTAGAATCCATATTATGTGTTTCTTAGACATTATATAAGAAAAAATTCATTTTTTTCAGATAAAAGAAGTATTTTTCAAAAAATGTAATTTTATGGCCTTTTAATGGTGAACCCTTTTCTTAAAAACAATATTTGAAACATTTATATATTCAATTTAATAAAATTAAATTATTATTTAGAATTGGGATATAAAAAATTAGTTTGGATAAATTTTTGGTACTTTTCTGATAACTTTCATATTCTGATGAATTGTGAAAAATAATAAATTTTAATTGAAAACAGCATTTTCAATAAAAATAATTTATAGAGTTAAATTATTCATTTGAATGGTTTGGAAGTATAATTAGATTATATTTTTATAATTTAATAAAATTTAGGTCATTATACGTAATTTCACATTTAAATTTGACATAAACACATGTCAATCTTTTGATAGTTTTTACTTTTTAAAAACCTGCTTTTTCGTTTTGACAACGAGAATTAATTTTAAATTAATTAATGAAACTTTTATGTTTTTAATTTGGTAAAATAGAATTAATTTTTTAATTTTTAATATCAAATTTAGCTTATGGTTAATTTTTGGTCTTTTTCTAAAAACGTTCAAATTTTGATGAATAGTGAAAAACACTGCATTATTGTTTAAAACCGATTTTTTATTTAAATAATTATTTATTTTATTGAAATTTAGTTTAAGTCAAAATAGATATCTAATACCTATATAAGTTAAATTTAATTCACTATAGTCATTTTATAATAAAATTAGATGTATAAAATTTTATTGAACCTTTTAACGTCTTTTACCCACCTTCTAGGCAAATTTGCAAATTTGCATAAAATGTAATTTTACCACTTTTGTGAATTGAATTTCAAAAATCCGAGAGACACGGTTGGCATCAGTGTGTAAAATTTGGTTCAATAAGATGAAAATAATTTTTGGTGAATAGTAACTTTTGACTTTTATTTACCACGGTTAAAAGTAAATAGGGTAATTAAAGGTAAAAATGATAATATAATTACCCTAAATGTAGAGACCCAAAGCTTGACGTACATTGACATTAAATTACATTCACGGAATACTTAGTACATAACAAAAACACACACACAAGGACCGTAATAGTTTAGTGTCTTTGGAAACTCGGAATATAATCCTCTAATCCTGGTGAAAGATCTTCAACATCTCCCATTAAGATCATCCTTTTTATTATACCTAAAACCTTTCTTTATATCCTGGGGAAAAGAAAACATAAAAGGGTGAGCTTCAAATTCTCAGTAAGGGTAAACAAAAGAAATATCAATCACATCATATACATAAGCACATAACTTTTTGAAATCTTAACCTGTAAAAGAGATCATAATTTCATAACCTGGGATAACTCATGGCAGTGAAATGTAATCACAATAATCATAACTTAAAACATTAAACTTTGTGGCATACACACATAATCATAGAGAATCATTTCTTACTAGTCAAGACTCATTGCCAAGACTATCTTAGTGGACAAAGTCCCTTTCTGAACCGAGTCACCCTCGTTTCAGTCCTGTTTCACTGAACCGGTATAACCTACCATTCCAGCCATGTCTATCTCATGAGATATAAAATCTTTACCCAATGAATTGGAGGGAGATATAGGTCCCACACATCTCATAATGACACCATTATTATGTGTGCCACAATATCATAAACCATACATCATTGCATAACCCATGTAATAAAAATGGGAATCTTAAACATCATGACATCATAAAACAATTCATATATGATAAATGAATTCATAAAAATAATTCCATCACAACACAATCAAATCAATGTAATAATAGGTATAAAAAACAGAACCCTTTATTATCTTAGATGTAAAATAATTTTGATAAAACACTTGAACTTCATTCTTGAGGAAAATATCCTTTGTACTTCACAAACATTTTCCTTTCTTAACATGTCTTACAATTTTAAACTAAAAGAAGTTGATTAAAAATAAACTTGAAAACTTGTAAAGGAAGCTTCTTGGTAATAATGTTTTAAAAATCCATTCATGCCGTATAAGTTAAAAAAACATTCTTCTCGTACTTTTGTCAGAAAAGTCAAAAAGTACCACGTACGAAAAACGACAAAAGATTCCTTTCATATCTTTTACTAAAAACTCACCAAAGGGTAAAATAGGTTTTAAACAATTGTATGTGGATGGAAATATTATTACATATTGAGGAAACATGGATGTGGATGATAAAATACACCCCAATAAATGCTAAAGTATAAACAATCTCGGATAAAAATGAGATTGTGATATTTCCCTTACCTTAGGTCCGATTTTCTTCGTAAGTGTCCTAACCTACTGTATAATGATTTAAATAATTTCATTGACTTATTACAGAATCATATTCATTTTTATTATATCATATATGGTTCACTTATGACTTTATATTACCCGTTCTTTTGTAAATTCATGTTAAAGTAGCGTTTTGGGTAAAATCGTCTCATTTGTCGTTCGTGTTTTAACTTGTAATTATTCATATGATTACTTAGATCATTATTACTTAATTATAGAATATAAAACATGATTTATATATAATATATATTCAGAATATACATATATATAATGGATCGATAAATGGAAAGAAATACACCGTTCATGGAGACGGTAGGCCGTACGTACGCATGAACGTTGTTTTCGTTTCCTTATTGAATTGAGTGGAATTAAGTAGATGACATACATATATATACACATAAATCAAGTAGCTTTATAATGTCATATATTTCATTATTATTGCTTATATATACTTTATAATCATTCTTAAATGGTTAACATGGAGAATGAATCTCATCGCGTCGTGGAGACGGTAGTCCGTACGTACGCACGAGCGATGATATCATTTCCATAATTATTGAATTGAATTGGAGTGGATGATACAATATATCAGAATCATTATGATGTTATAATAACTATGTATAGTTATTCTTTACACCATAATACCCATCCATGTAAGGTGTTGGTGGAAAAACAGATTACACCACGGCGTGGAGACGGTATTCCGTACGTACGCACGCATGGTGATTTCGTTTTCTGTAGGATGTATAGATGGTGAATTAGGATTGTTTAATACTTATAATAACATATCAGTATATGAGTGATACTGATGTTATTACTTCATAATGAAACTGTAACACCCCGAGCTTCCACGATACGCTTCTGATTCAATAATGCAATAGCTTGCATTGTACGCAACTTCGAGTTCTAAAACGCCGCGACTAATCAAAGTAGCCGTTATGAATAGTAATAATCACTTTTTAAAATTATAGAAATTTTATATTTCAAAATGGACTTCATTTTTGTATTCAGAATATCGAATTTAGCCTATGTTGAATTTTTGGTATTTTTCTGAGAACTTCAAATTTTTTATGAATAGTGAAAAATACTTAAAAACAACTTTTTTAATCAAAATAATTTATATTGATAAATTATACTATTTAGTGGTTTTAAAGTATAATTATAATATATTTTTACCATTTTATCCAATGGTGTTAATTAGAATTAATTTAACATTGAAATTGGACATAAACAATTGCCAATCTTTTGATATAAATTGTTTCTTAAAAACACGCTATTTGTTGTGACAGCGGGAATTAATTATAAAATTAATTAATGCAACTTATATATTTGGAATTTTGTAAAATAGACATCATTTTTGAATTCGGAATATCAATTATAGCTTAGGGTGAAATTTTGGCATTGTTATGAAAAACTTCAATTTTTGATGAATAGTGAAACCACTAAGTGGTAGTTAAATAACTGATTTTTCGTTTAAATAAAATATTACCACTTATGTGATTTGATTTTCAAAAATCCTACATACATGGTTTTCATTAAGAAGTAAAATGTGGTTCAATGAGATTAAAATAATTTTTTGGTGAATAGTAACTTTTAAGTTCTTAATCGTGATTAGAGGTAATTAGTGTAGTTTAAGGTAAAAACAATGTTTTAATAATATGATATGAGCTTGAAACTTGTCCTACTCCTATTGGATGAGTCATGTCCGACCAAGAAAACCCATGGGTCAACTTGGGGACCCCATGGAGCCACTTTGGTTGGAAAATGACATTAATATATATTTATTTAATGTTAAAATTAAATTGACACAAACATGAGTTGTTTTACTAAAACAGTTTTTAAGTGGGGTTACACAAGTCCAAATTTTGATTATAAATATTCATTAGAAAGCTAAAAATATTTCCTACATCATAGTATTTTTTTATAATTTTTAGACATTAAATAAATTAAATTATTTATGACATCATGATGATGCAGCGATGACCTCATTATTTAACGATTTAAATAAAATGGGAAGATAATGCAAAATCCAAGGTTTACACTTGTCCAAAGCCTATTGGATGAGGAGATTTCGAACCCTTATCACCTTATCCTCGAATTATATGAGTGTGGGACCTCTAAAATCCGAAACTCATTTTATAATAAAGTGACTTTTCTTTACATTCCAAGAGTGCCCCTCCTCTCCACTTATAAAAGGCCCCCACCTCTCCCACCTCATTTACACTTTCAATCCATTTGGCTCGGCCAAAATCTGCCCAAATACTCTCCCAACTTCCCCCTCTTACTCCTAGAAGCCTCACTTTGGGAAGAACTCTTCCCAAGGAAGCCTTTGGCTCAAATCAAAAAGAGTTACCCGATTTTGAGGTAATGTCTTCTCTAATGTTGTTTTTTTTTATTTTTATTCTCCAACCCCCTAAACTCTTTTTATTCATTTCTTTTGTAACAACACCAGTATCCTCAATATACTAGGATGTTGTTATAAGAAGGATTCGAGCTAAACTTACACACACCTACATCTAATGGTTAAAGAACATACGGTTTCTGTGGATGGCGAATTTCTGCCTCACGAAACGATGATTGTTCAACACTCATATAACACCTTAAAAGGTGGCCATTAAGATGTCACTATTTTTATATATGATATATAATATGTTTATGTTTTACTTATGCTTCTGTATTTCTCATTTATGGCATACTTTATGATTTCCATTATGGGTAAAACGCGATAATTTCATTTTAGGAAGTACGGACTACCGCCCCCTCAAAGTGATTTGAATCGTTAATGCCATATGTGGGATGTATAAAGGATGGAGTAAATGGTATTATACACTATATTATACTGGAATTATATTATACATTTATATCATTATGATTTCATTCCATTAAATATGAAATTGAAATGAAAGTAGCATTCATGCGTACGTACGACTTACCGTCTCCATGAACGGTGCATTTCATTTCTTACCTATAAATGTTATGTAATATTATAAATGAATGTATATACTGGATATATAAGATATATATGACATCTAAATCATGAATATTATTCTGGAGATAATGGATATTCTACCACATAAACAACTTGTAATTATAAGAAGTTTATTGTTGACTCAAGTACCAAAGATCGACAAAACGACCGTTATTAACTTAAATAATTAAATAATGTTCATATCATTGTAATAAGTGATATAATAAGGATAATGAAATTGAAAATGTTTCTTAATAAGGTATATATTAACTCTAGTTTATTATTCATGAGGTTAAAGAACGGTTGAGTCAAGTCAGACACGAGGTAAGGGAACTTCTTCACCCAATTTCCATTCTTTGGGTTAATCTCCTACTTTAAAATTATGTCATGATATTATTATGTCCTATTTTGTATTTTTACTTTATTTATGTGTACCTATAGTGAATACACATAATAGATCTATTTTATTTTAAAAATTATCTTTTTAAGGACTTCGTCTCAATCTCCTTTCATTGAGGCATATTTGGCTTTATACACAACTTTCTTTTATACGGTGTATAAACCCCTTTGAATTTTATGTTTATTCAAAAGGAATCTTTTTTATACGAAGCGTTTTACTAAACGACAAAAAGGGAATGTTTTTCTTTCCGTACTTATGCGACGACAACGACTTCTCCGCCGCCGTGACCATTATTTGAGTTTCGGCTTCCTCTACAAGCCATCATTTTTTTAATGAAAAACAAATACAAATTTTTAACTTTATTTTATTTTGGTATTGAAAATGGTTTTGAAAGCGTTTTTATTATATCAATGTGTTTTATTGATATCTTGTGATTGAAATGTGGAAATGTTATGTCTCCTTTTTGCATGTTTTATGTGATACGATTATGTTATGGTTTATGATATGTTTAAACCTATTCATATGAGGAATGCATTGGACTTAATAAGTGACGGGTGGAGCCCTCTATAGCTCCTCGATGCATCGGCAGGTCTCATGAGACAAACTAGTGTCTTGGCATGAGGCCTTTACAAAATCTAATTTGTGGTCTTGGCACGAGGCCTTGGCTACGTGGTTATGATAGTCTGGCATTATGCATTCCATCATTATGAAAGTGGTTATTGATATTGCATGTGATTATTCGACCAGTAGAATATCCATGTGAATAAGTAAATGGCATTATCTCATTTTACTTTTGCCATATTATGTTGAAGTTCATGTTTAAAAGGCTTTTGTTTTAGTTATACATTGCCTTAAATGTTAATGTTTATTTATGAAAGCTTCCGCATTATTGTTATCCTTACTGAGCATCTGAGATCACCCCTTTCAATGTTTTAATATTTTCCAGGATGTGAAGAAGTATTTTATGAATGACCTGCAGGGATAGTCAGAAGAGGATATGAGTGTGGACTATGGAGACTTTGTTATTGTAGTTTTTCACTTTATGATGTAATGTAACGTTTACAAATGTATCTAGTGTTTCCAAGGCTACTAAACTAATCGGTCTTTCGAGACTTGATCTTTTGTGATCATGCCAATGTTACGAAGTAATGCACCGACTCTGGGTAGCTGGGGTCGGGGCGTTACAGTTGGTATCAGAGGCAGTTTAGTACTAACCTTGGAAGCTAGATTTAGATAAACTCTGATTAGAGCACATAGCCCAAAGATAGACTTTGAATATTAGTATAGAAGAACTTCCTAGAATTTTGTTATTGTAGAGATTTTGTGAGTTTTCCGAGCAATACATCCCTGTCTGGATACGAGCAGGTAGAGGCAGCTCTGGCACAGATGTACCTAGGGGTAAAACCTGAAAACACCGCTTTGAGCTAGACTCGAACGGGAACTGGTGCACGACAACGGGCCTTGCTGCACTCTTGGTTACGACACTCCCGGGGGATATGCTTAGGATAATTCCCATTTTCTTTACAAACCACTATGAATGGTTATGAGTATATACTTCCTCAAATAAAACCTTTTTATGATTATGGATTATATCCATAAATAGTTCAATTTATGTTAAGTATTTTACAAGTATGGAATTATGTATTTTGATTCATAAACTAATCTAGTTTATGCCATTGTTTAGAAATGGCGCCAAGTGGAAGGAATGGAAACCGTATCAATGCACGCACTCCGTGTAGGGATTTCCCTCCTGCTCAAGATAATTATTGTGGATCTGGAGATACAACTGGTGCTGATCAACTTATTACCATACTGGGACAACTCACTCAGGTTATGAATAATAACCTTACTCGTATGGAGCACCCTGACCTGCAACATGGAGGATCAATGTTAGACCGCTTCATGAGGAAACAACCACCAACATTTAATGGGGGTACGAATCCATTAGTAGCTGAGCAATGGATAAACTCCTTAGAGAAAATATTCCACGCCTTGGGGAGTAGTGAAAGGGAAAAGGTTATCATGGCAGTTTACCGCCTCACTGGAGATGCTGATCAATGGTGGTCATTGATTCAAAACACAAAGGAAGATGATGACGTATTGAATATGGAATGGAGGGAGTTCAAAGAGATTTTCCTAGAAAAATACTTTCCTCGTGACCATAGAGCAGATATGGAAAGGCAATTTCTGAGTCTGAGGCAGAAGGAGGATGAGAATGTCGCAAAGTATGAGGCCAACTTTACAAGGTTAGCGAGGTATGCTGCAGATTATATACGTAACCCAAGGAGTAATATTGATCATTTCTTTGATGGGTTAAAACCATTTCTCCGTCGAGATTTAGTATCACAATCCTTCTCATCATACGAAGATATTGTCTCGTGTGCTATCAAGACAGAAAAGGAATTATCTAAGTCTTATGACAACAAAGTAAAGCAAGAGAAGAAGAGAACAGTGGAACAAGAGACAGATAAAGGGAAAAAGGGAAAGAAGGATTTTCCATTATGTGATAATTGTGGGAAGAATCACCCTGGTACTTGCCTAAAAGGAATGGGAGTTTGTTATAAATGTGGAGAAAAAGGTCACCAGGCTCGTGATTGCAAGGGAAAGAAAGAGGCTATCAATGTTGAATGATACAATTGTAGGGAAATGGGGCATTATGCAAATGAATTTCCTAAGCGTCAGGGAAACTTACCTCAGAAAAGGCTAAGGGATCAAGGCCAATCTTATGCTGTGACTACAGTTGAAGTGGAATAATTAATGTATTGGTGCTTTTGGACTCAAGGATTATATTCTGGTTATAATAATAATGTGATATATATAAGGATTGTACTGCAGTACTTGTTTTTTTTTTCATTAAGGTTTTAATATGATGAAGGTAATCATATTTTTAGTATGTGACAATAAGAGAAACTTTACATTGTTTGGGGAATCTGATGTTACAATTGATTTTGGAAATAAGAGACCTTTTAGAGAAAGTCTGGACAGAGGTATTTTGGATAACTATAAAGGTTGGAGTGGATTAAGTTGATCTTTGGATAGTATTGTTTATGGTTAAAAAATTTTATGAAGATTATTTTTAGAATATTATGATACTATAGTTTTAGGAAAAGGACAACCTAAAGGGTGGGGCATAACCCGTCGCGTCGGACAAAGCTGTAGGAATCGAACCCACAATCATAGTGCGACAAGCCTTTATTTCCTACCACTAGCCTACAG
Organism: Viscum album; assembly: GCA_963277665.1. Taxonomy (NCBI): domain Eukaryota; kingdom Viridiplantae; phylum Streptophyta; class Magnoliopsida; order Santalales; family Viscaceae; genus Viscum; species Viscum album. The sequence goes on from OY728141.1 coordinate 1,543,924,396, forward strand.
GAAATCCCTGGTTATTACAAAATAGTTTTACTAATCTAAATGGTATGTGTTAACATTTGGAACCTTATACAATTAGGATAAATAGAATATTTTTGAGTTCTGTTACCATTTGGAGTAAAAGTTGGGTTTGTGGTAAAAATTTATTAACGAATGAAAGTATACATAACAAGTATGTATATTCCCTTACGTTCTTAGTAAATCTCCTAAATAAATTCCTCAACATTATAAAAGGTAACTTAAAACAAAAATGTTGTCGGTTAACTTTTCCAACTGGGGATTCAATGACCGTTTAACCAATCACAAGTTTGTGATTTTCTTGTAGTTAAAATTTCTCCTAATCCTGTTTTCTATAACTCTCCATCAGACCTTGATGGTTTGTTTCTCCTCCATATCCATATTTTCATAGAATCCTAGAATGGGCTATATCGGGTGACCTTTGTACTTATCTTGCTTTCTTTTAATGTTATATATTTATTAACCTTATTTCCGATGTGGGTTTTCCACAAAGGTATTTTCTATTTTCAACATTTTATTTACAAAGAAAAATTTCAAATTGCGAGGATGCAATTTATTGAAGGAGGGGAGAATGTAACACCCCGAGCTTCCACGACACGCTTCTCATTCAATAATGCAATAGCTTGCATTGTACGCAACTTCGAGTTCTAAAACACCGCGACTAATCAAAGTAGCCGTTATGAATAGTAATAACCACTTTTTAAAATTATAGAAATTTTATATTTCAAAATGGACTTCATTTTTTTATTCGGAATATCGAATTTAGCCTATGTTGAATTTTCGGTATTTTTCTGAGAACTTCTAATTTTTTTATGAATAGTGAAAAATACTTAAAAACAACTTTTTTAATCAAAATAATTTATATTGATAAATTATACTATTTAGTGGTTTTAAAGTATAATTAGAATATATTTTTACCATTTTATCCAATGGTGGTCATTAGAATTAATTTAACATTGAAATTGGACATAAACAATTGCCAATCTTTTGATATAAATTGTTTCTTAAAAACATGCTATTTGTTGTGACAACGGAAATTAATTATAAAATTAAATAATTCAACTTATATGTTTGGAATTTTTTAAAATAGAAATCATTTTTGAATTTGGAATATCAATTATAGATTAGGGTGAAATTTTGGCATTGTTCTGAAAAACTTCAATTTTTGATGAATAGTGAAACCACTAAGTGGTAGTTAAATAACTGATTTTTCGTTTAAATAAAATATTACCACTTCTGTGATTTGATTTTAAAAAATCCTACATACATGGTTGTCATTAAGAAGTAAAATATGGTTCAATGAGATTAAAATAATTTTTTGGTGAATAGTAACTTTTAAGTTCTTAATCGCGATTAGAGGTAATTAGTGTAGTTTAAGGTAAAAACAATGTTTTAATAATATGATATGAGCTTGACACTTGTCCTACTCCTATTGGATTAGTCATGGCCGACCAAGACAACCCATGGGTCAACTTGGGGACCCCATGGAGAAACTTTGGTTGGAAAATGACATTAATATATATTTATTTAATGTTAAAATTAAATTGACACAAACATGAGTTGTTTTACTAAAACAGTTTTTAAGTGGGGTTACACAAGTACAAATTTTGATTATAAATATTCATTAAAAAGCTAAAAAGATTTCCTACATCATAGTATTTTTTTATAATTTTTAGACATTAAATAAATTAAATTATTTATGACATCATGACGATGCAGCGATGACCTCATTATTTAATGATTTAAATAAAATGGGAAGATAATGCAAAATCCAAGGCTTACACTTGTCCAAAGCCTATTGGATGAGGAGATTTAGAACCCTTATCACCTTAGACTCGAATTATATAAGTTTGGGACCTCTAAAATCCGAAACTCATTTTATAATAAAGTGACTTTTCTTTACTTTCCAAGAGTGCCCCTCCTCTCCACTTATAAAAGGCCCCCACCTCTCCCACCTCATTTACACTTTCAAGCCATTTGGCTCGGCCAAACTCTGCCCAAATACTCTCACAACTTCCCCCTATTACTCCTAGAAGCCTCACTCTGGGAAGAACTCTTCCCAAGGAAGCCTTTGGCTCAAATCAAAAAGAGTTACCCGATTTTGAGGTAATGTCTTCTCTAATGTTGTTTTGTTTTATTTTTCTTCTCCAACACCCTAAACTCTTTTTATTCATTTATTTTGTAACAACACCAGTATCCTCAATATACTTGGATGTTGTTATAAGAAGGATTCGAGCTACACTTACACACACCTACATCTAATGGTTAAAGAACATACGGTTTCTATGGATGGCGAATTTCTGCCTCACGAAACGATGATTGTTCAACACTCATATAACACCTTCAAAGGTGGCCATTAAGATGTCACTATTTTTATATATGATATATAATATGTTTATGTATTACTTATGCTTCTGTATTTCTCATTTATGGCATACTTTATGATTTCCATTATGGGTAAAACGCGATAATTTCATTTTAGGAAGTGCGGACTACCGCCCCCTCAAAGTGATTTGAATCGTTAATGCCATATGTGGGATGAATAAAGGATGGATTAAATGGTATTATACACTATATTATACTGGAATTATATTATACATTTATATCATTATGATTTAGTTCCATTAAATATGAAATTGAAACGAAAGTAGCGTTCATGCGTACGTACGGCTTACCGTCTCCATGAACGGTGCATTTCATTTCTTACCTCTAAATGTTATGTAATATTATAAATGAATGTATATACTGGATATATAAGATATATATGACATATAAATCATGAATATAATTCTGGATATAATGGATATTCTACCACATAAACAACTTGTAATTATAAGAAGTTTATTGTTGACTCAAGTACCAAAGATCGACAAAACGACCGTTATTAACTTAAATAATTACATAATGTTCATATCATTGTAATAAGTGATATAATAAGGATAATGAAATTGAAAATGGTTCTTAATAAGGTATATATTAACTCTAGTTTATTATTCAGGAGGTTAAAGAACGGTTGAGTCAAGTCAGACACGAGGTAAGGGAACTTCTTCACCCAATTTCCATTCTTTGGGTTAATCTCCTACTTTCAAATTATGTCATGATATTATTATGTCCTATTTTGTATTTTTACTTTCTTTATGTGTACCTATAGTGAATACACATAATAGATCTATTTTATTTTAAAAATGATCTTTTTAAGGACTTCGTCTCAATCTCCTTTCATTGAGGCATATTTGGCTTTATACACAACTTTCTTTTATACGGTGTATAAAACCCTTTGACTTTTATGTTTATTCAAAAGGAATATTTTTTATACAAAGCGTTTTACTAAATGACAAAAAGGGAATGTTTTTCTTTCCGTACTTATGCGGCGACAACAACTTCTCCGCCGCCGTGACCATTATTTGAGTTTCGGCTTCCTCTACAAGCCATCATTTTTTTAATGAAAAATAAATACAAAGTTTTAACTTTCTTTTATTTTGGTATTGAAAATGGTTTTGAAAGCATTTTTATTATATCAATGTGTTGTATTGATATCTTGTGATTGAAATGTGGAAATGTTATGTTTCCTTTATGCATGTTTTATGTGATACGATTATGTTATGGTTTATGATATGTTTAAACCTATTCATATGAGGAATGCATTGGACTTAATAAGTGATGGGTGGAGCCCGCTATAGCTCCTCGATGCATCGGCAGGTCTCATGAGACAAACTAGTGTCTTGGCATGAGGCCTTGACAAAATCTAATTTTTGGTCTTGGCACGAGGCCTTGGCTACGTGGTTATGATAGTCTGTCATTATGCATTCCATCATTATGAAAGTGGTTATTGATATTGAATGTGATTATTTGACCAGTAGAATATCCATGTGAATAAGTAAATGGCATTATGTCATTTTACTTTTGCCATATTATGTTGAAGTTCATGTTTAAAAGGCTTTTGTTTTAGTTATACATTGCCTTAAATGTTAATGTTTATTTATGAAAGCTTCCGCATTATTGTTATCCTTACTGAGCATCTGAGCTCACCCCTTTCAATGTTTTAATATTTTCCAGGATGTGAAGAAGTATTTTATGAATGACCTACAGGGATAGTCAGAAGAGGATATGAGTGTGGACTATGGAGACTTTGTTATTGTAGTTTTTCACTTTATGATGTAATGTAACGTTTACGAATGTATCTAGTGTTTCCAAGGCTACTAAACTAATTGGTCTTTCGAGACTTGATCTTTTGTGATCATGCCAATGTTACGAAGTAATGCACCGACTCTGGGTAGCTGGGGTCGGGGCGTTACAGAAACAACCTAAGAAGAAGAAGTGGAAGAAGAAATAAAGGTGAAAGAATTGGTAACGGAAATTACCTCTTCTTTGAAGCGCCTCTTTGAGACGTCCTCTTAGGGCACTAAAATTGGTCTTTGAGGAAGACCAGAACCTCTAGGATGTTTCTAGGGAAGTGGAGAAGAGATTTTGGCAGGGGTTGTCCAAGCTTGAAGGCTCAAAGTTGTGTGAGGAAGAGAGGGAGGAGGTGTCCTTTTATAAGGGAGGAGAGGGGCACCTTTGGAATAACTAAAAATATTATTTTATTATAAAGTCAAGTTCGGTTTTTAAATAGCTCCAAATTGATTTATTTCGAGGCTAAGGTGGGGATGGGTCTAAATCCTCTCATACAATAGAATTTAGACAAGTTTAGGTTCCTATTTTAACCTTATCATTTAGATTTAACATTAAGTTAAATAATTTTACTTTTACCGTGTCTTATTGTGTTCTTATAATATAAGGTTAATAAACTTACTATATCAAGACAAACGAACCCCAAGTTGTTTATTATTAATATATATAACCTTATCTAAGTCATTTGGCAGAACCTTAGATTTTTAGGAATAAAATAAAAATTACCAATATAATATTTGTTTTAAAAACTATTTTATGTCAATTTTGACACTATTTAGTAATTGATTTTTGTGAAAATCATAAAAGAATTATTAGTTCGAACCAAGTTAATTAAATAAATACTAACATGTCATATTAACCTAGAAAATTAGTGTAATTCATAAAAAGTCTCAAATTATATTTATTTGAGTATTTATAACATCAATTATGTCAATATTTCATTAATAAGATAATTACTGCATCATCGTTGTGTCATAAATAAATTAAATTATATAATTTCTAAAAATTACAAATAAAATACCATTATGTAGGATATCGTTTTAGATTTCTAATGAATTTTTATAGTCTAATTTATCTGATGTATAACCCTATATTAAAAATGTTTTAGTAAATAAACATTGATTTTAACTCTTCTTTGAATTAAATAATAATAAATGTCCTAATCTAATCCAAGTGGGCCTAAATGGTCATATTTTATTCCTAGGTTTTTTTTGGTCGAATTACACTTGTATAATAGAATTATGACATGTTTTAGGGTAATAATAATATCATTTTTACCCTTAATTACCCTATTTACTTTTAACCGTGGTAAATAAAAGTAAAAAGTTACTATTCACCAAAAATTATTTTCATCTCATTGAACCAAATTTTACTTACTGACATCAACCGTGTCTCTCGAATTTTTGAAATTCCACTCACAGAAGTGGTAAAATTAAGTTTTATGAAAAATTCAGTTTTTTTAACTACCACTTAGTGGTTTCACTATTCACCAAAAATTGAAAGTTTTCAGAAAAATACCAAAAATTAGGCCTAAGCTATATTTGATATTATGAACTCAAAAATGATTTCTATTTTACCAAATTCAAAACATATCAGTTGCATTAATTAATTTAAAAATTAATTCCCGTCGTCAAAACAAAAGGCTTGTTTTTAAGAGATAATAGCTATCAAAAGATTGACACTTGTTTATAACTGGTTTAAATGTGAAATTACATCCAATGACCAACATTGTATTAAATTGTAAAAATATATTCTAAATATACTTTAAAACCACTCAAATTAATAATTTATCACTATTAATTATTTCGATTGAAAAAGTTGTTTTTAATTAAAATTTAGTAATTTTCACTATTCATCAAAATATGAAAGTTATCCGAAAATCACCAAAATTTCACCCTAAGCTAATTTCGATAGTCTGAATCCAAAAATGAAGTCCATTTTAAAAAATAGAAATTACAAAATTTCAAAAAGTGGTTATTACTATTCATAACGTCTAGTTTTAAAAATATTTTAATAGCATATCGTTGTTTAGCGAAACTTGGTGTTGCGTACAACACATGCTATCGTGGAAGGTCTCGATTGCGTGTAATTCAAGCCAGGTCAGTGATGTGTGTTGTGAAATCTCCTTTTGGTGTAGCGTATAACACAATACATTAATGAAATTAAAAATAATATTTTTCATAAAATATCGGGGTGTTACATTCTACCCCCCTTAAAATGAATTTCGCCCTCGAAATTCGTCGGGGTTATAAATGGTTTACTACTCGAAAGTTTCTTTAATAGAAACCCACATCGTAAAAAGGAATACCAAAACCAATCTTTAAAAACAAAAGTATGAAATGTAACAGTTACCCAAATAAACTAATCACTGGGTTTCCACATAGGTGAAAATATGGATATGGAAGAAAAATCTAACCATCATGTTCTGATGGAGAGTGGTAGAGAACATGGCTATGGAAAAGCCAACAATCACAAATCCATAAATTTGTGACGATCTAAGGTACCATCTGATTAATCAGATATAAGAGCACTAGGACAACATTTTTGGTTTTCAAGATCGTTTCCCTAAAGTTGAAGAATTTGAATTAGAATAAATACTTACTTTATTTTGGTACAATCTCACTGTTGTTCGTGCCTTGAACAATTTCCACTTCATCTCTTAAATAAATGAAGTTGAATTTGTTATTCGTGAAGTGTTAACAGATCATGTGATAGAATGACGGGTCATTCCATCTGTATCAAACAAAAGGTTACCAAAAGTTATTAAATATACATAAGTAATTCTAAAGTGAGATTAATCATATATGGTTCCTAAAATGGACTTATACTTCACATATCATACTGCTTAATATAATAAAACTAGTTTCTACTAACCAGGGACTTCCTGTAGGCCAGTGGTAGGCAATAAAGGCCAGTCGCACTTCGGTTGTGGGTTCGATTCCCACAACCTTGTCCGACGTGATGGGCCGTCGCCCGTCCTGCAGGTTGTCCTTTTTCTAAAACTATATTACTATAACATCCCATCAATAATATAGAAAAAACTTCTATCCTTAAACAATACTAACTTATGTCCAACATAATCCATTCCAATCTTTAGGCTTATCCATTATACTTCAGTCCACTCTCATAATATAGTGAAAACGATTACCAGAGATTTAATACCATCGTTGATCCCCATATATCATAAGATATGTCTTGTTGGTCACATTCTAAACATTCAAAGGCCTTAATCATGTATTCTATTGAATACCCAATGAACCTTATTGAAAACATGAATGCGGTTAAACGTTAACACTTTCCACATACCAAAATCCTCAAAATTAGATATACTCAAACCATGATATCACTTAGTCCTTATATCAATCATGAGCTCATGAATACTGTTAAACATTTAATTTTCTCCTTATCCCTTCATTATGCTCATATCATCTACATTCCAAAAATATATGAATAATCTTTCATGGATAGTGGTACCATTAATCATACACTTTCAAAACTCAAGGAAAGACAACAGTGTAACAATCCTTAGATGTCTCTTTATTCCATAGTACCATGAGATTTCTTATACAACATTACACATGATAAACATGTAATCATTCCACTACATTCTTAAACCATTGACCGAGCTTCAACAATTCTTTCATCTCACATATCATTTGTAGTCTCTTCATCATCATCAACAAAAATACTACCCATACGACCATACCGATTCTCTTCATGAGACATTCCCTTAGGGCATTGGTTTGCATAATGCCCGTACATTCCACATTTAAAACATTTAACCATTTTTGATGTCGTAGAAATACCATTAACCTCATCCATGGTGTTAACTGAAACTTTTCCATTTCACTTACTGGCTTTGTGTCCTTCTTTTCCACACTAAAAGCATTTTCCAGTTCCTTTGAAACATTCTCCTCGATGCCTCTTCCCACATGATTTACATAGGGGAAATTGAACTTTCTTTCCTCTATGATCATCATGAAACTCCATCTTTCTCTTATTAGCCGAGTCAGGAAACTTACCAAATTTTACTTTATTGATCATATTATGAGATTGCTGATTCGGCATAATAATGATGTTTGGACTTCCAAATCCCATTTCATTTGATTTCTTATGAATAATATCATTCCATTGTCCATCATATCCTCCACTATCGTGAATCATCTTGTTTCCAGCCATTTTCTAAAACCCAAAAAGAATAGTGTGAGATGAAATAATCATAATAAAGGGGGAGTAACTTCAATATATAACATCTTAGGTTAAATTCCAAGATCGTTACCGTAGTGCTAGGACTATATCCTATATGTATACCTATCCTTAGGGGCATCCCTAGACATACCTTAGAAATATCTCTAGGGATCTCACTAACGTTTTTGCGTCCTAGTTTCCAAAGGTTGAATAAACCTTTCCTCTGATACCAACTGTAGAGACCCGAAGCTTGACGTACATTGACATTACATTACATTTGCGGAATACTTAGTACATAACAAAAACACACACACAAGGACCGTAATAGTTTAGTGTCTTTGGAAACTCGGAATATAATCCTCTAATCCTGGTGAAAGATCTTCAACATCTCCCATAAAGATCTTCCTTTTTATTATACCTAAAACCTTTCTTTATATCTGGGGGAAAAGAAAACATAAAAGGGTGAGCTTCAAATGCTCAGTAAGGGTAAAAAAAAGAAATATCAATCACATCATATACATAAGCACATAACTTTTTGAAATCTTAACCTGTAAAAGAGATCATAATTTCATAACCTGGGATAACTCATGGCAGTGAAATGTAATCACAATAATCATAACTTAAAACATTAAACTTTGTAGAATACACACATAATCATATAGAATCATTTCTTACTAGTCAAGACTCATTGCCAAGACTATCTTAGTGGACAAAGTCCCTTTCTGAACCGATTCACCCTCGTTTCAGTCCTGTTTCACTGAACCGGTATAACCTACCATTCCAGCCATGTCTATCTCATGAGATATAAAATCTTTACCCAATTCATTGGAGGGATATATAGGTCCCACCCATCTCATAATGATACCATTCTTATGTGTGCCACAAAATCATAAACCATACATCATTGCATAACCCATGTAATAAAAATGAGAATCTTAAACATCATGACATCATAAAACAATTCATATACGATATATGAATTCATAAAAATAATTCCATCACAACATAATCAAATCAATGTAATAATAGGTATAAAAAATAGAACCCTTTATTATCTTAGATGGAAAATAATTTTGATAAAACACTTGAACTGCATTCTTGAGGAAAATATCCTTTCTACTTCAAAAACATTTCCTTTCTTAACATGTCTTACAATTTTAAACTAAAAGAAGTTGATTAAAAATAAACTTGAAAACTTGTAAAGGAAGCTTCTTGGAAATAATTTTTTAAAAATCCATTCATGCCGTATAAGTTAAAAAAACATTCTTCTCGTACTTTTGTCAGAAAAGTCAAAAAGTACCTCGTACGAAAAACGACAAAAGATTCCTTTCATATATTTTACTAAAAACTCACCAAAGGGTAAAATAGTTTTTAAACAATTGTAGGTGGATGGAAATATTATTACATATTGAGGAAACATGGATGTGGATGATAAAATACACCCCAGTAAATGCCAAAGTATAAACAATCTCAGATAAAAATGAGATTGTGATATTTCCCTTACCTTAGGTCTAATTTGCTTCGTAAGTGTCCGAAACTACTGTATAATGATTTAAATAATGTCATTAACTTATTAAAGAATCATATTCATTGTTATTATATCATATATGGTTCACTTATGACTTTATATTACCCGTTCTTTTGTAAATTTATGTTAAAGTAGCGTTTTGGGTAAAATCATCTCATTTGTCGTTCGTGTTTTAACTTTTAATTATTCATATGATTACTTAGATCATTATTACTTAATTATAGAATATAAAACATTATTTATATATAATATATATTCAGAATATAGATATATATAATAGATCGATAAATGGAAAGAAATACACCGTTCATGGAGACGGTAGGCCGTACGTACGCATGAACGTTGTTTTCGTTTCCTTATTGAATTGAGTGGAATTAAGTAGATGACATACATATATATACACATAAATACAGTAGCTTTATAATGTCATATATTTCATTATTATTGCTTATATATACTTTATAATCATTCTTAAATGGTTAACATGGAGAATGAATCTCATCGCGTCGTGGAGACGGTAGTCCGTACGTACGCACGAGCGATGATATCATTTCCATAATTATTGAATTGAATTGGAGTGGATGATACAATATATCAGAATCATGATGATGTTATAATAACTATGTATAGTTATTCTTTACACCATAATACCCATCCATGTAAGGTGTTGGTGGAAAAACAGATTACACCACGGCGTGGAGACGGTATTCCGTACGTACGCATGCGCGGTGATTTCCTTTTCCGTAGGATGGATAGATGGTGAATTAGGATTGTTTCATAATTATAATAACATATCAGTGTATTAGTGATACTGATGTTATTACTTCATAATGAAACAACCTAAGAAGAAGAAGTGGAAGAAGAAATAAAGGTGAAATAATTGGTAACGGAAATTACCTCTTCTTTGAAGAGCCTCTTTGAGACCTCCTCTTAGGGCACTAAAATTGGTCTTTGAGGAAGACCAGAACCTATAGGATGTTTCTAGGGAAGTGGAGAAGAGATTTGTGCAGGGGTTGGACGAGCTTGAAGGCTCAAAGTTGTGTGAGGAAGAGAGGGAGGAGGTGTCCTTTTATAAGGGAGGAGAGGGACACCTTTGGAATAACTAAAAATATTATTTTATTATAAAGTCAAGTTAGGTTTTTAAATAGCTCCAAATTGATTTATTTCAAGGCTAAGGTGGGGATGGGTCGAAATCCTCTCATCCAATAGAATTTAGACAAGTTTAGGTTCCTATTTTAGCCTTATCATTTAGATTTAACATTAAGTTAAATAATTTTACTTTTACCGTGTCTTCTTGTGTTCTTATAATATAAGGTTAATAAACTTACTATATCAAGACAAACGAACCCCAAGTTGTTTATAATTAATATATATAACCTTATCTAAGTCATTTGTATGAACCTTAGATTTTTAGGAATAAAATAACAATTACCAATATAATATTTGTTTGAAAAACTATTTTATGTCAATTTTGATACTATTTAGTAATTGATTTTTTTGAAAATCATAACAGAATTATTAGTCCGAAAAAAGTTAATTAAATCAATACAAACATGTCATATTAACCTAGAAAATTATTGGAATTCATAAAAATTCTCAAATTATATTTATTTGAGTATTTATAACATCAATTATGTCAATATTTCATTAATAAGATAATTACTGCATCATCGTTGTGTCATAAATAAATTAAATTATATAATGTCTAAAAATTACAAATAAAATACCATTATGTAGGAAATCTTTTTATCTTTCTAATGAATATTTATAGTCAAATATATCTTATGTATAAACCTATATTAAAAATGTTTTAGTAAATAAACTTTGATTTTAACTCTTTTAACTCTTCTTTGAATTAAATAATAATAAATGTCCTAATCTAATCCAAGTGGGCCTAAATGGTCATATCTTATTTCTAAGTTTTTTTTGGTCGAATTACACTTGTCCAATAGAATTAGGACATGTGTTAGGGTAATAATAATATCATTTTTACCCTTAATTACCCTATTTACTTTTAACCGTGGTAAATAAAAGTAAAAAGTTACTATTCACCAAAAATTATTTTCATCTCATTGAACCACATTTTACTTACTGACATCAACTGTGTCTCTCGGATTTTTGAAATTCCACTCACAGAAGCGGTAAAATTAAGTTTTATGAAAAATTCAGTTTTTTTTAACTACCACTTAGTGGTTTCACTATTCACCAAAAATTGAATGTTTTCAGAAAAATACCAAAAATTAGGCCTAAGCTATATTTGATATTATGAAATAAAAAATGATTTCTATTTTACCAAATTCAAAACATATCAGTTGCATTAATTAATTTAAAAATTAATTCCCGTCTTCAAAACAAAAGGTGTGTTTTTAAGAGATAATAACTATCAAAAGATTGACACTTGTTTATAACTGGTTTAAATGTGAAATTACATCCAATGACCAACATTGTATTAAATTGTAAAAATATATTCTAAATATACTTTAAAACCACTCAAATTAATAATTTATCACTATTAATTATTTCGATTGAAAAATTTGTTTTTAATTAAAATTTAGTAATTTTCACTATTCATCAAAATATGAAAGTTATCTGAAAATCACCAAAATTTCACCCTAAGCTAATTTCGATATTCCAAATCCAAAAATGAAGTCCATTTTGAAAAATAGAAATTACAAAATTTCAAAAAGTGGATATTACTATTCATAACGTCTAGTTTTAATAATATTTTAATAACATATCGTTGTTTAGCGAAACTTGGTGTTGCGTACAACACACGCTATCGTGGAAGGTCGCGATTGTGTGTAATTCAAGCCAGGTCAGTGATGTGTGTTGTGAAAGATCCTTTTGGTGTAGCGTATAACACAAGACATTAATGAAATTAAAAATAATATTTTTCATAAAATCTCGGGGTGTTACACTAAAACATGTCCTAATTTTATTGAATAAGTTTATTTCGACCAAAAATAACCTTAGGAATAAAATATGATTTTTTTGGTCCACTTGGATTAGATTAGAACATTTATTATTATTTTATTTAAAGAAGAGTTAAAAGTATTAAATTCAAAGTTTAATAAATAAACTATTTTAAATATAGAGTTATACATAATATAAATTTGACTATAAATATTAAATATAAATATAAAATTATTCCCTACATCACATTATTTTATTTATAATTTTTATAAATTAAATAATTAAATTTATTTATGACACAATGATGATGTAATAATTACCTTATTAATGAAATAATCAAATAAATGATATTATAAATATTAAAATAAATATAATTTAAATGTTTTTATGAAATACATGAATTTTATAGGTGAATATGACATGTTAGGGTTGATTCAATGTATTTTTTCAAAGCAATAAAGTTTTGATGACTTTCACAAAAACCAAATACCAAATAGTGTCAAAATTGACATAAATGAGTTTTTAAAACAAATACTATTTTATTAAATTATATAATAGTCCTAAAAATCTAAGGTTAGGAAAAATGACTTATATAATGATATATATGTCATTAATGAACCACTTTAGGTTCTATTGGCTTTTCATAGTAAGTTTATTATCCATTTAATATAAAAATACAAGAAGACAGGGTAAAGGTTAAACTATTTAACTAAGAGTTAAATCTAAAAGATAAGGTTAATATGGTGACCTAAACATGTCTGAAACCTATTGGTTGAGAATTTTTCGACCCATCCCCACCTTAGGCTCGAAATAAATCTATTTGGAGATATTGGAAACTTAAAATGATTTTAGAATAAATTAATATTTCAAGCTTTTCCTAAAGTTCCCCTCACCTCTCTTATAAAAGGGCACTTCCCCTTCTCTTAAAATCACACCTCCAAAGCCATTTGTCTTGACCAAACCTGGCCCAAATCTCCTCCAAAATTCCCCTAAAAAACTATAGGCCTTAACTTGAGAAGAAATCCAACCTAAGGATCCCTTTTGTTCAAATCAAGAAGAAACACCCAAAGAAGAGGTAATTATTTTTATCACCTCTTTCAAAGTTCTTTTCTTCTTCCACTTTCTCTTTCTTTGTTATTTCCATACCAAAATTATAAATAAAGTACCTTATACATACTGCGATGTTATTATAAATATGGTACAATAATACTCATTATTCTATCCATCCTATGAATGATAA